>JAMPIT010000434.1:17887602-18573903 GCA_026261815.1 Monarcha castaneiventris obscurior | reverse complement strand
TCTACAGATTCTGTTCCATTTTCAGGCACAATCCCAGCCACACCAGCAATATCACAGCCCCACAGTGATTTCACCACTGAAATCCTACAGTCCTATTTCAGTCCTACAGTTTCAAACCCATTTTCAGTCCCTTTCCCAGCCCCAGTGATTTCAGCTCCAGACCCACAAGCTTTATTTCACTGCCATCTTGGCTCCTCCAGCTCCAGATCCGCGTTTCTCCAACACCGCCAGGTGAAGCTGCTCCAGGTTCCTCAGGGCAGGAACTTCATCCTGGCTCCAGCTCTGCATCGATTCAGCTCCAGCCCTGCAGTCTCTAAGCCCACCCCACGGTCAATCTGCCTGTCCTACAGAGATTTCAGCTCCAGCCCCACAGACTCTAACCCTGCCCCAGTCACTGTGCCAGCCTCACCATGATTTCAGCACCAATCCCACAGACCCTTTCTCTGCGCTACAGATTCTGCTCCATTTTCATTCAGAATCCCAGCCCCACCAGCAATATTACAACCCCACAGTGACTTCACAACTCAAATCCTACAGGCTTGTTTCAGTCCTACAGTTTCAAACCCAGTTTCAGTCCCTTTCCCAGCCCCAGTGATTTCAGCTCCGGCCCCACGGACTCTAACCAAGCTCCAGTCACTGTGCCAGCCCCACCATGATTTCAGCTCCAATCCCACAAAACCTTTCGCAGCTCTACAGATTCTGTTCCATTTCCTGTCACAATCCCAGCCCCACAGTGATTTCAGCTCCAATCCCAGACCCTTTCTCAGCTCTACAGATTCAGTTCCATTTTCCGTCACAATCCCAGCCCCAGTAGCAATATCACAGCCCCAGTGATTTCACCACACCAATCCCACAGTCCCTTTCTCAGCTCTACAGTGTCTATCCCCTTTTCACTCCCTTTCCCAGCCCCTGTGATTTCAGCTCCAGACCCACAAGGTTTATTTCACTGCCACCTCTTCTCTTCCAGCTCCAGATCCACGTTTCTCCAACACCGCCAGGTGAAGCTGCTCCAGGTTCCCAGGGCAGGAACTTCATCTTGGCTCCAGCTCTGCATCGATTCAGCTCCAGCCCTGCAGTCTCTAAGCCCACCCCACGGTCAATCTGCCAGCAGTACAGAGATTTCAGCTCTGGCCCTACAGTCACTATCCCACAGCCATAGCTCATATCCCAGCCCCACTGTGATTTCAGCTCCAATCCCACAGGCTCTAACCCAGCGGCTCTACAGCTTCTTTTCCATTGTTCCTCACAATCCCAGCCCCACAGTCAATATCACAGGACTATCATGATTTCAGCTTCAGCCCTACACTGGCTGTTACAGACCCCGTCAATATCCCAGCCCCACCGGCATTTCAGGCGCAATCTCACAGTCCCCTCTGTCAGCTCTACAGTTTCTGCTCCATTTTCAGTCACACTACCCAGCCCCACTGTCAATATCACAGGCCCACAGAGATTTCAGCTCCAATTCCAAAGGCGCAATCCCAGCTCAATAGTCAATATCCCAGCCCTACAGCGAGTCTCATTCCAGCCCCACACACTCTAACCCAGCTCCAGTCACTGTGCCAGCCTGACCATGATTTCAGCTCCAATCCCACAGACCCTTTCTCAGCTCTACAGATTCTGTTCCATTTTCAGGCACAATCCCAGCCCCACCAGCAATATCACAGCCCCACAGTGATTTCACCACTGAAATCCTACAGTCCTATTTCAGTCCTACAGTTTCAAACCCATTTTCAGTCCCTTTCCCAGCCCCGGTGATTTCAGCTCCAGACCCACAAGCTTTATTTCACTGCCACCTCTGCTCTTCCAGCTCCAGATCCACGTTTCTCCAACACCACCAGGTGAAGCTGCTCCAGGTTCCAAGGGCAGGAAATTCGTCTTGGCTCCAGCTCTGCATCGATTCAGCTCCAGCCCTGCAGTCTCTAAGCCCACCCCACGGTCAATCTGCCAGCAGTACAGAGATTTCAGCTCTGGCCCTACAGTCACTATCCCACAGCCATAGCTCATATCCCAGCCCCACTGTGATTTCAGCTCCAATCCCACAGGCTCTAACCCGGCTCTACAGCTTCTTTACCATTGTCCCTCACAATCCCAGCCCCACAGTCAATATCACAGGACTACCATGATTTCAGCTTCAGCATTACACTGGCTGTTACAGACCCCATCAATATCCCAGCCCCATCGGCATTTCAGGCGCAATCTCACAGTCCCCTCTGTCAGCTCTACAGATGCTGTTCCATTTCCCGTCACAATCCCAGCCCTACCTGCAATATCATAGCCCCACAGTGATTTCAGCTCCAATCCTAAAGGCGCAATCCCAGCTCCACAGTCAATATCCCAGCCCTACAGCGAGTCTCATTCCAGCCCCACACACTCTAACCCAGCTCCAGGCACTGTGCCAGCCTGACCATGATTTCAGCTCCAATCCCACAGACCCTTTCTCTGCTCTACAGATTCTGCTCCATTTTCAGTCACACTACCCAGCCCCACTGTCAATATCATAGCCCCACACTGATTTCAGCTCCAATCCTAAAGGCGCAATCCCAGCTCCACAGTCAATATCCCAGCCCTACAGCGAGTCTCATTCCAGCTCCACAGACTCTAACCCAGCTCCAGGCACTGTGCCAGCCTGACCATGATTTCAGCTCCAATCCCACAGAACCTTTCGCAGCTCTACAGATTCTGTTCCATTTTCCGTCACAATCCCAGCCCCACAGTGATTTCACCACTCAAAGCCTACAGTCCTGTTTCAGTCCTACACTTTCAATACCATTTTCAGTCTCTGTCCCAGCCCCACAGTGATTTCAGCTCCAATCTCACAGTCCCCTCTGTCAGCTCTACAGATCCCGTTCCATTTTCAGTCATAATCCCAGCCCCACCAGCAATTTCACTACTCAAATCTCACATTCCTCTTTCAGTTGTACAGATTCAATCCCCTTTTCAGTGCCCTTCTCAGCCCCAGTGATTTCAGCTCCAGACCCACAAGCTTTATTTCACTGCCACCTCTGATACTCCCGCCCCAGATCCACGTTTCTCCAACACCGCCAGGTGAAGCTACTCCAGGTTCCAAGGGCAGGAAATTCGTCTTGGCTCCAGCTCTGCATCGATTCAGCTCCAGCCCTGCAGTCTATAAGCCCACCCCACGGTCAATCTGCCAGCCCTACAGAGATTTCAGCTCTGGCCCCACAGACTCTAACCCAGCTCCAGTCACTGTGCCAGCCTCACCATGATTTCAGCTCCAATCCCACAGAACCTTTGGCAGCTCTACAGTTTCTACTCCATTTTCAGTCACACTACCCAGCCCCACTGTCAATATCACAGGCCCACAGAGATTTCAGCTCCAATCCTAAAGGCGCAATCCCAGTTCCACAGTCAATATCCCAGCCCTATAGCGAGTCTCATTCCAGCCCCACAGACTCTAACCCAGCTCCAGGCACTGTGCCAGCCTGACCGTGATTTCAGCTCCAATCCCACAGAACCTTTCTCAGCTCTACAGATTCTATTCCATTTTCAGTCACAATCCCAGTCCCGGTGATTTCAGCTCCAATCCCAGGGTCCCTTTCTCACCTCCATAGCTTCAAACCCATTTTCAGTCCCTTTCCCAGCCCCAGTGATTTCAGCTCCAGACCCACAAGCTTTATTTCACTGCCACCTCTGCTCTTCCAGCTCCAGATCCGCGTTTCTCCAACACCGCCACGTGAAGCTGCTCCAGGTTCCCAGGGCAGGAACTCCGTCTTGGCTCCAGCTCTGCATCGATTCAGCTCCAGCCCTGCAGTCTCTAAGCCCACCCCACGGTCAATCTGCCAGCCCTACAGAGATTTCAGCTCTGGCCCTACAGTCACTATCCCATAGCCATAGTTCATATCCCAGCTCAATTGTGATTTCAGCTCCAATCCCACAGGCTCTAACCCGGCTCTACAGCTTCTTTACCATTGTTCCTCACAATCCCAGCCCCACAGCCAATATCACAGACCTACCGTGATTCCATCTTCAGCCCTACAGTGGCTATTACAGACCCCATCAATATCCCAGCCCCACCGGCATTTCAGGCGCAATCTCACAGTCCCCTCTGTCAGCTCTACAGATGCTGTTCCATTTTCCGTCACAATCCCAGCCCTATAGCGATTTCTGTACCCAAATCCTAGTCCTGTTCCAGTCCTACAGTTTAACCCCATTTCAGTCTCTATCCCAGCCTCACTGTGAATTCACAACTCCAATCCCAGCCCTGTTTCAGTCCTACAGTGTCCATTCCCTTTTCAGTCCCTTTCCCAGCCCCAGTGATTTCAGCTCCAGACCCACAAGCTTTATTTCACTGCCACCTCTGCTGTTCCAGATCCAGATCCACGTTTCTCCAACACCGCCAGGTGAAGCTGCTCCAGGTTCCCAGGGCAGGAAATTCGTCTTGGCTCCAGCTCTGCATCGATTCAGCTCCAGCCCTGCAGTCTCTAAGCCCACCCCACGGTCAATCTGCCAGCCCTACAGAGATTTCAGCTCTGGCCCTACAGTCACTATCCCACAGCCATAGTTCATATCCCAGCTCAATTGTGATTTCAGCACCAATGCCACAGGCTCTAACCTGGCTCTACAGCTTCTTTTCCATTGTTCCTCACAATCCCAGCCCCACAGTCGATATCACAGGACTACCATGATTTCAGCTTCAGCATTACACTGGCTGTTACAGACCCCGTCAATATCCCAGCCCCACCGGCATTTCAGGCGCAATCTCACAGTCCCCTCTGTCAGCTCTACAGATGCTGTTCCATTTCCTGTCACAATCCCAGCCCCACCTGCAATATCATAGCCCCACAGTGATTTCAGCTCCAATCCTAAAGGCACAATCCCAGCCCCACTGCCAATATCATAGCCCCACACTGATTTCAGCTCCAATCCTAAAGGCGCAATCCCAGCTCCACAGTCAATATCCCAGCCCTACAGCGAGTCTCATTCCAGCCCCACAGACTCTAACCCAGCTCCAGTCACTGTGCCAGCCTGACCATGATTTCAGCTCCAATCCCACAGACCCTTTCTCTGCTCTACAGATTCTGTTCCATTTTCAGTCACACTACCCAGCCCCACTGCCAATATAACAGGCCCACAGAGATTTCAGCTCCAATCCTAAAGGCGCAATCCCAGCTCCACAGTCAATATCCCAGCCCTACAGCGAGTCTCATTCCAGCCCCACAGACTCTAACGCAGCTCCAGGCACTGTGCCAGCCTGACCATGATTTCAGCTCCAATCCCACAGAACCTTTCGCAGCTCTACAGATTCTGTTCCATTTTCCGTCACAATCCCAGCCCCACAGTGATTTCACCACTCAAATCCTACAGTCCTGTTTCAGTCCTACACTTTCAATACCATTTTCAGTCTCTGTCCCAGCCCCACAGTGATTTCAGCTCCAATCTCACAGTCCCCTCTGTCAGCTCTACAGATCCCGTTCCATTTTCAGTCACAATCCCTGCCCCACCAGCAATTTCACTACTCAAATCTCACATTCCTCTTTCAGTTGTACAGATTCAATCCCCTTTTCAGTGCCTTTCTCAGCCGCAGTGATTTCAGCTCCAGACCCACAAGCTTTATTTCACTGCCACCTCTGCTCTTCCAGCTCCAGATCCACGTTTCTCCAACACCGCCAGGTGAAGCTGCTCCAGGTTCCAAGGGCAGGAACTTCGTCTTGGCTCCAGCTCTGCATCGATTCAGCGCCAGCCCTGCAGTCTCTAAGCCCACCCCACGGTCAATCTGCCAGCCCTACAGAGATTTCAGCTCTGGCCCTACAGTCACTATCCCACAGCCATAGTTCATATCTCAGCTCAATTGTGATTTCAACTCCAATCCCACAGGCTCTAACCCAGCGGCTCTACAGCTTCTTTTCCATTGTTCCTCACAATCCCAGCCCCACAGTCAATATCACAGGACTACCATGATTTCAGCTTCAGCATTACACTGGCTGTTACAGACCCCGTCAATATCCCAGCCCCACCGGCATTTCAGGCGCAATCTCACAGTCCCCTCTGTCAGCTCTACAGTTTCTGCTCCATTTTCAGTCACACTACCCAGCCCCACTGTCAATATCACAGGCCCACAGAGATTTCAGCTCCAATTCCAAAGGCGCAATCCCAGCTCCACAGTCAATATCCCAGCCCTACAGCGAGTCTCATTCCAGCCCCACAGACTCTAACCCAGCTCCAGTCACTGTGCCAGCCTCACCATGATTTCAGCACCAATCCCACAGACCCTTTCTCTGCTCTACAGATTCTGCTCCATTTTCATTCATAATCCCAGCCCCACCAGCAATATCACAGCCCCACAGTGACTTCACAACTCAAGTCCTACAGGCTTGTTTCAGTCCTACAGTTTCAAACCCAGTTTCAGTCCCTTTCCCAGCCCCAGTGATTTCAGCTCCGGCCCCACGGACTCTAACCCAGCTCCAGTCACTGTGCCAGACCCACCATGATTTCAGCTCCAATCCCACAAAACCTTTCGCAGCTCTACAGATTCTGTTCCATTTCCCGTCACAATCCCAGCCCCACAGTGATTTCAGCTCCAATCCCAGACCCTTTCTCAGCTCTACAGATTCAGTTCCATTTTCCGTCACAATCCCAGCCCCAGTAGCAATATCACAGCCCCAGTGATTTCACCACACCAATCCCACAGTCCCTTTGTCAGCTCTACAGTGTCTATCCCCTTTTCACTCCCTTTCCCAGCCCCAGTGATTTCAGCTCCAGACCCACAAGCTTTATTTCACTGCCACCTCTTCTCTTCCAGCTCCAGATCCACGTTTCTCCAACACCGCCAGGTGAAGCTGCTCCAGGTTCCAAGGGCAGGAACTTCATCTTGGCTCCAGCTCTGCATCGATTCAGCTCCAGCCCTGCAGTCTCTAAGCCCACCCCACGGTCAATCTGCCAGCAGTACAGAGATTTCAGCTCTGGCCCTAAAGTCACTATCCCATAGCCATAGCTCATATCCCAGCCCCACAGTCGATATCACAGGACTACCATGATTTCAGCTTCAGCATTACACTGGCTGTTACAGACCCCGTCAATATCCCAGCCCCATCGGCATTTCAGGCGCAATCTCACAGTCCCCTCTGTCAGCTCTACAGATGCTGTTCCATTTCCCGTCACAATCCCAGCCCCACCTGCAATATCACAGCCCCACAGTGATTTCAGCTCCAAACCTAAAGGCACAATCCCAGCCCCACTGCCAATATCATAGCCCCACACTGATTTCAGCTCCAATCCTAAAGGCGCAATCCCAGCTCCACAGTCAATATCCCAGCCCTACAGCGAGTCTCATTCCAGCCCCACACACTCTAACCCAGCTCCAGTCACTGTGCCAGCCTGACCATGATTTCAGCTCCAATCCCACAGACCCTTTCTCTGCTCTACAGATTCTGCTCCATTTTCAGTCACACTACCCAGCCCCACTGTCAATATCACAGGCCCACAGAGATTTCAGCTCCAATCCTAAAGGCACAATCCCAGCTCCACAGTCAATATCCCAGCCCTACAGCGAGTCTCATTCCAGCTCCACAGACTCTAACCCAGCTCCAGGCACTGTGCCAGCCTCACCATGATTTCAGCTCCAATCCCACAGAACCTTTCGCAGCTCTACAGATTCTGTTCCATTTCCCATCACAATCCCAGCCCCACAGTGATTTCACCACTCAAAGCCTACAGTCCTGTTTCAGTCCTACACTTTCAATACCATTTTCAGTCTCTGTCCCAGCCCCACAGTGATTTCAGCTCCAATCTCACAGTCCCCTCTGTCAGCTCTACAGATCCCGTTCCATTTTCAGTCACAATCCCAGCCCCACTAGCAATTTCACTACTCAAATCTCACATTCCTCTTTCAGTTGTACAGATTCAATCCCCTTTTCAGTGCCTTTCCCAGCCGCAGTGATTTCAGCTCCAGACCCACAAGCTTTATTTCACTGCCACCTCTGCTCTTCCAGCTCCAGATCCACGTTTCTCCAACACCGCCAGGTGAAGCTGCTCCAGGTTCCAAGGGCAGGAACTTCATCTTGGCTCCAGCTCTGCATCGATTCAGCGCCAGCCCTGCAGTCTCTAAGCCCACCCCACGGTCAATCTGCCAGCCCTACAGAGATTTCAGCTCTGGCCCTACAGTCACTATCCCACAGCCATAGTTCATATCTCAGCTCAATTGTGATTTCAACTCCAATCCCACAGGCTCTAACCCAGCGGCTCTACAGCTTCTTTTCCATTGTTCCTCACAATCCCAGCCCCACAGTCAATATCACAGGACTACCATGATTTCAGCTTCAGCATTACACTGGCTGTTACAGACCCCGTCAATATCCCAGCCCCATCGGCATTTCAGGCGCAATCTCACAGTCCCCTCTGTCAGCTCTACAGATGCTGTTCCATTTCCCGTCACAATCCCAGCCCCACCTGCAATATCATAGCCCTACACTGATTTCAGCTCCAATTCCAAAGGCGCAATCCCAGCTCCACAGTCAATATCCCAGCCCTACAGCGAGTCTCATTCCAGCCCCACACACTCTAACCCAGCTCCAGTCACTGTGCCAGCCTCACCATGATTTCAGCACCAATCCCACAGACCCTTTCTCAGCTCTACAGATTCTGTTCCATTTTCAGGCACAATCCCAGCCACACCAGCAATATCACAGCCCCACAGTGATTTCACCACTGAAATCCTACAGTCCTATTTCAGTCCTACAGTTTCAAACCCATTTTCAGTCCCTTTCCCAGCCCCAGTGATTTCAGCTCCAGACCCACAAGCTTTATTTCACTGCCATCTTGGCTCCTCCAGCTCCAGATCCGCGTTTCTCCAACACCGCCAGGTGAAGCTGCTCCAGGTTCCTCAGGGCAGGAACTTCATCCTGGCTCCAGCTCTGCATCGATTCAGCTCCAGCCCTGCAGTCTCTAAGCCCACCCCACGGTCAATCTGCCTGTCCTACAGAGATTTCAGCTCCAGCCCCACAGACTCTAACCCTGCCCCAGTCACTGTGCCAGCCTCACCATGATTTCAGCACCAATCCCACAGACCCTTTCTCTGCGCTACAGATTCTGCTCCATTTTCATTCAGAATCCCAGCCCCACCAGCAATATTACAACCCCACAGTGACTTCACAACTCAAATCCTACAGGCTTGTTTCAGTCCTACAGTTTCAAACCCAGTTTCAGTCCCTTTCCCAGCCCCAGTGATTTCAGCTCCGGCCCCACGGACTCTAACCAAGCTCCAGTCACTGTGCCAGCCCCACCATGATTTCAGCTCCAATCCCACAAAACCTTTCGCAGCTCTACAGATTCTGTTCCATTTCCTGTCACAATCCCAGCCCCACAGTGATTTCAGCTCCAATCCCAGACCCTTTCTCAGCTCTACAGATTCAGTTCCATTTTCCGTCACAATCCCAGCCCCAGTAGCAATATCACAGCCCCAGTGATTTCACCACACCAATCCCACAGTCCCTTTCTCAGCTCTACAGTGTCTATCCCCTTTTCACTCCCTTTCCCAGCCCCTGTGATTTCAGCTCCAGACCCACAAGGTTTATTTCACTGCCACCTCTTCTCTTCCAGCTCCAGATCCACGTTTCTCCAACACCGCCAGGTGAAGCTGCTCCAGGTTCCCAGGGCAGGAACTTCATCTTGGCTCCAGCTCTGCATCGATTCAGCTCCAGCCCTGCAGTCTCTAAGCCCACCCCACGGTCAATCTGCCAGCAGTACAGAGATTTCAGCTCTGGCCCTACAGTCACTATCCCACAGCCATAGCTCATATCCCAGCCCCACTGTGATTTCAGCTCCAATCCCACAGGCTCTAACCCAGCGGCTCTACAGCTTCTTTTCCATTGTTCCTCACAATCCCAGCCCCACAGTCAATATCACAGGACTATCATGATTTCAGCTTCAGCCCTACACTGGCTGTTACAGACCCCGTCAATATCCCAGCCCCACCGGCATTTCAGGCGCAATCTCACAGTCCCCTCTGTCAGCTCTACAGTTTCTGCTCCATTTTCAGTCACACTACCCAGCCCCACTGTCAATATCACAGGCCCACAGAGATTTCAGCTCCAATTCCAAAGGCGCAATCCCAGCTCAATAGTCAATATCCCAGCCCTACAGCGAGTCTAATTCCAGCCCCACACACTCTAACCCAGCTCCAGTCACTGTGCCAGCCTGACCATGATTTCAGCTCCAATCCCACAGACCCTTTCTCAGCTCTACAGATTCTGTTCCATTTTCAGGCACAATCCCAGCCCCACCAGCAATATCACAGCCCCACAGTGATTTCACCACTGAAATCCTACAGTCCTATTTCAGTCCTACAGTTTCAAACCCATTTTCAGTCCCTTTCCCAGCCCCGGTGATTTCAGCTCCAGACCCACAAGCTTTATTTCACTGCCACCTCTGCTCTTCCAGCTCCAGATCCACGTTTCTCCAACACCACCAGGTGAAGCTGCTCCAGGTTCCAAGGGCAGGAAATTCGTCTTGGCTCCAGCTCTGCATCGATTCAGCTCCAGCCCTGCAGTCTCTAAGCCCACCCCACGGTCAATCTGCCAGCAGTACAGAGATTTCAGCTCTGGCCCTACAGTCACTATCCCACAGCCATAGCTCATATCCCAGCCCCACTGTGATTTCAGCTCCAATCCCACAGGCTCTAACCCGGCTCTACAGCTTCTTTACCATTGTCCCTCACAATCCCAGCCCCACAGTCAATATCACAGGACTACCATGATTTCAGCTTCAGCATTACACTGGCTGTTACAGACCCCATCAATATCCCAGCCCCATCGGCATTTCAGGCGCAATCTCACAGTCCCCTCTGTCAGCTCTACAGATGCTGTTCCATTTCCCGTCACAATCCCAGCCCTACCTGCAATATCATAGCCCCACAGTGATTTCAGCTCCAATCCTAAAGGCGCAATCCCAGCTCCACAGTCAATATCCCAGCCCTACAGCGAGTCTCATTCCAGCCCCACACACTCTAACCCAGCTCCAGGCACTGTGCCAGCCTGACCATGATTTCAGCTCCAATCCCACAGACCCTTTCTCTGCTCTACAGATTCTGCTCCATTTTCAGTCACACTACCCAGCCCCACTGTCAATATCATAGCCCCACACTGATTTCAGCTCCAATCCTAAAGGCGCAATCCCAGCTCCACAGTCAATATCCCAGCCCTACAGCGAGTCTCATTCCAGCTCCACAGACTCTAACCCAGCTCCAGGCACTGTGCCAGCCTGACCATGATTTCAGCTCCAATCCCACAGAACCTTTCGCAGCTCTACAGATTCTGTTCCATTTTCCGTCACAATCCCAGCCCCACAGTGATTTCACCACTCAAAGCCTACAGTCCTGTTTCAGTCCTACACTTTCAATACCATTTTCAGTCTCTGTCCCAGCCCCACAGTGATTTCAGCTCCAATCTCACAGTCCCCTCTGTCAGCTCTACAGATCCCGTTCCATTTTCAGTCATAATCCCAGCCCCACCAGCAATTTCACTACTCAAATCTCACATTCCTCTTTCAGTTGTACAGATTCAATCCCCTTTTCAGTGCCCTTCTCAGCCCCAGTGATTTCAGCTCCAGACCCACAAGCTTTATTTCACTGCCACCTCTGCTCTTCCAGCTCCAGATCCGCGTTTCTCCAACACCGCCACGTGAAGCTGCTCCAGGTTCCCAGGGCAGGAACTCCGTCTTGGCTCCAGCTCTGCATCGATTCAGCTCCAGCCCTGCAGTCTCTAAGCCCACCCCACGGTCAATCTGCCAGCCCTACAGAGATTTCAGCTCTGGCCCTACAGTCACTATCCCATAGCCATAGTTCATATCCCAGCTCAATTGTGATTTCAGCTCCAATCCCACAGGCTCTAACCCGGCTCTACAGCTTCTTTACCATTGTTCCTCACAATCCCAGCCCCACAGCCAATATCACAGACCTACCGTGATTCCATCTTCAGCCCTACAGTGGCTATTACAGACCCCATCAATATCCCAGCCCCACCGGCATTTCAGGCGCAATCTCACAGTCCCCTCTGTCAGCTCTACAGATGCTGTTCCATTTTCCGTCACACAAGCTTTATTTCACTGCCACCTCTGATACTCCCGCCCCAGATCCACGTTTCTCCAACACCGCCAGGTGAAGCTCTCCAGGTTCCAAGGGCAGGAAATTCGTCTTGGCTCCAGCTCTGCATCGATTCAGCTCCAGCCCTGCAGTCTATAAGCCCACCCCACGGTCAATCTGCCAGCCCTACAGAGATTTCAGCTCTGGCCCCACAGACTCTAACCCAGCTCCAGTCACTGTGCCAGCCTCACCATGATTTCAGCTCCAATCCCACAGAACCTTTGGCAGCTCTACAGTTTCTACTCCATTTTCAGTCACACTACCCAGCCCCACTGTCAATATCACAGGCCCACAGAGATTTCAGCTCCAATCCTAAAGGCGCAATCCCAGTTCCACAGTCAATATCCCAGCCCTATAGCGAGTCTCATTCCAGCCCCACAGACTCTAACCCAGCTCCAGGCACTGTGCCAGCCTGACCGTGATTTCAGCTCCAATCCCACAGAACCTTTCTCAGCTCTACAGATTCTATTCCATTTTCAGTCACAATCCCAGTCCCGGTGATTTCAGCTCCAATCCCAGGGTCCCTTTCTCACCTCCATAGCTTCAAACCCATTTTCAGTCCCTTTCCCAGCCCCAGTGATTTCAGCTCCAGACCCACAAGCTTTATTTCACTGCCACCTCTGCTCTTCCAGCTCCAGATCCGCGTTTCTCCAACACCGCCACGTGAAGCTGCTCCAGGTTCCCAGGGCAGGAACTCCGTCTTGGCTCCAGCTCTGCATCGATTCAGCTCCAGCCCTGCAGTCTCTAAGCCCACCCCACGGTCAATCTGCCAGCCCTACAGAGATTTCAGCTCTGGCCCTACAGTCACTATCCCATAGCCATAGTTCATATCCCAGCTCAATTGTGATTTCAGCTCCAATCCCACAGGCTCTAACCCGGCTCTACAGCTTCTTTACCATTGTTCCTCACAATCCCAGCCCCACAGCCAATATCACAGACCTACCGTGATTCCATCTTCAGCCCTACAGTGGCTATTACAGACCCCATCAATATCCCAGCCCCACCGGCATTTCAGGCGCAATCTCACAGTCCCCTCTGTCAGCTCTACAGATGCTGTTCCATTTTCCGTCACAATCCCAGCCCTATAGCGATTTCTGTACCCAAATCCTAGTCCTGTTCCAGTCCTACAGTTTAACCCCATTTCAGTCTCTATCCCAGCCTCACTGTGAATTCACAACTCCAATCCCAGCCCTGTTTCAGTCCTACAGTGTCCATTCCCTTTTCAGTCCCTTTCCCAGCCCCAGTGATTTCAGCTCCAGACCCACAAGCTTTATTTCACTGCCACCTCTGCTGTTCCAGATCCAGATCCACGTTTCTCCAACACCGCCAGGTGAAGCTGCTCCAGGTTCCCAGGGCAGGAAATTCGTCTTGGCTCCAGCTCTGCATCGATTCAGCTCCAGCCCTGCAGTCTCTAAGCCCACCCCACGGTCAATCTGCCAGCCCTACAGAGATTTCAGCTCTGGCCCTACAGTCACTATCCCACAGCCATAGTTCATATCCCAGCTCAATTGTGATTTCAGCACCAATGCCACAGGCTCTAACCTGGCTCTACAGCTTCTTTACCATTGTCCCTCACAATCCCAGCCCCACAGTCAATATCACAGGACTACCATGATTTCAGCTTCAGCATTACACTGGCTGTTACAGACCCCGTCAATATCCCAGCCCCACCGGCATTTCAGGCGCAATCTCACAGTCCCCTCTGTCAGCTCTACAGATGCTGTTCCATTTCCTGTCACAATCCCAGCCCCACCTGCAATATCATAGCCCCACAGTGATTTCAGCTCCAATCCTAAAGGCACAATCCCAGCCCCACTGCCAATATCATAGCCCCACACTGATTTCAGCTCCAATCCTAAAGGCGCAATCCCAGCTCCACAGTCAATATCCCAGCCCTACAGCGAGTCTCATTCCAGCCCCACACACTCTAACCCAGCTCCAGTCACTGTGCCAGCCTGACCATGATTTCAGCTCCAATCCCACAGACCCTTTCTCTGCTCTACAGATTCTGCTCCATTTTCAGTCACACTACCCAGCCCCACTGTCAATATCACAGGCCCACAGAGATTTCAGCTCCAATCCTAAAGGCACAATCCCAGCTCCACAGTCAATATCCCAGCCCTACAGCGAGTCTCATTCCAGCTCCACAGACTCTAACCCAGCTCCAGGCACTGTGCCAGCCTCACCATGATTTCAGCTCCAATCCCACAGAACCTTTCGCAGCTCTACAGATTCTGTTCCATTTCCCATCACAATCCCAGCCCCACAGTGATTTCACCACTCAAAGCCTACAGTCCTGTTTCAGTCCTACACTTTCAATACCATTTTCAGTCTCTGTCCCAGCCCCACAGTGATTTCAGCTCCAATCTCACAGTCCCCTCTGTCAGCTCTACAGATCCCGTTCCATTTTCAGTCACAATCCCAGCCCCACCAGCAATTTCACTACTCAAATCTCACATTCCTCTTTCAGTTGTACAGATTCAATCCCCTTTTCAGTGCCTTTCCCAGCCCCAGCGATTTCAGCTCCAGACCCACAAGCTTTATATAACTGCTACCTCTGCTCTTCCAGCTTCAATCCCACTGTCCCTTTGTCACCTCTATAGTTTCAATCCCCTTTTCACTCCCTTTCCCATCCCGTGATTTCAGCTCCAGACCCACAAGCTTTATTTCACTGCCACCTCTGCTCTTCCAGCTCCAGATCCGCGTTTCTCCAACACCGCCAGGTGAAGCTGCTCCAGGTTCCCAGGGCAGGAACTTCATCTTGGCTCCAGCTCTGCATCGATTCAGCTCCAGCCCTGCAGTCTCTAAGCCCACCCCACGGTCAATCTGCCAGCCCTACAGAGATTTCAGCTCTGGCCCTACAGTCACTATCCCATAGCCATAGTTCATATCCCAGCCCCACTGTGATTTCAGCTCCAATCCCACAGGCTCTAACCCAGCGGCTCTACAGCTTCTTTTCCATTGTTCCTCACAATCCCAGCCCCACAGTCATTATCACAGGACTACCATGATTTCAGCTTCAGCATTACACTGGCTGTTACAGACCCCGTCAAAATCCCAGCCCCACCGGCATTTCAGGCGCAATCTCACAGTCCTCTCTGTCAGCTCTAGAGATGCTGTTCCATTTCCCGTCACAATCCCAGCCCCACCTGCAATATCACAGCCCCACAGTGATTTCAGCTCCAATCCTAAATGCGCAATCCCAGTTCCACAGTCAATATCCCAGCCCTATAGCGAGTCAAATTCCAGCCCCACACACTCTAACCCAGCCCCAGTCACTGTGCCAGCCTGACCATGATTTCAGCTCCTATCCCACAGAACCTTTCTCAGCTCTACAGATTCTGCTCCATTTTCAGTCACAATCCCAGTCCCGGTGATTTCAGCTCCAATCCCAGGGTCCCTTTCTCACCTCCATAGCTTCAAACCCATTTTCAGTCCCTTTCCCAGCCCCAGTGATTTCAGCTCCAGACACACAAGCTTTATTTCACTGCCACCTCTTCTCTTCCAGCTCCAGATCCACGTTTCTCCAACACCGCCACGTGAAGCTGCTCCAGGTTCCCAGGGCAGGAACTTCATCTTGGCTCCAGCTCTGCATCGATTCAGCTCCAGCCCTGCAGTCTCTAAGCCCACCCCACGGTCAATCTGCCAGCCCTACAGAGATTTCAGCGCTGGCCCTACAGTCACTATCCCACAGCCATAGTTCATATCCCATCTCAATTGTGATTTCAGCTCCAATCCCACAGGCTCTAACCCAGCGGCTCTACAGCTTCTTTTCCATAGTTCCTCACAATCCCAGCCCCACAGTCAATATCACAGACCTACCATGATTCCATCTTCAGCCCTCCAGTGGCTATTACAGACCCCATCAATATCCCAGCCCCACCGGCATTTCAGGCGCAATCTCACAGTCCCCTCTGTCAGCTCTACAGATGCTGTTCCATTTTCCGTCACAATCCCAGCCCTATAGCGATTTCTGTACCCAAATCCTACAGTCCTCTTTCAGTCCTACAGTTTAACCCCATTTCAGACTCTATCCCAGCCTCACTGTGAATTCACAACTCCAATCCCAGCCCTGTTTCAGTCCTACAGTGTCCATCCCCTTTTCAGTCCCTTTCCCAGCCCCAGTGATTTCAGCTCCAGACCCACAAGCTTTATTTCACTGCCACCTCTGCTCCTCCAGCTCCAGATCCACGTTTCTCCAACATCGCCAGGTGAAGCTCCTCCAGGTTCCAAGGGCAGGAAATTCGTCTTGGCTCCAGCTCTGCATCGATTCAGCTCCAGCCCTGCAGTCTCTAAGCCCACCCCATGGTCAATCTGCCAGCCCTACAGAGATTTCAGCTCTGGCCCCACAGACTCTAACCCAGCTCCAGTCACTGTGCCAGCCTCACCATGATTTCAGCTCCAATCCCACAGAACCTTTGGCAGCTCTACAGTTTCTGCTCCATTTTCAGTCACACTACCCAGCCCCACTGTCAATATCACAGGCCCACAGAGATTTCAGCTCCAATCCTAAAGGCGCAATCCCAGCTCCACAGTCAATATCCCAGCCCTACAGCGAGTCTCATTCCAGCCCCACACACTCTAACCCAGCTCCAGTCACTGTGCCAGCCTGACCATGATTTCACCTCCAATCCCACAGTCCCTCTGTCACCTCTATAGTTTCAAATCCCTTTTCAGTCCCTTTCCCAGCCGCAGTGATTTCAGCTCCAGACCCACAAGCTTTATTTCACTGCCACCTCTGCTCTTCCAGCTCCAGATCCGCGTTTCTCCAACACCGCCACGTGAAGCTGCTCCAGGTTCCCAGGGCAGGAACTTCATCTTGGCTCCAGCTCTGCATCGATTCAGCTCCAGCCCTGCAGTCTCTAAGCCCACCCCACGGTCAATCTGCCAGCCCTACAGAGATTTCAGCTCTGGCCCTACAGTCACTATCCCACAGCCATAGTTCATATCTCAGCTCAATTGTGATTTCAGCTCCAATCCCACAGGCTCTAACCCGGCTCTACAGCTTCTTTTCCATTGTTCCTCACAATCCCAGCCCCACAGTCAATATCACAGGACTACCATGATTCCAGCTTCAACATTACACTGGCTGTTACAGACCCCGTCAATATCCCAGCCCCATCGGCATTTCAGGCGCAATCTCACAGTCCCCTCTGTCAGCTCTACAGATGCTGTTCCATTTCCCGTCACAATCCCAGCCCCACCTGCAATATCATAGCCCCACACTGATTTCAGCTCCAATTCCAAAGGCGCAATCCCAGCTCCACAGTCAATATCCCAGCCCTACAGCGAGTCTCATTCCAGCCCCATAGACTCTAACCCAGCTCCAGTCACTGTGCCAGCCTCACCATGATTTCAGCTCCAATCCCACAGAACCTTTCTCTGCTCTACAGATTCTGTTCCATTTTCAGGCACAATCCCAGCCCCACCAGCAATATCACAGCCCCACAGTGATTTCAACACTGAAATCCTACAGTCCTATTTCAGTCCTACAGTTTCAATCCCCTTTTCAGTCCCTTTCCCAGCCCCAGTGATTTCAGCTCCAATCCCACAAGCTTTATTTCACTGCGATCTCGGCTCCTCCAGCTCCAGATACGCGTTTCTCCAACACCGCCACGTGAAGAAGCTCCAGGTTCCTAGGACAGGAACTTCGCCTTGGCTCCAGCTCTGCATCGATTCAGCTCCAGCCCTGCAGTCTCTAAGCCCACCCCACGGTCAATCTGCCTGTCCTACAGAGATTTCAGCTCCAGCCCCACAGACTCTAACCCAGCTCCAGTCACTGTGCCAGCCTCACCATGATTTCAGCTCCAATCCCTCAGACCCTTTCTCTGCGCTACAGATTCTGCTCCATTTTCATTCAGAATCCCAGCCCCACCAGCAATATTACAGCCCCACAACGAATTCAGAACTCAAATCCTACAGGCTTGTTTCAGTCCTACAGTTACAAACCCAGTTTCAGTCCCTTTCCCAGCCCCAGTGATTTCAGCTCCAGCCCCACAGACTCTAACCCAGCTCCAGTCACTGTGCCAGCCTCACCATGATTTCAGCTCCAATCCCACAGACCCTTTCTCTGCTCTACAGATTCTGCTCCATTTTCAGTCACACTACCCAGCCCCACTGTCAATATCACAGGCCCACAGAGATTTCAGCTCCAATCCTAAAGGCACAATCCCAGCTCAATAGTCAATATCCCAGCCCTACAGCGAGTCTAATTCCAGCCCCACACACTCTAACCCAGCTCCAGTCACTGTGCCAGCCTGACCATGATTTCACCTCCAATCCCACAGAACCTTTCTCTGCTCTACAGATTCTGTTCCATTTTCAGTCACAATCCCAGCCCCACCAGCAATATCAGAGCCCCACAGTGATTTCACTGCTGAAATCCTACAGTCCTATTTCAGTCCTACAGTTTCAAACGCATTTTCAGTCCCTTTCCCAGCACCAGTGATTACAGCTCCAGACCCACAAGCTTTATTTCACTGCCACCTCTGCTCTTCCAGCTCCAGATCCGCGTTTCTCCAACACCGCCACGTGAAGCTGCTCCAGGTTCCAAGGGCAGGAACTTCGCCTTGGCTCCAGCTCTGCATCGATTCAGCTCCAGCCCTGCAGTCTCTAAGCCCACCCCACGGTCAATCTGCCAGCCCTACAGAGATTTCAGCTCTGGCCCTACAGTCACTATCCCACAGCCATAGCTCATATCCCAGCCCCACTGTGATTTCAGCTCCAATCCCACAGGCTCTAACCCGGCTCTACAGCTTCTTTTCCATTGTTCCTCACAATCCCAGCCCCACAGTCAATATCACAGACCTACCATGATTCCATCTTCAGCCCTACAGTGGCTATTACAGACCCCATCAATATCCCAGCCCCATCGGCATTTCAGGCGCAATCTCACAGTCCCCTCTGTCAGCTCTACAGATGCTGTTCCATTTCCCGTCACAATCCCAGCCCCACCTGCAATATCACAGCCCCACAGAGATTTCAGCTCCAATCCTAAAGGCGCGATCCCAGCTCCACAGTCAATATCCCAGCCCTACAGCGAGTCTCATTCCAGCCCCACACACTCTAACCCAGCTCCAGTCACTGTGCCAGCCTCACCATGATTTCACCTCCAATCCCACAGAACCTTTCTCAGCTCTACAGATTCTGTTCCATTTTCAGTCACAATCCCAGCCCCACCAGCAATATCACAGCCCCACAGTGATTTCACCGCTGAAATCCTACAGTCCTATTTCAGTCCTACAGTTTCAAACCCAGTTTCAGTCCCTTTCCCAGCACCAGAGATTTCAGCTCCAGACCTACAAGCTTTATTTCACTGCCACCTCTGCTCTTCCAGCTCCAGATCCGCGTTTCTCCAACACCGCCACGTGAAGCTGCTCCAGGTTTCCAGGGCAGGAACTTCATCTTGGCTCCAGCTCTGCATCGATTCAGCTCCAGCCCTGCAGTCTCTAAGCCCACCCCACGGTCAATCTGCCAGCCCTAGAGAGATTTCAGCTCTGGCCCTACAGTCACTATCCCACAGCCATAGTTCATATCTCAGCTCAATTGTGATTTCAGCTCCAATCCCACAGGCTCTAACCCGGCTCTACAGCTTCTTTTCCATAGTTCCTCACAATCCCAGCCCCACAGTCAATATCACAGACCTACCATGATTCCATCTTCAGCCCTACAGTGGCTATTACAGACCCCATCAATATCCCAGCCCCACCGGCATTTCAGGCGCAATCTCACAGTCCCCTCTGTCAGCTCTACAGATGCTGTTCCATTTTCCGTCACAATCCGAGCCCTATAGCGGTTTCTGTACCCAAATCCTACAGTCCTCTTTCAGTCCTACAGTTTAACCCCATTTCAGTCTCTATCCCAGCCTCACTGTGAATTCACAACTCCAATCCCAGCCCTGTTTCAGTCCTACAGTGTCCATCCCCTTTTCAGTCCCTTTCCCAGCCCCAGTGATTTCAGCTCCAATCCCACAAGCTTTATTTCACTGCGATCTCGGCTCCTCCAGCTCCAGATACGCGTTTCTCCAACATCGCCAGGTGAAGCTCCTCCAGGTTCCCAGGGCAGGAACTTCATCTTGGCTCCAGCTCTGCATCGATTCAGCTCCAGCCCTGCAGTCTCTAAGCCCACCCCATGGTCAATCTGCCAGCCCTACAGAGATTTCAGCTCTGGCCCTACAGTCACTATCCCACATCCATAGTTCATATCCCAGCTCAATTGTGATTTCAGCTCCAATCCCACAGTCCCTTTCTCAGCTCTACAGTGTCCATCCCCTTTTCAGTCCCTTTCCCAGCCCCAGTGATTTCAGCTCCAATCCCACAAGCTTTATTTCACTGCCACCTCTGCTCTTCCAGCTCCAGATCCGCATTTCTCCAACACCACCACATGAAGCTGCTCCAGGTTCCTAGTACAGGAACTTCATCTTGGCTCCAGCTCTGCATCGATTCAGCTCCAGCCCTGCAGTCTCTAAGCCCACCCCACGGTCAATCTGCCAGCCCTACAGAGATTTCAGCTCCAGCCCCACAGACTCTAACCCAGCTCCAGTCACTGTGCCAGCCTGACCATTTCAGCACCAATCCCAGAGACCCTTTCTCTGCGCTACAGATTCTGCTCCATTTTCATTCAGAATCCCAGCCCCACCAGCAATATTACAGCCCCACAGTGACTTCACAACTCAAATCCTACAGGCTTGTTTCAGTCCTACAGTTTCAAACCCAGTTTCAGTCCCTTTCCCAGCCCCAGTGATTTCAGCTCCGGCCCCACAGACTCTAACCCAGCTCCAGTCACTGCGCCAGCCTCACCATGATTTCAGCTCCAATCCCACAGAACCTTTGGCAGCTCTACAGTTTCTGCTCCATTTTCAGTCACACTACCCAGCCCCACTGTCAATATCACAGGCCCACAGAGATTTCAGCTCCAATCCTAAAGGCGCGATCCCAGCTCAACAGTCAATATCCCAGCCCTACAGTGAGTCTAATTCCAGCCCCACACACTCTAACCCAGCCCCAGTCACTGTGCCAGCCTGACCATGATTTCACCTCCAATCCCACAGACCCTTTCTCAGCTCTACAGATTCTGTTCCATTTTCAGTCACAATCCCAGCCCCACCAGCAATATCACAGCCCCACAGTGATTTCACCGCTGAAATCCTACAGTCCTATTTCAGTCCTACAGTTTCAAACCCAGTTTCAGTCCCTTTCCCAGCACCAGTGATTTCAGCTCCAGACCCACAAGCTTTATTTCACTGCCACCTCTGCTCTTCCAGCTCCAGATCCGCGTTTCTCCAACACCGCCACGTGAAGCTGCTCCAGGTTCCCAGGGCAGGAACTTCATCTTGGCTCCAGCTCTGCATCGATTCAGCTCCAGCCCTGCAGTCTCTAAGCCCACCCCACGGTCAATCTGCCAGCCCTACAGAGATTTCAGCTCTGGCCCTACAGTCACTATCCCACAGCCATAGTTCATATCCCAGCTCAATTGTGGTTTCAGCTCCAATCTCACAGGCTCTAAACCAGCGGCTCTACAGCTTCTTTTCCATTGTTCCTCACAATCCCAGCCCCACAGTCAATATCACAGACCTACCATGATTCCATCTTCAGCCCTACAGTGGCTATTACAGACCCCGTCAATATCCCAGCCCCACCGGCATTTCAGGCGCAATCTCACAGTCCCCTCTGTCAGCTCTACAGATGCTGTTCCATTTTCCGTCACAATCCCAGCCCTATAGCGATTTCTGTACCCAAATCCTACAGTCCTCTTTCAGTCCTACAGTTTAACCCCATTTCAGTCTCTATCCCAGCCTCACTGTGAATTCACAACTCCAATCCCAGCCCTGTTTCAGTCCTACAGTGTCCATCCCCTTTTCAGTGCCTTTCCCAGCCCCAGTGATTTCAGCTCCAGACCCACAAGCTTTATTTCACTGCTGCCTCTGCTCTTCCAGCTCCAGATCTGCATTTCTCCAACACTGCCAGGTGAAGCTCCTCCAGGTTCCAAGGGTAGGAACTTCGACTTGGCTCCAGCTCTGCATCGATTCAGCTCCAGCCCTGCAGTCTCTAAGCCCACCCCATGGTCAATCTGCCAGCCCTAGAGAGATTTCAGCTCCAGCCCCAGACTCTAACTCGGCTCCAGTCACTGTGCCAGCCTCACCATGATTTCAGCTCCAATCTCACAGACCCTTTCTCTGCTCTACAGATTCTGTTCCATTTTCAGTCACAATCCCAGCCCCACCAGCAATATTTCAGAGCACTACAGTGATTTCACCACTGAAATCCCACAGTCCCTTTCTCAGCTCTACAGTGTCCATCCCCTTTTCAGTCCCTTTCCCAGCCCCAGTGATTTCAGCTCCAGACCCACAAGCTTTATTTCACTGCCACCTCTGCTCTTCCAGCTCCAGATCCGCGTTTCTCCAACACCACCAGGTGAAGCTGCTCCAGATTCCCAGGGCAGGAACTTCATCTTGGCTCCAGCTCTGCATCGATTCAGCTCCAGCCCTGCAGTCTCTAAGCCCACCCCATGGTCAATCTGCCAGCCCTACAGAGATTTCAGCTCTGGCCCTACAGTCACTATCCCACATCCATAGTTCATATCCCAGCCCCACTGTGATTTCAGCTCCAATCCCACTGTCCCTTTCTCAGCTCTACAGTGTCCATCCCCTTTTCAGTCCCTTTCCCAGCCCCAGTGATTTCAGCTCCAATCCCACAAGCTTTATTTCACTGCCACCTCAGCTCTTCCAGCTCCAATCCCACAGTCCCTGTGTCACCTCTACAGTGCCCATCCCCTTTTCAGTCCCTTTCCCAGCCCCAGTGATTTCAGCTCCAGACCCACAAGCTTTATTTCACTGCCACCTCAGCTCTTCCAGCTCCAGATCCGCGTTTCTCCAGCACCGCCACGTGAAGCTGCTCCAGGTTCAGACAGCACGGTCTTCCTTTTGGATTCAAATTCTGAGGTTTCACCTCCAGGTCCAGAATCCACATTCCAACCCCAGCCCAGCAATCTTTATTCCAGTTCCAGCCCTTTGGTTTGCATCCCATCCCGTGGTCACTTCCCAGACCTACAGCCTCTATCCCCTTGGAGCAGTGATTCCAGCTCCAGCACTGCAGTTCCCTCCCAGCCCCAGTGATTTCAGCTTCAGTCCCACAAGCTTTATTTCACTGCCAGCTCTCCTGTTCCACTTCTGGCTCCACATCTTCCCTGCAGTTCCACTTAAAGCTGCTCCTGCTTCTCAGGACAGGATCTTGGTTTTGGCTCTAGCTCTGAGTGGTTTCAGCTCAGCTCTTAAACCCATATTCCTGCCCCAGCCTGACAATCCTTTCTCCAGCTCCAGTTCCACAGTCCCTATCCCAGCCCTGCAGTGATTTCAGCTCCAGCCACACAGGTCACATCCCAGCTCCACAGTCCCTATCCCAGCCCCACAGAGCTTTCGCCCCCAGCCCTACCATATTTCAGTGTCCTCCTGCTCTGCTGCCTCAGCTCCAGCTCCTCAGCTTCCCATGCCTCCAGCTACAAGCTGCTCCTGCTTCTCACTGCAGCCCGGGGCTGTCGGTAAGGTCACAAATCAGTTACTGTTTATCACTTACTCCTCTCTAGGCGCTGTCCCACCCACCGCAATGGGATCCCAACTTTGGGGACACATGAGGCCCGAACCCCAACACACACCTTCCCCCTCCCCCGGCGCCTCACCCCAGCACTTGCCCAAAGGCCCCCTCACCTCCCCCGGGCAGCACCAGGGGCTGGGAATGGCCACTGGGCCCCTGGTTCCCCATCCCAGGCCCTGGAGCCCTCAGAGCCCCCAAACCCCCACACCCTCAGCCTCTGCTTGGTACCACCGGGCAGGGCCTGCCAACCCCCCAGGCACCTCCTGAGCTGCAGCTCCATCCCCTTCTCCCATGGGCCTTATCCAGCTCCGGCCCCAGCACTTCCCCTGCTCCACACTGGTTTGGGCCCCACTCGAGTCCCAAGGCCCTTATTCCACACCCTGGGGCTTTATGTCCCCACCGGCCTCACTACCGCTGTTCCCACCCCAACCTCACAACCTTTATTGAATTAACATCACATATCCACTAAAAGAATAAATTAAAATTATGCAGCAAAACAAGGAATAACAAAGTAATGTAATAAATAACAAAATCATGATTATGTCAAATAAAACCAGAATAAAAAAATAACAATTGTTTTATTTAAAAACAGTATCTTAAAAACAATTTATGTAAAAAACAAAAACAATTAACGAAAAACAATTTTATTCCCTGGATTTTGAACGTCACTTTAAATCCAAAAACCATGGAAGGACTTCTCCCCGGCCACCGGTAGCAGCAAGCGCTTCCCCCTGTGCCACTCCAGGCCCCGCACCAGCCTCCGGTTACCCCAGCCCCGCAGGGCGCAGCAGAACGAACCGGGCACGGCCGGCACCGGTGCCCCAGGCCCAGGCCCCGGCCCCGGCCGACGCGCCCGTCCGTGCTCACCGGCGCTTCCCGCAGCAGCAGCAGCCGCAGGAGTCCCGTCGTGGCGCAGCGGCGCTCCCCGGACCGCGCCTCCGCAGCAGCAGCAGCCACTCCCCGCCGCCGCAGCAGCGCCCAACTGACGCCCGTCCCCGCCTGCGCGCCCTATTTGTACCCATGGCCGGCCCGGCCCAGCCAATCACAGCCCGAGGCAGCGCCGGTCCAGCCAATCCCAGCGCGCCCGTTCCCGCCGCGCGAGACCCCCCGCTGTTCCTTCAGGCCCCGTTCCCGCCGCGCGAGACCCCCCGCTGTCCCCTCAGGCCCCGTTCCCGCCGCGCGAGACCCCCCGCTGTCCCCTCAGGCCCCGCTCTCGCCGTCGCTCCGGGGCCGCTGCCGGCCGCTCCCCGCCGGCTCCCCTTGTCCCGGGGAGAGCTCCCGGCCGGCACCTGAACGGGGAGCTCCCGCCCGCCCTTCCCGGGCCCCAGCAACACCTGCCGGGGCTGCGGCAGCAGGGCCACGGCTCCGCCGGCTCCCAAAGCGGCGGCGGCGGGAGCGGGAGCGGCGCCTCAAGCGAGCGGGGCCGGGCTGAGGGGCCGGGCCGCGTTTTAGAAAGGGCGGCTGTGAGTGGATAGGGCGGGGAAAGGCGGGCCGGGAGCGGCGGGGCTCGGAACCTGTGAGGCCGCGGCCCATGGGAGGGCGAGGCGCCCAGTTGGGCGGATCCAGGGGCGCTTGAAGGATTCGCTGCCGCCCTGGGTCCGGGGATGCCCTTCCCCGACCCTCTGTCGTGCCCCGGTCCCAGCCCAGATGCCCCCGCCGAGCCCCTACCGGAGCGCCCCATCGGCACTCGGGGCAGGGGCGGGCAGGGGCGTAGCCGGCAGCCCGCCGGGAGTGGTTCCGGGTTGCGAAGGCGGACTCTGTGCTAGCGCCGCGGACCGGGTAGCGGCGGCGACATGGTGGGGAGGGGGCCGGCGGCGGGGAGCGGGGAGGGCGCGCAGAGCCCGCGGCAGGCTCTGATCGCCTCTTCTCCCGCAGCGGTTCCGCTTCTGCGGGGACTTGGACTGCCCCGACTGGGTGCTGGCCGAGATCAGCACCCTGGCCAAAATAGTTAAGTGCTCGCGCCCCCCGCGTCCCCCTGCCCGTCCCCCGCCTGCTCCGGGCCCGCTGCTCACCCTCCTTGTCCCCTGCAGTCCTCGGTGAAGCTGAAGCTGATCTGCGCCCAGGTGCTGCGGGACCTGCTGGGGGAGGCCATCGAGGTAGGTGTGGGGCTACTTGGCGGAGGCCAAGTGTTCCAACGCTACAGTCTGGCATAATCAGCACCCTTAATTAATCTTGTGTTCTTCGTGCAAGCCTCAGCGTTAAGAATGCTACCGGCCTCTACTAGTAATAATAAGATGCCTTGTTGATGTAAATGTTGTTAGTATTAATATTTAGGTAAGAATTGTTAGTGTTAACGCTGGTAGTGAGTGTATTATCTGGTGTTTACTGTGACGCTCTGCTCTCCCACAGTATGACAAAATCCTGAAGCTGACCTCAGATGCAAAGTTAGGTGAGCACTGCTGTCCTTACCAGGATCCCCCGATGGAGCCATGCTCCAGGGATGGGCAGCAATCCACCTGGGGATGCCGTCCCAAGGTGACAGTGCTCACCCTCCCTCCCATCTGCAGAGTCGGGGGACGTGAAGGCGACCATTGCTGTCCTTGGCTTCATCCTCTCCAGTGCAGCCAAGCACAATGTAGACAGCGAGTCTCTGTCAAGTGAGCTGCAGCAGCTGGGGCTGCCCAAAGGTAGGGGAAACCCTTGGGGTGGTACCAGGAGCCAGACCTGGTGGGATGTTTGTGACAGTTCCCAGTCCTGCCTTCTTCACAGGCAGATGGAGGGCAGGCTGGCTGCTGTGCTGTCCTCCATCACCTCCCTTCTGTGCCGTCAATCCCTGGGGGCTCCTCAGGTGCTTTAGTGGGGCTTGGCAGCTGCAGGTCTGGTGTGAGCAGAGGGGTTCTTCTCTTGTCGCCCCTCACGAGCAGAGCATGCCAGTGGGTTGTGCCGTTCCTACGAGGAGAAGCAGAGCTCCCTCCAGGACAGGCTCAGGGCCTGCAGCCTGCGATGTGAGTGGGGTGTTGTGTCTTAACAGGGGTGTGGGGGTCAGTGTCAGTCACCCTGCCGGAGCGAGCAGGGGCACTGACACCATCCCAACACCCACCCCAGTGAGCCAGCTGGGCTCAGTGCGCTGGCGGGTGGATTACACCCTCAGCTCCAGCGAGCTGCAGGAGGTCAACGAGCCCGTGGTGCACCTGACCTTCAACGTGCGGGACAGAGAGTGCGAGAAGATGACGGCTGTCCCTGTGACACTCTCGGCCAACAAGTTCCGGGTGCTGCTGGCAGGTGAGGCACCAGGAGGGGCAGCAGCAGGAACCTCCGGGGGGGATTCTGCAGGGGGAGATGCTGTGGGAGGCATGCTGGGAAGGGGATGCTGGAAGGGATGCTGCAGTACCAGCAGGTCCCCCACACCCCCGTCCTCTCTCTGCAGAGCTGAAGCAGGCCCAGACGCTGATGAACACCCTTCTTTGAGGAAACAGAAAAGGGCCACGGCGGGAGGTTGCGACACTGAGCTGGGGGCCCACACTGGTGCTCCTGGCTGGGGAGGAGGACGTTTCCCTGCCCTCCGTGTTTCCGGGGGTCCTGGGGGCAGCTCCAATAAAGTCCCGGTGACAAAGCTGACCCGTGTCCCGCTGTCCGCCCGCCTTGTGCGACGTTTCCCCGCGCCGGTCCCGCCTCGCAAGGCAGCTACCTCGGGTATCACGGCGCAGCCAATGGGAGCGCGCACCGCCCGCCGCATAGCCAATGGGAACGCGCACCGCCCGCCGCGCAGCCAATGGGAGCGCGCACCGCCCGCCGCGTAGCCAATGGGGGCGGGCCGTGCCGGGTGGCGGCGGCGGCGGGTCGGGGCTGCGCTGTGCGGCCGCGGCCATGCCCGAGTGCCCGGAGCTGCACCTGGCCGGGCGTTTCATCAACGCGGCGTGCGGAGGGCTGGTGTTCGCGGGCGGCGTGGAGCGCTCGGCCGTGGGCCGCGGCCCGGAGGTGCCTTTCCGCAGCGAGGCCTACCGCATTTCGGCCGTTGCCCGGGGCAAGGAGCTGCGGCTGACGCTGAGCGCGCTGGACCCCGCCGCCGCCACCCCTCCGCAGGACCTGGTGTTCCGCTTCGGCATGTCGGGGTCGTTCCGGCTGTGCCCCGCCGCTGAGCTGCCGCGCCATGCCCACCTCCGCTTCCTCACCCGCGAGAGCCCCCCGCGCGCCCTCTGCTTCGTCGACCCCCGGCGCTTCGGGTCCTGGCGCCTGGGGGACGCCTGGCAGCCGGAACGCGGGCCCTGCGTCGTCTCCGAGTACCAGGCTTTCAGGTGAGCGTCCTGAGGAATGCCCCTGCTTGGTTTTGGCTGCTTTTCCTGCACAGACATGTCCGGGTGACTCTTGATGCTCCGTGCTCTCTTGCAGGGGGAATGTGCTGAAGAACCTGGACGACAGGGCTTTTGACAAGCCCATTTGTGAGGTCCTCTTAAACCAGAAGTATTTCAATGGAATTGGGAATTACCTGCGTGCTGAGATCCTGTACAGGTAAGGTGGGTTGAGCACCCGCTGACCTGCCATGGGGGTTTAGTGTCTAAGAGTTTGCTGGAACTTGACCAGCTCCTTGGCTAAGCCGGCTGTGCCTCCTCACCTGGCAGACACTGGAAGTGCCCGAACCGAGGCTTCAGGCTTGTGTAACTCTCTCAGGTTGAAGATCCCTCCCTTTGAAAAAGCTCGGACCGTGCTGGAGGCCCTGAAGGATCAGGAGCAGGAGAGGAAGAAGAAGGTGGGGAATAGCAGGTGCTTCCACAGGCTCAGAAAGCAGCAGGTTTCCAGACAGAGGCCATAAGCAGGGGTTTGGTTGCCTGTGGCCCTTCATGATGAGCTCTGCCAGTCTCCTGCCCTAAGGAAGTCTACAAGTGTTTTTGGGGTGGGTGAAGAGGAAGAGGTGAGGGAAACAAACATGTTGCAAGCTTAAAATCTCCAAGGGGAAGACTGCAGTAAAGCCCAAGGCTGATCTTGCGCCCTCAGGGGAGAGGATGCGGCTATTTTAAAGAAGCCTGAAAACAAACTACGTGAGCTGCTGCTGGTGTTTGTGGGTGTTAGCCCTCTTTCATGTCTTTGTAGCTAAGTTGGAAGCCTACTGTGTGGTGAACTCAGGGCTGTCGTGTAGAGAGTGTGGCAGCTCATCCTCTGCAGGGCAAGAGACGGGGAAGAAGATGAGAGGAGAGAGCCTGAGGAGGCAGAGGTAGCTGGCAGGTGACTTCTCTGCCCTTCTCCATCCCTGCAGGATCCTTCCCTGACACTGAGCAAGAAGGTGAAGCTGAGGCAAGAGAACCCGGATCTCCTGGAGCTGTGCCACACGGTGCCCATGGAGGTCATCATGGCAGGTGAGGGGATAGGACAGGCAGCTGGGGGATGGGGCTGGCAGGGAGGCCGGGGCTTTGCTTTCTCAGCATCAGAAGGTTTGGGGGGGGAACCCTGACACGGTGATCACGGCTTCTGCTCTGATTCTGTCCTTTCCCTGTCTCCCCTCGCAGAGAAGCATCTCCTTGACCCTGAGCACTCGGATAACTATGCTGCCTTCAAGAACTGGCTGCAGTGTTACTTGGTGCCTGGCATGAGCTCCCTGCGTGACCGCAGTGGCAGGACCATATGGTTCCAGGTAGGAGCCTGGGGCTGCTCTTGGGAGCTGGGAGTCCCCAAACCACTCCTCCAAGGGGACACTGGCCTGTTTTCTGCTTGCTGAGACTCCCATTACACTGTGTGGCTGGGGGTCTCCCTCTCCATCAAGCTGCTGGGCATGGAGGTGACAAGGACCTCCTGTGTGGTGGGCAGCCAGGTAACGGATGGTGAGCAGTCTGGAGCAGATGGAGGGAATGGGGGGGTTGGGGTGGTCTGGCAGCCCTGTTCTTCCCTCCTGTGCCCTGTGTTTGGGGCTGTGAAGGTACAGGAAATGATGGCAGAGTTCCCAAGGCACAGGGGCCACAAGGCACTCTTGCAGGCAGAGCAAGCCCGACTCCCCTGCCTTCCCAGGGAAACGTGGCTGTTTCCCTATCACTGCAATGGCTGCAGGATGGAGAAGGGGCAGAGATTCTGCTGCTGCTGCCTGCAGAGCGCCTGCACCTGTCAATGCTCTGTCCCTTCCTTACAGGGAGAGCCTGGCCCGATGGCTCCCAAAGGTGAGTTTCCTCTCCCCCTCCTGTGGGACCCACTCTTGCTCCGGGAGGGCTGGAGACAGGGAAACCTTCTTCTTGCTGTGCAGCACGAGGGCACAGGCATTCAGAGAGCAAAGCCGTTCTCTCTGGGGTGCTGACAGACCTGTGACAGTCGTTGGCACCAAGGGACAGAAGCCATTTGTTCCCAAGGCTTCCTACCAGCATCCCAACCTGCCTGGGTGCAGCTGTTGGATGGTTTTTCATCCTGCAGTTGCTCACATCACCCAGGACAGCATCCCTGCAAGCTCCCTGTGCTGTGGCCTGTCCCTTGGGGTTGAGGCTCTGCCCCATCCCTTCCTCACCCACCTAACCTTGGCACATCCTCTCGTGCAGGGCAGAGACCCCGCAAGACGCCCCGCAAGAAGAGCCCTCAGCTGAAGGCAGACCCTGAGGCACCGACCCCCAAGGTGAGCAGCTTTGTGGCTCTGTCTGGCTGTCCTGTCCCCTGTGCCTTGCTCAGGCTGCTCATGAATTCATGGTGACGATCCTACATGGAGTTTCTCATCTTGGTGCTCCAAGGACACTTCTGCTGCTAAGCTCCGGCTCTGATGCCCACCCAGGTCACCCCACGTGCCTTGAAACGGCACCGCAGGGCTGCACTGAAGCCCCCGAAGGCAGAGGAGGAGGAGGAAGAGAAGGAAGAGGAGGCTGACAGGCCAAGGAAGGGACGTGCTCGCAGGAGGAAAGCCACTGCTGCTCCAGCCTTGCCTGAGCCCGAGGTGCCTCTAAGCGTCAGAAGGAGCCGCCGGACATCTGCCCGCAGGGGCAAAGGTGAGACTGGCAGCCCCTGTGGCTTTGGTGCACAGGTGGGGGCTGTGGGAGAGCTCCCTTGTGGCAAGGGGACTGAGGGGTGCCAAAAGGCAGGAGAGGAGCCCATGGGGCAGAGCCAGATACCCCCTTGTCCTCTGACTCCTCATTTCCCTCTCCCTTCTCCAGGTGCAGCCCCTGCCGTGTGAGTGTCACCACTGCCACCTCCTGAGGGGCATTTAAGGGGCCAAGAGGAGCTCAGGGAGGGCCTGGCCACAGGCCCGGGTTGGTGCTAGGGAAAATGGAGCTGGCCCGTACCTGTGCTCTCACTTGCTGCTGTTGCATCCTGCCAGTGCAGGAGGGAGAAGCTGAGCTTGGTGATGGGGCTTTTTCCTGCTGTCCACAGGCATGTGAGGGGAAGAAGGGCCAGGACCACATGTTGTGCTGGACTTGGACTCCTCCCTCACCCTCCTCCCTTTCTGGCTGCTGATCCCATCACTGTTTTTAGCTGACTAATAAAGTATTTTGTGTAGAAATCACTGTGCATGGCTTTTCGTGCTAAGGATAAATCCTCTGTGCCCAGCCTCTTCCCCACAGGGGCTGGAGCAGAGTTCCCCTCCACCTCCTTCCCCCAAAATAAAGGTAAGCTCTTCCTCCCCGGTCCCAGGAGTGAGATCCTGTTTGGGTGGACACCAAAAGAGCAACTACAACAAAGCCCCTGGGAGGAGGCAGGTCAGTGCAGTTACCTGGAAACAAGTTAAGAAAACAGGCTGGAGCTTGTTTTTATGTAATTCTCTTGATTTTTTGTGTTTCCTCTTCTGCAAGGGCAGTGCAAGGGGCAGGCAGAGGGAGAAGGGAAGGAGTGGAGTGTGTTTTTACACTCACTGCTAGACAAGATGAAAGCTGAGACACAGGAGTCACTGCAGAAGCTGCTGGTCCCCAAACCCTTAGGGCTGGAGCAGAGCCTGTGCAGGGCCTCCAGCCTGTCTGCACCTCTGTCTACACTTCAGTGAGCTTAGAACTCACTCAAGACCACCTACGCTGGCTGGGCAGTGGGCAGCCATCCTCCTTCCCTGAGGAGTGGGGTGGTTCAAGCGCTGCCCTCCGACAGCTGGGTGCAGGACATGCGGACACTGCCCTTTTCCTGGAACTGCTGCCTTGCACAACTCTTGGGATCAGGGACAGCTCAGTCCATGATTTGAGCTCAGTGTTGGTCCAGGTGGCTGCAGCATCAGCGAGGGCGATGTTTGGTGTCAGCGGCTCAGGACCAGGAGGACGGAGAGCACGTGGAAGGGTGTGAAGGAAAGCCTCAGGCCCTGCTGCTCCAGTGGCAGGCGGCCCTGCCCGGCCGGACGCTCCAGGAGGTCACAGCTGGGGAGCAAAGCACAAGGCTGAAGGGGCTGATCTCCATCCCCCTGCACCCCCAGCCCTCTGGCATGGACTTACAGCATCGCCTCCTTAATGGGGAGGGAGGTCTGGAGCCAGGCTGTGACCGTGCTGCCGTGGGCCTCGTAGAGCCGAACCACCACAGCCTCAGGTCTGTCCTCGGCCTTTGGGGGAGTTCAGACAAATGAGACAGGCACAGCCTCTCCAGCACAAGTTGTTGCGCTCAGCTGAGCCTGACCACCACTCGGTGTGGGTGAAAGAGCAAGCCTTGCTCAACAACAGCACCTTAACCCCTCTGCCCTCCCCTCCTCTACCCCAGCACCTGCCTGCTTGACAGTCTCCAGCACGATGGCAGGTGAGCTGACAGAAAAGGCACTCCAGGCTGGGCACTGGGCACAGCTGGCTGGGACCGTGTGGAGGGGGAAATTCAAGTTGTAGGCTTGCTGAATCACACCGGCCTCCTGGAAGGAACCTGCAGCACAAGAACCTCTAGCCAGCCTTCATACGTGCACAGCCGGACACACGTTCACCCCAAGGCTCACTGGAGCATCTCCCACCCTGCCTGTCCCCACAGGACCCAGCTCTGCCCGTCACTCACCCCGGTGAGGCATCACAGCGTAGGTGAACTGGTGGTGCCCAATGTCTGCCGTGGAATCAGGGGACTTGGGTGCTCTCAGCCTAAGGCAACATGAAGTTAGTGAGACCGGTGTCTCGGCAGCACCCACTGTCACACAGAGCAGAGCCAGAGCACTGTGACAAGACAACTGCTTCCCTTCTACCTCGAGGCTGGGCCCTGAAGTGGAAGCAAACACGCAACAGCAAACAGACTCTGGAAAGTTCCAGAAGCTAAAAAACTGGGATGTCTTCCTGTGAAAATTGTGGCTGACAAAGTCAAACTGAAATACGTGGTTTCTTTTAGCTTGGTATGCACCCATAACATTAACTCTCCTCTTCTTTTCCTCTCCTTAAGCCTCCCTTCCTGGAATGTGTTTTGGTTAGCAACAGAAAAGCTACCTGCTACAAATCTGAGTCTGATCTCTCCCAAGTTGCCTTTGAGCACAGGTCACAGGAATTAGTTCTAATTGACTAAGGTAATGTAAGTCAGCCAAATTCTCAGACAACAGCCTACTTCAGACAACTTCCTTGTTAAATGAGGTCATTTAGGATGAGGCGTTGCCTTGACTTCCAAGAGAACCCTCAGAAGGCAGAGTACCCGCAGCAGCTTCCCCCTCACCCATCCCTAACTCACAGGGAGAGGCTGAGGACGTTCCTGTGGGCTGATGCCCCGTACTTGCAGTCGTTCAGCAGAGCTACCCCAAAGCCATGCTCGGACAGATCCAGCCACTTGTGAGCCCACACCTGCAGCAGGTACCAAGGGATGTGTTCACCACACAGAGCCACTGCCCAGAGCAGGAGCAGCTCGGCCCTGGCTCCAGCTCCCTTCTCACCTCGAACCGAGCCCAGTCCCAGGATGTGTTCCAGTGCGTTGGCCGCTGCAGGTGCCCAAACTGGATCTCATAGGTAGCATTTGTGCTCCGGACCTGCACAGGGAACTCCACCTTCAGGAACTTGTGAGCCTCCTTCCACTCAACCTAAATGTGGCAGCAGAAGGATGTCACCATGGGGGACTGGCAGGCAGAGACTGCACTTCCTGTGTCCTGGTGTGCAGCAGCCAGTCCATGTCAGCTACAGCAGAAACACACCAGAGTCTCAACTTGGATGAACTGCTGGGTCCCTCTTCCACCCTTGTCCCTCGGGACCCCCACCCTTGGGCTGCTTTCTGCAGAGAAGGACAGGCAGCCTGGGACTCCAGGGAAGAAAACAGGGACAGGGGATATAATTCAGGCACAAGGTTCAGCTCCCAGTTCCCAGCTGCACAGAATGTTGCTGTCACACGGCAGGCACGGGCCAAACCTGGGTCAGGAAGCGGAGGTACGGGCACATGGCATCCAGGATGATCTCCTGGGTTAAGGTGCTGCTTTTCCCGACCTGCAGGGAGAACCTCACACTTCCCCGCAGGCCCCCAGCCAGGCTGATTTCCAGAGGCTTCAGCAGCTCTGTCACTGGCTTCCTAGAAAGGAATAAAGGCAGAGATAGTCTCAGCCTGGTAGATCCAGGTTCCCAAATCCCACTCCAGCCACCCACACAGCAGGCACTCACTTCTCCAGAGTGAATGCTCTCTTACAGCTAGGACTGACAGGGAGGCAAGAATCTCAGGGCAAAGCCAAAATCCAAGTGCTGCATGCACTGCTCCTCTACCTGGTTTCCAAGTGATAATCCATCACATCCCAGGCATCCCAGTAGAGGGGAACATCATCAAAGAGTGCAAACTGGTTGGCGTAGCAGCCATCTGGGACTGACTCTCTGAAATAAGGTAGAACAGAGGAACAGCAGCGTCAGAAGGACTGGCAGTGGAGAAAGGTGAACAGTGAGAAGTCCTGGGAGAGGTTTGAGGAGCTCAGGGCCAGGAACTGGGTGACACAGACCTCCCAGAGTCCAGCAGCCGGAGCGAGGTCAGGTGCCCCATGGTGTCCAGGCAGACAGCAATTAGCCCATTCTCCATGGTAATGGAGCCATCCTCCTTGGGAAAAGGCCAGAAGCAGGTGTCACAGACCCACACCTGCGGGAGCTGAGTGCTTCTATTGCAAACTTAGGGTGTGGATTCCTTATATTTCTACTCAAACAACCTCTGACGGTGGGAACACAGAGCTGAGGCAATCTGCCTTGTGCTTACCTGTTTCCTCACTGCCACAGGTGGAGGAGGCACAGATGGCTCCTGCACTAAAGCATAGCCCATGCTGGGGACTGTCACCAGGGCTGGAAAGCAAAGAGGTTCTGTTCCAACACTTGCCCCAGACTGAACCCTAAGTCCCATGACTGTGCTGCTCTGCTGCTCTCATGTCAGACCTACCACCTCCTCCCATACCCTCCTCTTCTTCATGCACAATTCAGGGGACTTTATCCCCTTTCAAGCTGTCCAAAGGACAAATTGAACAGTCAATAAAACTCTCCCCAGGGCAGGGAGAGGCAGAGTATTTCCCTGTTACCTGTCTCTGCCCCTGTAAGGAATTCTGATACAAGAGTTACTCCCACGTCAGACATACCCAAAGTCTCTGCTCCGTCTGGCCCAGGCCTGGAGATCACCTCGGTGCGTTCCCAGGGCAATGTGTTCAACACGAGGGTGCTCTGGGTGCTCCGTGCCTCAGGCTGCAGCAGATCCCTGCACAGGGATTGCACAGCCTCCTCCTGCAGCTGAGCACCAGCCCTGCGGATCTCTGGGCAATGAAAGGGCCAGAGTTGGAGCTGAGAGAGCTTCTGGCACTCACCGTGCAATGTACACACACTTTATCTCCTTCCAAGCTACAACTGCTAATTACCATTAATTATTATTATCTATTAGTAAGTAATTCAAGTGTATAATTATTCTGAACTTTGTTATTACAAGATTACAATGAGCTGTGTCAGCTCAGCTGGAAAATTCTGGTTAAGGAAGCTCCTGCAAGCACCCCTGGGCAGGCAGAAACAAACCTTGGTGGGAGTCTACCCTGGCATGCCAGCAGCAACCAGAAAAGTCAATAAATGGGGATGGGTCTCAATCCCTTGGCTCCCCTGCTAATTTAACACTATTTCAGACATGCCTGCCAAGGCTGGCCCTGGCAGCCCAGGGTTGGAACCTCTGCAGCCCCACCAGGCAGGACCTAGTGTGCTCCCACAGGCGAGTGTGCTCCTAGCCAAACTCCCTGCTCACCTGTGTAGTACTGCAGGGCATCCTCAACCACGAGCTGGATACAGCTGCCTGGCAGGACATCGTGGAACTGGTTGAGCAGCAATAACCTAAAAGAGACAGCAGAAAGCAGGAAAGGAAGCGGCGGAGAGCACCGGATTTGTGCTGGCTTAGAACAAGCTCTTCTCTCAAACAAGAGCCCTGTTCGCAAGACAGACAAACTCAGTAACTGTTCCCTCTTCCCCCATTACCCAGCACTTGTGAGAAAAGGATTTTTTCCACAGCATCCTTTAAATCCCTTTATGTTAGGGCTTGTCAACTGTCATCTTAGTAAACCACAACCACGGGCAGTAAGAGCTATTTGTTTTCATCCCTCAGGGCTACCAGATACGTTGTTGCACAAGCTCAAACAAGTCAAAACTGGGGAGGAATAAGCTTCGGTAGGAAATGAAGCTTCCAGACAGCAGCGTAGTGAGGGTTGGGAGTTATCTTTCAACAGGAGAATCAAGCAAAGCAGCGAATTCTTTCCAGGTAGATCTCTGACCAGTTTATGGCAGGGGTTGTGTACAGACAGTGCTGCAGTACTGAACTCTCCCCCAGTACCACCAGTGCTCCTCCACTCCCTCACCTCCAGAGCCGCTGGAGCTGGCTGGCAGGGTACTGGAACACAGAGTCCTGAGCCACAGCCAGGGCGCTGAGCACCTCCACGTCATGGAGAATTCGCTCACATTCCCGATTCCCCTTCTTTATCTGGTGCCAATTGAGGACAGAAGGAAGATGCTCAGGAAATGGGTAGCTGGGAGCGGATCTCTCACACCAGCAGCAGAATTCCAGCTCCAGTGCAGGGAGGTTGGTTGCTGGCAGGTGTCACGAGTTTGCAGGGCCCCCTTGCCTGGGAGCGGGACCCTCACCTGGGCCTGGGTGGTGTAGGTGCCATTGTGCAGCTCCAGGAAGAGCTCTCCCACCCAGGTGCACAGCTGGGATGACTCCTTCTCCAAGACAGAAAAGAGCTGGTCAGGAGTGGAGATCTGCACCCTGTGGGACAGACACACAGACAGTGATGAGCCTGGGACCTGGCTAATGGTGCATCCAGGCTGGAAAGGTGACAGGCCTCAGAAACTGCAGCACAGCCAGAAAAAGTATTGCCCTCACCCTTCTCCTACCCCTCCCCTGCTCGCCTGTGTCCCTTTCCCGTGGACATTCCCCAGGCAGGTGCTGCCTGCCAGGCACAGCTGCTGTGCTGGCCATTCACCCCATGGCTCTGCTGAGAGGTCACAAGCAGTCCATGGCTGCCCTGTGGACCTGTTCTTACAGCTCTTGATGATGGAGAGACTCCATTCCCCTGAAAATCTATTGCAGCCCTCTGCTTGCCCATCTCCCTGCCCTTCCCCCCTTTCTTTTGTCACTGCAGAAGGCCAGGCCTGGCTCAAAGCAAATGCCCCAGCCAGGACAGAGGATGGGAGCTCTCCCCTCACCTGGGCAGCCCATCTGTGTTACTCATTCTTTTCATCCTATCCAGCATCTTCTGCGTGGGTCCCCCTCCTCCATCTCCGAAGCCGAAGAGGAATGCGCTGTGGTTCACACGGCCTTTGTCCTTGTTGTTCTTCACTGTTTTCAGCATCTGGAGGGATTTTTGGGCAGCTGCAATCCCTTGGCACCCAGCCCCAACCCCACAGCTCCACTCAAGAAAGCCAGGTCAGTCTTCAGGGTGCAAAGCCCAGTCTTGCTCCTCTTCCCCAGCCCAAAGTGCCCTAAATCAGGCACGGGCACATCTTGGAGTCAGGCACCCCAAAAGCCTGACAAAATCCAACAATGCTGCCAGATATCCCGCTCCCTTCCCAGGCAGTGCCCTCTCCCAGGAGCCTCAGATCTGGCCTCAAGGGGCTGACACTGCCCTACATGTGCAGGTCTGGCAACCTCACTCACCTCCTCCACTCGCCCGTGCATCCCATAGGAATCACCAGGCGGAAAATGGGTCAGGACTTGGGACCCGTCAATGCCTTCCCAGAAAAAGGTGTGATGCTGGAGGGGAGAGAAAGGAAAATGTGCTGCACAAGGGACAGGCATTTCAGAGCCTCTTCAGAATTCAAACTGGGCCTTCACTTTCTCTCCAGGCAGGTACAGGATGCCCCGATGGATCAGTTTGAGGAGAGGACAAGAACAGGGAATGTCACAAGGGCAGGGGTTGGATTTGCTGTCTACTGGACCTGCACACAAGTCACAGCTTCCCATCTGGAAGCAGAAGGAACACCCAGGCCAGGGGCCTGGCTGGGATCTCTAGCCACGTCCTTCCTCTCTCCTAAAGCCTGGCAGGACAACACTACCACCAAAACCTGGTGGCTTCTGGAAGCAGAGCCTGTGTCAGCTGAGCTGAAGGACTGTGGAACCAACAGGTCCCACCCTGCAGAAGACTCCAGCACCCACACGTCCATCCCCTGGGAAGAAGGTAAGCACAGCTCACCGGGAAGGAGTTCACCAGGTTCCAGCTGAGCTTCTGCGTGAGGAAGCGCCGGATCCCAGAGCCATGCATCAGCTGGGGCAGCTGGGCTGAGTATCCAAACGTGTCTGGCAGCCAGAACTGGGAGCACGGGTGACAGGAGCAGAGGAACAGGGACACACACAGGTCAGCCCAAGCTCACACAGAGCAAGGGGTGGGAGGAGATGGTGTGCAAGGAAGGTGTGATGGAAAAGAACAAGCACCTCCGAGCAGATTCGGCCAAACTGCTCCTGGAAGAACCTCTGGCCCTGGAGAAACTGCCGCACCATGGACTCCCCACTGGGCAGGTTCCCATCCTGGAGGGGAAGGCACAGGGAGTCAGTGAGGAAAGCCAGGCACCAGGGAAGGAGAGATCTTGTAAGATTCCCATTCCCATCCACCTGACCTGGCAAACTGTGGGAAGAACCTGAACAGGGCTCAGCAGAGGGAAAAAGGAGGAACACAATAGGGAGTCCAAAGCTCCTTTCTTGGGGATTGATTTGGGAGGATTGTATTTTCACTAGGCTGACACTTCAGACAGCTGCTGTTCCTAGGCCTGGAGACCATCACCAAGCAGACAGGCTCAGCAAAGGCTCTGCTCTGCCCTGAAGTGTCAGGCCCGGTCCCAGAGGATGGCACAAGGAGGGTGTGGCAAGCCAGGCTCACCAAGCTACTCACCATTTCCACCCAGGTGCCTCCAACAGGAATGAACTGTCCCTTGGCCACGAAGTCCTGAATCCGTGCGTAGAGCCCAGGGTACCAGCTCCGCACCCACTCGAACTGCTGCGCCTGCCAGAGCACAGGGATCAGCCCCAGCTCCCCACACCCCGTCCCTTCTCTCTGCAACACTTCTGGTCATCCCCCTGATGCCTTAAGAGGCCTCCCAGAAACAGAGACTAGACAGGAGTAAGGGAATAAAGGCTGGTATTTATTTGAAGGGCCTTCAAGGTACACCCTGGGGAGCCAGAGGCTATTGCCAAGATGGACCCGAAGATGGACGACAGGTCATGAGTTCTTCACACTTTTATAGGTTTGGTTAATTTGCATTTCAGGGTTAATTCTCCAATTAAAGCCCCAGTTTAATGATGTAATTCCCCTCAGCTTGCCCCCCCTTAGAGTCTTTGGTTTACACATTTTGGGCCTAGAACAGCCTGGCTGTCCTTGAAGGCAAAGCCTGGAGAGGCTTTGTTATGTCTGCCTAGCCTGAGAGAGCAGAAATTACAGGCTACAAGGAACTTCAGAGTTGCACTCTAAGCAGTACAGAATTTGAAAAATATAAAAGTTAAAACCTAAGGCATCACCTCCATCTCTTTTTACTGGAGAAGCAACATGCCACGAGCAGAGCAGAGGTGTCCAGGTGGCTCACCTGGGAGCAGGCAAAGGTGAGGTCTGGATTGTTCTCCATCAGATGGACCACGGTGACCCAGCTCCGGGCGCACTTACGGATGGTCTCCTCATACGGCCACAGCCAGGCTGCAGGGACAGGCATGGCCCCACCATGGTTATTACCTAATACAAGCTCCTCACAAAGCTGGAACCCCTCTGAAACCCCTCCTGGGATGGGGAATTGAGGGGTGAAGCCCAACAGGTAGAAGAGAGCAGGCTATAATTCATCCCTCATCCGCAGCCCCAGCAGTGTTCCAAAGGGCAGAGCTAGCCAGACCCACACCTGCACACTGCCTCGGTGACAAATCAGCCGTGTGGCAGCACAGAGGTCCCATTCCCTTCTCTTAAGGCATGGTACCCTGTGCCTGCAGCCCAGCGGCAGCCTATTCTCTCCTTGGGCAGCACACCCTGGCCTCCAGGGGAGAAGGAGGAGGAAGAGCTGTGCTGCTCTCACCAGAGTCAATGTGGCAGTGTCCCACAGCATGGATGGTGTGCTGGCTCTCGCCGTTCCTCTGGCTGAAGATGGCTGCAGCCAGGTCACGGGCAGCAGGAAAGGTGGAGGGGTCCATAACGTCGCACACATTGATCATCTGGTTGGCAGTGTACAGCGCCTGGAAACTCCTCTGGTTTTCCTCCCCGAGGAGCTGGGGTGGAGAGGGATAAAAGTATGACTCTGGCCACTGTATCAGCTCAGATGTCACCTGCCTCCAGGAGAATCTGCTACCTCCTTTCAACATCTATCTCAGGCAGTCCTAACAGGTAAACACCATGTCTCTGCTTCACAAACACAACCTTATGCCTTTACTCACATGCCTTCCAAATCCAAGTTCCACATATGCCCATCCCACGTGTGGTTAACACATCCTGCTTTGGAGCAGAAAGTGGATGAAAAAACACCTGTGGCTTCTCTCAGTTCAGTTTTCTCCTACTCTAAAATATCCTGAGTTGGAAGGGATCCACCAAAGATCATCGAGTCCTGACAGTGTCAATTGTGCTAAAGCAGAAGCAGCAAACATTTTCTCCTCCAAGGCCTCAGGTCATGGAACAACAGGAGAAGGAGATAGAATGAGGCTGAAGAAAGGGTGAGAGAAGGGAAGAGGAGCTCCCAGACCTGAGCCATGTCCAGCAGTATTTCCAGATCCACCAGCAGTTCGTAGACATCTCTGTTGAAGACAACCAGCTCAGCCTTGCTCAGGGTGACCCTCCTGTCCGGGTCTGGAGGGGCAATCATGCTGCCCTTGCCAGCTCCAAAGAGCCCATTGCAGGCCAGCTCCACATACAGTGTCAGGCTGTGGGGACCAGGAGGAAACCATCAGGAAGCAGGTCACAAGCACCGGGACACAGACAAGGATGCGTTGTGTCCTCAGTCTCTTGGCTTCTGACATCACCAAGGTCTCCCAGCAGTGGGGGGCTCTGGCTTAGCTGACCACCCACCTGTGGGGCTCTGACTCTTTCAGGCTTCGTGTCAGGATGTAGCTGGTCTTCTCACCTTCCTTAGTCAATCCCTGCACAGGAAGATGGCACATTCAGCACACGTCATCAGAGCTCCATGACAGCAGGCTGGATGGGCAGGATAAGATACCCCAAAGTCCAGCTGGACAGAGGGGTTGGTCCCACATGCTCTGGGATAATTGTTGGCACAAGTACAGGAACAAAAACTGCTGCTGCCCCAGCAGCACCATGAACCCCGCACACACCACCACAGAACGTGGCAGGGGTGCCAAAGGTCACCACTCAGTACACAGCAGGGCACTGGCACACCCCTGATCCACGTCTCCATACCTGGACAGGCTGGGCATCTCGCCACACCATGCCCTCCCCATCGCTCTCCCAGACGAAGTGCACTTCCCTCCCTGCCCATGCCAGGGGGATGCTCAGCTCCACCTTAAACCAGCACGTCTCCCATCTGGAAGAGAGCAAGCAGCAACCTCAGTCCCCTGTGTGACCCTCTCCCGAGGGAAAGCACGCTTCCTCAGAGCCTCCATGGAAAAAGCAGAGTGGGGACAGCCCACGAGTTTGAAGGGATTCACACACAAGGACGCTGCCTGTGTATACACACACCTGATTTAACCTATGCCCTTCTGGAACCCCAGAGAAACAGACAGTGGCATCTTGTCTGACCACCGCTGGGATAAGAACCTCCTCCCAAACTTGACAAGCCAATCCATGTCCCCCAGAAGCATCAGAGACACAACCACGGTCACAAGGAACTCTCAGCAGAAACAAGCAAGAAACTTGTCTGTTCCCTCATGAAATCTCCCTAAGGGCTTCTGGGCAAGCAGCTCCAAGCACTCATCAGGAGAGAGATCATCTCATGTCTTCACCAGGGAGAGCTTGTGAGGACTCACACACACAAATAACTCTGAGACATGAGCTCCAACCCCACGGCGGGCACAGCACCACCGAAACCTGGAACTCACGTGGGCCCGAAAGACTCTCCCACTTGAGCCGGCCTGAATTCCTGCACAACAGCCTCCTCGTACGGGATGCGCCGCGGAGTCTGGAAGTAGGAGAGCGATGCCAGTGGACAGCGATCCCCAAAAAGCCTGTGGTCAGAGACGGCCGGGACACATTAATAAGATCTGTCCCGCACGGACTAGCCCAGGGGTGGCACGGGGAGCTTTCACAGCATGGCTGAATCGCTCTGCCACCTCCCAACACCCTCAATAACATTAACAGAGCACTGAGTAATAAAGCGCCCGGCTGGCCCCTGGTGGGCAGGGGAGGGCTGGGGGGCTGAGGGGCTGTGCCGTGGAGCCCCGAGGCAGCGCTCCATGCCCACCAGGGAGTGTGTGGGTGCGTGTATGCGTGTGTGTGATCTGTCCCCTCAGCGTGTGTCCACCGAGCCCCCGCACCCACGGCCGGCAGCGCCCCGGGGCAGCGTCCCTACCCTGAGGGGACACACCGGAGCCTCTCCCGGCCGCCGCCAGCACCCCGGGGGTGTCCCGGAGAGCCGCCCCCGCCGCCCACCTGCCCCGCAGGTTGCAGTCGGTGAAGTAGGTGTCGGAGAGGAACTTCTCCACTCGCTCCACAGCCGTCCGCCGGTTCTTGATCGCGGCCATGGCAGCAGCACTGCTCCCGCCCCGCTGCTCCCGCCCCGCCCCGAGCGGCGCAGGCGCCACGGAGCCCGCCCGGAGCCGGAGCCCGCCCGGAGCCCGCCCGGAGCCCGCCCGGAGCCCGCCCGGAGCCCCCGCCCGGAGAGCCCGGAGCCCGCCCGGAGCCCGCCCGGAGCCCGCCCGGAGCCCGCCCGGAGCCCGCCCGGAGCCTGCGGATCGCCCTCCTTGCTTCCAGCCTCCGCACCCCGTACGAGGAGGCTGTTGTGCAGGAATTCAGGCCGGCTCCAGTGGTCTTTCGGGCCCACGTGAGTTCCAGGGTTCGGTGGTGCTGTGCCCGCCGTAGGGTTGGAGTCTCGGAGTTACTCGTGCGGGTGAGTCCTCACAAGCTCTCCCTGGTGAAGACATGAGATGATGCTCTCCCCCGCTGAGTGCTTGGAGCTGCCTGCCCAGAAGCCCTTAGGGAGATTTCATGAGGGAACAGACAAGTTTCTTGCTCGTTTCTGCTGAGAGCTCCTTGTGACCATGGTTGTGTCTCTGATGCTTCTGGGGGGCATGTGTTGGCTTGTCACGTTTGGGAGGAGGTTCTTATCCCACCCTGAGCGTCCCCTGGGTGAGGAGAGGGCAGAACCCCCCTCATCGCTGTCCCTCAGCCTAAGCAATCTGGACTGTCCTCTCCATGTCTTGGTTTGCCTCCAAATCACCCCAAGATGTGATTGTGTATCATCAGGAGGAAAGGAAGAATCTGTACACGCTGCTCAGCCCTGATGTTTTAATGGAAATACTGCGCTACAGTCAAGTTAACAACATTGGTATAGAAATCACATGGGTTGTGGGCCGAGGATCACGTTACAGAATACAAAAAGCAAGATCAAATAAAAAGAAGATTAAAAAAAGCAAACTTCTGCTATTGTACAGGCTGGGAGCAGAGCTGGGATTTCATACGGAGCACCAGAGGCAGAGGTCTCCTCCCCCGGTGCATCCCAGGGACCTGCACCAGCCCCCCTTGGCTCAATGACATGCAGGCACAGACTCCTGAGATAAGATCCCACCAAGCAGCAGCAGCTGGTACTTCCAAGCTGGTCAGAAGTCTAAATCACCCAAGATTTTCCCTTCCAGATCACCTTGAGCATACACCAGAAAAAAAAAAAAGGGGGGGGGGAATAATAGGGGAGCGTGCATGACACCTTTGGAATGGAAGAGGACACATGAGAGCCCCTTCCTGCGTGGTTACAGCAAGGGAGGAGAAACGAGGCGGGTGATTTATTGCTGGCAAAGTGTGAAAGTCCCCAGCTGGGCTCTTCCCTCTCTCTTCCTCTCCATAGGAGGCTCCCATTCCAGACCTGCCTGCTGTGCATTGGCTGCCAATGAGTAGTGGCCCCTCGGGGCCGTGCACTTCCACCCCGGCTCCAGGTCTCCCTCCAGCGCTGCTCCCCGGCCTCTCTCCACGGAAGGGAAGGAGCTGCGGTGGCAGGAGGAGAGAACCTGGAGCTAGATGGTATTAGAGGTCCCTTCCAGCCCAGGCCATTCTGTGATTCTATGAACGTGCTGTCTCAAAATACAGTAAGCCCCTGGGAGAGGCTGAAGCTCGTGGCTCTCGTCCAGGGATGATGGAAGCCATTCCAGGTGTGTAGGACTGGCTGCATGGTTTTCTGCAAGGAAAGCTGCCTCCCTTGAGGAGGCACAGTGCAGTGGTGGCTGCCGTGGCTTACAAAGTCTGTGCTGACTTCTTTATTTTTAAAATCAGAATCATCCCCTGTGTTTTAAATATCTGCCAGCATTAAATTTCTCTACTTAAAAAAATATATATCCCATATGTGGAGTTCAGGAGTGAAATGCACCAAGACCCCCCACTCCCCTCCTCCTCCCCTTGCACACATGCACACACACACGCAGAGCAGCCCTGTCAAATACTGGTTTGGTATTGCCCATGATGTTTTCTCCAACACAGAAAGGGAAAAATACATCAGCACAATCAGCCCCAGCTAAGTTGCTCAGCAACACTTCCCAAAAGTGAAGATCCTTGGAGCTGGAAGATAAGGTGGATCAAAATTACCCACCAGGAAAAAAGCCAAAAATTTTAAAAAAATTTAAATTATATACTATATATTTATATCTCTTACAGGCTGCTTATACCTCAGTTGTTTAACCCCCAAATGCACACGCTGCCTCTGCTGTTTCCTCTTGCCGGTCTTATGAGAGGAGTTGGATTACACCTCCCTCTTCCCTCCCCTTTCCCACCCCAAAACCTGCATGCTGCAACAGTGCCTTTCAGACCAGGAACAGGGCTGTGGGTTGAGCGAGTGTCTTCCTCCAGTTAAGAACAAAGACATTATTTTTTTTATTTACAAAAAAAGGAGAAAAAAGTTTCCACACAAAAGCACTACAATGATAACTCCCTTTGGTAAAAAGTGTAATAAATGTCTCCATCGGTCTGTCTGTCGGTACTAATTCTCAAGCCACCTGGTACTATGGTACACAAGAAGCTAGTACAGTTATGCTAGCACATCAAGCATAATTCTTTTAATTAAAAAAAAAAACAAAACCAAAACAAAACAGCAAACCAAAAAGAAAAAAAAACCCAAAAAATTGACAATTTGTACATTTATTTACAAAAAAGGAGGGGAACATGTTAAAATCGTGTTGTTCTCTGCTGTGTGTGTGTACGTACATGTGTGTGAAAAGCTGGTGCATGGCACTAGGAGAGACTAGTAAACAAGCAGGTACAAAAAAACCCAAAAACCCAAAATAAAAATAAAACAGTTCCACTGGCACTAGAAAGGACAGACCGATCTGCACAGGGTGAGTCCAGCCTGGGAGGGAGAGGAGGGAGCGAGAGGAACCCAGGGTCCGCTGCCCCGTGGCCCCGTGCCAGAGCCCACAAAGAGAGGAGAATCCACTGGTGACAGGCACCTGGGGATTTTGGGGACACATCCAAGCGGTCCGGTGGTGGAGAGCATCCTGTTCCCCTCCCTCGCCGCTCAGGGCCTCCGGGGAGTCAAAGCCTCAACGCTGCTGGTGTGGTACGAGCTTGTTGTGTTTCTCTGGGATGGCTCAGTTCAGAGAAGGGTCCTTCCTGCCCAGAAAGGGCCGGCGGCCCGCAGCCCCAGGCAGAGATCCGCGTCCCCGTGGGGAATCCCGCTGGGACGGGTTGTACCAGCCACGCACTAGTCAAGTGGCCATGTGACGGAGATACACAGTGAGGGGAGAAAGGCATCTTCCTCCTTCCCTGGATGCGCGCACACACACACACATCTCCCGGGCTCTTCCCTCGCCCCGGGGCACTCCTAGGGTGTCTTGAATATCGTGCCGTATTTGACGCGGTACTTGTTGATGCTGACAAAGTGCAGGGTCTCTGTGTCACAGGTGGTGGTGCAGGGCACCAAGCCCTCCAACCCTTCACCCATGAGCCACTTGTTTGTCTCGGCTGCCATTTCGCGGGGCACGTGCTCCTTGGTCCATTTGTCCACCCAGGCCTGGAATCGCTGGTGCAGGCGCTTGCTCACCCTTTCGTGGGACTACAGAAACAGGGAGAGGTGTTAGGAAAAGGTAGCTTTGGCCCCCAAACTGCAGCTTAACGCAAAGCTTGGCTACTGGGTGACACCACCAAGGGGATCAAATACAGAGGGAATTCGTAATGCAGCCACTGGACTAATGACAGAGGGAAAGCTCTGATGAAGGTTCCCTGGACCTCCTCTCCAAGAAAATTAGTGGCAAAATGAGCTCAGAAATACTAAAAGGTTTATGCTCTTTGTTTAATACAGCAGTTCATGGGCTGGGGACATGGATTATATCCAGTGGGAGCCTGAAAGCTGCATGCCTAGCTCAGAGCGAGTCCCTTTTGCATTGCCCAAAAGATGCTGCTGCCTCCTCCTCTAGCACCCAGGACCAGGCAAAGCCCTGCTCTTCCCAGCCCTCGGGGTCTGCCTCCAGCCCCCAGAGGGGCACAGTCCCAGGAAAGAGCAAGTTCAACATGCTTTACACATACTGGGGACACAACTACAACAGAAAATTAAGACCCAGGTCAGGTCTAACAGGCTTGAAAAGCTCCAGCTCAACAGAAACATCAGGAGAAGAACTGTGCACAGTTTTGGGTAAGAACATCTGCCTAAGGAATGTAAAATCCAGGACAGATGGTATAAAGCCATGGCTACAATCATAATTGAAAACAGCCAATATAATTAAACCTCCAGATTAAAACTTACATATTTTATTATTTGTTTGTTCTTCTCCCAGAGACTGACTGCTTTGTGGTGTTAACTGCTAAATCAAATAGATTTGTTTCCAAAATCCAATGTAGCTTCTGTAGTGCCCTCAGTGTATCCCAGTAACCAAGGGCTAAGCTGCACACTACACATTTAACACTTCAAGAATTTATGTTCAGATTCTCTGTGAAGAGCTCTGGCACATACTATCCTGCTTATATGCTTACATTTCCTTGAGGTTTGTGCCAGCTGAATGGGATAGACTGAATTCAATCAAAATCCTCAGTATCAGCATTTTGAAGAGTCACTACACTGCAATTAAAATGCTCTCATCTGATGTGAATGCAAAGTTTAAGGGAATTACTTCACAACTAACAAAGTAAAGCCATATCTGTATCTCACCAGCAAGAAACATGGCAAGTAGTTGTTTTATAAATCTAAATACATGAGTAAAGGTGGATGGAAATATTCCCATAAGATGAGAAAAGGAGAGTGTCGAAGCATCCAGATGACCAGATCAGTTTCCTCCAGTGCAATCCTCCTGAGATTCACCCATCTGGAGTCACAAACTCTTTTCGTCTTGGATAAACCCAAACCTTTACCCCTCCCTGAACAGGCAGAGAGGCAATGCCTCCTTCCCTTCCCCTGGGTCCCAGGAAACAGCCGCTCTCTCGCTGGCTCCTACCTGCTGAGCTCGCAGCAGCGCGGTCCTCCTGTACATGTAATCCTCCGATTTGATCACGTACACCATCTTGTAGGAGTTCAGCTTGAATTTACACTCCAGCTTGTCCAGGCTCTCCACGTTCTCCATGGACTTCTTACTGTTTCCCTCCTTCCCTTCCTTCTCCTGCTGCTCCCGACCACGCTGACATTTACGGATCCGCCTCAGATTCCTGCAAACCAGAGAACCCCTCTTGGAATTAGCGCCCGCCCTCTGGCGCTACAAAGGTGGTGGATCTCAAGGCCAGGTTGGACAGGGCTTGGAACAACCTCCTCTAGTGGGAGGTGTCTCTGCACACGGCAGGGGGTGGAGTGAGATGAGCTTTAAGGGCCTTTCCCAGCACAGCCCGGCCACTCACCTGGGCAGGAAGACGGGTTTCTGGGCCAGGTGCTCGCGGAGCTCCGGGGAGGTAGAATCGGAGTTGACGTACCGCTCCACATAGTCTGACCAGCGCTGGAAGCAAGCACAGAGCACGCATCAGCCACTGCCCCCCAGCAAACGTGGGAGGGCTAAGGAGGCTAAGCTGGGAGTCACGCAGAACAACACAACATCACTTCTGAAGGCTCTGTGCACCTTGTGCCCAAAAAGGCAGGTACGATGTTTCTTTATGTGGTTTTGAGTATTTTCTAATACAAAATAAACCAAGAAGGATTTGCCTGCTCACATCACTGGAAGCTTTATGGCATGTCCTTGACGTTTCTTTGCCTTGTACTAGCAGACCAGAGCACCAGTCAGCTGGACACTCTGGTCCACTGCAACCTTCACAATCACAGTCAGCTCTCTGGACAAGCTGCCCTTACCTCTGCTTCCACAGGGTCATCCGAGTTTTCCTCTTCTGTGTCCAGCAGTTCAATGGTTAACTGAACTTGACCTCTGCTCTGAATGAACATCAGCTATAAAGAAAAAGCAGAAGAAACTTCAGTAAGAAGAGGTTTGAAATAGAAACAAACACCTTCACTTCTCACTGGGGCAAAGGCAGAATGAAGCAAGGTGGCGGTTTTAAAGGAAACCATCTTGAGCCCCCAAATTAAGTTTGAGGGCAAGGGAAGAGATGTTATACACTCAGGCTTTTATCCCAAGTACTTCTCTGGCTCAGAAAGGGCCTGACCACTTCCTGCCTCTTCAGAAAAGAAAGTATGGATTTGATTAGCACAGGTTTATTAGCAATGTATGCAGGCAGCAGTGATTTAATGCCCAGTCAGTAAGTGGCAGATCTCCCAACAGTCGACAAAATTGAGACACCAGAGAAACGGAAGAGCTTGAGCTAACAAATTAAAACCAGTGGCAGCCAAGCAATCAGTATGATACAGCCCAAAGCTGCTGTAAAGCACAGGGGATATTCATTGCTGTTCCAGGAAATTTATTCCTCCTTGAAACTTCATTTCTGAGGGGCCCCTGCAGAAGCATTAACCTATGTTCCGAGAGCTGGCAGCACGTGCGCTGGTTTTGGCTGGGATGAAGTTAACTTTCTTCATTTTTGGGTGTCTAAACAAGGCTCTTTTTTAAAGGACCAGTGCCTCTCCCTTCTGAAACGGCATCCCCCTCACCTCTTGCTGGTTTTACACTGCGGTTCAGACCCTGGCTTTACCTTGAAGCAGTTCTCCTCGGACATGAGCTGCTCAGCTTTGCGCTGGTACGCGGCCTCCAAGAGCGTACGGGAAGACTGGGAAGCGAGGAGACCTCCCGTGGCTCCATTGCTGTTCTCCGACAGGTACAGGTCTGTCACCTGCACACAGATCTCATCACTCACGATGTGCTGGAGCTGCAAACGGGAACAACGGGGGGAAGGTGTTTGTCAGGGAGGCTGCTACACCCCCATCACAATAGAAGAAAATAAGGATGTAACAACGGGATGGAGCTCAAGCAATAAAAAAACCTTAGCTTCTTCCAGTTGCGGATTGATCTCTGCTACTATGTGAAAAACCCACAATATCTTTAAAAAAAATTAGCAGGTGACAAAGCACAGCTACTCAGAGAAAAACTGCATGCAGGGAACATTGTGATCAGCAGCAGGGGAGGAAAGGCCAGAGCTCCATGACACAGTGAGTCCTCTCCTTGCCAAGGGGCTGCTGCTGTGTCTGAGGAGAGGGGTGGGTGGTTTAAGATCAAATCCATATTTTGTCTAAGTTTAAAAATCAAAAGTCTCCCAACTGTCTTCTGAATTCAGTTAATCTCTGGACTGAAAGGCTTCTGAAGAGCAGCTCTACCCTTCTGAAAGAGGAAAGGCCTTTCAAGTTATTCCACTTCCAGCCCCTTGTGTCTGTTTTTGTTCTTTATGCTACAAAAAAGCAAGAAGAATTTTTTTCCTTTGCTCACACATTCTTCCTACCAACCCAATAAAAGGACTGGAGTTTAACAGCCAAAATGAGCTACTCCAGCAGCCAGATAAAAGAGACAAAAGGTTTTTAGAAAAAGTGTGCACTCCTACAGCACTGATGGAAAGGAAAGGAACTATTTAGATGTCATTTCTTTTTTTTTTTTTTCCCAAAGTTGAAGCAAGATTAGCTCTGGACATGCTTTGAATACTTATATCCTAAAACATCTGGAAAACAACGAGAACTCTGTAGAGGACATTCTAAATAATTTAAACAGATCAGAAATCACCTTCTATCATTTCTCTACTATGAGGGTTAGAGAGCTGGGTGAAGAAACACCCTGAATTTACCTGCTTACCACTGAAATTCCCCATTCAGGCATACAGCATGGCCTGCAATGTGAACCTGGGTTCTCACTGCAGCGAACAACCTGTCTGCTTTCTCCACCCCACCCCAGCCAGTCCCCAGGCCCTGCTGGCAGGCACCTGTCGGACGATGCTCTGGATCAGCTTGTCCATGGTGAAGGCGATGTAGGCGTGGATGGTGAACATCTCGCGCAGGGAATCCTCGTACTGCGACGAGTCCATGTTCCCATCCAGGAGGTTGCGCACCATGTCCAGGAAGGCTGGGTAATAATCCTCAACATCGATGTCCACTGCACCAGGAGAGAAGGGGAGAGATGAGCACACCACCCCGAAGGGTCGCTGTGAATTTTGGTCCTCAAGTGATGCACTTAAGCCAAAGAGTTACTTAAACTTGTCTTTTATGGACATAAATAAGTAATTTTAAGGCCACAGGTACTTTCATAATTTCCTGCTTTCTAGCTCTAGCCTCCTCCATGAGCTTTGTATTTCTGAAAGCTTTTATTTAGGGAGCTTGAGGATACTTTAGGATATGCAAGTGTAAAATGAAAGCTCTTATGAAATAACTGCTACATATTATCCTGTTATTGCATGTCCCATGTTCCCCACATCCTCCCATCTCCCCAGGGATAATAAAAGAGAACCCATCTTAAAGGGTCACTGCTGCCTTGTGCCTGAAGACCCCAAATAAGCCCTATCACCACACAACAAACAGAAGTAGCTTGTTTTTCCTCCCAGCCTCCCACCAGAAGTCACTCACTGGGCTCCTTCAGTCGCAGCTGGATGGCAGGACTGTCACTCTTGTCTCGCTTTATGCCCAGCACTTCCCTCTCCCACTCCCGCTCCCGTGTCTCCTCCTCGATCTGCCGCTCAGCCTGGGTGCAGATCCGCAGCAGCCTCAAGCACAGGATCTGGTGCAGCCTCATGAAGATGTACCAGTTGCTGTTCACGTAGAAGAGGTTGTAGACCTCATCCATGCCCCGCAGCTTCTGGGCTGTCGTGTTGTTGAACATCAGCTTGGTTTTGGGAGGACTACCCCCAACGCCATTGTGCTTTTTTGCAGCCCCAGTAGCTTCATCCACATCCATTTCCTCTTCTTCTTCCTCTTCCACATCTGAGAGTTCACCTCGCTGAGCAAACAGCAGGTCTGGAATGAAGTGATACATGATCTGCTTGATTTTGTACTTGTCCTCTTTCTGGATTCCCGTCTGCCGCTTCACGTGGTGGATGATGAGAGAGGCAGCATCTTCCAGAATCTGCTTGTCTTCATAGGCTAGTGAGAGGTGTGGGCCTGTGGGGACTCCAGCATTGTCTTCTGAAGCCTGTTCTTGCCTCTACAAAGGAGAAACAGCACAAAAATCAGCCTAGACAATCCCTCTCCACCACCCAAGAGCCTGCTAGAAAGCTCTGCCAGTGGAACAGATTTCCTCCCGCATCAAGCCGTGAGGAACAGGAATTGAAACTGCACGAGCAAAGTACCCAAGTTTGAGGGAAGGAAACCACTGGTGACCATCTCACCTCATCATAGATGCTTTCAATCTCATTGAGGAGACTCTTTGACCTTAGGACCTTGGTATCATTCTGCTTGAAGTTGATGCCCTGGTGGTCCAAGGATTTCAGGTAATACTTCTCATTCTGCTCTCGCCAGACTTTATTAAATCCTCTCTGGGCTTCTCGCCACTCTTCCTCTTTCATCTTTAACCTTGGATCAAGAAAGCGAGGGTGAGCTAAGACATGAGCATAGAAGAAAAACCCTGGCCCATGGTTCTTGGTGAGTGTTGACAAGAGCTGAACTCCTGACGAAATGGGCATGGATCAAAGACATCCCGCAGAAAGGAGCTTTCCAGGAAGTGCACCCTGGACACGCTCTTCTCGAGAAACCACTCTGGGTTTCTTTCACATCTAAGTAAAACCATGCAGGAACAAAGCAGCCCCAGGAGAGGAGATAGAGGGACAGGGAAGTCAAAAAAGCTGGCCCTGGTCTCTCAGAAATCCCCGGGAAGTCACACAGCTCCACCTGTGGAAGAGGGGCAGCTTGGTTTGGACAACGAACAAAGCATTGACACCTGAGTGTCCTGGGAATGAACCTTGACTCAGCATCCCAAGCAAAGCACCCCAGATTCAGTCCAAGAAGGGTAGGGAAACTGGGACCTTACAGGTATCCCGGGAAGGCTGCTACCCCCAGCTCCAGAACTCCAAAACACAGGACCAAGAGTCCCACAGAGATAAGAGAGGATGTGCTGCTTACACATCTCCCCGACCTTCCCCAAGGAGTTGCAGCATCCACTCTTTTTTAGCTGAGGAAGGGGAGGCTGACAACAGAAACAGGACTGGGAATCTGAGGATAGCAGAGCCACCATCTGATCTGGGCACATACAGCCACAGGATTTGGAGAGGGATCACATTTAGTCCTGGGACAACAATTTCCTTATCTTACACACAGTGCTGACACCAAGGAAGAAAAAAATTTAGGAAGAGACAAAAAAAGCTCTATATCCTTCCAGCTGAGCTGTAAGAATTGTGTTTCAGGACAGAAATTCCCTCTAGGTGACTATTATGGAATACACCAACTGTCCAGAATATAAATGAACTTCTTAGTTTCACAGAATAATAGAATCATGGAATGGTTTGGTTTGGAAGGAACCTTACAGATCATCTTGTTCCACCCCCTGCCACGGGCAGGGACACTTTCCACTGGACCATGTTGCTCCAAGCCCCGTCCAACCCAGCCTTGAACATTTCCAGGTGTGGGGCAGCCACAACCTTTGGGGGCAAATTTACAGCCTTGTGGAGGTCACGCTCCTTAGGGGCAGAAATTAGCCACTTTTCCATAAATTTGGACAGCGTAGAGCGCGTTACCCTTTGGAAGGGACCCTGGGGCAGGGTGCTGGGGCAATCAGTACCTTTTCAGGACAATGGGAACAGCCACGGACGGGTTCTTGCGAAGCCCATCGATGATGTCAGCTGCTTTGTCAGCATATATCCTCTGGAGAGCCTTGCGGTGGATCACCTCCGAGGTGCCCCCCAGGGTGTTGTCCAGCCGGAATTTGGCCTGCTCCTCCGCAGACAAGCGCGACAGCTTCTTCTGGATTGCCTCCAGAACGCGGATCGTTGCCAGGTTGGTCTCCAAGACAACATCCAGCTGGAGAGAACAGTGCATTAGCCGCAGCATTTGAATAGACAAAACATGATACTTCACGGAGGCAAACGTTCAAGTGACGCGAAACAAGAAGCTGCGCCTGTTTAACAAGGTGTACTCGAGCACTTTGGTGTTCAGATGCTCTAAAATAATCCAATTATATTTCATCTGCTACCTACATAATACTGCGTAAGAATTTAAAGGCTACCAGAACAATACTGTTCAGAAATTACATCTTCCAGCTGGGAACAGAACACAATTGACAGTTACTCTACAAAAGGACGTGCCAAATCTGAGCGGATTCAGGTAATTGCCCAGCTAACTTCCATTTCCAGTCAAGATGTCAGTCGTTTAACATCCTGAACATATTGCTTTGCAGATGATTACAGGGGAATGAATGCGGGTTCTCATGCACGACATGGGCAGGAAGAACAGAAAAGATGCAACAATTCCATGCAGGCCATTCAACAATTTCACGTGGAGTGGGGTGAACCAAGAGCTCTGCACAAAAGGTGAGGGGCAGGGGTGGCAGCTTAGTGGATGTGCAGCCAGCTCTTTTTGCATGAAGAGAACACAAACTTTTATGCCAAAAACCAGGTGGCAGACACAATAAAATGAGATTCTAACATGCAATATTAAAGGTATCATTACATCGAGCTCATTAACTGTTCACAGAACAGAGCTTTCCAAGACATGAGCCAAGGAAATGCAATTTACCTCAAAACGCTCGTCCTCACACCTGTAGATGTGCTCTTCATATTGGGTCTTCTTGGAGCTCACAAACGTGGAATCTTCAGACCAGGACGGGAAGGAGACCCAGGTGTCATTCAAAACCTTTGAGGGAGGCAGAGGGAGAACAAGAGCCATGGTCAGTGTTCAAGGGTATCAAACCTGGCCAGCTTCAAGCCCAGTTTTCTGATGGGACAATCTAATTCCTCAGCTGGAAAAAGTGTGTGCCCCTTCTAAAGCTCAGCATTCACAGGGCAACCCCAAACAGCCAGAACCCAAACAGCCAGAACCCAAACAGCCAGGCAGCCTGAAAAATTCACTGGCTGGAGCTGTGAGGAAAAAACTTGCGAGAGAAGAGGAAAATAAAGGTGAAAGGAGCTTTTCTGCTACTTTGGATTAGTCAGCTGCAACCAGCTGGTTCCTTGTGTGTGATTCACCATCAACACTGTGTGGTCACCACAGCAGACCTGACTGTCAGACAGGACACAGTTGCTGCCTCCAAACAAGGCTAATTGGAAGTATAAATCCATACCCCAACATCACCTTTCCTGACAAAACAGCTGAGCACCTGCAGCTTTCAATACAGGAGCAGAACATTAAAAAGCAAACAAACAAAAAACCAACAACCTCAAAGAGGCCAAAGGCAAAGAAACAATGATTCTGGCAGACAGTCTTGAAAGCTAGGCCCAGTTTTCATAAACCCAAAGCCTGAACAACTGAGTCATTAGATTCTCACAGGGAGAAAAGTTTGTAACTCATCACACAAGATGCTTTTGAGAGATGTGCCAAGACATGGATTAAAAATTCAGCATTTCAGGGAGAAAGATACATCTGAGGGAATACGTGGGAGAATCTGTCTACAGAAAACATGATTTTCTTTTAAAGTTGGCCTAGAGACAACTCTGAAAGCAGGCTAAGTGGGAATTTAGGTAAAAAGGTAGCAATAATCCTGAATTACATACCACCTTGTAAAGGACCTCTGAGATCACATTAAGACCACACAGAAAACCAGTTCTGTCATTTCCTACTTGGAGTGTTTTAAGTTTGCAATCTTAATGTTCCTTTCACAGGTTGTACTACATAACACATCATAAATAAAATGTAGGAGCATTAGGTATGTCAGTAATTAAACATCATAACTATTCAGTAGGTTTTCTCCAGCTGTATCCCCAGCGCTCTATGCAAACCTTTCACAAATGCTGCTGGAGGAGAGATGATGCCAACCATCAAAGCCACGTGGGTATCACAACTGCCAGCATAACCCAATTCCTAGACTGACGCCTCACCCAGTGCAATAAGCTTCTGGATATGATCCAGATGTTTATGGGAGCGCCACTAGGAATACCTTGGGTGTGCTCCCCTGGGGCTGCCACACGAACTGTGACGATCCCGAGCCAGGATGGTGTGCCCACACACGCCTGGCTGCAGGAGCAGCACGCATCAGTGTGGCTCCGTGCTAAGCAGGTGGCTACCTGGCCTTAGCTCCGTGCTTGCCACCACCAGACCTGCTCTGACATCCCCAGGAACCTTTCCAACACAGGGATACAAAATAAACTCCCCATCCTGCTGCGTTTTGCTCGCCTTTGCTCCAATGCCTTAAAAATGCTGGGAAGAGCCTTCCTCTGTGACACAGCTCCTACCTTACCTCTTTACACAGCGGAGTCCGCCCTGTGCACTTGGGTTGCTGGTAGCTCTTGGGCAAGGCTCGGTAGCTGGAGCCCAGCCTCTTGCAGGAGGCATAGTCAATCTCCATAGCAATCCCCTCAGTGGCCCGTTCCTTTGGATACGTCTCCATGTGAACAGATTCCTTATACCCCAGAAAGTTTTTAAACCAAGTGAACAGTTCTGGGAATTTCCTAAAATAAAAGGAAAGAAGTGAAAAACGAGCTAAGCAGAACGCAAACAGCACCGAGCTGTGATGCTGAGGCTAGAACTGATTACTACAGACAACTCTCTAAATTATCAATCTGGTGAGAAGACCCTCTCTGCTCAACCCCACTTCTTCCACAGGGCCTGACCAAATAGGAGGCAAGCACCTCTTGTTGATCAGGTGGGGAATTGCTCTGTCGGTGCAAATTAAGGTACTTTAGGAATAGGGACGAGCAAGGAACAGCTGTCAGAGCTTTTGCTGCAGGGACAGCACTCATGGTACAGTCACATCTGGGTCTCCCCAAACTACCCTGGTAGTGAACTCAGGCCAGATTCCTACTTGTTTGCCAATGTTTTGAACCTTAAACCAGACCTTTCCTTTCCAGAGGCAGCAAGAAGAAACTAAAAGACAATTCTGTAACTACACAGCAAAAGGCTTCAGTGCCAAGCAATTGCTTCAACCAGACTTCACAGAGCAGCATAAATCATGGAGAAGCCTCTGCCTGCAAGGCCCAAGTTCGCCTGTTCGCAAAGTTTCCTGAAGAATTTATTAGTCTAAAATACTGCATTTGTTCAAGTCCTTTTATCTCATGCAAAGCTCCAGCAATAGGATGAATTGAACCTGACTAATTGAATCACCAGTTATTCATTGCTTTCTCATTATATGGCAAAAGATAATGTCCAACTCCAGAATAAAAAATCCCCGTATTACATCCTTCCCTATAGCTAGAAACACAGGCAGTAGAAGGGAGAAGTACAGATTTTTTTGTCAAATACTGCACCTTTTCTACCTAAAGTCAGGCATCCTGCTGATGCCTAGCTAATTCCAGTGGATCTATAGAGCGAGTGGAAGCTCCTTAGGGCAGTTTCTCTGCACAGTAGCTACTGTAATGGGCTCCTGAACCCAATTTATGTTGCTACTGCCTTCTCCCTCAGAACTAGCAACTCAGTGCCCAGGCAAAAGAAACACTAATCCTGCTGCTGATGAGCAGCTGGATTGCTTGGAGGATAGATGATGAGAGGATATCTGTTGGTTTTAACCAATTAATAGAGCTGTTCTGTACTCTACTGACCATCATGGAAGTCATAAATTCCTATATAGAGTTCCTTAACATCTTTGGCTTTGTGACAGAATTCAGCTGCTTTTTGGAAATTTTAATGAGTTTATATCTGCTCTTTTTTTATACTGCTTTTTTGGGGGGAATATTTCCTATGTACTTAGTCAATCTTTTCTCAAATGACATAACCCATGATTCCAGAGCAAGAAACTGCAACAACAGGCTGCTAATAATTTTGTTTGCCCTGCCGGAAAGGGAACACACACAGCAAGCAACACCTGCACTGCTCCTGCATGCTGCTTGTCAGGACAGCTGGGAATCTCTCTGGGATAAGGAATAGGAAAGGACAGTACAGAAGACCCTGGAAGGTCAGTGTTTCTTTCCTGGTTCCACAACAGAAACAGACCAAGAAGATTAAGCTTCTTGCCTTGTGTAAGGAAAGGGGCTGCACTTACCCCAGGAATGGAGAAACCAGCTGCACGAGCTCAGCCCGGGAGATCACCTCCTGGTTGAAAATCACCAGGCAGCGCAGGAAGTTCTCGTACGCTTCCGTGCTGCGCAGAGCTTTGCGGACCTGACGGAGGGGAGACGAGGGGAAAAGAGGAGCTATCAGGGTGAGACCAAGCAGGGGGATCCAGGACACCTCGATTTGACACTGTGTTTCCCACCGAGGCACGCAAATCTTTAAGTGAGCTGGACAGAGGGAACTTGCCCTCTATGCAGGGCCAGACAAACAGGTACTGATGGGAGCCATCCCCACGCTGGGATCCCCTGCAGTGCCAGCACTGGGGCACGACTCTAAGAAAGGAGTTGCGAGTGAAGAATTCAATCCTTCAAAGAACTCTGTAACAGCTGGATTACAAAACATTGGAATCGTGGACAACATCAGTTGTAACTGCAGCACCACAAACCCACCCAGGCTGCTTTTGAGCTCCAGAGAGTATTTCAAGTAGGGAGCAAGGGTATGAGATCCATGCCCTGGGTGACACCTCTCCAGCCTCTGCCTACTTCCAGCTTGGATTGTCACAGACAATCCTCCTTCTGTAACCCCGATCTTCACAAAATGAGGAAACCAAACTATTCATCCCAACACCATTACCTTTCCCACAAGAACAGTTGGATCTACACATCAGACTGAGATCTATCATTGTTAAGTTATTCATCATTATGGTTATAATTCCACAGCAGGGATTTCTAGGTTTACTCATGTTAACACCTACACATCCTCCAAGCAATAAATTGGTTCCCAGTTACCATTAGCTGGTTCCCATCACGCTGCAAAATTCACCACATCAGCAGGGAGCAACCAAGACTGTCATCAGTGCGTGAATATTGCTTAAAAGGATGGTTTTAAGTTCATTCCATACTCCCCTCTGAGCTATAAGGGAATGTATGGACATCTAAGAAAAGACACCAAGGTACCACTTGGAAACACCCCACATCTCCTTCACTTGATCTGTGTGCTGAACCAGCAACAGGTAACAACTGTGCAATTAATTAGATTAATCTCTGAGGGGGAAAAAAACCCAAAAAACAACCCAATGTAAATATGAATCAGGTGCTTTGTAAACTGAGCTCCCCCACTGCAGCCAGCTGGTTGTAGATGGGTACAAGCTGTGCCGACACAGCAAGACATGCCAAGCACATCATCAACTGCACGGGGATTTCATAAAGGGGAAAACAATTTGGAGTGTGGGTTACAGGAAGAAATTCCCATTCCCTCAAATAAACTGCAGCAGCAGCGAGTGGAAAGCTGGAGAAGGAGCTTTGGGGAAAAGACACATGTAAAAAATATCACCTATTTTTAAAAATTTCAATGGATCTGACTTAAGAGGTCGCAGGATACATTCTGAGGTCAAGCTGAAAAATGTTATCAGGGTGGTGTAAATCTCGCACACTTCACTGTGATAAAAGTCCAGATGTGTATACAGCAAGGACATGCAACATCTGCACCCCGCCTCTCACCTTCTCAAAGAAGAGAGATTCTGTCCCCACACCATGTTTGCTGGCTTCTGCCAAAGACTGGTCTTTCAAACCAAGCAGCTTTGGTTTCTTCTGTTATCAAAAAAAAGAAAGGCAATTTAAAATAAAAGGGGTGTTCAGCAAGTTGAGATCATTTGATTATCTGTCACACTTGAGTGCCAGCTCCCGGACCCCACGACGTGGCTCCCATTAAAGGAAAGGTGGCTTTTTTGAAGGACAGTCTATTAAAACACGTGCTACAAGTTAATTTACTGAATGTTAATAAGTAGCATGCTGCTCCAAATATTTGTAATACATTGTTGCACCCTTTCCTGTAACGAGCTGATGGAAACAATCACACTACAGCATATCTTATTTTGATAACTAGTTTGGAAAACTGCCAGAATCAGTGATTTTCCTATCACTCATCCAGTTCTGTAAGTCTTACACCTCCCCAGAATAACTATTTTTTTTCTCTCTTGCATTCTACTGCAAGATGCTTTATTTTCCCCATACAACCCCTGCACTCTCCAACCTCAGAAAGGCTGAAAGTTGCCTCCAAAACGTGCTTCGTTTTGGTGCCCTTGATTTGAAGAGGAGGAGAAAGGGCAGAAGGGGACTTAAATCACTGCATTTAAAAGATACAATTACGCCTGCTAATGCTTTTCATGAGAAAGGAAGATATACTGCTTCAAAAAGAAGCAGGCAAATTTATCCTTCATGCACAAACACGAAGCCACCTGGCCACAGGACAATTTTTGTTGCACCACAAAGCCTCACTGCTCTCACAAATTGTGCGTCATTTGAAAAGGGCAAACTTTGCTGAGAGAATAATCATTCATCATTGTATTAAAAAGCTGATCACAGGAAAGATGAGCAAACATGACTCCACTGCATCTGCTCCAAGTTCTACTACAACAAAGCTTTCAGGCACACCTTTTCAGCTTATCTTTTCCTACGTGCCCTAGGAACATTTGCTACAAATTTTGGACAAATATATTCTGTGGCAGTACTGAGACTTTTGTCTCCACACTCCACAAATCCCCCTCATTAACCACTGCTAACAAAACTACATATTTGTAATAAAGTGATGAAAACTTTGTTTTCCCAAGCCATTAAAGTAACTATATCCCACCCACAGGAACAGATACCACCACCCGTTTGCAAAAATCAGATGCAAAGATTTGTGCTTGGAAACAAAGACTTCTGAAAGGTTTAAAGACAAACATTATTTTCCATGTCCTCAAGCTGCAGCCTGTGCCACAAAAACCACAAGGACTTGGAAAATACATCCTGCTCTGCCACAGCCTCCTGGGACAAACAGGGCTCTGAAGGAGCAGCACGTGCTCTTACCTTCACCGGAGGGGTTGCTCCAGTGCCCGAGTGCCGTCGGATCTGGCAGCCATTCTGGTTGGGTCTCTGCTGCTTGTTGTTGAGCTGTGGCTTCTTCACTGTGCCCCCGTGGTCATTCCTGACCGATTCCACTTTCTCTGCAGTTGTCTTACTTAACAGCTTGTTCAGAGACAAACCCGTAAGACCGTTAGGGCTGAGCTGCACACAACATGTCACAGAATCGTTTGGGTTGAACGGGACTTTTAAGATCATTCCATTCCAATGCTATGCCATAGTCAGGGACACCTTCCACTATTCCAAGTTGCTCAGAGTTCCATTCAACCTGCCCTTGAACACCTCCAGGGATGGGGCAGCCACAGCTTCTCAGGGTAACCTGTGGCAGGGTCTCACCACCCTCACAGGGAAGAATTTTTTTCTGCCATCTAATCTAAACCTCCTCTCTCTCAGTCTGAAGCCATTCCCCCTTGTCCTGTCACTCCATGTCCTTGTAAAGAGTCTCTCTCGATCTTTCTTTGAGGCTCTCTTCACTTACTGGAATGCCACAATTAGGTGACCCCCGAGCCCTTCTCTTTTCCAGGCAGAACAATCCTAATTCTCTCAGCCATTCCTCACAAGAGAGGTGCTTCATCCCTCTGATCATCTTGGCAACCTCCTCTGGACGTGCTCTGATGGAGCAATGTCCTTCCTATGCTGGGGACCCCAAAGTTGGATGCAGCAGTCCAGGTGGGGCCTGCTGCTCCTCCTAGCTCTAGATGACCAATGGATTTTACTGCAGTTACAGCAGTAACTTAAAACAACCCTTTTAGGTAAAGGAATTGCATTTAAAATAAAAATTTTTCAGGAGACAAGTTGCAGCCAGAAAACACAGTCTACCCCCCTGACCTCATTCCTACACCCCAAGAAAGAAACAGCAAAAGCACGTTTTTCTGAACACTGGCTACATACAGAACACTGCATTAGTTATTTCAGCCTGTCTCCAAGGGTACTCACCACAGAGCTGTTGGCATCAGGCAGGAACTGCCCAAATTCCGAGAGCAGATCCTCCTGGTTCTTGAAGAGGCGAGCCACCTGGGCATACACCTCCTGCTCCGTCAGAGCTGGCGTGTAGTTCCCTCCTGCCTCCTTGGCATTACGCTGCTCTTTCTGCCAGAGGAAAGAGGAGAAGTGTCAGAAGAAAGGATGCACAAACTATTCAAGTGACAAAGAAAAAATAAAACTCTCAGTGACATTAATAATGAAACAGCAAAGGTCTCAGCTTCTTACGTAAAGCATCATGCTATATTAATAGCATGACTTATATTTTCTAGATATCCATACTTATATATACTATAAATACATCCTAAGTGCCCAACTGGCCCTGGAACAGTAAGACACTGATCAAGGAAGCAGTTCCTTTGCTTTTAACACAGAGCTACGGCCACATTGTCTCATCCTGACACATGCTCATAGAAAAACACCAAATCCAGTTCTTAAACAAGACACCTCCAAGCAAAGATGAGGGACTGAAATCTATTGCTTCATACTGCTGTGTAATCTTTTTAACTTGCAAGAACCCTGCTAAGTTCAAGCAGAATTCAAGACCAGGCTGGACAGGGCTTGGAGGAACCTGACCTAGTGGAAGGTGTCCCTGCCCATGGCAAAGGGTTGGACTAGACGATCTTTAAGGCCCCTTCCAATCCAAACCAGCCTATGATTATTTGCTGGCCACTGCTAATACAGCAGAACACCCAAATGCAAGTTTTGGACACACCCCCCACAAAGCAAAGGAGGAGAAATAACCATATGTAGACCCAAACTTGTATTTCTAACACTTGCCTGATATGTGTGGAGAATCTCCAGGAAGGCCTTGTAGATGTCTGGCTGTCCCTGGAACCGATTCTTGATCTTGTTGACGTAGTTGATGGCATGATTAAACTCCACGGGCTGATTGTTCTGCAGGGATGGTGTGGTGCCCAGAGAGATTGTCACAGGCGTGTGGGGCTGGACCGGCGGCGAGCGCGGTGATGCGTACGGCGGAATCGGGGGCGTTTGCTGGCTGGCAGGAGTATGTGCCTGCAACTGCGATGGCTGAGGAGAAAACAAGCTGGGTTAGGAATCTGCAGAGCCCTTTATGGTTGGGATAAAGCACTTTGAATCCACTGGGGGATAGGTAAATGTTCAGTGGGCCAGCAGAGACGAAACAGCATCAGGGAGACAAAACGCCTGGACCATTCAAGTTGTTGTTATTAAGATGATTTTCCTTGCTAATTGCTTTGGACTGAAACCTGACAAGGGAAACAAACTACCTCAAAAATTTAACAGAGCTAAGATGCATAGGTACGACTGGCTCCAACACTGCAAGTGATTTTCCCACTAGTGAAGAATTCCGGGATGTATAAAGGCAATAGCAAGGGAAAACTGGAGTTTCTTGAGACAAAAAGTAGGCAGTGAGAAATTATTTTGAATAATTTTAATGGACATCAAACAGCCAGGTGAAAATTTAGTTTTGAGGCGGCAGTTTTAAAAGGAAATTGAAGTACTTATTCCCCTCATGTTTTAAATTTTAAAACTTGTATTACATGGAGTTTCCAGGACTGAGAATGTAAGTAACTGTCTTAGAATGGCCATAAACATCCTGTTACAAGGTCCTGCCTTGCTCAGCTGCAGCTTCACCTGCCTGGTAGGGACATCTCACCTCACTGCCTAGCCTGTCCCTCAGGTTCATTTAGAAGTTTTTGCAAAGATAGTTCAACATTTTGCAATTTGATGGGGAGAAAACCACTTGGTGCTAAGAAGGAGCCTGCTACCTCTTCACTGAGAGCATGTACTACTTCTTAAGAAAAAGTCCTTGAAATCTGGCACAGGCAAGTTCATTCTGGAATGATCTGCAGTGTCCAGCTTGGCAAATCTTTCAGCAAATCTTTCAGCACGTTTTTGTTTGCCATTTCTGAGCAGGAAGTTGCATGTCCCAACAATGTTTGTTCAGAGATCAGCTAACTGCCACATTTTAAATCCTGCTGCTTTTTAACTGCATATTACCTTTTTCTTTAGCTTTTCCAGCCAATTGTTATTTAACAGTTTAGGGATTAACCCTTGAAGCTTTGGAGATTCCCTCCCTAAGGCTCTGAAATATTTTCACATTTTGAGGCTAAAATACACGATATTTTATCTGGAGTAATCTCCTTGAACATCTACTATCCTGTTCTGTTTCACATAATTACATCTTTTGGACAGTAGCATCTGGATTATATCTAAACCGGAGTTAAATTTCCTTGGCTACTGAAAGGTCTCTGTTTTAGGTATGCACACCAATACCTACAGGCAACATCATGGTCATCTTGCCTAAACTCTTGCACTTCAGATGTTGCCAGTAACTCCTGAACCCTTCCAGCTGATGGCTGAACCAGACCCCTCTACAAAAACCACTCAATCTGAAAACAAGACTTCAAGCAATGCAGAATCCACCAAGTAACAAATGAAGGCTTCCTAAAGGCTTAATTGCCTCAAGCATTTGAAACAACACACACACTTTCACACCAAGAAGAACATTTTTATGGCAACCTCTGTTTTATGGGCAATTTCTTGGGACTTTAGGTTTAAGACAATATACACAAAAGCAGGCAGATAATGTGTGCCCAGTGATTTAACAAGGAACCTTTTCCCTAGGGTTGCTGGATCACTTCTTGAATAATGTGTGTGCCATTTACCAGATGCTCTGACTGTCTTTCAGCTCCCCACTGCCAGCAACAAGGCTTTTCCAAACGCTTAATGTTTTGGAAAGCTTATTTGAATTGCTGTCAAATTAACTATGACTGCACCTTCAAGTTTGAAAACGAGAAACTAACCCAGCAGCACAAGCGAAACACACGAAGGTTCACAAATACTGTGGAAAAGCAGCGTGGAAGTTAATTTTTCACTCTCTAGCTCCACACCAGCTTCAGCTGGAGGCAGCAGAATCCCCGTGCTCTTAGTGCAGGTCACCCAAAGCCTCTCACCTTGCTGATTTTGGCAGGTGTGGGCTGCGGTGCCGGCTGTGCTGGTGTCGGGGTCGACTGCGCCGAAGGCTGCGACGGATGCGGCGGCTGCGGCTGTGGCTGGGGCTGCAGCCCGTGTGTGGGGATCTGGTGAACCTGCCCCGGGGTTGTCACGTTCACCATGTCGTTGGTCTGCACCTCAATCTTGTAGCCAGGTGGCAAGAAGGTGTTGAAACCCATGATCAAGTCTGGGTGGCCCTTGAAGAGCTGCGATACGCGGCTGATCACCCCTGGAGTGTCGATGCTGAGGAAGGAGTAAGATCGCAACGTCATGATCCTCTGGGACCTTGCAGTGGGCCAAGGCTCTCCACAGAGGAATCTTCCACTACATTTTTTTCCCTTATTACCTCTAACTTATGAAACAATGCAAAACTGAGACCTATAAACACGCTGCTGAAGTCAAGAGTGACATTAGCATTATTTTATTAGCGCAGACAGCGTTTTATATCCATGAGATCCAGTCCCAAGTCTGACCATTATTAATGGGCAGACAACCAGATGAATCAGCTGTCAAGGCTGAACTTGTGAACTCCCAGTCTAAGCAGAGATTCAGTATAAATGAAGGGATGCATTTAATTTTTAGAAAATAAAGCACACAAGTGCTTTTACATCATTGTCCAGGTGTGTTATTCTGTATACAAAGGACAGAATTTAGGTCCTGCCCTGTGCTCCCATGTCCACATACACTCTTCCTAATCTGGAAGGAAGAAGCAAAATGCAGCTTGTTACCTTTGAGATTTAAATTCCTTCATAATATCCAAGAAGTCATTGTAGACCTGTGGCTGACTACCAAACTGTAGCTTCACCTGGTCAAGGTAAGACAATGCATCCTCCACCTGGAGACAGACCACACAGGAAATATTAGCAGAGTAGATTTGATTTCACCTACCATTGTTTTGTAAAACACTCACTATTTGAAAACACAGCTGTTAGCCCTGAGCCTGGGCAGGGAGTTAAGGAGCAAAAAGCTCATGAGCCTGGTTAGTTTACTACCAGCACTGTTTGAATAAGAGGTACTCACTCCCCACTCCTGGCCCACGAGATAAAACTGTACCAAAAAGAGACAAAAAGGAAAAAAAAAAAGCAACACAGATCAGCAGAATTACTCAGAATAAAAAAAAAACCACTCCAAATTTACCATCACTGAAGTGACTGCTAGGATAAACAGAACTAGACTGAGTATTTTTCCTGATTTCATATGTGGAAATTATTATGGAAGTCTAAGAATAAGCAGAAAGTGGAAATGACATATTCAGTGTAGTAGATGTCTGCCAGGTACACGCTTGCACTTCTCTCAAAAAGCCAGACATTTCAGTTCGACATAGAAGGGTTTCGAAAATGGCAACTGTGGGCGGCAAATTGTTTTACACCTCAAACAGCAAGAGGTTCATGATTCGTGCACCAACAGCCAATTTTCAGAGGTACTGGAAGAACAGCCACAGCCTAAAGTGAGAGCTCTGGGTCCCTGTGCCTCCAGCAGCCGGGCCACGGGCTCAGCAGCTGCCAGAGCTACACACAGGAACGCTCTTCCGTCTGAAATTAAACTACAGCAACGGAAGAAAGCCTCATGTATAACCCCAACCTTGCACTAGCAAGGGATTTTCCAGGGATTTCACCGGGAGGAAGAAACACTCTTTTCGAAATTGGTTTTCAGAGACTTGTAGAAATTAAGTTTCCCACATTCAGCAAAAGGAAAGGGCAGTGCTTTCCACCAAAACTGGAAAAGACTCGCACCGTATTTGGAAGGAGCTGAAACAGGCATTGATTCATATGTATATGCCTTCTCCAAATGTAGCAACTTAAAGGGGTTATTTTTGGTGGACTTTTCTCTTTGTTTAAGGGTTTTACAGCACATAATCTTAGAATAGAGCCTTCCTTACTCCCAAATTACTCCCACACAACCACCCACATATGCCATGTGTTCAGAAAAGCACCAAATGTTTTGGTAATTTAACCCATTCATCCAAATACTCTAAGCAATACATTTTCCCTTTTCCTCCCTGCCGCAAATCTTTTCCTAGCAAGTCCAATTTCTTTTTATTATGGTATGTGAAACCACAGGGTTTCAGCAGAAAGAGAAGTCCATTTCTGCATTCAATAGACGACGAGAAGCATCAAATCCTTGTCAAGAAAGCTTTTAGGAAGTCACCAGCAGGGAGGCAAAAAGGACAGAAAAAGGTTTGGCCGCACAAGGAATTTCAGGAGGGGACGGCTGACATCGGGCAGCGCTGCTTGATGCAAGGACATTACCTTGAGCCTCTGGAACTGCTGCTGGCCCTGCACGGGCACGGCCGGGGGCGTGGGGTGCGTGTGGCTCTGCACCACCTGGCTGCCGTGGGGCTGCACCGGCGCGGGGTGGTGGTGGCCGCTGTGCACGGCGGCGATGGCCGGCCCATGGCTGCCCGAGCTCTGCGGCACGGCCGACACCTGCCAAGGCAAACAGCACGTCAGGCACGGCCACGGCGGTGTGGCAGGGAGCAGAGAGCCTCCCAGGCTGTCCAGCCATGGGAGCACAGTTGAGGAAGCACAACACAGCTGGTTTGAGCTTTAACCATGACTGCTAGCAACCTTACTCAACAAACTCCTGACAGCCCTCATCCTATACTCCAAATACAGGAAAGCTCTCTCTGCCAACACATTCCAAACACAGGTTGTCCCCACTGGCTGTCAACTATGTCCCCTGACATAAAGACCTGAAAAAGGAGGGTAAAATGGGATTTTTAATCTGACAAGAGTCAAGGCTCTCTCCTTTCCCTACGTGTCACAAGTAATATTCTGAGTGAATGAATGTTTATGGGCTGCTACATTCTTGATGTTCAGTTTGGGTACTGGAAGTCGAACTGTGGCTCTCTGGCATCAGCAGGCTCAGGGGAAAACCCAGCTTGGTATTTCCCCCAGAAAAACAGGGAAAGAAACAGAAAGCATGCACTTTTGGGACTTTTTAATACTGTAAACTAGGGGAGTTTCAACTTGGAAAATCATTTTCACAAACCCAGTTTTCCATTCAAGCCTCTTTTAGATGGGACATACTTTATTTAATCCTCATGAACAAAATAAGATTTGCCTGCTGGTTCATCTAAGTTCTTTTTAGGAAGGACTACCAGCATCAACACAGCCTCTTCCAGCCCTTGCAAGGGTCTGCCTGCAGCTCTTCGGCTCTGTGGCTGCCACTATCACGGTGAACATCCCTTCTGCAGAAGCAAGGATGAAGCTGTGTGTAAAATCAGGCACCAGACAGGGAGAGCAGCTCACCAGCAACACAAGTGTGGAAGATTCAATATGCCAGAAATGTGGCAAAGACAAATATCACACAAATAGCCTTTCCCTGCTCTTTCACTGACAGCTATCTCCAGTGTACTCTTAAAAAGATATTTTTTCCCTTGTTCCCAACTGCCAGCTCCTTGTAAAGGAGGCAAGAGAGGGAAGAGTGCCACCTAATGACTCTGGGGTAACATTTTCCAAAACATTTCAATTTTCCTGAAAGTCTTCAATCTAAATGCTGATCTAGTCTGTTAAGCTTAAGATCACCCAAGATACCATACATTTTTTACAGTAGCAAACCTCTTCCTGCTGAAAAACAGAAAAATGGAGGAAAACCCCTCCACAAACCTGACTCTGTGATTTAGAGACCATGGTCTGAGAGAATCATATTCAAGAAAGCCAAGTCACACCACGTCGGTTCATGAATGAAGCCAATAAAGCAAGCACTGAAAATGAGATGTACGATAAGCACATTGGCCATTTTCTCGAAGGAAACTCCGGTTACCAAAACAAAACCTTGTGTCAAATACAGAACTCTAGGGTGCCGTGACACGGTGCTGGCTGGCCACAGAGCTAAGGGCTGAGCACACACACCTGGTAGCTGGGAGTTACGGAGTACTGGATCCCTGTGGCCGACTGCATGGTCTCCGAAACCGCCTCATAGACCGGCGGGGCCGGGGCGAGCACGCGGTGCTGGTGCGGGAAAGCCTCGGTGCTGCTGGTGATACGTCTCTGCTGCGACGCATACACGGGTGACTCCTGCTCATCCAATCGCCGCTTCATGCTGCACTCATGCTCGGGAAGCACCACAAAACCTGGGAAAAACAGACTGGTTAGCATAGGGAATTGATCCAGCGCTCCCGTCCCGCACCGTGGGTGACGTGGAGATCGTCGGCAGCAGGTAGGGCAAGTTTCTGTCTCTTCAGGTACTGATGTCTTGAGATGGGAAAGTGGAATTAAAGGTTTAACTTTCAGCATAAAACATGCAATCATATCTTACCACAAAAAGTATAGCCTTGTTGTTGTAGTAACTTGAAAGTTAATGATTTCTTTAGTCTCACTTTAAGGATGTTGCTAAGTGAAGCATCCAAAGCACACGCAGACCCTGAGCAACACAAAGCTCGTGAACGCAGTGTTTGAACATAACTGGGGTAGGATGTGTTACCTACACACAGTTTATACTGACAGCAGAAAAAAACCCCTCTAGGACAGTCCAGTTAGGACAACAGACAGCTGTGAGAGATGCTTTAAAACACGGGGAAAAGCAGGATGCGGAATCAGAGTTTGAAGTCACTTACAAACCCCAAAGTGTTCTGCAGTGAATACACGTGTATTAAACACATTTTGTGTGTAACCTCAGGGAAAGACACAGGTCTGCTGTACCAGGAGTATTTTGGATACCACATGCCACACACCTGTGGTCCTGCCAGCACCCTGGCCCCACTCAGCAGCTGGATTCCTGCCTGTCTGCCAGGGAGCACGGATCAGCAGCTCTCACTCCCCAGTAATTTTCTTCATGTTCCTGCCCGACTTCAAGCTGCTTTTAAGCAACTTGATTTCACTTCAAATCTGACAGGTCATTCTGCCACTGTCCCACTCCAAAAAGGAGCCATGAATTCCTGGGTCTGTTGGATTGAACTATTCACCCCAGTACTCTTTACTGCAAGCAAATTCCAGTGCTGTTTTCTGTCCATTGATAGTTACTACCATCCTTGAGATGTTATCTGCTGTTTAGTAAAAGCACAGGCAGCCTATTAAGATGTTTGAGGGACAGAAAACAGTGAAATCTACCCTCATCTGCTTCAGGACCTATCCAAAGCAAGGCCTTTTCAGTTCAGTGCAGTTACACACATTCATTGCAAAGGCAAACACATGGATCAACAAGAGGGAATGACGTTCCCCCAGAATAATGGTACAACAGCCAACTGAGCCAATCCCCACCTACCAAGTCAGGACAGCTCTTCACAGTCTAAATCTGTCATTACTCAAATAACCCAAAGAACACTTACTACTATCTCATGTCAAATATGGAAACAGGAACCAGCAGGACACAGGTGCAGATTTTGCCCTCCATGACATAAAACATAAAAAGATTTGGAAAGATTTGTTTTGGAAAGGACGTTAAAGATCATCTCATTCCACCCCCTGCCATGGGCAGGGACACCTTCCACTATCCCAGGTCACTCCAAGCCCTGTCCAATCTGGCCTTGGACACTTCCAGGGATCCAGGGGCAGCCACAGCTTCTCTGGGCACCCTGTGCCAGGGCCTCACCACCCTCACAGGGAAGAATTTATTCCCAGTATCCAATATAAACTCTCTCTACTAGTCCCTCCTTTCACCTGGAGAGGGTAAGACAACAAGGAAGATGACAATTTCTTTTTGAAGTTACTCTTCAAGTTTAACCTCCCAAGAGGTCCCCAAATCACCTGGCAGGTCACAGACAGGAAGCAGAGGAAGACTCCTTGCTCCAAGTAAAGGGGAAAGCTCATCAACTGCATCTTAATTGCAAGTTACAAACCCTAAGTAAGCCTGACCCCCAGCACACACTCAGCAAGCAGAGGAGCACACTCCACGAGCTCATTTTTTTTAATGGTGCCTGCACTGGCCACATCTTTTCAACTGGTCTCTGCTGACAAATGAAGGCAGGTTAACATGGAGCTACTCCTCTCAGGCACCGACCACATTTAGCTTTGCAAAAACATAGTTTTATGCTAATAAGGCTGGGACTGAACTGAGTAAATCTGGCCTCACACCATCCACCCACGAGCAGAGCTGGCCAGGATTTTGCATGACAATGGCTGAGCGCATGAGTAAAGTCTGGGCAAAGCTTTTGGTGGCAGCTATTTATAACCCTCTCACCAACTTGGATACCCTTCTGCTCTGAACACTGGTCCCTCGGCCAGTCCTGCCACTTGCTTTTGGTCTCCCAGGCTGGTTTTCCCCTCACCCTTTCAATACTGTGTATAGATACACGTGGTGTAAATGTGGTGTGATGGCTGTTCAGTGTTCCAGCCTTGGGTCCCATTTCCCAAAGCAACGCTCCACACTCACCCCTTCAGATGGACTCACCAACCCCGAAAGCAGAGGCTGTTTGAGGGCAGAAGATGGCTGGAAGACTCACGTGCCCTTACGAGGATTAAAATGCCACCTCAGGCTGTCTGAGAAGACTTTCCCCACAAAGCTACCAAAATTCTTGTCCTGTGAGGCCACGGGAATCATGATAGCACCAAGGATCCATCACCACACACACACCAGCAACACAAACATCAGTTTTTAAAGCTCCTGATTCTTGCAGGCCAAGTGTACAATCTTCCAAAAATCTAGTCTGCTGTATGGTTGATATTAAAACTTTTGTGAAGTAAACATTAAAGCTCATGTACGTTCATCTTCCCTCTGAATTCCTCTCACCTTCACTAACTGAGCTTGGGCTCTACTTCTATCCAAGCACTGGACCTGCTTCAACTGTGAAATTTTGTATGACATATAGGTGTGTGTATATATATATATGGACAACATATAGGTAATAGCCAATAGCACTGTTAGTGCTAGTTACCTAGGAAATCAATCTTCCTACATGACACCATGCTAACTCCTACAGCGGTCTGCAATCCCCTGAGTATCTCACAGCAAACCAGCCCTTAATGAAGATTTCTAATTGGCAGGCTTTATTAATCCTAGCAGAGAGATGATCTCGAAGCTCTGCTGTACTAGACAGAGTCTAGTGATGATAACTCTGCATCCACCGAACTCTACAGAGAGGGGAAAGCAAACCAGCACCAGAACAGTGACCAGTCTGCATCCTGCAGGAGATATGATGCTAAATGGTCCCTAAGTGTATTCATTTCCTCACTGAAGTCCTGTTAATCTTGACCAGGCATCTCCCACTGATCTCCTCCGCTCAAAAGCTGGAGAAATCGGTCGTGCAGCAAGTCCTACCCCTCCTACAGCCCACCAAAGAGCTGAGGGAGGAACACCGAGATGAAACCCAAGACCAGACATGTCATTTTGAACTGATTTAGCCAAAGCATGCTGCTCAAAGGGGCAATTTCACTCATTTCCACCCTCAGTAACAACTTGTTTTTCCTTAATGATGGCAAAGCCCAGCTAAGAGAAAGGTATTTTGAGAATAAACATACAACATCAAAGACTTGTACCAAGCATTTTCCCTCCACGTTACAACCAATACTACGCTTATGTCATCATCTCAGAAACGCAGCACACATCTCTGGCATCCCCTTATGGACTTTGAAGTGTAGATTTAGAGAGCCCCAATTCAAACTGCACCATCTGTAACCTTGATCCGAGGGTTGAAAAGCCCTCAAAATACAGCAGGGACTGAAAGTAAGTCACAAAATTCAGGTACTTTCCTTTGTTAAAAGCATTAACAGGAGGCATGTAGATCTTATCACTACCTGAGCAGACCAAGTCAAGAGTTGCATTCCCCTTCCCCAGCAGCATTTCTACCCAAACTCCCTATTAACTCCACTTAGAGCACACTTCATTCCATCTAGGGGAGGATGAAAACTACTGGGGTTTTTTTTCTGAGGCTTTTAGTGTTCCCCTTCACAGGAAAAGGATGCTGCATGGGAACACACCTCTGGATCTTCCCACCTGTGCCACCTCCCAGCTCACCAGCTCCGTGCCACAGGTAGGATGCATCACGCAGACACACACACACAGAGGATCCTCAGCTGGTAAAGCAAAGGAAAAATTAAGAAAAGCTACGTTGCATCTCAGTAACAACACTAGAATTATTCAATTCTACCTCACTGACTTCTTCAGAGGGTTTCCCCATCCATCTGCCTCATATAAGCCGGTGGGACAGATAAAGGCAAGTGGAGCACATCCCTTTCCCTCTGGTACTGAGGGAAGCAGAGCTCTGAGTGGCAGTACTGACACAGAAAGGAACAAAGTGGGGACAAGGCTGGATTCAGCTGGTGGAGCACTGCAGGGCTCTCCTCCTGCCTGCTCACTGCTCCATGGGAGCAACAGAGGCACGAGAGCCCAGGTGCTCTCCTCCTCCCTCACATAACTGCCTCTCTGGTGGCAGCTCCGCTCCCCAGCATTTCACCACATAATATCCCCAAAATCCCCATTACTTCTATTGCAGGTTTTCCCACCAGGTAAGCAGGGTCTTCTGGCATTAGAGATCAGCTGGTAAAGTAAAAAAGAAAAAGCCAAACAGAGACTAGGAAGAAAGCAAACTGGGAAGGTGCGCTGCCTCAGCACCTGCTGGAAACCCAACACACCTGCAGATAAACACCACCACAAGCTGCAGAAGAGCCACTGGAGAGGATTTTGGTCCCTCTGAAAAACTGCAGGGAAATTGCAGAGCTGCAGAGGATTTGTTTAACACATGTGAGGGCTTTTTAAAAGGTTTTCTTTCGAGGGAGAGAGGACTCAAAAAAAAAAAAGGCGGGAGCAGCAAGTGTAAGTCTCAGCTCTGATCCCAGAGCAGTCATGATGTCCTGCAGGACACATCCCGCAGAGGATTATAGAGGAGCACGTCGCAGTGCCTGCTGGAAAGGAGCTGCCTCAGGTTCCAGCAGCTCTGCTAACCCAGCCACACGACTTCCAGAACGTGACCCAGCTTGTTCAGCAGTCACTGCTACACTTTGTTTGTACGGTGCCACACAGCCCGGATCCCCTGCCCGTAGCACAGGGATAACCCATGGCCACGCTACAGAGAGGCACATCCAGGACCAGATTCCAAAATGAAATGAGAAACATCCTTAGAAACAGGTGTTGGAAAAGCACGACCTGAAGTGTTGGGAGCTGTTAGGAGAGTTTTCTGCAGGGTGACATCGTGACAGCCGTGCCAGTGCTCACTGTGAGGCACACGGGACACGAATAAAGCCCACTCATCCAGATGGGTAACAAGTTGGTAAGGCACTGATCCCTGCTTTGCCAAAAAGCAGCCTGGGTGCCAAACCCCACTGCACAGACATGATCCAAAACAAGCTCTACAGAGCTTACAGCATTGTTTTGCCCTGTTCCCTGACTGCACCTACCCCATGCACAGAGAGAATGGTCAGAACTCTTTTATTTAACCAAATGTAAAAAGAAAAGACCTCAGCAGGGTTGGAAAAAAGTAGCATGGTCCCAAAAGTGCACTCCAGGCTAAAGTGACAGCTATTACCGGGCTCTTTTCTGCTCCAGCTTCAGCAGCCATAAAAGCTTTCCAACACTGGAGAAGTCCAGAACAGCAATCTGGACAGAAAACGATTCATAAATCCTGGAAACGTAAATGATCTGCCTGCCAATTCCAACACGATGCTCCCAGCCCCAAGACCCACACGTGCCAGGAGCCTGTCCAGAGGGCTCCCCCAGCAATCCAGGCTGGGGCCAGGGGGAGAGCATCCCCCTTCCCCACACTGCTCACAAAAACAGCCTGAATCACCCAGAGTTTCCCCAGACTTGAGCAAATTAGTGCTGTTTTTTTGGATGAACGATTACATTGCAGCATCTCAAACAAATTCATGCTGAGACCATGTGTCTTCACCAGAAGCAGAAGGTGGGAGGGATAAGATACTTTGGGGGGAGAAAGCACAATTTCCTTTTGCAAAGAGCGCACCCATGTGAAAAACTGCTAACTTCACCTCAGCAGGGGGAAAAAAAAAAGACCCTAAAAAGTGGTTTTCCGTCCTTGGAGATCCAGCACAGGCTAACACCGGGCTGCCAAGGCACTTTATGTGATGAAGGAAGTTTTACAGATGCTTTAAAATTAGTATATTAAAATAAAATGCCATTTTAATTTAAAATACTGTACTGTTAATCCTATATAGTAATGTTTACCTTTCTGAAACTGTATTTTTTAAAAATAATTACAAGTCAGAAGTGGAAAATGGCCAGTACAGGCACACCTGTAGTGAATTAAGTTGGGCATTTCCCACTTGTTTACTGACCCTACACCTTTTAGCACAACTGAAAGTGGCGAGTTAAAAGTGAAACATGAGGCGTTATGTCAGCCTTAAGCTACACTTTAGCACACAGACCAGGTTCAGATTCCTCTGGACAGCGTAGGAGACTGAAAATCCATGCACAGCTGGAGATGCCTTTGATAATTAGTTTAAAATAGAGCTGACACAAGTTATTTTGCCACATTTCAGTGGTCCAAGTAAATGGATATTTTAAGGGATGTAACTTCTATCTGAACACACGTACTATTCACACAAATAACGACTATTAAAATTTATTCTGAAAACAGGCCAGGAAAAGGCAAAAAAAACCCAGGACTCAGTTAAGCAGACACCAAGCACAGTCATACTTCTAAAGCTACCTGAACTCCACCAGCCTCCTGCTATCAAAAAAAAACAAACCCCTAAAGTACTTTCTAGGGATGTACAACAGCCTGAAGAATCAAAAAGAGGGGGTGAAATACCAACGCCAAGTGTCTGCCAAGTTCACAGCGCGGGAGGACGAGAAGAAGGATCCGGCTCGCTATTAAAATCGCTGGAAAATTAATGGGCGCACGAGGAGCTCTCGGGTTTCCATGTATCTACGCGTCGCTCCAACAGGTCCTTTTGGAGAGCCGCGCTATGGAGCTGGAGAACTGCGGAAAGCGACGGGGGGAACCCTCGGCCACCGCGGAGCCGCCGCGGAGCTCCCGTGGCGCGGCGGAAGGCGGCGGAGCGGGACCCCGCCGGGGGGCACGGCCCGGCAAAGCGCCTTCATGGCAACTCCGCCGGGAGCTTAGGGGAACACCGGGACCGGGGCAGCCCCGCGCCCCTCCGCCGGCTCTCGGAACGCCCCCCCGGGCGGGCGGGAGGCCCGGCGGCGGCTCCGGCGCGCGGTGCGGCCGGTACCGGGGCCGTGCAATGCGGGCGAGCGCTGCCGGGGGCGGTCCCGCCGCAGCCCGGGAGCGGCACCGGGCGGAGGGCGGGCGGAGGGGCGGGGGGAGGAGGCGGCGCCCGGCTCGCAGCGCGCCCAGCGGCCGCCGCACGCTCCGCCCGCCGCTCCCGCCATGCCGGGGCCGGGACACCCCGGCGGGGCGGGGCGGGGCGGGAGGACGCGCGGCCGCCCGCGCGGGCCGGAGCTCCCCGGGGAGCCGCGCCGCGGGCACCGACCGGCCCCCCCCGCAACCCCGCGCCGCCGCCGCACCGGCGCCGGGCCCCGCCCCCTACGGATCGCCGGAGGGGGCCGGCCCGGGGCCCGGCGGCCTCCCGTCCCCGCCGCCCCGCTCTTCCTTACCTCGAAGCGGGCCCTGGCAGCGGCCGGGTCTCCCTCAGGGTCCGGGGGTGGCGGGCACCTCCCGGGCGAGCGGCGGGGGCGGGCTGTCCCCGGCGCAGTGAGAAGGGGGGATCCCCGCGCCCCTCCTCCCGAAGGGGGGGGGCGGGCGGGGGCGGCGCCGGTGCCCCGGCGGGGGCGGGGGGCTCGGCGGGGGGGGTAAGATGGAGTAACCGTCTGTCGGCCGCCGCGGCGGAGCGCTGCCCGCTTCTCTGTTCCCCGGGAAATCCCGCCCCTCCTCGCGCAGGGGGGGAGCCCCGAGCGCCCGTTGGGCGAGACGCACGCCCGTCACCGCCTCGGCCAATGGGAGCGCTGGCCCCGCCTACCAGGCCCTCCCCTATTGGCCGCGGCCCCCAGGAAGGGGATGTGGAGAGGAAGGGAGGGAGGAGAGGAGGGGGGGAGCGACCGCCGAAGAAAAATGTCCGTATAAGCAGCGCGCCCCGCCCCCGTCCCGCCTCCCCCGCCCTCCTATTGGCTGCGGGACCGCAGCGCCGGCCAATTGGCGAGCGGGGCCGCGCCGCCGTCACGGCGAGAGGCCCACCCACGCGGCGGATTGGCCCCGCCCCCCACCGGCGAGGCCACGCCCCCCTCTCTGGGGAGCCCTTTTGTGGAATGTTTACATCGCGGCCGCGGCCCGCGCCAGCGGCTGCCCCCGCCGCCCCCCCGGCCCCGGGCCCCGCCGCCAACCGCTTCGGCGGCGGGAAGGGGGGGACTCGGCGGCGGGGCCCGGGCCCGGGGGGGCGGCGCGGCGCTGCCTTTTGTCCCCGACCCCTTCACTTCCGGGATGGCGGCGGCCCACGTGGGGCGGGCGAGTTACACGTGCGGGCGGGGGGACACGGCGCACACACACACACACACACGCTCGCTCGGTGCCGCACACGCCCCGCACACCGCACACTCTCACACTCACGCACGCACGCACCGAGCCGGAGGAGGCGGGGGGGCGTGGGCGGTGCGCGCCGCGGGGGGCGTGGCCCTGCGCCGCCGCAGCCAATGGCGTGCCGGGGAGGGGGCGTGGCCAGCGCGGCAATGGCCCCCCCCCCTCCCCCCAGCGCACACACACTCAGTCACTCGCCTCCCCCCCCCACCGCTCCCGCCGCCCGTCGCGCGCTTCCCGCCGGCGGGATCCGGAGCGCGCGCGCGCTTCTCTCCCCTCCTACCCCCCCCCCCCTTTTCCGTCAGGCTCCCGCCCGCCCCGCGGGAAGCGAGTCCCTGGGAAGGGGGCAAAACTGGGAAAGTGTGTGTGGGGAAAGCAGCTGTTACATACCCTCAGCGCGCAGGCGAGCAGCCCTGAATGGAGGGGGAACTCCCCCCGGGGCGGATTGGCTTGGCGGTGCCGATCGTCACGGCCGCACCGCCCACGGCGGGAGGGGGGCCGCGAGGAAGGGGGCTGTGAGGGAAAGGCCTCGCGGCGGAGGGCGGGAGGGAGCTGAGGGAGGCCGTGCCCTCGCGGCGGCGGCCAGCGTTCCCCTCCGCTAACATGGGGCTGAATGCCTTCGATTATCGGTTTTTCTCTCCCTTTGGAAAGTTGTGGAGGGAGTTGCTGGGTTCCCCAGACGGAGGCTGGGAGAGGCAGGCCTGGCCGCCCGTTAGTGCTCATCTGGGCGTGTAGAGCGTGCTCGGTAAAGGGTGAAATACAAACACACACGTTCCACGCTTCTATTAAAATGTGCATTTCAACCACCTTCACTCAAACAAGATCTAAATCTCCTATTTTTTTTCTTTCCAGCTGTTCTTCCCTTTCTCAGACCGGGAGAGTGTTGCAGGAGCAGGCGGTGGGGTGGTGCCAGGACAACGCGCAGGGAGCAGGCAGTGAGGTGGTGCCAGGACAAGCAGGCACAGCAGACGAGGTCTCTAGCTGGGAGCTGCAGCTCGGTGTAACTCCTGGAAGGGCTCTCGACACGGGGGTTTGAGCCTGCACGGGCTGCAGTGCCACTGGAGATCGAGCCTGAGCCATGGAAACCGGAGGCAAGGAAGCAGGAGGGCTGGGAAATGAAGCGTTCTGGAGCTAGGCTCTTTCCAAACTCCCAGGGCGCAAAATTACAAGCACTAAAGTAATCGTCATTAGCGAGGCGGTGTGCATGCAGCCAAGAAAGCCAAATGAGACAGGTGGGCACAGCGATGGCAGCGCCGCTTTAGGATTGCCCTGCAATGCCTTTAAATCCCCGTTTCCAAATTCCAGCGGAACTTTGGATTTCGTTCTTGGAATTGCCTGTGCTGTTACTTTTGCCTGTGGTGGCTGATCCCCATCTCTGGGCCACTCCAGGGAAAGGGAGATGCTGCAGGAATCAGGCTGCTTGCACTCAGCAGCCCATTTTTCCCACCGCTCTCCAAGCAATACAAAGTTTTCCTTTCCAGTAACTTTTGGCTGTCTGCATGAAGTGACCATTTCCAGAGAAATCCGTATTTCTGCTGCTGAGCAGGACCTGCTGGCACAGAAGGAATGGATGGAACAAAACCTCATGTTGTGCAAGAGGACTGAAAATGCTAGCTTTGAGAAGAAACACAGCCCTGGAAATAGTAAGGGAGGGTGAGTGTTTGGGTTGTTTATCCATGGAAAAGGTTTACAACCTTTTCCTCCGCCTCCAGCACAGATGGGATCTTCATCCCTCCTTGAAGGGAGCAGCATATCCGAGCTGTTCCCATTCAGAGCCAGTGCTGGTGATCTCCATCCCTTTCCTCTGGTTATTCCTACCAGACACCCAGGACAGGAGTCTTCTACGAAAAGTTTTGGTTCTCTGTGCCCACATCATGTGGAATTGAGCTAGAAGGCACAACCACCTTTACCACGTGCACAGAGCAGGCTTCGTTGGGATTTCACAGCTCCTGGGAGACAGACATGGGCTGGGCACATTCGTGGGGCCACGTGGGACACTTGGCATCCCCTGCAGTTTTTGGATCTGGACCCGACACTCCGCCAAAAGCCCCGCTGAGCCACAGAGAACTGCTGCTGACAGCACAGGATTAACAATAAACTGCAAACACTCCCTGCACGTGTGCTGAGAAGAAAGCCCAGCTGGGTGAAGAAGTTTGGCAGTGAGAAGGGAGGGCCTTGGGAGCCTTCCTTCAGAGGATGAGGGCTCCCTCGGAGGAGCCACCCCGCAATGGGTGCCTGGAGGGAAACTCAAGGGCAGCCTGAGCTGGAGCTGCAGATGACACTGCCTGGGCTGAGGCTGCTCCGGCAGACAGCTGGGAAGAAAATGGTACCTGGAAGGACGGGACACTGCAGCTGAACCAGAACCACTCTGCAAGCAGGATGTGCACAGCTCCAGGGATGCCCTGAACGCCTACCTCTCCTGCACTCCTGGGCAATGGGACATGCAGCCCTTCCAGACGGATTCCCTGCTGCCTCTGGTTCTTTTCCAGCCTTCCAGTGCTTGAGTCTGACCTCGGTTTGGCACAGCCAAGCCAGTCCACGCCCAGAGCACAGGGGAAAGCTTCTCCCTGTGCTAGTCCTAGAAAGACACTGGCATCCCTGGCTCTTTTAGGCTCCAGCTGAGCAAACACAGGTGCTGCTCTTCACACCCACCAGCTGCCCTGCTCTGGGGCATGAGCTCTCTTGCTGGCTCTAGGGCTTCATTTGCACAAGCTGCCTTTTTTCTTCCCTCATCCCAAAGCCTCAGGCTGTGGCTGCTGCTCTGGGACTGGCATCACTTGCACGTGAAAGCACTGGGGCTGCCTCACAGCCCGGGAGTTCCGCTTAATTTTTGTGCCCTACATGCCTGCTCAGAGGGGATCCAGAAGCACAGAGGCAATGCCTGCACCCCCAAATCCTGCAGCAAAAGGCAGCAGCGGGCAGATACCATGGCCGGACAGGAGATTGATGTCCTGGGGCTTGTCAAGGCCCTGGGAAAAGAGGCAGGAGCTCAAGAGCAGGGTGGCTTGTGTCACCCCTGGCTACGCCAGCCTTTAGTGCTGCCTTCCCTCCTGACACTATCCTGCCTGGCCAGGAAAGCTTCCTGCAGCCTGGTTATCTCTGTCTCAGCCTCACCCAGGCCAGAAGAAGCCCTAAAGACAGCCCTGGGCTCCTCAAAGTCCATGTGTAGCCAGGGACAGGGTCAGCTTGTTTTCAGAGACCACAGCCTGTACAAAGCCCTAACTTCCCTCCTTCTTCTCTCCTACCCAATGCCCCCATGACAGCAAAGAGGACTGGTCACTGGTGGTATATTTATATATCGATACAAATAAAAACAAAACAACTCCCAAAAAAGTAACGACAACAAAAAGGTTTCTCTGAGAGCAAAATAGGAACATTTACAAATACTTCTGGCTCTGGCTTGGATCAAGTTAATGTTAAATACAAAAAAAACAAACACAAAAAAAACCCCAAAAGAAAACAAAACAAAAACTCCCAAACCCTGTGCCCCCCTCCCCCAAGATTATAAAAAAATAAGAATATACACATTCAAAGAGCTTATTACAGTATAAAGTTGGGGAGGCCCAGGCAGTGGTGGGGGCTGGGGCCGGGGCAGAGGCTCGTTGCCTCTCCAGGGTTTGGGGTTTATTCTTGCTCAGCGCTTTCCCAGCCCATGACTCAACTCAGGGCTGGGCCTGCGGGTTCCCAGTGGCAGCTTGGGAAAGCCGGGCAACCTGGAGAGCCGGTCGGTCCCCACGTCCCCATCACCTCGTACCTAGTGACTCCCACAGCGGCGCCCAAGGGGCAGGGGATGCCTGTGAGCTCAGCACCCCCCGGACAACCCAATCCTCCAGATCCTCCCAGGAGCAGAGCTGCCATCTCCATGGGGAAGATGAGACAAAGAAACAGGGGGGACACCATCAAGTATCCTTGTGCCTCCAGTGGGATGGGCACTGGAGTGGGTACCGGGTCCCAATGCTGCCCATGAGGGGAAATAAGGGGACGGGGGAAGACAAGACAGAGCCAGGACCAAACTCACCGCTCCAGAGATCACAGCAGTGAGGTGGCAGGACAGCGGGGACCCTTGGGAGCTGCTAAAGGGGAGGTTGTATATATGTATCTATATAATAGCCGGGGGGTCACAGCGGGGGTATATTATATACACACATACATACAGACACACAGATGGGAGCATCAGGCGAGACCGAAGCACGTGCCTCCTCCTCAGCCCCACGACTGGGAATATATTCCCTAGGACTTTGCAAAGCCCCTCCCTAGGTACATCTTAGGTGGTCCCAACAACAAAGAAACAAAAAACAAACAAAAAACCCCCCCCCCAAAAAAACCCAACAACTTGAAGAGAAGACAAACCACCTCCCCAACCAACCAAACCCAACCGAAACACGACGGGGAGGAGTGAGAGCCCCTTCCCGTGCCAGTGAGTGGCAGCCACCGTTTGGGTTGAATAAGGCACAGTTCCATAGCAGTGCTGACAGCTGAGGTGCTCCAGCACCGCCGCTCCCACGGCTCTGCTGAGTCCTGGCGGGCACCGAGGCGGCTCAGGCAGCCCCCAAGGATGGGCAGGGGGGTCTGCAGGGAGGCAGCGGGTCTCAGTGCCCCGGCGAGCTCTTCTCCTGGGCGGCCCGGCTGTGGTTGGTGAGCAGCAGGCCCTCACGCTGGGCGTGCTCGAGGATGGCGGTGTAGCAGAAATAATACTGCTCGGGGGTCTGGATGCTGAAGGCGCGCTGGGTCCGCATGCGCAGCACCGTCTGGTAGATGTTCAGAGTGCCCACGTCCTGCAGCTGCGACAGGCAGATGTCCAGAGCGCAGAAGGTACCTAGGGATGACGATGGGGATGGCATCAGACACCAAATGGCACCATGGCTGCTCCTTGTGAGAACCGGAGTGGTGGTGCTCAGCCCCCCACCAAGCTCCCACAGGCATCTGGGGACTTTTCCCAGGTCTGATGATGGTGGGAAGTCCTGAGGACATGTGTCTCAGGTCAACCAGCTCTGTCCCCGGGATGGAAATGCCCCAGGGAAGCTGGACCTTTCACCCCACCACCCCCAAACCTCCCCCCTGCCCATTACCTGTCCTGCCAATGCCAGCGCTGCAGTGCACCACGACTGGGGGTCCCCCAGGGTGGCCCTTGAAGCGAGGTCCCAGGGCACTGACAGCCACCCTCTGCTGCTGCTTCACAGCCCCCAAAAAGTCGATGAGAGTGGTGGCGGAGGAGGGGACTCCATAATCTGGCCAGCTCAGGTACTGGAAGTGGGACACCAGCCGCCGCTCCCTGGTCTGGGGAAAGCAGGGGGGTTAGACCCTCTTTCCTCCTCTGACCCCTGGTGCCTCCATGCCATTCCCCCACCAGGCAGCTGCGGCCACGCACCTCTGAGCTGTGGATCTCCAGGATGGTTTTCTTGTAATGGTTGAGGTTTTCTACGCCCAAGTTGGTGATGGTCAGGGCCCCAAAGCACACCTGGAAATCCTTCTCCAGGGGCCAGTACTGGCCGCACTTCCTCCTGCCTCCTTCCTCCAGCCTGAGAGCAGGACAAGGACAAGCTGGTAATGCCCTCCTTGCCCTGCCTGGGACATCTCCTATGCCACCCAGCCTTGGTCCTTTGGGGATCCCGCAGGGACCAAACAGTCTGTCCGTGACCCAATGTTCCCCCTCTGTGGGGCTCTGGCTGGCACCACTGCTGCAGGATCACTGCACCCACACCAAAAATGCTCATTTTGAACAGAAAAGGACGGCTGTGTCCCTCCATGAGCACTCACCGGGTTGTCATCACGATCACCAGGACATTCTGCTCCCACACCATGCGCCAGAAGTCACCGTAGGTGTTTTCCAGAGGCCCTGCAGGGACAACCCACACATCAGTCCAAAACCTCACGGATTTGGGCAACCCCTTCCCCAGCTGCATCCACCAGCCCCCCCATCACCCCCACAGGGAACCACAGCCCCTTCCTGTAGTGGCTGACCCAGGTGTGGATCCACGAACACCACCTGGAGCTGTCACTGATTGCTGCCCCCAGCACAAGTCCCTATGGCTCAGTGCTGATCCTGCCTCTCTGCTCATCCCTGGGCAGATGGGGCAAATCCAGAGCTGGGACAGGGGCAGGGCTGCTATTGTGGATGGAGGAAGATGGATCCCCTTGCTCTCTCCCAGGAAAAACTTCAGTCCACTAGCTGGAGACTGGGAAGGGAATAAATACACCCAGGGAGGAGTAAATACAGCCTGAGAGAAGGGGGACCTGCTGGGCAGTGCCCTGCTCCCAAGATGTCCCCATGGCCAGTGGCTGACACTGGGCAGAGAGGTGGAACCCGTGGGTGCATCAGGAGCAGAACACAACCTCCTGTTGGCTCAGCCATACCCTGAGTGCCAATGTAAGCGTTCCTCTGCTTGTAGCCATCCATGAAGCTTGCGTTGATGTAGTCAGTCAGCTGCAGGGAGAAAAGCACGGATGAGACAAGGCCTCCAGAATCCTGTGTCTGGGACAGCTGCACCGGCTTCCCACAGGACCATGAGCTTCCATCCTGGGCTGCCTCACCTCCGGGCGGCTGTATGGCTTCGCCAGCTTGACACGGGTTTGGTCCAGGCAGGGCACGTCCCCATACCGGTTCTTGTCCTGGTTGTAGGGTGCCCTGGGAGGCAGAGCAGAGGGAAGCAGGGATGTATTCCAGGCAAGGCAAAGGCAGCATTCCTCCCTCTGTGCAAGCCTCTGGGGCCCGTAGCCTGGGCTCTGCTGCCATCACCTGGCCAAAGCCTCGGGAAGCAGAGTCCCGGCCAGGTCCCGGTCCCTGCTGTCCTCTGCGGCTCCCTTCTATCCCCAGAGGCTGCAGGACTCACACAGGGGGCTCACGCCATCCCTGGGCCGGGGCTCCCTGTTGCTAACCCAAAGCATCAGACCCTAAAGAGGCCGATGGACCACTATCCAGCAGCGGAAGCGTGGGGAGGGGGAGCACCCAGCTTTTTGGGGTCAGAGGGACACCTGAATCCCTCCCACCGACTCACAAAGAGCAGACGAAGGTGCCGGCCGGGCTCCTGCGCCGAATGTCTTCGTACTCCTCGTAGATGCCACGTTTCTGCTTGTGGCTGACGTGATCCAGCAGCTCCTGGAGGGTGACAGATTTGGGCCCGGGGACGTGGACGGAGCCGTTATCTTTGGGGGCCGCCAGCGGCACCAGGATGAGCTCGTCCAGGGGGTCGGGGTGCCCGTTCTGCTGGGGGAGGAACCGGCAATTCCAGCTCAGAGGGTCCAGTTTGAGGGACCCTCCAAGGTACTCGGGGAGGCATTCCCGGGGCAGGTGTTCCTTCAGCTCCGACATCTTCACCATCTGCACCTGTGAGAGGAAGAGGAAAGGCAGGGGTGACTCCAAGAAGGCTGGAGAGGATTCGCTGGGGATGGGGAGAGGGATGCCAAAGGTCTGGTGCTCAGCAGCTTCCAGCAGATGGGGCTGAACGGCACAAGCTGCTTCCACCATCCTGTCCCAAAGGGAAAGCAGCCTCAGCCCTGCCCACCGAGGGTCCTGTGCCAGGAGGGTCCCATGCCAAGAGGGTCCCCACTCACCCGCTCCCGCAGCTTCTCCTTCAGCAGCAGGCTGATGATGGAGTAGGGCACACGGAACCACATGGGTGCTCCCACGATGAAAACCTTCTTGAGCCGAGCTGGGAAGGCACCCTGTGGGCATGAGGAGGGGCTCAGATCCACTCTGCTGTGGCAGGGGACATATCCCAGCAGAGGTGACAACCAGCAAAGAGACCCCACGATGGCAATGCTACATCTGAAGTGTGCCTTGCACACTCACAGCTGTGCTTGTTTTTATGAGTCGATAAGGAAACAAATTACTTCCTTGGAATTAGGTAGGCAGAACGTTTGGCTCCGCGGGGGAGAGGTGAAGACTGGGAACTGGGATTATGCAAAGAACACACCCTGGCCAGTATTTACTGTTATTGCTTTTTTTTCCGGAGAAGGGAGGAGGCACCAAATGCCAGCACGATTAAAAAATAATTTGCATCTGTTTTCCCAAAAGCACTGCCAGCAGCTGTGAGAGGAATCCAGCCTGGGGACAGCTGATCCCTCCCGCCCGCGCGACACCGCAGCCACAGCCGGGTCCAGCCTGGCAAGCTGCCAGCGCCCTCCCGAGGTCCTGTGGGGCTGGAGCTGGTGCTCCTCAGCTGAGACGTGGCCAGCATGGTCTGGGGTGAAAATTGATGCCAAAACCACAGAACTTCGGGTTCTTGGTGAGCAAGTGGCCCACACATTGTCCCCAGACACCAGTTAACCCCCAGGCACCACCTTGAGCAGATTGAGAATCTTCTTGCTGAGGTCCAGCTCGAAGTTGGTGTACTGTGACCCTGCCATGTCATAGATGAACACCAGCCCATTCCTTTGCGTCTCAAAGCTGAGAGGGGGAAAAGAACAATGTCAAACCAACAACACACAACCACCTGGCTCCTGCATCAGCAGCTCTGCCCCACACTGACACCCAAAAAGCCCTTCCCATGCTTCCAGGACTCACAGACCCAAACCTTGCTTCTGCACTTCCCAGCTGCTCCACCACCTCTTCCTACAACCCTCATTTAAGCCTGACTCGTGCCTTAAGCCTGCCTCAGCGGCATCACCCATGATGGGTAAGGTCAAAACCAGAAAGAACCCAGCAGGATAAATGGCAGGAGAATGTCCTGGGTTTATATTTTTGGCAGGGCTCACGTTACATCTGGCTGATGGTGGGGCTGCCTCCTCCCCAGCCAAAGCCTGCAGGAATCTGGGGCTTTGCTAAACTGAACCTAGGGCGTGGACAGGGCAAAGCTGCAAAATGCCTGGTTCAGGGCTTGGGGGATTTTGTTCCCCTGCTGAACAACTCCATAAGGACAACAGGCTGAGGCTCAAAGCAGGGAATTTCAAGCCATGGGGAGCAGTGACCTCCCTGGGAGGGAAGGGGCTCCCCAGGAACCCTCCAGTGTGAGACAGGGCACCTCTGCAGAAGCAGGCTCACCTCTCCACAGCTCGGTCCAGCAGGTAGAAGAGTGCCTGGAGCACCACGTGCTGCACGCTCTTGCTGGGGTGGTGCAGCTTGGCTGTGAACAGGGCAATGGAGGCTCCCGAGGGGTCCCGCACGCTCTGCCGAGGGAACAGGGTCAGGCTCCCGCAGCACCCATGGGGAGCAGAGCTGGGAAAAGCCACCCAGCTGGGATAACTCGGGGGAACACTCCACCCACCAGAATGGTGAACTTCCCGCTGAGCAGCTCCGAGCGCAGCGGCTCCTCGTGTGGCTTCAGCTTCACAATTCCTTCCTTCAGCCGTGTCTCCTGCGGGCAGGGAGGGGAGTGACGGGGGGCACAGGCATGGCCCACCTCTGCCCCATGGGGCACCCAGCCATCTGAGGGCATCTCTCCTCCGTGGGATCATTTTCCAGCACACCCCTCAGTAACAGGTAGAGCAGCTTTGCAACACCAGGTTGGAAAAGGCATGCATGGATCTATATCCTTAATATATAGGGAAATGCTCTGTGGGCAGCACACACCAGCCAGGAGGGCACCCCATGAGCTGCTCCATGAGAGGAGGGGAAAGGATTGGGATCAACGAGATCTCCATGGCGACCCGCCTTGGCTGGAAAAGGATTTTCCAGCTGGATAAAACTTGTAAGGGAGAGAGAAAAAGAAAAAAGAGCAGGGGGAGGGTGGTCCTAGGGAGCAGGGATCTCCCGCAGGGCAGGAAGCCCTTGCCTGGGGGGTTCTGGCCCTCTCACTTACCCGGTAGGAGTGGAAGAGCTCAATGGCCCGCAGGACGTCGAACTTGCGGGCCATGAGGAACTTGACAGCCACATTCCAGGAGAGAGGGGACACATTGTACTGGCCTGTCCACTTGTTGATCTCCTCTAGGAACTGCTTGGTTGCCTGTGGGAGAGATCAGGGGTGCGTGGTGAGACAGGGTGAGAGGAAGAAGAGGAGGAGGAGGAGTGCCCAAGGAACATCCCTGGTCATTGTTGATGCTACAGTCCTCAACAGACCCAGCAGCCTCTTCGGGTGAAGCAGGGAGCTCCACAACAAAAGGGGTAAGGGCAGTGGCGATGGAGACGGCAGAGATGTCACATGGGGAAGGGAGCAAGGGCTGGGAAAAATGGAGGCTGGGGGACACCTATGGAAGGGAGAAGGGGAGCAAAAGGAGAATTTTACAGGCAACAAACTCCCATTCAGACACAGCATCCCCAGCACAGCCCCATCACCTGGCAGCAGCCTCCTGGGGCTGCAGCTCCACCGCAGAGCAGCAAACTTGGCTGTGGGAACACAGGTAATGAACATGGAGGGCTGACACTTCGACCTGCTACAGCACACGGACCAGCTCGCCCAGTAACACCAGTTTCACACACACATGGTCTTCCAGGAGGGTCCCAGGACACAGCTTTGCCTTCTGCTGCAGATTGATCCCCTGTCCCACACAGGAGCCTCATGGTAGATGGGGCAGCGCAGCCCAGCCTTCCACCACATGGATGCAGGCAGGATGGAGGGGGACACCAAAATGCCTTGCTCCCAGCCAGGCACACACCAAAATGAAACAGCTTCCATCCTCCCTAGAGAGGAGGATGGCAATGCTGTCCAAGGAGGAGGAGAAGGGACAGGGAGTGCTGAAGGCTGGCTCTGGGAGCAGGGAGCACAGGCAGGCGGCGGTGTAGGATGTCAGGCAGCGGCACGAAGTTACTGGGAGCTATTCAGAGTTACTGGGAGCTATTGAGCCAGAAAAGCTTGTCAGCGTTAATGACTTCCGACAGGAGGAAGCGAAGGGCCGGGGTTTATCGGCAGCGCGAGGCTCAGCAGGGACATCGAGCCCCTCTCATGGGATGAGCCAAAGGAGCCTGGCTCATCCCGGGGTCTCTCTCCCAGAGTACTGCAGCCAGGAGCTCCCTAACTTGATCCCAGAGTCGCACAAAGCAGCCAGACAAGCACCATAGGAAAACAAATGGGGCTATACAGGAACCATCTTCAGCCTTAACACAGCACACGTGCACACATACAGGAATATATCCTATCCATAAACATATCCTATCCAATATATCCTGGGCACACCTCCACTTTGCCAGGGCATCCCCTGAGGCGCCCAAAATCCAGGGCTGCAGATGCAAACCCAAAACAACAGTGAAGATGATCCTTCCCCAGCACGTGCAGGATGGTCCACGTATGGCAGTGAGCGCCCGGCACAACTCCCACTGCCCTCCGACAGTGACCAGAGCCAATACCGCAGCCTGAGATGGCAATGATACCCTAAGATGATGGGAAGGGTGTCCCCAGATGATGGGAAGAGGGACCCAAAGGGCACGATGGCAATGAGGAGAGGACGAAACCTTTGGCTCAGGTGTCCCTCCTCAACATCTAACCCGTCACACTTCACGCAATCCCATTTCCAGCATCCGTCACGAGGGGCGACGGGCTTTTTGCAAGGGGAAGACGCACAAGAACAAGCGCTGGCTTTGCAGGCAGCTCAGCCATGAATTCCAGCTTTCCCTGGGAACAAAACCAAATTCCAAACTTACCAGTGCCGCCATTCAACAGCAGGGAGCCGGGCGTTACGGAGCTGAGCATCAATGCCAGCCATAGCTCTGCCCCCTTCGTGTGCTCCACCGGCTCTCATCATCATTCCTAGCCCCAATTCCACATGGATTTATATTTATTCAGGTGTCAATCCCAGCGGAGCAGGGAACGCTCCATGTTCCAAAAACAAAGCCTGTGGCCCAGAGCTGCAGCAAGAAGCCCTGTTTCGGCAGCACTGGGAGCGAAATTGTCCGTGGCCAGGCGTTTGGAACAATGCTGGTCTTTGGAGTGCTGGCGTCATCCACGTCCCCGCTCCGCTGCGCTGGAGCAGGGTGGTGACAAATCCACCGCTGCCGGAATCCGGGGGTTCTTCCAGCCCTCCTCCCCCAGGCAGCAAACCTACCCTCCTTCTTCAGCATGGGGAAGTGGGGGATAAATCTGTGAAAATTGCAGCTGGGCTGAAAACCCTCAAGGAAAATTGGTTTGGCTCCTCGGGGATAGGCTAGGGAGGGAACTGCAGAGAGCCAGCAGAAGAGATGTCCCAAGGCTGGCCTAAGAGGAGAAGGGTAAATTTCCCCCTGGCTTGCTGTCGGTAGCAGGGGAGAGTGGAGGAAATCTTGATGGTCCCAAGAAGGATGAAGGGGTAGCAGGAAGGGCATGTTCCAGCCCAAACCACCACTTACCCGCAAAAAGAAGGAAACATCCATTATTTTGGCTTCCAAACCACCAAGGGCAGCACCAAAGGCAGCCTTCCCCACACCAGGCTGATGACCCAGACCTGGAGCCATTACTGCAAACATCTCTTCACCTTCTCCATCCAATATTCCCACACAAACCAAACACCTCAGATCCCTGTCTTGGGACGCTGCTCCCGCTGCAAACCAGCCTTCCCTGCCACTGCAGGCTCTCCAAAAACCCTGCTTCTGGAAGCTTTGCCCCCTCCATGACACAGAAGAAATGCAAATCTCAGGCACCTGTGGGGACAGAGGGCAAGAACACTCCCCATTCCTTGGGATTTTATCACCCTGGAGAGAGCAGTACTGCTCCCAGGAGGAAAAAGCCCGGTAGCTCTGCATTTGCTGAGCACCAGCGCAGGCTGCAGGAGGGGCTCTTCCATGGAGGTTTTGAGAACACGGCATCTCCATCCCAACCCTCCTAAACCTCCCTGTAGAAACGAAGCATTTTTAAAGGAGAAAACCAACCAGCCAACCAACGGGAAAACCGACCATTTTGGAACGAAAGCAGGACCTTTTGCCTTCGCACTGGAGTCCTCAGCGCCCCCAAGGTGGCCAATGTGCCAGCCCGAGGGGGCAGAGGGAGCCCGGCAGCTTGCCCAGCCCCGCTCCCAGGCTCCTCATCCCCATCCAGAGGGAAGCCCAGCGGCCGCGGGTGGGCGAGCCTGGGGAAGAGGACAAAGGAGGGGACAGGCAGGGATGGCTCCGGCCACCCGAGGCGGCCCCGGCCGGCTCCTGGGCCCCGCTGCCCGAGCCCAGCAACATCCTCCCGCGGTGACGCACGGCCGGGGAGGAAGCCGGGACGTCACGGGAGGCCTGGGGCGTGGGAAGCGCGTGCACACGCATCCCCACGCACCATCCATCCCCACGGCAGGGAGGCCTGCCAGCAGGGACACGCTGCTCCGGGGACGGGGGATCCACGCCCCGGCACCCGCGGCACGGGCCTTGCGAGGGCTCCTGGGCAGCGGGAAGGTTGGGGCGGGTTGCGTGGATGGGGGCTGGAGGGTGGCTGCTGCGTGGGCTGGGAGGCTGCAAGGATGGGGGGCTGCAAGGAGGGGGGGCTGCGTGGGGGGTTGGGGTGGGGGCGGCTTCCCATCGGGAGAACCGCCTCGCTGGGAAGAAACAGCCTCGCCACTGGGAGTAGCCAAAAACCGATGGGAAAGGAGCGGCGGGGGGAAGGAGCCCCCGGGGTCCTGCCCAGCCCGAACCGGGGAAGGGGAGCCCGGCGGGACCTACCTGCTCCTCCTCGGCGCTGAGCTCCGCGGCCATGCTGCGCGCCGGGCCGGGCCGGGCCGAGCCGAGCCGGGCCGGTCTAGGCGGAGGGCGCCCCGGCGGAGCCCATCCCCGGCGCTGCGGGCACCGGCCCCTCCCGGCGGCGAGGGCGGCTCCGCCCCGGGGGCCCCGCCGAAAGTGCCGAGAAAATTAAAATAAAATGAAAAAAAAAAAATTACAAAAATGAAATATCTATATATGTGCGTGCGTGTGTGTGTGTGTGTGTCCGAGCCCCCCGGGAAGTTTGGCTCGGCCCGAGAGCGCCGCTCGGCTGGGCCGGGCCGAGCCGAGCTCCCGCCCCGCTCCGCTCTGCCCCGGCGGGGGCGGCGGCAGGAAGCGCCCGCAGCCCCCGGTCCCTCCTCCCCGTCCCCTCCCCGCCGCTCGGCCGACCCGCAGGGCGGGCGGGGGACAGGAAGCGCTCCCTGCCGGGGGGGGCGAGCGGGGGGCAGCAGCCGGGATGGGGCCGCAGGGGCCCGGTCCAACCCCCCCGCTCCGCGCCGGCTCCCCCAGCTCCGGTTCCGGCCGCGGCGGGCGGGAGCACCGCCGCTAAAATGGTGGCAGCATCCTCCTCCCTTTGCTGGTGCTGGATAAAATTCCCGGCAGCAGCATCCTCCCTTGCTGTTACTGGATAAAATTCCCGGCACAGCATTCTCCCTTGCCGGTATTCCAGCCTCGCAGCCTTCCCCCCACGAGCAGGAGTCCGGGATTTCCAGGCGTCTCTTTCCACTCCCGCCTCTACGATCCCTAAATTGCATTTCCCAGCTGAGCGCAGGTGTCAGCGCCTGGATGGAGAGTCCCGAAGCTCCTCCGGGAAGGAGCGGGGATCCCGGGAAGCACAGCAGCGGTCGCTCCAAAAAGCCAGGCCCTGGGACAAGGGGACATTTTGTTCAGCCGAGGAGCACTGTGCTGGCAGCGTGCCGGGAGCCGGAGCCTGTGCACCTAACTGGGAGAAAATGGAAGTAGGGCAAAGGGAAGGGGCTGAGCCCCGGCTAGATGAGGGCTCCAGGCTGGCTCTGTCCCCCAGCGCCCCAGGCCAGGTCTCCAGGTCGAGCTGCCCGCTCAGCTCTCCTGCCCCAGGCCAAATTTCAGCCCCCGGTGGGGTGACCCCTCCAGCGGAGCGGCTGCCTGCTCCAGCTGGGAGTGGGATCACACCCAGCAAACAGAACAGTCACGGCATCAAACTGCGCTGGCCCCTGCGACTTCCGTTTGACACCCTCTCTCCAAACACAGCCTTTCGTTCCAAACAGGAATTGTAACGCAAATATTTATTTCTCCAGCCCAGCTCATGCTTTTAAAAGGGAAACTATGAGGCATCATCTGGAGCCGGCGGGAAGCTGCCGTCGCTTCCCTCTTGCTCTCCTCTATCAGAGCACCCAACCCCTCTTCGGCTGTATTTCCTGTCCTTCCTTCGGCTGGAGGACCTTGGAAGGCTGCTGGAGGGCAGTAACCTGAGCTGCAGCTTTCTCTGCCCTCAGGGATGCACAAATCTTCCATCCAGATGCCCACCTCCGGGTTTAATTGCCTGATGGAAGGAAAACTGTGCTGACAGGAGGCTGGATGCGGTCTCCTGCTCTGCGCTCTCCCTGCAGCTGTCTGCCAACCAAGGAGGCTGAAGGTGGGAGCCTTTGAGGGACGGGGAGGTTATGGCAGTCCAGGTGCTCATCCCCTTTCCCCGGGCTAGCCGCTTCCCATGTTAAAACAGTAAATGAAGCAGCTTTTTGAAAGAGACAGCTCCGAACACTGCGGGGCCAGGGGGCCACTTCCCTGGCAGGGAGGGGGAGTGGAGGGCAGCCCCCTCCCACAGCCAGGCCAGTTCCTGCTGCCCGCTGCTATCATCAATAGCGGCTGCACAGCCAGATGGTCGCACACAGCCCACACGCCTGGCACAGAAACCAGCCTTCTTCTGGGAAAAACAGGGGGTGCAAGGGCAGGATACAAGTGCACCCGCTATCTGCAGGTGGCCATCCCCACTCTCAGTATCGCCTCCAGGGGCATTTCCATAGAGAGCTGGCAGGAGAGTCCCCAACGCTGCCTTGAGCCTGATCTCCCTCCTCCTTTTCATCCCCCTCTGGAAATCAACCTGGGGACAGTGAGAACAATCATTTTATCCCCCTAAAACCAGGGAGGGGGAGCAGCCAGTGCTTAAAAAGTGGGATTGGGCTGGGATGAGAAAGACAGGACAAGAGACTGAAGTACCTTAATGTGCAGAGAATTAAACCCACACAAGCGTTTCCTCTGCTCCAGTCAGCACTGGAACCAATTTTTCAATCCCTATTTGGGAGGCACAGCACGCATCCACCCTTAGGTAGCAGGAAGACGCTCAAGAATTTGTCTTTCTGAGAAACCTTTTATTTGGCACGATCAATGGTAGCGTTTTTCAGAGTGAAACCATTCCTTCCTCCCCCCACTGAGAAAAGCCTCGAGGAGAGAGAGGCTTCTGCTGCGCTTGCGCCGCACAAAGCCCTGTTCCGAGGCAGGTCCTGCTGCAACGCAAGGAAATTTAGATTCTCCCAAAAATGTGTGGGTGTGGAAAGTCCAGCCTTTGGATTTACAGCAGCTCACTGCAAACTTTTTGTTAGTAACAACTTTCATCGAAAAGGCCTCAGAAAACAGCTGGATCAAAGGCTGAGAAGCCCCGATTTCCAGGGCTGGGAAGGTGGGGCTGCTGCAAGGGTCACAAGCAGCAGCTGCACCTCAGAGGTCCAAGCACTGTTCCTATGCTGGAGTTTTGCCAAGACTCTAACAGAAGCAGGGTCAGGAGCTGAACTGTATCCCTGCACTATGGGGACAGATCATTTCCCAACACATGGCTGCTATAGCGAAGAACCAGACAATCCTGTTGAGGCCTCACAGAAGTCCTGGCAAAAAGTATGTAATAACAACAAATAAAAAAAATCCAGCAGCACTTGAGGCAAGATATTCCACTGTCATGCCCTTTTAAACAAAGCCATCCTATCATTATTACTCTGCCCCATCTCAGGAGCATGAGGCACAGTGAGAAGCAGGGAGCCTTCTCCCTGCTCCCTGCCCAGCTGGCCTGTCCCAGCAGTTTAACTCTCCATCTGGCTCGCTGCTCCATCCCGGCCCTCTGGAGACGTTTCTGGCTGAGGGGTGGACAAGTGTTCCAGCTCGTAGTGTCCGTTCCTCGTGGCCGCCTCGCCGCTCGGGTGGCCCTTCTCTGCTGCCAGCTTTTTACTCCTCTTGCTCTCGATGATCTGCTGGAGCTGCCGCCCGGCGTAGTCTGGTTTGGCCGTGAGCAGGGTGGGGGGCACGGTGAGCCCCAGGATTTCGGGGACCATGTAGGGCCGGAGCCAGCCCACCAGCGGGGTGCTGCCGGGGGTGTAGTGGGTTTGCTTGTGGTAGAAGAGCAGCCCGTCCACCTGCGGGCAGGAGAAAATGAATGAAAGGGCAGAGCTGAGGCTCCTGCAGGTGAATGAGCAGGCACCAGACAACGGCTCTGCTCTCTGTTTGCAGGCCAAAACCACCAGCTGGATCATTTTTCCTCAAGCAGTGCAATAAATAGCAGAAGGGAAAGAAGAAACCTGCAGAGCTCCTGCCCTGAAAGATCAGCGACTCCCAGATGGCTTTAAATTGTCAAAGGCAAACAAGTCCAGCCCAGTGTCAGCACAGAGCAGCGTCCTCTGGATGCTTTCATCCCATTCTGCAGAAAAGCCAGCGGGTTTCTGAATAAGGCAGCCCACTTTACTGGATTAGGGTTATTTTAAATAATACATTTGGAAAGTAATTAGTCCGAGTGTGTGACGCCAAGGAGCCCTGGTTCCTAACAGCTCTTTCAGCTGGCTTACGCCAAAAAAATTCTTAATGTTTCCCAGGAGAGAACTTCTCCCAGCAATCAATGACAGTTAAGGGCACTCAGGACTTTAAAGGTTTAGGCCCTAACTCTTGTGCTACTATTTCCACACTCCGCAGTGCTGAAGCTGGCTGACGTTTTCCCCACTTCCCCACTGTGCTCAGGGGTTCTCATCCCCTCCTCTTCCCACGCTTCCCAGGGGTGTGCTCTGCGAGGTTGGATCCTGCTGTCAGGCTGACTAATGCTGGAGGTGGTGCTCCTCTTAGCTCAGCTTCACAAGCTCTTAAAAGGCCATTTGGCTACAAAGAAGAGTGGCTGAGTGGGCAGAAGAGAGCAGAACAAGAGCCCACCTCGGGATGAACTGCTCCCAGGCCCCTCCCTGATCCTACAGCCCCCAGGACAGACACGCTGGCTGAGCACCAAGCAGCATATATCCACTTCTGCTCCACGGATGCTAACCCCTGGCAGACAGGGTAAAGCTTCTGGCACTATTCTGTCCATAATTTTCAGTCACTGTTAACATCTTGCAAAATAATCCCAGAAAAAGGGGGATTTCTGTGCTAGGAAAACATAAAACCAGAACAGTAAACATCATGATGAGCTTGTGCAACCCCTCTGGATATGTAAAGTTAAAAGCTTTTCCCTCACTCTGCCTCCTGGGAAGAACCAGATTCTGCAGCACTCCAGTACATCCAGCCCATTCCTGTGGGTGCGTGGCACTTGATGAGCAACGGGGATTCTCCAGCACCCACAGGAATGTTTCGGTAAAGATCAGAGCCTGGAAAGGCCTTCCAGACCACTCCAAATACCTACCCCAAGCTAGAGAATTCAAAGGAGTTCAGCCTGGTGAAGTTAGGTCATGTTCTCTGTTCCCTGATTGAAGTGACTCCTATATTCCTTCCCGTTTATTTCATTTGTTGGCTCGGTCCCTACCCTGAGTCACCACAGTGGCAGTGGCCACATCAGAACAAGGACTGATGCTGTCCCTAAAGGACCGAACCTGAGGAGAGACTGGCCTGGCAGGATTTAACATTCCACAGCCATGCTTTCCAGATTTTAGGTGCTTAACAGTCCTCCCATTCCTTCCCATCGAGGTTTCTCAAGAGGCTTTGGCTCCCCTGCCTTCATGGAAAGCATGGTTTTACTCAGATCTCTGAGAAGGACAGTAGCTCCTAAGATCCACTCCAAAACCCACTTGAAATTCAGAGCCAGTCAACTGATCCAAAGTCTACTGAATTCTGGGGAGTAAGACTCCACTGAATAGAGCGGATCAGGCCCTAGCTCTGAGGTTACAGATTAACTCTGAAGTCCCAGATCTGAAAGCACTGACCCCCTCTGTGGCCACCACATGCACGAGATCCCTGCCAGGATCACAAGATGCTGGGCCCAGACCTATGACCACCTTTGTTACCCTTCCATCTATAGTCAGGATGTATTTTGCCTCCTGCAAAGTTTATTCTGTCCTGTGCCTGTGGTAGAAGGTGTTTTCGGGGATTTTTGGGCTCCCTCTTGTGGCACATCACAGAGACCCACGGCTCTCTTCTTCCTGGAAAAAGCACCACGGTTCCCGTGGCGTTTGGGCTCCTTTGAGCCAACTTACGTTTTGCTTCTTGGGGTCACACCCTGATATAGCAGAGGGCCTGGGGGGCAAATCACAGCTGGCTTACACAGCTGGAGTCTGTTCAGCTCCATCTCCCGCTCCAGAGTTTCGCAACGGCCTCCTTTGTAGCCCAGAAGTTTGCTGCTCTGACTGCAGCGGGCAAACACTCCTCAGCCTTTCCTCATGGGAGCAGATGCCTCAGGAAGGAATGAAGACTTTACTCAGGAAAGCCAGGAATGACTGTTTCTACGGAGGCACTTGGAGCACTTATTATTGAGCAAGCCAGCTGCAAAAAAGCTGGGAAGCCTCTTCAACCCATGTTCAGAGAGGGTCTGGCAAGACCAGCGAGGAGGGGTTGGGACTTTCCAACTTGCTCTGATGACTGTCCTGGCTTTTACGAGCAGAAGGCAAAGTCAGCCCTCACAGCCGAGTTAGTACCCTTAACTTAAACCTACACCTATGTTAATGGGTAACTCGGGATGGGGGAGCACGAGAGACACTGTCACAGCAACGTGGCTTTTGGCTTCGTGGGACCAGAAATCTCTGTGGAGGCAGGTCCTGATGTAGGGCTGAGACTGGGCACTCCCAGCAACAGCTGCAGCCACTGGAGGAGCTTCTGGCTCACAGATGTTGTCACTGTCACTGGGTCTGAATGCCACTGCCTCCTCCATCCTCTTCCCTTGCAGTGACAAGTCAGCCAGGGCAGGCAAAAGCAGCCCGAGCTGATTCCATGAGGGGCTGCAACTCACTGCTCACAACCACACGGAACTGAGCTGGGTGGCACATGGATTTGCCTGTCCTGCCCTTCCCCAAAGGCCAGCACAACAGCTGTGGCAGGGGAGGTTTAGAGTGGATATTAGGAAAAGGTTCTTCCCCCAGAGGGTGGCCAGGCACTGGAACAGGCTCCCCCAAGCAGTGGTCATAGCCCCAAGCTTGCCAGAGCTCAGGGAGCCTTTGGACAACACTCTCAGGCCCAGGGTGGGATTCTTGGAGCTGTCCTGTGCAGGGCCAGGAGCTGGACTTTGATGCTACTAGCAGGTCCCTTTCCACTCAGAATATTGTATGAGTCTATGATTCTACTTTTAAACCTGATGGAGCAAACACAGGTGTCCTGTTCAGTCCTTTCTGTCACAGCCAACTGCCCCCAGCTCCAGGACACCTCAGGCACCCATCATGAACACCCAAACCCCCCAGAAACCATTGGGATCTTACCACCACCCTTTTCCTTCCTCCCCACAAAACAGCCAGGTGCCTTGTCAGAAGCACTGACACCAAGGAAACACACACGAGCCCACCCAGGGCAGTGGTCAGTACCAGTTTTGGCCCTAAGGTGGTCAGCTGTGCATCACACTGCTCTGTGAGCCTGAGTTGTGCTGCTTCTGGAGGCAGCCTGAGTGTCCTCTCATCCCAAAAGGCACTTTCAGACACAGCCAACTGCAGCAAGGGCAGCACAAACACAGGGAGTGCCGTGGTTTAACTCTTGCTCATTTGTGTGGTTGAACGGGGCTGTACCTGGTGACAAGGCAACAGATCAACCATGGGCATAAAGGCATCCATCCCACACGCAGGAAACAGCAACTTGGCAAGCTCCCTACAGCCTCAGGAGAGCAAATTCCCAAGGAGAGGGGATGCACCTCTCTCCCAGCACTGGCAGAGGCGTGGCAGAGCTGTTGCCAAGGCTGGGGTCCAGGCCCCCACCTGTGTGCTCTCACCTCAAAGGGAAAGTCCGTAGCCAGCAGCTCACACAGGCTGTCCGAGGAGCAGGGGAAGTTCTGCAGGCCCACGAATTTGTACTGAAAGAGTAAGAGAGGGTTAGAAGAGGCAGCCTCGTGGTCTACAGGAGAACAAGCTGCTGAACCCAGCACAGGTGTGTAGGCAGCTAAGAAGGATGGATTCCTCCAGTGCAGGATTTGACATAAGAGAGAAGGGTGAGGAACAGCTCCCACACACTCCTGATACCTTTTTTCCCCAAGCACCTAAGACTGCAGGAAGGACTTTTCAGGAGACCTGACCCAGAGATGCTCTTCTAACCAAAATAGAAAATGATGACCTCCGGGCAGGATGCAAAGCAGACAGACGTCTGCTCCAGGCTGCTGCCTCAGCCAAGCCAATCTTTCCACCCAGGAAATGAAAGCTGAAACAACTCCCCCCCCCACTTCATTAGGTAGTTATCTTCTGAATATTCCCGTTGGAGTCAGGACAGGATGTTCTCTGAACACAGACACCCTCACTGCAGTCAGCCATTTATCACTGAGATGCTCAGCTCACAGGAGCTGCTCTGCTTGGCCATGTCTGAGCAGACAAATCTCTCATGTCTGTTCCCAAAAATCACATTCCTAGCTGCTGTGGGCTCTAGGTCTGACCCCCATGTGTAAGTCTTCAAAGGAAGAGTTTTTATCCTGGCTCAGCAGGAACGCTGGGTGGCAATCCAGCATTCAGCCCGACAATTTAAATGAACAGTTTAAACAGAGGGAAGGCTTAAAGCTTTACAAACCCACAAGACTGCAAGAATAAACCCCATTGTAGTCAGGCTGCCAACCAACACTGCTCCTGAAGAAACCACACTGGTTTTCCATTCCATTACAAGGGAAAGCTAAAAACAGCATGGAAGTTAGCTGATACCCTGCAGTGTGATCTCCCTCAGCACTTTGGATGGGGGGAAAAAAACCCCACTGAACTAATTTACAATATGCAATGGTTCTATTTACATCCTGACCACAGCATCCCATTTTATCAGATGTACACTTTGAAGCCTGATCTGTGAGGGGAAGAAAAAAAAGGAAAAAAGCTTCCGCTTGTGAAAGAAACTGCTGAAGCCTGCTGAACAGGAGAGCTTACCCCCCCAGCCTCCTCCTCAGTACAAAAGGACTTACCGGATTAATTCTGCTTTTCTCTCCAAGCCCTTCCTCCTCTTGGATTTTTGAGGAGAGCCAGAAGAATCTGAAGTCAGTCTATGAAAGGAGGCAGAGTTAGTGACCATTCACCACACATCACCTGACAGCGTCTGCCGAGTGTCTTTGTTCTGCTGCACTCACTGAGAGATTTACAAACTCGACTTCACCCGCAGCACCAGCACCCCAAACCCCACTACTCCCCCCTGGAACACACACACAGTTATCCAGCAGCCCTAAAGCTGTACTTAGAAATATCCACCTTTTGCAGAGTGGGGCACATGCAGTGCTGGAGCAAAGCAGCTCAGGGAACAACAGGGAGGGCAGGGACTCGGTACCTGGCAGTCGTAAACAGGGTGTCCTCTCCAGCACATCACGTCCAGGATGTAGTAGGTCTGCTTGGCCTCATTGTAGATGCAGTCCAGGATGCTGTACACTGCACACACAAACACAGGGAGGTCCACACCTGCTCCAAACACTGCCCAACCTAGCTGGTAAATGCCAGGTCACAGCTCTCTGACATCAACCCTGCCCTGATGTGAGACTGCGAGGTGCAGAGGAATCCCCTTCTGCCAACTGGTACTGCAACCACAAAAAGCCTTGAGCTTGAGGAACCCCACGAGGCTGCAAAGGGACCAGTCCGAGGCACAGCAAGCAAGGCCATGTTTCAGAAAATGGCATCTGCCAGACAATAAGCCTCTTTCTTCAGGGCAAAAAAAATTAATTCCAAGAAGTATTAAGGAAGATGACACCATACAGAGGTCTCTGTTACAGGACAGAGAGGATGTTTGGGTTTAAGAGTGTCATTCAAACAGACAGCTTATTAAAAGGTGTGGCAGGACAAGGGGCAATGGTTTTAAACTGGAAAAGGGCAGTTTGAGATTATATGTTAGGAACTCTTTCCTGTGAGGGTGCTGAGGCCCTGGCACAGGATGCCCAGAGAAGCTGTGGCTGCCCCATCCCTGCCTGGAGGTGTCCAAGGCCAGGTTGCTTGGAGCAACCTGGTTTAGGGGAAGGTTCCCTAACAGTGGAACAAGATGAGCTTTAAGATCTCTTCCAACCCAAACCATTCAGGGATTCTATGTGCTTGTCTAGCATAAAGGCATTTGATATTGCTCCCATCTAGTTATCTCCAGAGATACAGAAACAGGCCTGAAGCTGACCACCCCCAGCACAAAAAAGGGGCATAGCTGTGGGACTTAGCGGAGCTGGAGGAACAGCACTGGGCCTGCAGCACACACACTCCCAGGGAGAAGCAGGCAGCTCCCCTCTCTCTACCCCAAATGCCTGCTCACACCTTTGTCACTAGTTGAGTTGTGCCGGTTTCCCCCCGGCAGCAGGGACGGGAACCTGTTGACACAGAAGCCACTCTTGGTATAAGCTGCTGTTGTGCCCTGTGAGGAAAAAAGGAGAGAAAAAAGGCAGTCAAGCCAGTTTTATGTTGGCTGAGAACAGGTAGAGGTCCTTTAGCACTTACCCTGGAGGCCACGACCAGAGCCCTTTTCCCAACAGGACACACCACCACGAGCCACTCCTGCTCCAGATCTGAGGGGACATCCACCAGCCACTCTGACAGCATCAGCTACAGAGCGTCCAGGGAGAAGAATCAGTCAGTGACAACTCTCCTCAAGTTAGGGACAACAAACAGCTCAAGGACAAAGCAAGGAGGTTTTCACTTTGCTTTGACAGCTACACTGGGTGCTTTAGAGGCAGCTGGCACTGCTTGTCACCCTCAAAAGGGCTCCTTCCCTCCCTCCAATGAACTCCAACCTGCCTAACACAGTCTTCCCCAAGTCTTTCTCTTGCTTCCCAGCTGCTGACTGAGCTTCAGACCACAGCACAGGGCTCACAGCCTTTGATTGGGCACGCCACAACTTGGCCCCCATTTCAGCACTTTATTTTTAAAAACATAGCAGGGCTTAGAGATCCCAAGATGTTAGGAGTAAAGAGCCTGGACAAGTCGACCTCTTCATAGGTTGCCTAAGGGGCTGTGTGTTATCTAGGACCGATACACAACGATGATGATAAAAGCCAGCCAAGTTTGCCCTTCCTTCCTTTCCAAACACAGGGAAAAGCAGAAATCTTTAGCTGAATGCTGCCTATCAGGGTACTCATGCTGCTAGCTGAGCTGAAATCTCCTGAAGTAGGGAACACGGGGATGCAGGGTTAATGGCCGGAACCAATGACCTTCGAGGTCTTTTCCAAACTAAGTGATTCTAAAGCACACAGGCATCCCATCTCCACCTGTTTTCCATTGGAAGTCAGCGTGTTTTGGAGGTGAACTAAGCACAGCTTCTCTGTGAGTACCAAGCCGGGCAGGACACACTCCTCTTGGCCCCCAGATGGCCACCACCGTGGCCTCGAACCACCCCACATCCCTGCCCCATACCTCGCCGCGGGGACAGCGATGGTTCCTCACCTGATTGGCGTAGCGCTTGGGCAGCTTCTTGCCAGCATCCACGTCCATCGCCTCTTCCTCCGCATCTTCCCCTTCTCTGTCCTCGTCCTCGCTCTCCACCCCTGCCCAGTCGTCCTCCGCCAGCCTCCTGGCATGGTTCACGTAGTCCAGCCGCCTCCTGGGGTGGAGGAAAGAACCCGGCGGGGCGGCGGGTCACCCACGGCACCCCGCACGCCGGGCCCGGGCCGCTGCCCACAGGCAGCTCCGGGGCGGCCTAACGCGCCCGCACCCCGGCCCGCCGCCGCGCTCACTCTCTCTGGATGCGGAGGAGGCGCTGCCGGCGCTCGGCCTGCCCGGGGCCGCCGCGGGGCTTGTAGGCGGCCAGGCGGGGGTGCGGCGCGGCCGGGCTGCAGGGCCCCGCCAGCCCCACGCCCGCCGCCAGCGCCCCGCTCAGCTCCTCCATGGCAACCCCGCGGCCGCCGCGCTTCCGCCCGCCGCGCTTCCGCCCGCAGCGCCGCCGCCTGGCGGGGAGGCCCGGCCCGCCCGCCCCGTGCCTCAGTTTCCCCCGCGCCCGGGCACCGGCACGGGGCGCTGCGCCGGCACCGGCCACAGGCGGGCGAGGGGAGGTCCCGGCGGGGACGCGGGAGCAGCCGCAGCCCCCGCGGGCGGGGATTCGTGCCCCGGGGCCGGCTGCCTGCAGAGGGCAGCGTGCGGCTGGCCGGGCCGGGCCGGGCCGGGCCGCTCCCCTCCCCGCCGCGAACCGGGCGGCGGAGCGGGGAGCGCGGCGCTGCCCTGCGTCACGGGAGGCTGGCGGCCGGCTCCGCCACCCCCTCGGCAACGGGACCGGCCCCGGCGGCGGCACCGGCAGCGGCACCGGCATCTCCAGTGGCAACGGGACCAGCACCGACACCGACACGGGCACGGGCACCGCCACCGGCGCCGCCTCCGTCCTGCGTGAGATTTACGGATTTCAGGGAAAAACCAAACCCCACCAACCACCGGGAAAGTCGTCCCGGAAAGGAATTGCAAAATCCCGGGATCACGGGGAGGTTGGGCAGCGTTTGGGGTCGTTCTCGGCGCTCTCCCAGCGCCCACCGACGGGAAATTTAGAGTGTTTTATCCACAGGAGCTCCGAGAAAAATCGCTTTGGATTTATTTCCTCGTTGGCAGCCAGGGGTTTTCCTCCCGGAGAGTGAAACCTCGGGATCAGCCTCCCAGGGAGATAAACCCTGCGTGGACATGGCAGAGCCCGGCTCTTGGGCCGGCCGGGATTCGCATCCCGGAGGAGCCAGGGAAACGCCACTCGCTTGACTGGGAATCTTGTTTTTATCCAGGGAATGTCGTTTTTAAACGGGGAATGTTCTTTTTAACCGGGGCGCCGGGATCGGGGGGGGTCACTTGGACATAGGGACCTTGGCGACACCTCGTAAGGGATTTCTTCCCCACCTTTTTTTTTTTTTTATTTTGCTGGGAAACCGGCCAAGCCATTTCCCACAGCGCGTGGTGGTGATCCCGGAGCCGCGCGAGCCCGCGGTATTGCCGGGGGGGTTGTTTTGGCTGGGGGGGGATTGCGTTCCGCTGGCTCCCCCCCTCCTCCCGACCCGGGACCGGCCATGGCGTTGAAAGCCAGAGCGCTTTACAACTTCCAGAGCGAAAACAAAGAGGAGATCAGCATCCAGGAGAACGAGGAGCTCGTCATCTTCAGCGAGAACTCCCTGGACGGGTGGTTACAGGGCCAAAACAGCCGTGGGGAGACTGGCCTCTTCCCTGCTTCCTACGTCGAGATCCTCCGTTCCCGGTCGGGCTCCAACTACACGGACTATTCCAGCAGCCCCGTCGGCTCCCCCGGGCACGATTCCTCCCTGTACTCAGCATCCCCCAACCCCGGCATCTCCTACCAGGGCAGTTTTGAGGACGATGATGATGATGATTGGGATGACTGGGACGATGCGTGCACGGTGGTGGAGGAGCCCCGGGGCGCGCCGGGCACCAATGGGCACCCCTCGCCCAGCCTGCAGTACCCAGCGGCCTATGGCCACCACCAGCACGCCGGCTACCGGCCGAAGCCGGTGCTGGAGAGGCAGGACAGCATGAGCTCCTCCAAGAGGGGCAGCGTGGTGGGGAGAAACCTCAACCGCTTCTCCTGCTTCGTCCGCTCTGGGGTGGAAGCCTTCATCCTGGGCGACGTGCCCCTGATGTCCAAGATTGCCGAGACCTACTGCATCGAGATGGGCTCCAGAGGCCCGCAGTGGAGGGCCAACCCCCACCCATTCATCTGCTCCGTGGAGGACCCCACCAAGCAAACCAAGTTCAAGGGCATCAAGAGCTACATCTCCTACAAGCTGACCCCCAGCAACATCAACTCGCCCGTGTACCGGCGGTACAAGCACTTCGACTGGCTCTACAACCGCCTGCTGCACAAGTTCACGGTGATCTCGGTGCCCCACCTGCCCGAGAAGCAGGCCACCGGCCGCTTTGAGGAGGACTTCATCGAGAAGCGCAAGCGGCGGCTGATCCTCTGGATGGACCACATGACCAGCCACCCTGTCCTCTCCCAGTACGAGGGCTTCCAGCACTTCCTCTGCTGCCGCGACGAGAAGCAGTGGAAGCTGGGGAAACGCCGGGCCGAGAAGGACGAGATGGTGGGCGCCAGCTTCCTCCTCACCATCCAGATTCCCACAGAGCACCAGGACCTGCAGGATGTGGAGGACCGTGTGGATGCCTTCAAGGCCTTCAGCAAGAAGATGGATGACAGCGTCCTGCAGCTGACCAATGTGGCGTCGGAGCTGGTGCGCAAGCACGTGGGGGGCTTCCGCAAGGAGTTCCAGAAGCTGGGCAATGCCTTCCAAGCCATCAGCCACTCCTTCCACATGGACCCTCCCTACAGCTTGGATGCCCTCAACAACGCCATCTCCCACACAGGCAAGACGTACGAGACTGTGGGGGAAATGTTCGCTGAGCAGCCCAAGAACGACCTGTTCCTCATGCTGGACACTCTCTCCTTGTACCAAGGGCTCCTCTCCAACTTCCCAGACATCATCCACCTGCAGAAAGGTAAGGAGGCACTCTTCTCCCCAGGAACGGCCCCATGGGAGTGGTGTGGCAAGTGGGATGTGGATGCAGTGCGGAAACCCTCTGTTGGGCCATGGAGGGAATGGGGAATGAGGATGGGAATGAGGATGGGAGCCACTGCCTACACCTCTTAGGGAAGCAGTGTGGTCCCTGCTGGCACAGCCCTGCAGTCACCCCAGCCTGGGAGTGTCTGCTAGGGCTGTTGAGTCCAGAGTCTGCCCCAGTGATGCCATGGACTCCATAACTGCTGCTGATGCTTCCCAAAGCATTGCCTGGGGGGGTCAGCACGGATGTCACTTCCCCCAGACCATGAGCAGGAGCCAGCACTGCTGCTGTTGGCTCGGGGGTGACCTGCCTGGCACCTCTTGTGCATCCCCACCCACTGCCACTTGTCCCTCCTCATCCTTCCTTCCTGCCAAGGCAGTGGATGGGTGGCCAGCGGGGATGCCGGAGCTTGCTGCCCCAGGGCTGGGACATGGCTGGACATGGCCTTGGGTGGGTCAGAGGGGCTGAGGGGTCTGTGCAGGGCAGTGGATGGGGCACACACCGAACCTCTGGGGACAACCAGGGTCACACTTTTCAGGAGTATGTCCCTGCACCTCCAAGCCTAGCAGAGGGGGTTAGCACCCCCAGGGCAGCAGAGCTCCCCATGTCCCATTTGTCCTGGTTCCCTGGGTTTGGTGGAATCAGAGGGAGTGAGAAGTGTCTGCTGTGCTCTCCCTGGGGCAAGCAGCAGGCAGCGAGGGCTCGGTGTCCCTTTGCACCCAGGCAGCCACCGGTGTGGGAGTGGGGCCGAAGTCCACGCACTCCTCCCAGCCCAGCTGCCTGCAGCAGGGAGGGGGCACCCACACCAGTGTCCCCAGAGTTCGGAGGGCAGGTTTTCCCCAGGGTGGAGCCAGGGCTCTCTGTGTCCAAGCATCCAGGGATGTCTGTGCAACACTCCACATCCCTGGGGGAGGCTGGGAAGGCAAAGGGGGCAGGGAGGATTCAATCCTGCCTGGGCAGCTTCCTTGCCTTTCCTCCGAGTGTTGTTTACCCATGGAGAGGGGCTGGATCCCGTCCGGAAGCGAGGCCGCGTGGGCAGAGCGGAAGGCAGGATTTGGCCTCCAAACTTTGCTTCTTCCTTCTCCTCCTCCTCCCCTCTGGGAGCAGGGCTGGCACAGCAGGAGCACTGTAACCCCGGGTCCGGTGCTCCCGGCAAGGGGCAGGGAGAAGGGAAAAAAGTCCAGTGCGGGCCAGATCCTGTTTTTAGTTTTTTAGCCTCTGTGCTAATGAGGGGGAGGAATGCAGGGCTGGAGCCAGGCAGGATTCTTTCGAAACCGAGCTGTGAAAAAACACGGAAGGAGAGGGAAAACTGGTGTCAGAGCATCAGCTGCCTCTGGGAGTGGGAGATGCTTTCCCAGCTGAGCTCCAGACAGCACCACATGCTCTTGTCACATCCTGGCTCACTGCTTCCTGGGCTGGGGTCTCCCAGGGCTGCTCCTGACCCCCATTCATGGAATTGTATGGAATGTTTGGAGGGCAGGCATGGCTGGGGTACTTGACCGTGCTAACACTGCCCCACATCAGCTTTGCACCCCAATTGAGACACAGCACTCAGGAGCCCAGACCCCCAAAGGCAGCTGTACACGAGGCTGACTGCCCAGGGATGGGATGGAAAAAGAGCTGGGGATGCCAGAGTCCAGAGGGAAAACGCTCCTGGTCTTTGCCTGCTTGGAGGAGAGGAACGGGTTTGATGGGCAGGGGGAGATGCAGGCAGGTCCCTCCCTTACATGGGGCAGGTCTGTGCCTCTGCTTTGGGGCCTGGCCGGTGCCATGGCATGGGGGGCGATGGGACCCAGCAGGGCTGCCCGGGGAAGGGGGCCCGAGGGTGGCACGGAACCTCTGACCCCGCTCCCTGCCTCGCCAGGCGCCTTCGCCAAGGTGAAGGAGAGCCAGCGGATGAGCGATGAGGGCAGGATGGACCAGGAGGAGGCGGACGGGATCCGCAAGCGCTGCCGCGTGGTGGGCTTCGCCCTGCAGGCCGAGATGAACCACTTCCACGAGCGGCGCGTGGCCGACTTCAAGAGGATGATGCAGTCCTACCTGAGGCAGCAGATCGTCTTCTACCAGCGCGTCAGCCAGCAGCTGGAGAAGACGCTGCGCATGTACGACAACCTCTAACGCCTCTGCCCGCTCTGCCTGCAGCCCCCCAGGCCTCCTCTGCCTGGGACGGGCTGAGAATGGACGGGAACTCATCACGCTAGTGACCAAATGACTTCGGGCTTTCTTCCCCCTTCCCAGGCTGGCAGGGAAGGGCTCGCCCGTGGGCTGGCCGTGCCACCTCTTTCTTCTCCCGGGGACCTCCCGCCCTGCCACGGGTCTGGCGGGGGCGTTGGGGGGTCACAAGAGGGATAGACATGGAGGAAACGGCGCTGGGGTCTCTGCCCAGTGATTTTTAGCTTTCTGACAACCCACTCTCCTGGAGCAGGGGTGGGTGCATCCCAGCCCGCTGGGAGAAGAAATCCAAGCGGTCGACATTTTGCACACTAAAAGCTTTTCTGATGGAAAAAGAAGAGAAGAAAAGAGATCTTTATTTGGAAGAGATTTTTTTTGTTTGTTTGTCACGAGATATTTTCAATATTTTCCATTTTTCTGCAGCATTTTTACCAATCAGTTTTTAACTAGATGCACAGAGGCAAAGAGAAATCTCTCTCTCATGTATGGCTGCTGACTGGGAAAAGGGAGAAAAAAGGAAAAAAAAGGGAAAAAAATAGCCCCACAGCCTTTTCAATAAAATCGTTGGTAGAAAAAACACCCACCTCCTTCCCAGAGATGTCTGTGGAAAACAGAGCTGCTCCAGGATCCCAGGAAAGGCTCTGCCTGAGCATCCCCTGGCTTCCAGCCAGCTTTGAACATCCCTGTGCTGTGGGGGGAACGACCCCACGAGGGGTTCCCACAGCAACCACCCTCCTGCTCTCTAAACAACCCTCCAAGGGGCAAATCCTGCCCCGCTCTGCCCTGGCCGGCACAGTGCCGCTGCCTGGGAGACAGCAGGGCTGGCACGGGGGCCTTGTTTTTGAAGGGAAATGGCTGGGATAAATCACAGCGAGGAAAGTTAGGGCCGCCTTGGCCTGGCTCCAAGGATAAAATTAGCCCCGGCATGCAGGCCAGCAGGGTATTGTTAAACTAACAGCGACGCTGGGAATGCTGCGGGCTGCGCTCCATCTTCCCGGAGCCCTCCCAGGCCCTGGCCTGCAGGGATGAGCACTCTGAGGTACAGCCCGGCACGCAGCCTCCATCCAGGCAGGATGTGCTTCCTCCTGCATCCCACAGCCAGGGCAGGCCCCTTCACCATGGCCCCATCCCACCCCGGGTCCCTCCCACACCAGTCCCGTCCTAGCCCAGCCTCATCCCACCCTCACCGCATCCTGCCTTGGCTCCATCCTACCCCCTTCCCACCATGCTCTGGTACCATCCCTCCCCAATCCCATCCCACCCCAATCCCATCCCAACCCCATTCTGCCACAGCTCCGTTCCAGCCTGGCCACATTCCCACCCTGGCCCCATTCCACTCTAGTGCCATCCTACCCAGGCACCATCCCAATCCATTCCCATCCCAGCCCCATCCCACTCTGGCCCCATCCTACCCCAGCTCCATCCTACCCTGGCCACATTCTGCCTTGGCCCCATCTCACCCTGGTCCCATCCTGCCCCAGCCCCACACCAGCCTCATCCTAACCTGGCCACATCTTTCCTTGGCACCATCTCACCCCACTCCCTCCTCATGCCAGCCCCATCCCACCCTGGCCCCGTCCCAGCTCAGCAGCCGTGGGAATGATGTCTAACCCTGTGCTAATCCTGCAGCAGTGACGGGTCTCCGGCCCTGCTGGCCATGCTCTGGACAACCGTGGTGGCCTTGGCCCCACATTGTGGCCAGAACGTGTCCCTTCCCCCAGCCCTGCTCCCTCAGGAGCACAATGGGCACCGGGATTGAGCCTGCCACCGCCGTCCCCGGGCAGGCAGCCAGCCTCTGGCACTGCAAGCAGCCTCCAGAGCTGAGCCAGCATCCCAGCTCCCCTGGACCTGGCTGGGCAAGGGGATCCCCTGCCTGGGATGGCAGCTCGTTCCCTGGGATGTCCTGAAGACAGGGTGTGCAGCTGGAGCAGGGAGATGTCCCAGCACCCCAGGAGTCCATCCTCTGCTCTGGTGTCCTGGCATGGGGCAGGGATGGGCTAGGGTCCCTGTGGGCTGCATGCACCCCTTGGGAAGGCTGTGCCTCAGCTTCCCCAAAGGTGGCCCTGTGCTCTCTGGGGTCCTTCAGCACCCAAAAAGGTCTCCCTGCTCCACCATCCACCCCTTCTGTACCCTCGTGTCTGGACCTCACTCCCAGGACACAGCAAATCCATTGGCTGGAACCTGTATCCCATTAGCATTCCTGCCTTTTCCCTCTGCCACCTGGCAGCTGGGCCTTCCCTGCCCACGGGTGGGCATTTCTGGGTCTGCCTTGGGAAGATGGTGGGGTTGAGCATCCTGCTGCTGCCCCCCACACCTCCGACAGCATCCTGCAAATGTGCCAAGGTTTGGAGGACAGAACCAGCTCTGAGCATTTTGGTGGCTGTCCTGGGGTGCAGGATGATGGTGGGGAGGAGTCTGGGGGGGTATACAGTGCTCCACATGCCCCAGCAGTGTCTGTCACTGCCTTTGTTATCTGTGACACAGGCTGCTCCCTGTTCCCACAAGAGAAAAAAAAACAGGGCTGAGAGGAAACACCGGGAACATGGAGCAGATCTGTTTCCTCCTCCCACTTCCCAAGGCTGCTCCTGCGTGGGAAAGCCAAGGTCGATGTGCTGTGTGAGTCCTGCCATTGACAGTAGGGTTGGGAGGCGGCAGTGGCAGTGGTGGCTGGAGCATCCTCCCTGGAGAGCGCTGCAGCCAGCACTGGAGAGCCTGTGGCTGCCTCCATTCCTGCCTCTGGCTTCCCGGAGCTCTCGTCTTGCTGCTTCTCTCTGGGCCTCTCTCCACCACGGGAAGAAAACCTGGCATCCTTGTTCTGAGCTCCTGGAGACCAGGGTTTGTGTGCGGGCCGGGCTCTCCGGCTGTAGGGACAAGCTGCATCCGACCCCTGTGCATGTGTCCCGAGCCCAGCAGGATGCTCCAGGGTGGGCAGGATCAGCTGGGGTCCCACGGGGAGCAGCCAAACAGCCGAAGGGTGAAGGATGGCAATGCTGGGACAAGCAGAGCTGCGCATCAGAGCCTTGTCAGCCCCATGGATACACCCACCAGTGCTCAATAACTCGGGATCAGCCACCAAAGGAGCGCAGTGGCCCAACCCAGCTCCTCCCATGCGAGGGGAGCGCAGGGTGCAGCTGCTGGCGGGGAGTTCGGGCAGGATGGGGCTTGCTGTGCTCACCACGCTGCCGGCACACGCTGGAGAGGCGGGGGAGAGGCACAGCTGCCAACGGGGAGCACTCCTGGAGGAGCAGAGAGCACTCCTGGGGGAGCGGGGAACACTCCTTGGGGAGCAGGGAGAAGTCCTGCCTGCCCATTAGGGTCAGCAGCAACTCTGGGGATGGAGCCAAGTGGAGCTTCACTGCCACCCCCACCGTGTCAGGAGGTGGATGAGTGTGTGCCCGAGTAGAGGAGTGATTACGGGCGGATGCAGGTGGGAGGACACAGGCATGGATCAGGGCAGAGGGAGACAGCTCAGCCTGCCAGCTCCGATCTTTTAATTGCCGTGCTTCTCAAATATTTCCGAAGCATGACCCTGAGTCGGCTCCTCCAGGCAAAGATACGAGCACCAGCTGGTTCCCTTGGCTGTGGCTATAAGTGCTCCCTCCTGCTCCCAGCCCAGGGCAGTTATGGGGGATCAGTGGTGTCTGTTTTAGGGAATAAGCTGGGAATCAGCTTTAATGGGGGTGCATCAGCCTTCCAGGTTCCCCCTGCTAGCCATAGCCAGTGTGGTGGTCAGGTCAGACCCTGTCTCGGCTCTCCATGCTGGCCCGGATTTCCTCTCCCTGGTCCCCGGGAAGGTGCTGAGCACAGGGAGGTAGGTCCTGCACTGCCGGGGCGCTGTGTCTCTGGGTGTGTTGTTTGTGCAGGCGGGGTGGAGAGCCCAGGCTCTGGGATGTGGTTATTCCTCCGTCATTGTCTGCCTGCCTTGGAGTTGCTGGGTGTGGAAACAGAGGTCAGGCTCAATTTGTCTGAAATTTAAATCGCAGCTGGGCTGAGGAGCCATGGCAGGCATGGGGGATGCTTTCTGTGTCCAGGTCCTCACCACTACAACCCGGGAACCTCCTCTGGCCCTGCAGTGTAAATCCATGTGCTTTACCTCACGTGGGCAAGGTGGGGAGAGATGCCAGGTTCCCGCGGCCAGCACTAGCCCTGTGTGGGTTTGTTTGAGGTGCTCCCAGGGTGACGTTCCAGCTCTTCCCCGGGGCTCCATCCCGTCCTGCCGGGCTTGCTGCCAGCTGAGCCTGTTCTGCAGGCTGTGGGCATGACTGGCCCGAATCAGATAGGCACGTAGCAGGGAGGGAGGGCTCCCGTCATCCCGGGGCACTGGGCTTGGCTTGGAGCCGAGCGGAGGTACTGAGCCTCGTCACACTATGCAGCTGTCAGCCTCAGCTCTGGGTTTTCCACACAGGACAGCTCCTAGGAGGACCTGACCCCCCCCTTCACCTGCCTTGGTGCCCTCCTGCCCTCCCAGGAGACTGCTCCTCATCCCTGCCGTCAGGCAGCGTGACCCGTGCCCCCTGAGGGGACCCTGGGATGCTGCTCCTGGCTCCCGGTGAAGTCCAGAGCATCTCCTGGGGCTGGTGAGAGCTGCCAGAGAGGTTTTGGGATTGGGACAGAGAAGCAGGAGCCCAGAGAAGCAGGACCATGCCTCCCAAAAAGAGAATGGGGCTGCCTGCCTGAGCTCAGGAGGTTCCTGTGCTCGCTCCCAGGAGAAGTGGGGACAATGCTGTTCCAAGGTCCAGAGCAGTGGGGGATTCTGGAGGAATGTGATGCTTACGTGGGTCCCAGTCTCCTGTGCTGGCCTGAAGTCGGGCTGGGAACAGAGTCCCACATTTGTTGAACTCCTGCATTTGCACGGCTAAACCTTGCCGGGGGAGTTTCAAAGCCAAAGGATCCAACCTGCCCTGTGTGGATTCTGCGTTTGCATTTGAATGGGTGCCTGAAAACTGGTTCATGTCACCGGAGCTGTGACAGCCTCCCCTCCTGCTCTGCATCCATCCCTACCTGTGAGCCCCAGTGCCTCCAGCTCCTCCTGAAACCTGACCTGAGACCTCGCTGCTGGTGTTACTAACCCAGGAGAGGTGTTGGATCCAGCCCGTCACGGGTGGGATGGCTGTGGGGTTATGGTCCCCTTCCTTCTTCCCAAGATGCTCTCCGAGGACTCTGGGGACAGGCTGGGAGAGCTGGGGGTGTTCACCTGGAGAGGAGAAGGTTCTAGGGAGATCTTAAGAGCCCCTTCCAATGCCAGAAGGGGCTCCAAGAGCTGGAGAGGGACTTTGGACAAGGGCCTGGAGTGACAGGATGGGGGGAATGGCTTCCCACTGGCAGAGGGCAGGGATAGATGGGATATTGGGAAGGAATTCTTCCCTGTGAGGGTGGGGAGGCCCTGGCACAGGGTGCCCAGAGAAGCTGTGGCTGCCCCTGGATCCCTGGCAGTGTGCAAGGCCAGGTTGGACGGGGCTTGGAGCAACCTGGGCTACTGGAAGGTGTCCCTGCCCATGGCAGGAGAGTGGAACAAGATGACCTTTAAGGTCCCTTCCAACCCAAACCATTCCATGATCTTCCCTGAACCTCTGCTAGCTTTATAGTCTGCTTGGCGGGGAAGGGTGCCAGGGAAGCCAAAGGGCCTGGCCAGGAAACTTCTGAGCTTGCCTGGGCTGTGGTTTGTGTTTCATGTCCAGGCAGGAGCCCACCTGGACCCTCAGCCCTTCCTCAGGTGGGTGGGTGGCAGTGGCAGCACTGAAGCTGCATCTGATCCTGCAAACCCTGAATAACCCAATCCTTCAGTTTTGAGGATTTAAACCCTGCCAGCAGAGCTTGGCCCCAGAGAGCCGCCGTCCGCGCTGCCGTTTTCCAGGTTACTGCCTGTCCTCCCCTGACCCCAGGAAGTGGATGTTTCCCAGCAGCGGGAATACAACCACAAGCCTTAAAAATAACCCGGTTCGCTTTCAGTGTTCCTTACAAAATAGGCCACGTTCCTTCTGTTTAATCCCTGGGCACAAGGCGAGAATCACTGGGAAGGAAAACACAGCGATGCTTCCAAGGCGGCCCTCGGTGGATGGAGGTGGATGCAGCCCCCATCCTTCACTGGGGGTATGTAATTAGTGAAGATAATAAATGTGTGTGCTTGAATGAGATGGGGGAGGTGCAGAGCTGTGATCTGGAGAGGGAGTCAATGGCAGAAGTTGTCCCAGCCTTTCGGGAGCAGCACGGCCCTGGCAATCTCCCCAGCTATGGCGTGGGCAGCACGGTCACCCTGACCCCATTTCACAGAGGGGAGAGGGTGTGATTTGCCTCTGAGCAGAAGGAAACCTCATTTTTCCCTCTAGATGAGGCAGGAGAGGGGTTTGGAGGTGGGGAGCAGACATCCATCAGCTGCCCCTTTGGGCCAAGCAGGCTCAGAGGTGCCAGGTTTCCACCGTGCCCTGTCCTGTGGGGCTGGGGGGCACGGGGTGCCTGCCTGCAGCCTGCTGGCTTTGGGTGCCCACGGGATGTGCCAGCACCAGCTGAAGCAGGGCAGGTGTGATTTACTGCTCAGCAAAGTTTGGCACCATAACCCCAGCCAGGAAAGCTGCTGGCATGATCCAGGCAAACATCCCAGCTCTGCTGCAGCCTTGGAGTGGGACCACACAGGGTCGTTGTTTGGGGAGGGACCATGTGGTGGATTTTATCTTGGGGGAGAGGGGTGCAAGTGGTCCCCCATGGTCGCTGGGGGCTCGTGTGAGCTTCCCATCAGACGTGTGTGAGCAAGATGTGCCCTGTGATGAGATTCCCAGCTGGAGCAGCGCAGGGTATTATTGTTGGGTCTCATCCTGAGCTCAGCGCTCAGTTTTTCCTCTGCCCTCCCTCAGACAGTTTCTATTTAAGTTTTTAGGACTCCAGGCTGGGGAAAATTTGAGCAAGAGCCCAGAATATGGTCCATTACCTCCAAATGTCGCTCAGCAGCTTAAAACAGGCCTGGCAGGGGAGACAGCCTAAGAAAACAGTGATGCACCTCGGAGAAGGCACTTTATTCTGTTTACTTCTGCCATACTGGAGTATACAGTGGAAAACCGCGCTGACTCCGCTTCTCTGCTCTCCTCGCCGGTTTCACACTGCCCAGGTGAGCTCCCGCCATCCCTCCCTGCCAAGGGCATCCTATCTGTTGTGCAACCCCCCCAGGGCTCGGTACAATTGACTTCATGCAGCTCACAGCAAGTAGAGAAAGAGCGAGGCGGGTATTTTTCCAAGTGGGTGGGGACTCCTAAATTCCCCTGGCATTGGCCACAGAGTATTTTCCAAGCCTCTGCTCCAGTGTCTCAGCCCGCCTAGCCCTGGGGGATTTGGGCAGCTTCATCCCCAGCCTGACTCAGCGCAAGCTGCTCCTCATCCTTCCTCTCTTACCAAGAGCTGTGAAAAGCACCCCTATGGTGACGGTGCTGCCTTCGGAGGAGCCACCACTGGACCAGCCCGGGTGGCTCTGTGGGGACCAGTGTCATCAGGTCCCCCCCAGCACTGTGGCCTCCATCAGGTGGCCCAAATGAGCACCCAAAGTCAGCGATTCCCAGCGATGCTCAGGAATTTTGCCTGTCCCCAGTTGCTTATGCAGTGCCCCCCTCCCCTGCCCAAAGGAGATGTGAGGCTACAAGGTGGGCTGGAGTAGCAGCCCCTGTGTCCCCAGGGACCTCCTGCATCTGTGGGATGCCAGCTCCCAGGGAGGAGGAGGAGAGCCAGGAGGAGGTGGCCGGTGGAGCTGCAGGAGGGGCTGGATGCCCAGGTGGTCTCGTGCCACCGCACCTGAGCCCCTCACACCCAGTACTGGTTGTTTTTCAGCGGGGGGTTGGAAGTCCGGCAGTACTGGAGGAGCTCAGGGTCTGGCGGTGCCCCAGAGCCTGTGCCCGGGGGCGGGGGACCCGTCCCCTTGCCCTCCAGGGAGGTGACAGTCGTTAGGGGGATGCCTTGGCTGGGGTCTGTCCTGCGGAAGGTCTCGTGGTCCGGCACGGCCCCGTTCTTGGCCTTGGGGGCAGGAGCGCCCTGGACGTGGTGCTTCCCTGTCTTGTTGCGCTTGTGCAGGTAGAAGAGCAGGGGCAAGATGAGGGCCAGCAGGAGCAAAATGAGGCAAATGGGGATGATGATGCTGAACATGTTGGCCTCAATGAAGCTAAGGAAGGTGCCCCCTGCCCCAGGGCTGGGGCTAGTGGTGGCACTGGGGGCCAGCCAGGCAGTGGGGGGCATGCCCAGCTCGCTGGCATTGGGGCTGCTCCGTGCCGTGCCACGGGGCACTGGGGGTGAGGCTGCCAGCGGGACTGTGAGCAGGGTGACACCATAGGATTTTGAGGCGTTGTAGGGCTCAGTGCTGTACTCCAGGGATGCCAGTGCCGGTGGCACGCCAGCAGCCACCAGCTCGAAGATGAAGCTGTCCCACTGCAGGGGTTGTTGGGTGTCCCCAGCATCCAGCACCTCCAGCCCCACCAGCCCTCGCTCCAACTCGCTCTGGCTGAAGGTTTCGATCGGGGAGGTGGGTTGTGCTGGGTCCCTGGATACCCTCACAAGACGGCTGGCACGGGGCGCCCTGCGGACCTTGAAGACCGGGACGCTCTTGGTGTGGTTGGCCAGCTCACTGGCATCGAGGACACTGGTGTCCAGGAGGGCTGTGGTGCCTCGGGGCCACAGGCTGCCCGGTCGGGTCTTCACCGCGGCACGGACAGTCACGTTCACCACCCCGGTCCTGTTTCCTGCCCGCGATATGGCGACAAACTGGAAGTCGTCCTCGGGCGACGTGAGGTCACTGAAGGTGAATGTCACCTCCCTGCGATCCAGCTGCCTCTGTGAGAAGCCCCGTGATGGCTTTTGGTTGACTTGCAGCTGTCCAAACCTGGGGTCCCTGGTGATCCTGTACAGGACATTGCCTGCTCCTCGTGGTGCGGCACCAAGCAGGTGATGGTGGGACACAGGGGCCCTGTTCAGGTCTTGGGGCACCTCCAGCAGTGCTGGGCTGGCAGCGGTGCTCAGGGCAGGCAGCACCTCGATCTCCAGAGAGGTCTGGATGGGGGGGTGGTGGCCACTGGAGAGCCTCAGGGCTAAGGACCCTGGGGCATGGCTCCCAGTGGCAACAAACACCACGCGACCAGCGTTGACATCTGCTTGGGTGAAGCGGCTGATGGGCTCCTGTGGGTTGTGTGCGCTGGCCAGGTGGCCAGCGAGGGGTCTCTGGAGGACGCTGTACACCATCTCCTGTGGGGACACCAGTGGGTCTGCCACAGCCAGGTACTCCTGTGACAAGGTGACCACGGAGCCTGGTGGGACCTGCAGCACTTCTTGCCGCTTCAGCACCCGTGGTGACTTGGTGCTGCTGGTCACTGTTATGTTGAACGCTTCAGAGATGACCACCCCATCCTGCGGAGGACGGACAGACCGCTGCTCCCGGGGCTGGAGCCAAGCCTTAAAACTGAAATGGTCTTTGGAGATGCTGTCCCCACCATGGGCGTACACCAAACGCCTCGCTGCCAGGTCTGACTGCAGGAAAAATGGCCGTGACTGTTCCAGAGGCACATCGGCCACCAAGAGCTGCCCATGAGCTGGTGGCTCTGTCACCAGGAAGACAACATCATATCCAGCCCTCTCGGGGACCAGGATTTGGCTCAGGAGGTTGGAGGCATCCAACACCAAGGTGTCAATCTCAGCCTGCTGAGCCCTTGTGAGCTGCAGACCTGGTGAGAAAAGGGATAAGAATCAACTTGGGAAAGTTGGTGAGAGTTTGATGGGATGATGGAAGAAGGAATTGGATGTAGTTTTAGATGTCTGATGTAATACACCAGCCATGGAAAACAACACAGCAGTGTCTTCTTCAGACAAACAAACCCTCCTGAAGAGCTGGTTTGTCCCATGCTTCTCCACCCTACCCTTACCTGCATTTTTCCAAAGCTGAGTCAAGCGCTGGGGACACTTTTCCTCGAAGGAGATCAGGACAAGGAGGATGAAGGAATCTGAGATGGTCGTGGGAGTGACCACACGGAAGCGGATGGCATCTTGGGCCAGCCAGAAGGGCTTGTCTGGCATCTCGTGCTGGTAGAAAATCAGTTTGCTGTCCACCTGAAAATCAAAAAGAAATCCTTGATCAGCTCCTACCTTGACTCTGAGCTGGAGCAACCAAGCTCTAATTAGGTAAGAAATGGGGATTTTCACTAGCCATGGCACGGTAGTCACCATGGAGAGCTCATGGTGTTTCTTTACCAGGATGTGAAGTTGTGGCTACCCCATCCCTGGAAGTGTTCAAGGCCAGGCTGGACGGGGCATGGAGCAGCCTGGTTTGGTGGAAGGTGTCCCTGTCCATGTGAGGGGGAACAAGGTCACCTTTAATGTCCCTTCCAACCCAAACCATTCTGTGACTCTGTGATGGTTCTCCCAGCAATTAGGGGAACTGAGGCTCAGAGGAAGGGTTGAGCTTGCTCAGCATCCTCCAAGGGTAAGGATAGCACAGAGGAGCTATTCCAGGGAGGGTAAACCTATGTGTTTCTGAGTGATGGAATAAAATAAGACCCTTGCTGGGCCCTGCAAAATTTGGCCCCACAGGAGACGGGTTTTTTCAGAGCAGGGGTGAAAAAATCGTGCTTGGCTCTTCCCTTCAGCAGCAGCCAGGCTGGCTGGCTCTGCAGCAGGGAGATGGCCTAGGAAAAGGGATTATAGCTCCCTCAGCCTCCCCCAGTGCTAAATCCAAGGCTGGGGCAGCAGTTTTTAATCCCTCTTAGCAGCTGTTGGCAGAGCTGGGAAAATCACGGCACGGTTGGAGCCTTGCCTCCTGCCTGGGATTAGGTGCCTGTGCTGGCAGTGGGGTCAGACTGGGACCCCCATGCTGTGGTGGGGGGCGATGAAGGGCTGTGCTTGGGGTTCTGAGGGGCTGGAGGAGTTGAAATCTCACCTGGGCTTGGGTGAAGTTCCTGATTTCCTCCCCCTGTGAGGTGGTCAGCCTGCCCAGGCGGGGGGCTTGCTCGATGCTGTAGTACAGAGTGGTAGAGCTGGCGGGGCTGTTGCTCACTGCCTGCAGGTTCTGGCTGGTGATGGGCTGCAGGGCACCTGGAAAACACATCCAGTATGGATTTCAAGCGGTCACCTTGCCACCCACCTGCAGCCTCTGCCATGGGCGTCTCAGCAGCGTTGGGCAAGGGTACAGGGTCCAAAGGGGCCCCTTTGGAACTGGGAGAATGGGGAACGTGCTGGCACCCACCTGGGCAGACAGTGAGGCTCTGCTTCCTGGCCAGGCTGACGATGGGCTCTCTCTGGGCCCTGACGAGGAAGAAGTGCCCAGGAGATAGGTTCTCGCCATCCCACAGATCAAAGGCGAAGCCGCCATCCAGGGGTCCTGTGGAAAGCACAAACCTGGGCATTTGTGGGGGACAGAGGAGATGCAGCTCCCCGTTAACCTGTCAGGGTTTTGGACTAGGGATGAGGTTAGCATCCCCTGTGGGTGCACAGTGTCCCCATCAGGCTGGGGTGCTGCAGGGGCCTGGGGCACCGCAGTCCTGCCCTACCTTGGTGCACGAAGAGGATGAGGCCGTTGTCTATCTGGGCCTGAGTGAACCTCTGCACCTCAGCGTTGGGCGCTGACCTCAGCACAACCTTCCCGTTGGCTGGGGGCTGGATGGAATAGGTCACATCTTCCGCTGGGGAGTCCTCATCCTCGGCACTCAGGATGTGGGGGCTGAGAACAGCCGTGGCACCTTCCCGCAGCTGGGGGATAGGGAGAGGCTGTAATTCCCCTGGGATACCCCTGGCACCTCTCCCCTTTTTCCTGTCCCAGCTCAGGCCACTCTGCTGGGTGCCAGAGCACATCCCAGCCCAACAAGGGCGCCTTGTCTGCGTCCCGGGTGACGCCTCCATCGTCTGGCCCCTTCCCAGCCCTGCATCACCGCTGCCGTGTTTGCCAGCACGTGCCGCACAGCTGGGGCTGTGCCTCTGCACTGCGTGTGCTGGAGGGCAAGGGTGCCTCAGTCTCCCCAGTTCCTGGAAGTGGAAGAGGGCATGGTGCCCTGGGGCAGGGGCTGTGCCTTTGGGATCTTGTTCTGCAGGGGAAGGGGTTTCAGTGGGGTGCATGAGCTGCTGCTGGGTACACAATGACCACAAGCAGCCCTGTCTCTCCCTCGCTGCGTGTTCCTCCTCGCTCCCACTCCCATCCCAGTTCCCACCCCACCGCCCCCTCACAAGGCCACAGCAAGGCCCGCTGTCCCAGCAAACCCTCCAGGAATGACAAGTATGTGGCCGAGTTCAGAGACACTGTGGAACTTCCCAGGACCACTTCCTCCCATCCAGCGGTGCCTACCCTCCCCTGGGAACATTGCCACTCCAAAGCCCTGGCATGTCCCATCTCCAGCTGGAGGCAATAATTTTCCCTGCTCGTAACCCTGTGCCGTGTCTCGATCTTGGCAGACCACGGGGATGAACTTGTGCTGCTGAACAGGTTCTGCCCACACAGCCCAGAGCTGCCCTTTGCCCTCCGGATGCCTTGAAATCATGGGGTGCATGAGTGGAGCCGTGCCATGGCTCACGTGGGGTGGGGGGTGGGAGGTGCTGCATCCCACAGCATCATGAGGCTGGGCTCTTGGAACTCTGCATCTTGGGAATCTGCAAGGCAACACCCAGGCAGGCGCTGGAGGAGCTGCTCTGCTGGATGAGCTCTTTTCTGCTGTTTTCAGCTGGCCTAACCCAAAACATTGCTTGAGTGGGTGTGGGTGCCGACAGAGAAATTAAATCCCTCAGCAGTCCCCACGGGATGGCAGAGGCAGGCTGGAAAATACAGCTCTGGAGAGGCAGGGTGGGGGAAGTGCTGCTGGACACACAAACCGGGACAGGAGCTTCACTGTGCACACACACTGAGTTTTTTGGGCTTCTTCCTCCCCCCAGCACCCACAGCAGTTGGAATTGCAATCACACTGGGGGCTTGGAGCCAAAGAAAACTCCCTGTGGGCAAAGCAGGGGGGACTGGCAGCTCCAGGGCATCGCTGTCCACTGGGAAGGGACAGAGTGGCTGGAGTAGCTTTGCTCCCCGCCCAGAGCCCGCGCCGCGGGAGCTGACCCACTTCTCCATGCTCCTCGTCCTCCCTGAATTATTAAAGCCTTCCGCCTGGCTCCTGCGCTCGCTTGCTCGGCTCATTGTGTTTGCTCAGCCTCCGTGTCGCCTCTGCTCTCGGGGAGAGCACGCGGGGAGGTGGCGGAGCAGTGCCGGGAGTGTGGCCGTGTGCTCTGGGGCCGCAGTGGAAGCCTCTCTCTCGGTGGCATTCAGCCATCCTCCCTTCAGATCCAGCCCAAAAACTGCTGCTCCTTCCCAAGGGGCTCCACTTTGGGGTCTAGACCCTCCTGTTGTCTCCCAACCCTGCAAGGGCTCGGCATCCCTGGAAACCTTTGTGCAATCCCTCTCCCGGGCCTGGCCTGACCTTTAAACACTGAAGTCATCCCTCACCAGAGCACAAACACAGCAGGGCCGGGCCTCTCCCATCATTCCCGTTGGGGGAAGGAAGCCTTTCCCAGCTCCAGAGCTCCTCTGGGCAGCTCTGGTTACTCTTCCCAGGGTGCAAAGGGATTCCCATGGAAAGGCAGAAAAATTGCTGCCTCAGAGTTTATTTTTAGGAGGTTTTTCTGTATTTTCACCGTTATTCTTAGCACAATGGCTGGGAGGGTGGGAAGGCCATGCTTACACTGGGTGTCTGGAGTGGGGAAAAGGGGCTGGCATGGGCCCAGCAGCTGAGGGGTTAACTTCTCCCTGAATTTTGGCCCAGGTAAGGTAGATCTACAAAAGGGATTCACTGGGAAGCTTCCTGGGCTGGAGGGGGAAAACTGGGGCAGGCACAGAGCTGGGGATGAGGGTACCTCCCAAACTTCGCTGGTATCCCTCAAAATGGCTGTCTCCAGGGCTAGGCAGGGCAGCCCCTTCCCCTTGGGCATCTTCTCCAGAGCCCAGGCTCCCAGAACCCTTCCCAAGGCAACTGTGTGATGATCCTCACGGAGCTGGTTGCTTTGCAGCTGCCAGCCTGGGAAATCCTGGGATAGTGAAAGTAGGTGCAGGGAGGTGGGGGGATGACTGTGCGTCCATGTTTTCCAGTAAATTCTTTGCTGGAATTTTGCATTAGTGACCCCGAATGGGACAGGGAGGAGTTGGAAGCAGAAGGTGGGAGTTCGGCAGCAGGTGAGACCTCTTCCCTTCTGCCGTTTTCTGGGATGGACCTAGAGAGGTGTGAAAGCTGCCCAGATGACTGAGTAATTCCAGCCTGTGTTGGTGAACCGCGGGCAAGCTGCTCTCGGGGCGGCTACCGGGGATTCTCCCGCGGGCAGGGGCTGCGGAGGCGCCGCTGCCGCCGTGGCAGCGCCGGGACCGCGGGGCGATGCTCCCACCTCGCGGCCGATCCCCGCATCGGCGGCGGGGCGGGACGGGCTACGGGGCGCGGACAGCTCGCTCTCCGCCTCCTCCGGAGCCTCGCCCCGCCGGGAAAACCCTCCTCGTTTCCCCATTCCCCGTGGCCCGCCTCTGGGCGGCAGCGCGGCTCCGCCGAGCGCCGGCTCCCAGAGGCGAGTTACCGGCAGTGCAGGGGGTGCCCAGGCCGGGCTGGCCGCTCCTCCCGTGGCGGGCCACCCTTACCTGCAAACCGGCGTTGACCTTCAGCCGCGGCCCCTTGGTGCTGCGGGGCAGGATGGTGATGAAGAGGGTCCCCGGCTGGCTCTGTCGGGATACCTCGGAGGCGTTGGCCAGGATGGTGAAGCTGTCCGTGAGGGATCGGGGGCCGTCCTGCCTGTACTGGATCTGCTGGTTCTCCACCTGCGGGGCAAGGGCCAGCTGATCCTCCGTGGAGGACGCAGGCCACCGGCCCCTCTGGGGAGGGGACCCTGAACCATCCCGGGAGGATGATGGCAACCCACCACTACCTCAGGGGCAACCCCGCGGGGTGTATCCACAGGACAGGAGTGGGATCTCTGGGAAGCAGACCTGGAGCCCAGCAGAGGTGCTCTGCCTGCATCCCCACCCCGTATCCCCACGAGCTGCAGTGCAAACCCGTCACCCCAAACGCCTCCATCCCTTCTGACGGAGAGAAGACTACTGCAGCCCTCCCCAACCTCCCAGTGTGGCTGGGGGCTGGAGACCACCCCTGGGCTCTCCCCAAACCCTCGGGAAAGCAGCATGGTGGGCAGGCAGGCACCCGTGGGTGCTGTACCTCGCTCCAGGTGAAGCTGTGCAGCCCGCCCTGCTCGGGCCGCTGGCTGCTCAGGAGGGTGCCGAACCGGGGGGGCTCGAGCACCCTGAACTCCATGCCGAGAGCCGGGTAGTAGGCGTTGGGAATGCGGAGGATGCCCGAGGAAAGGGTAGCAGAGCCACCTCCTGGCACCGTGATGTTGTGGACATCCAAGGGGACAGTGATGGGGAGCACAACCAGGCTGACCACCACCCCCTCCAGAGGGTCTGCGCTGCGGGCTGTGATGTCCAGGACAAACTGGTCACGGTCCTCGTTGGGCTTGGAGTGGAGGTAGAGGACTCTGCCATTGTTGATGTCCTCCTGGGTGAAGGACTGGATGGGGTCCAGGCTGGGCTGCTCGTTCATGTCCTGGCTGTGCTGAAGCATTGCCAGGAAGCCGGAGGCTGGGGGACTGCTCACCAGGTAGACTATGTCTTGGGAAGGGATCTCTTCATGGGTCACCTGGAGTGTGGGGGAGACGAGGCATGAGTGGGAGGGCTGGTAACTGAGGCTGGGCTGCCCCACAGCCCACCTGCTGTGCAATCAATCCCTCAAAGCTTTGCTGTGGGATGAACTGCAAGAACCACCTCTCTGAGGCCATGCCTGAAGCCCTCTCTGCCCCTGCGCAAAGCCTGACAAGAACACAAGGCCTTGGCTCTGAGCAGGTGGGATCAAAATGGAGTCCCATGGGTGGCCATCCTGGTTCAGTGGCCAGGGAAGTCATGCAGGCATGAGGAATGACTAGAGAAGGCAATACTCACCAGTAAGTCCTTGTCCTTGATCCCAGCCGCTTCCCCCTGGAAAACATAGATTTCCTTGTGGTTGACTATGCTCAGGGGGCTGGGATGAGTGTCCAAGAACACAGTGATGGCCAGTGTGTCCTCCACTGCCACCTCATTTGCTTCTACAGTGAACTGGAGCTCATCCCGAGTGTTCCTGCTCCCGTTGTGGTGGTAGGAGATCTCTCCTGCCAGCAGGTCCCTCTGGGAGAAGGCCATGACTGGCTGCTCCCCTCTCAGCACGGTCCCCCACCTTGGGGGGTTGGTTATAAGGAACCGTATCTCTTCATCTGACCTGATGTCCATGTTGGTCTCCAGGCTGAGGACAGAGGAGTCAATGCTCCCTCGGGTGCCCTGGTGGATGACCAGACCAGTGTTATTGACTATTCTGATGTAGGGGTCTGATGCCTGCACTTCCAGGAGGGCTGTGGTTTGGTGGAGGCCATCCGAGACCTGTAGCTGGATCCAGCCCCGGTCAGCCCCAGAATGGACAAAGAGGATCTTCTTCTTCCTCAAGTCATCCTGTGTGAATCGATAGACCTGGTGGCTTCTGTCATCGACAGACACAATGCTGCCAAATAAGATGTCCTTCCTGGCCAGCACCAGCTGCGCATCGGAGAAGCCGGAGTCCTTGTCAGTGAAGGCAATGTCGTCAGTGGTCAGCAGGTGCTGCCCATTGCGCACCACGTTGAAGACTCTGTTCACTGCCCGGACAGGGCTGTGGTCATTGACGGGTTGGATGGAGACCCTGAAAACGCCCCTCACCTCCTCAGCCTCAGGCTCGGCGCTGCCCTCACCCTGCCTGATGGCTACGAAGGGGATATCATCCTCCAGTGTCTCGGAGTCATCGTGCTGGTACAGCAGCCGGCGCTGGAGGATGTCGTCATTGGTGAACTCCGTGATCTCCTCTCTGGAGGCCCAGCCATGGGATGCAGCCCAGGCCAGCCTCCCGTGTGCTGGGCCCTCAATCACCTCGTAGACATAGTCCATGCTGTTCACACTCTGCACAAACAAGTGATCCTTGGAGATGACGGCCTGTCCACCTTCCTGCACGGTCAGGAGCACGTTGGTCAATGTTGGTGCATCAGGGTCCCCACCAATGCTGATTCTGTAGGTATAGACGGGTGAGTGCTGCTCACCAGCGTGGACACGGAACTGGAAGAAGTCCTCAGCTTGCTGGGAGTTCCTGATGGTCACGCTGTAGCTCAGGTGGTTTCTCTGCAGGTCCTCTTCGGTAAATCCAAAGCCTTCGGTCAGCCTGTTGCCAAGCAGCTCCAAGTTTCCTTTTTTGGGAGCCTGGATGATCATGTAGTGGAAGGGAACTGGGGCAGAGTTTGGATCTTCCAACATTGCCTCCAGCTCCTTGCTGGTGATATTTCTGTGCCGCTTATTCTTCATCTGGAGGGGAGCCATGGTCCTCATCTTAATGGTGGCTCTTTTAATCCTTATGAGGAAGGTGTTGTTTGGCAAGAGCTTCTGCCCCACTTGGACTTTGAATCTCACCTCCTCCATGCTGTCTTCCAGCCGGTGCTCTGCGTCTGTGCTAAAATACTGGATGCGCCCTTGCTCCAGGTCTTGCTGGTGGAAGGACTCGACTTTTTTCCATTCTCCTCCCATGCTGCCTTGCTTCTGGACCTCACCATACTTCAGGGGCTCCGTGAGGACGTATAGGATGGAGACCCGTTGTTCCACAGCGTTTGTCTCGACTGACAGGTTGGCTGTGGTGATGCGTGCGGCCCCTCCTTGGGAGAGGGAGAGGCCGGTGTTATTGAGCAGGCGGATGTCAGGATCGACGGCGAGGATCCTCAGGGTGGCAATGGGGCTCGGGACTGTGCCATCACTCACCTGCAGGGTGAGCTGTAAGTTTGTCCCACCCTGGTGCACATAGACTACGTTGCCAGCTTCCAGGTCCCTGCAGGAGAACTCCTCAATGGGCACTCCAGGGTGGAAGTCTAACTCCACATAACCCTCCTCCATCTGCTGACCGTGCAGCTGGAATTCAAGGTCATCGCAGGATGAATCATCATCCAGGACCTGCAGGATGTCGGTGGTCAGGTGTTTCCGTGTGTGCTTCAGGATTGTCATGTGGTTCCCACGGGGAAAGATCACCTGTGGAGCATCGTTGACAGGATTGATCATGATGGGCAGCAGGTACACCTGCCCCTGCCGCAGGCACTCCGGGACCCCTTGCTGGGTGGTCACTGTCACCTCCAGCATCAGCTGGTCCATGGGCCCCTCGGAGCCGTCGTGGATGTATCTGACTTTGCGATTCACGATGTCTAACAAGGTGAACTTCCTTCTGCTCCTGGACCCGGGAATGTCCAGCTCCAGCTGGCCGTGCCTGGGGTCATTGGTGATGCTGAAGAGGATTTGGGACTGACGGATGTTGGCCAGGCTCAAATCTACCGTTGGTTGGGCGTGTTTCCACTCCAGGTAGGCCATGCCTCCTTCAGAGACGATGAGGGGGCTGACGTGCAGCAGCCTGCTGATGTTGGCAAAGGCGGGTGGGAAGCTGCTGTCAGGCCGGCACGGTTCCACCACCAGGCCTGGTGCTCCCGAAAAGACATTCGGAGGTGGAGAGGTGGATGCCTCATCCTGCTCATACACCTCCTCATAGTCCCAGTAGTGGTCCTGCTTCCCACAGCCTGCTGTGATGTCCTTTGTGATCACAGCATCCTGCAGGCTCCTCCTCTGCAGGTTTATCCTCAGGTCCTCCAAACAGCCAACAAACGAGTGGTTGGTCATGGTCCACAATGAGATGAAAGAAAGATGGTGCTCCCTCAGCCTTTGCAAAGCTTTTTCATCCATACCACCAATGAAGAGGTTTCCCTGAAGGTCCAGGTAGTTGTTGATGCCCCGGTTGGATGTGGATGAAGCGTAGTAATCTATTAGTATCTCAAACTTGTGGATGTCCGTGTGGACTTTGACGTAGTGCTGCTGCTCGTCACTGATGAACACATTGTTGTGCAGGACAATGACGCCGTTCCCCTTCTCCACAAACCCTCGCAGGCGCCCGTTGGAGATCTCCAGGTAGAAGAAGTCATTCTCCAGCCCTGCGTGGTAGACGAGGGGTGCCTGGGTGATGCTCGTTGTTATCACAAACTCGATGGTTGCTTCCTGCCTTGCATCCCACGTGGGGAAAGCAATGTAGGAGTGTGGCCCTGGGAACCCAAATGGGTCCTCAGGCTCTGCAGAGAACTGTGTGCTGCACCCTTCCTGGACGTGGTGGAAGGTCTTGGAGCTGCCATCAGCAGACAGACGGGAGAGAACATCCAGGCCGTTGAATGTCACCAAGTGAAGGCAGCCCCTGAAGGGAGGGCTGGCCTCAGCGAGATATGGCAGGTCCAGGCTGCCTGTCCCGCCGGCATAGAGGCCATATTGGATGTCCAGCTCCCTTGCTGGCCCTGCAATGTCTGCGGAGCTGTTGAAGAGGCCATTGATGGTCAGCGTCATCCTGCCATCTTCCACCAGCAGCTCCACGTTGTGCACTGCCAGGTTATTGAGCTGCAGCCCTGCTGGGGACTGCAAGGTCACCTCCTCCGAGCCCAACTGCAGCTTGGCCTGCAGGGAAACACACAAAATCCTCAGCTCAAGTGAGACCTCTCTGTCTTCCAGAAATACCTGCTGAACATGGACCCACACCCAGGTGCTTTCAAGAATTTTGGTCCCTGAGTTCACTCCTCCACATCTGGATATGCTCCACCTTCATCCTCCCCATGGACCTGCCCTCTTTGTCCTGCTCTCTGAATTTCTCTCCTTTTTCACCCATTCTCAGCAAACCCCAGTCTCAGGACCCAGATCCCACAGCTGGGCTTTTCCTCTCCCCTCACAGAGCAGCCCTGCCAGCTGCTGGCTCCTCCTTCCCTGTGCTGTCTTGCCCACTGCCCTCCATCCTTGCAACCCAGACTGCTTCCAACCCTTTCCCTGGGAAGTGGCAGGGGAAATAGCAGGCTTTGCTCCTCGTGGGCAGCAGCCTGGAGCCTGCCTAAGTAGAGGGTTAGCTGGTGGGACACATGGTCTGCATTAGGGACACCTCTGGCCAGCGGCTCACTTGCTCTTCTGCTTGGGTTTCATGTGGTTGGTGGCCCAGCCCAGGCTGCAGGAGGGGCAGGATGTGTGCCTCGGATGCTCCCTGCTCTTTTCCTTCATGGTGGATGCCAACACCATAGCCACAACAGGGAATTTTATTCCTCTGTCTTGATTGCTTCCCATGTTCCAGCTGGGACAAGGGAGATCCCTTCTCTCCCTGGATCCTCACCTCCTCACACCTGAGGGTGCTGTGCACTGTGTCTTGGCCACACAATGCACACGGGGTGCCAGTGGCTGGGTGTCCCCATGACCACCCCCAGCATCACCCAGGCAGTGGGTGGGGAGCTTCCCCAGATGGACCCTGTTTCTCTGTATCTAACCAAATCTTCCAAGGCTGTGTCCACTCTCCTCTTTTACTCTTGCCGTTCCCTGTCAGGGGTCCTGGCAGCTGGGCTGCCCCTTCATCCTAGCCCTGGATGAAGCCATGACACAGAGGCCCCAGCGTGGGGAGAGGATCGGGGTGCCAGGATGCTGACCTGCAGGCGGCCAGCTTGCAGCTGGAGCAGGAGGTGGTCAGGCTGGCCGGCAGCCAGGAAGAGCAGCCCATTCCCCTGGCTGGTGAACAGCTGCAGGTGAAGCCGCACCGTGCGTGAGGCGTCTGCCAGCGGCATCTCCACGAAGCTGTCGCCAAAGAAAGAGGCTGGGGAGAAAAGGCAGAAAGGTCAGGCAGGGAAGAACACCTCCTGCAAGTCCCGTCTGGGTGGGTGCTGTGATTATGGAGCCTCCCAAGCCCATCCATCAGCCCTTCCCTTGTTTGCCATCTGAGAGGTTGCTGGAGCCCAGCAGCCTAAAAGGACCCTTGGGAGAGTCTGTTTTGCTGATTTTCCTAGAGGTATCCTAGAAGGGTTTGGGTCAGAAGGAACCTTAAACTCTAGTCTGAGCCCCCTGCTACAGTCGGGGACATTTTCCACTAGCTCAGGTTGCTCCAAGCACTGGCCTTGAACACTTCCAGGGATGGGGCAGCCACAGTTTCTCTGGGCAACCTGTGCCAGGGCCTCCCCACCTTCTGATTAAAGAAATTGTGTTTCTCCTCAGTGCTGGAGGAATAAACACAAGTGCCAGTGATCCATATGTGGATGTGAGAGCGTATGGAAACCTCGGCTCAAAGTGGGCGCCTGGAGATGCAGCTGGAACGTGTTCAACGCTCAGTATACATCAGCCCTGGAGGACTCAGCTCAATGGCATGTGGTCATGAAATGACAGACTGTGCCAACAGGGCAGAGGCAGGAGAAGACAGGATTAAGAGTACAGGGAGCGGCAAGGCTTAATTTTAGAGTGCTTTTAGTTTTTAGCTGACTCAAGGCATGCATGTGCATCTCACACATGTTAAATGTGTGTGGCTAGGGCGTGCAGCCACCCATCCTGCTTGGCTCCAGCTCAGCCTGTGGCAAAACTCTGCGCTTCAGCATAAACACTCCAGCCCTGCAGGCTGGAAATGTCTGGGGAGGATATGTCAGGGACAGGGGAGAAATGCACATTTTCAGTCCATATGTAGTCACAGGCTCTGCTGGAGTTTATATGTGTTAAGTTTTCCTGTTATGCTTTACTAGAGCACTTATCGGATCCACCCAGCTGCCAACCTACACTTAGGTTTGGGGTCCCAGATCTGTCTTGCTGAGGTGCCATGGGCAAACAAGGATAGGAATTTGGCTTTCAGGGTCCCAGCCCCTGATCTCTTTTTGAGGAGGCAGGGGTGGATGTTGGATGCTGGAGTGAAACCAATCTTCTGCACAGCGAGGTCTGGGTATGAATACCTACATCTGCCCTTACGACTGCTTCCCTGGTTGCATTTTCCTCTTGCCCAGATTTCTGTGGGGATGACCAGGATGGGAACGGCCAATGCAGGCTTTGTTCACAGGGTGGTGCAGCAAGTGAAAACCCAACCCAGGGCAAGACAGCCAGAGTCACTGAGGCATTTGGAAGAGGACCATCTGCAGAGGTGATGGCAAAGGTTGGTCTGGCAGGGACAGAGTTGGAGCACTCTGTTTTAGCTTTTCACATTTTCTTCAGAGCTGAGCCCTGCACAGTGCCCTGCATGGAGGATGCTCTTCTGACCCCTTTGGGAATGGGGAGACCTCCTTGTCCAGGACACCACAAAAAATCATTTCCTGCCACTGGCAGCAGAAAGAAGTGCCTCAGTTTTCCCCTGCGGTCTGGGAGGATGACGTGGGTGTTGCAAGGACCATCACCCCACCCATTCTGGACAGGGAGGAAATGGCACCATGGAAATACCTGGCCTTTGCTGTAACAGCAAGCCCTTTGCCCAGCCCAGGGCAAGGCTGTCAGGGCTGCTCACTCCCTGGCCCTCGTGCCCGCTGCTGGCACGGGGCACTTTGGCTTCCTTGTCCTCTTCAGCCCAGCCAGTGACTCAGAGGAGCTGTGCTGTTCTTTGCAGGGCTCTGTCCTTCCCTGACCTGCTCCCTCCTTCCCATGGTCCCAGCAAAACCAGCCTTGCCCAGTGGCCAAGGGTGGTGGGTTCTGGGGCTCTCAGCACCGCCTGGTCCTGGGGCTCGGTGAGCAGGAGTGACGTGGCCCAGTGGAAAAGGGAGTTTTCCCGTCCCTCCTTGCACAACCACAGGCACACGTGTGTGCACATGTGGTCCCTGGAGACATCCATGTACGTTATGTGCTGGCTTTGGTCGAGGTTCCCTGTGCGTGTTCCATGCTCCAGCTCCCACTGGGATTTTGCTGCATTTTAGTGGCTTCCCCTAATTCAAAAAATGTGTTTTTCAGATGGGTACTGAGCGGTTGCTCTCACGGGGAGGGAAAGCTTGGCTGGGCTGGACCCGCTGGGCTGGGCAGTGTCTCGCCATGGGTGCTGGGGATGATGGTTTGGGGCTGCTCCAGCAAGACCAGCTTGTTTTCCAGTGTGCCAAGGGGCACCAGCTCCTGCAGCCAGCACATTTTGTCCTGCCTTCACTCTCCCAGAGCTGCCAGAAATGTTTTTCTTCTTCTCTCATAAAATACTAATAATAAAATCTCCCAGAGGTGCAGATGCCTAGGGGAGTGGTGCTGTTTGTTGGGGAGGAGGAAGAACCCTTGCCCAGATCCAGGAGGTGCTGGGATTTTTCTCCAGCAGCAGAGCAATGTGAGTTACTGCTGTTTGTCTTCCCTAATTCCTGCGTTATTTCAGGGCCACTCTCCTCCTCTGTCATCAGCCCAGCCAGGATGTAACTCAGCCTGTGACATTTCACTTTTGCAAGGGACCTGCAGCTTCTCACCTCCATCTCCCCTCTTCCTTGCCCTCCACTTTGGAAAAGACACAGAAAACATGGATTTTTTTTTTGATTTTTCCAAATGCATTTTGCTCTGTAGGAGCCTCCAAAGGACAGGAGGTCCTGGTCCATCACTTGGAGCAAGCAGGGACTTCCAGGCACCCACTCCCATCTGTGGGCAGGTTCAGGTGAGCATCCTGGGATCACCCCATGAGGATGAATTCCCATGCCCCAAAAGCACCTATCTCAAGTGATTTATGGATATCATGATCATACCGTGGGGGTGTTGTGCCCCTCATCCCTGGATACAGATGCCCGAGGTGACCCCTCCTTTCCTGCCACGGGGAGCAACAGGTCCCCATGTCCTGGCCATGGGTTGGAGTGGACACCCCGGATGTCCCACTCGCCCCCGGATAAAAACAATTGACATTCCCAGCTTGCTGCGTCCCACAGGAAATCACCATCCGAGCCTTGCCAAGCCGATTGAAAGGCATTGACGAGGCGAGAGGAGCCTCCCGTCACAGTTTCCGAGCAGCCAGCCAGCAGCCAGCAGATTATAGACTGCAGTGTCACTTGGGTTTGGGGTTTTTTGTTTTTTTTTTTTTTTGCATTGAAAAAAACAAGGAGATGAGCCAAAAGCTGTAAGGAAGGGTCTGGGAGCGAGGCCCCGGCTGTGCTGGGCTGCTCCTGGGGCCGGCAAACAAGCGAGGGCTCTGTGCGAGCCGCCACTGCCCCGGCACCCGCCCCAGCCGCCGGCCACGCGCCGGCTCCGGAACGCCTTGGCCCTCTTCCCCTGCTCCTCCAGCTGAAAACACGGCTGGTTTGGCCTCTCCAGTTGCTGAGTTTTGGTGTTCAGGGAATTTTCTGGCTGGGAGAGCAAAGCCTGGGGGGATCCCCATCCACTCAGGGGGCTCTGGGCTGGGGGCTCTCGCAGTGCTTGGGGCTCAGGAAGGCTGTTTTGGGCTCTCCTCTGTGTTTTAGCATACATCTCAGCACAAAAACTTCTCCCACCTCCTTCCTAGCACGTAGGAGGATGAAGGAGCCAACTCCAGGCCCAGGCAAGGGGAAGCACTCAGAAGGCTCAGCTCAGAGAGAACCGGCGCTGGACACGCAGGGTTTTCGGAGCAGGGAGACGTCTCCTGGGTGTGTGGGAGGCCGTGTGGGCTGGTGGGTGGATGCTGCCCTGCCCGAGGGCTCCTACCCCAGCGTGGGGCATCCCCAGCCCTGCCGCAGGAGAGCTGCGTTTTGGGTGTGCAGGAGGAGGTGCATCGGCCTGTCTGGGGTACAGCCGAGTCCCTGAGAGGCCGCAGGGTCTCCCGTTGCTCTGGCCGCAGGAGGATGCTGAGGCTGAGGAGGAAGGAGCAGAGCAAACCCAGCCTGGGGATAGGGGTGTGGAGCCGGGGAGGGGCTGGATGCTCAACAAGGCTCCATTCAGCCTGCCAGGTGGGGCCAGGGCCGGTGGCCGGCTGTGTTTGCAGGGAGGGGACTGGAATTCATTAAAGCAGCTCTGTAATGACCGGAGCGGTGCCAGGAGAGCCCCGTGCAGACACACGCGCCCCCCTGAAAGACTCCCTGTGTTTGCAGCCGCTTCCCACCCCGGCCGCACCGGTTTTCCAACGGTGGAAAAACAGCCGGGCAGTGAAAGCTCCTTGTTGCCCGAACAGCCCCGGGCTTGTGCGGCCGCTGGTGCAGCCCGGCCCGCCGGCTGCCCTCCTTCCTGCCCGCCTCCCTGTGCCAACAGCGGCCCCCGTGCCGGCGCTCTGCCTGGGGCCGGGGTGCTGCCGGGCCGCCCCAAGGGCAGCCTGTGCATTCCTTCACCGCAGCCTCAGGAGCTGGTTTCGAGGCCCTCTGAGTTGTTTGGGGTTGGCTTTTTTCATTAAAATAACTCTTAAGGTAGTGAGGTCACCCGCTGCCAGCCCCATTGTGCTGCGCCCGCCCGCTGTGCAAACGCCGAGGGGCTGGGGGATGTGAGCTGGAGGGATTCGGGGGGATGTGAACATGAGAGGGGTTCGGGGGATAAAAATACTGCAGGGGTTCAGGGGAATGCCAACGCCAGAGGAGCTGGGGCGATGTGAACATCAGAGGGGTTCAGGGGGATGCAAACCCCGGAGGGGCTCGGGGCGGCTGCCCAGCCCTGGGGATGCTGCTCAGCGGCTGGATCCGCTCCTGCTCCCCCCGCAGTGTGTGCATAAGGCTCCCGTCCCACTCCCAGCGCAGGCAGGGTGGGCAGCAGCCTCCTGCCAGCGCCGTGGGTGGTCCTGGGGCTCAGGCTGCCTTGTCCCCAGCCTGGCTCTGTGATGCCCAGTGGGACCTGCAGCCCCCCGGAGCTGGGGCTGGGCTGGGCTCCTGTCCCCACACGGGGTGGAGGGGCCACGGGAGGAAGGGATCCAATGGGCTTTTGGAGAAAGGCTTCATTATGTTCAACATTCCCTTCGTTTTACGGTGTGGTTTTATTTACGGCCGGGGAAGGAAATGAGCAGCTTGTGAGGAGGTTAAGGCAAACACAGTGGCCCTCAGCTTTGGCTGGGGCTTTGCTGGGACGAGGGGGTGCTGGGGGGACAAATGGGGGGCGGCTGCCTTCAGACATGCCCTGAGACCCGAGCTGAGCACCCATCTGGGTCTCCACAGCAAAGAAATGCCAGTGCAATGGGGATGAGCTGGGTTTAGTCTGCAGCAACAGCATTCAAACCCAGTGGGGACCATGGGATCACACCACAGTCCCCCTGTGCCTGCCCCAGGAAAGCTTGGGGTTCTGTCTCAAGATTTATGGGATGGGGTGTCATGGGCACAGATCCATCCATGCTGTGATAGCTCCTGGCACGGAGAAGGACTTTTTCTTTTTATCCCCACTCCCAGTAATTCCAGTGACTGCTGCTCCCACATCCTGAGCCAGGGCTGTGCGTGCTTTTCCAACCCCGGCAATGGGAATGAGTGTTCTGGTTCTCGCCTCCCACCCTCCATCTGGCCCTCCCTCACGGCAGGGCTCCCGGGGGCCGGTGCTTTCCAGGAGTGCTGGCCAGCAGAGATTGCTGGAAAGCAGCACCCAAGAAACCACCAGAAAAGCTGTGGCTGGTCACCTTCACTGGGCTGTTGACAACCAGAAGTGCTGTCACCCTTGTTTTGGGCATGGGAGGAGAGTCCTGGCCAGGGGTGCTTTGCTTTGCCCCCATCCCATCCCATTCCATCCCATCCCATCCCATCCCGGTGGCCTCTGGCTGCACCAGGCCGCTTTGAACCCCTCCTCCTGTGTTTATTCATTCAGTTCCTCTCCCCCGTTCCCTGGCCAGCTGCTCTCCGCTCGCCTTCCCCAGTCTCCTGCCTGACAGCTTTGGGGAAAAACAGCTTTTTACAGCCCACGGACTCCGGAGTCAGGGGAAAACATGAAAACATGCCCCCTGCTAATTCTGTGCTGCCTGGGAGGGGGGTGGTTGTACCCTCCCGTGTCCTGCCAGCCCCCAACCCCTGCCCAGCGCCTGTGCCTGCTCCTGCCTGCCTTCCCTGTCCTAACGGAGCAGCATTAGGAGCTGTGATAGCTGGAGGCCATAAAGCAGGGTCCAGGAGGCTTGGCTGGAGCTCCAGAGCTCCATCACTTATCCAGCATGGTTTTACGATGATTCAAGCACAGCCCTAAAGCTGATGGTATTTCCTGAGCTCTCCTGCTCGGCCAGATGCAGAGCCATGGAGGGGAGGGCAAGGAGCTGGGAGCCAGCCTGAAACCCCCCACAAAGGTCACGGTGCTGTTGGGAAGAGCTGGGGGGATGCACCCCTGGAGCGAGCACCCCCAAAGCCTGGCACGAGCAGGAGCAGGGATGAAGAGCTTTTAACGATGTGTGGCTTAGTGGCTCCGGAGGGACTTAGGGAATAAGCCCGAGCTGGAAGCAGTGTTTGGAGTGTTTGCCCTGGGAAGTGAAGCGGGGGGAGAAAGTGGGAGGATTTGGGGAAGCGGGAGGCTCAATGAGGCTTTTGTGCCGTCCCCTGCAGCGTGACTCAGGCTCACTCAGGCTCCCGCTGCCAGGAGAAGTTGGCCTGGAAATATTGTATCAGCCCCAGAGGACGTGGTTTCCAAACCATTCTAAGTCGGGTTTTGTTCTATTTTGTCCTTCTTTTTCTCTCTCCCAAGCCCTCTTCCCCTGTCTCACAGGCTGGCAAGTTTTCCTGCTCCACCCAGCACATCCTGGCACCCGCTCCCACTGCGTTCCCTACCCCAGCTGCTTCCCAGCCAGTGAGGGAAAGCTTGCAGAGCTGCAGAAGGGCATGTGGTGGCACACGAGGGGACAATCCCAGCCAGCCCCGAGCTGGAGGAGCCGGAGGATCTTGGAGGAGTCTGGGTTATTGGGGAGTGGGGCACCTGGGCACACATCCCCCCTGCAGATCCCTGAATGCCATCCCTGCCTGCCCAGCAGAGCCCGTGCCTGTTCCTAAGCTCCTTCCCAGACCCAGGCAGGGGAAGGAGCTGGCGGGGGGATTGGAGGAGCCAGGCCAGGGGATGCTCACAGACATGCCTGGAATGGCTCGATGTTACCGGAGCGATCCTCGCCTGGTGTCAACAAACAGCGGCAGCCGCCGCTGGAGAGGGGCCGGCTCCAGCCGCCCGGGCTCTGATGTTTCCCAGCCTCGCTGGTGTCAAGTGGCTCCTGCCGTGCCAGGATGGGGGGCCTTATCAGCCAAAATTGTGGGGAAGAATGAGCACGAGCGGGAGTGTTGAAACCTTTGCCAGAAGCTACCTGCTTGCCTTAATTGCAACATCCAGCCCTCAGGGATGTGGAAATGTTTTAACAGAGATGTTAAAACGCGCAAATGTGGTGTAAAATGGGTATTTTGGGATGATTCAGCTTTAGTTGTGCTGGTAAGGCAGCACCCACACCACCCTGCACCCCACAGGGCACCAAGAACCACGGCCAGGATGAGCTTTTGGTGATGCTGAGTGCTGTGAGGGGCAGAGAAAAGTGTCTCCAGGGACAGAGATGGGGGTTTGCAATGTGGATGGGGGAAAGAGAGGATATTTTTTGCTCCTCTGAGGCTGACATGCTAAACTGTCTACAAAGAAAATTAGTACTTTCTTCTTTCCCCCTCTTTCTGGAGTTGAAAGCTCTGCCCTCCTCTCTCCTCTTCCCCCATCCTTCCGGAGGTCCCCCTCCCTGCCCTGCCTCCCCCTCCCCACTCCTGTTATGCCCTGACTTTTCCATCCATGAGAAACACCCGCCGGGGTGATGTTTATAGAGAAAATAAATGCCTGCTCTATTTGTAGCGCGGGGGGGACGCATGGCTGGCGGGGGGGGGTGTGGGGGTGTGGAAGCGGGTGCTCACATCCCCTCCCAGGCCTGCAGGGCTTTCTCAGCCACATCTACCTCGGGCCAAGACTTCCCTCTCTTCTCCCAAGCTCCCAGAGGAAATGACCCTGGTGGGCTCAGAAATGTCTGTGGGATGGGATGCCGAAAACCTTGAAGCCCTTCGGAGGCTGGAGGAGGGAGTGGGAAATTCCTGCTGCCCGCCCCTCTTTGTGCCAGTGCAGCACCAAGCGAGGGTTCTGAGATGGTCGAGGGTGGGCAGCACCCATTAACGTGGCTGAGGATGGCACCACAAGCAGTTGGAGACTCCAAACCCTCCCTCCCTCGCCTGCCTGCAGCAAAGAGGAAAAACAACTTCCAGAAAGCCAAGATTTGGGCAAAAGTAGCAGCGGGGATTCACAGGGCCGTCCCGAGCTGACTCAGAGCTCACAGGGGCTCCTTCCCCAGCCAGTGAGTCACGGCGATGAGTGAATGATGCTCTTCTGTCTCCGTGTCTCACGTGATGGGCCCGGCCGCCTCACATCCCTGCTGGTTGCCCCATGACTTTCTCCGCTCCCAGCAATTTTTGGCAGTACCCACCCCTCCCCGGGATGCTTTCCGTCTGCCACCGGCCGTCTTCTGTCCGGCTGTCAGGCAGCCAAGCACAGCCCTTGGGCACAGGGCAGCTCCCAGAGGTATTGCCCGGAGCCGTGCGCAATGGGCGACACACCCCGGGGAGAAAGGACGGAAAATGGGAATTTATCACCCTCTTGGATCCACGGCTCAGGGCGTAAACATCTCCCACCCCACCCTGATGCCAGCTGAGAGGCCTTGTTTGGTCTGTCCTGAGGATAAACGACTGGAAATGGGTGACAAATCAGGCAGCATCGTCCCTATGCTGGGGCTGGGAAGAGCTACAGCAGTCCTGCTCCTCTGGATTTTAGCCTGGCTTTGCAGAGTCCAACGCTGCCCTGACTTTCAGCTCTGCTTTGTGAAGCAAAGGCTTTGTGAAAGGTTCTCTGACTTCATAGAATGTATTTAAAATACCCTTTATAGAATATATTAATATTCTATCAATGTAACAGAATAGAAACTATCCTCATATAACAATATCTACCAATACTGTGCTATATCGGTCAATACAACATAAAAACTCGACCTCCCTTTTTCTGTTCTGTTTACCTCAGCAAAGGTCTGAGGGGTGTCCCATCCCTGTGCAGCATGGCAATGTCCAACGGAGCACAGGGCACGATGGAGACAGCTCAGGGAAGGGCTGGTTTGGGAACGAGGGAGCTCCGATGGACACCTTCCTTTCCCTGTGTCTCCAGGGGGTTTGAAGACACAGCGTGGTGAAGGGGCTGGCGACAAGCGAGGCTTGGGATGCCCAGGTGAGAGCTGGGAAGTGCACAGGAGTTTCTAGGAGTGTCCCAGCTGAAGGCTGGGGGTGATGCTAACACTCGGGAAGCTGGCTTCCCAAAAAGGAGACGAGCCGAGCCCAGCACCTGGAAAGAGCCACGGGAACAGCCCCGGGGAGCCGAGGCTGGGCTGGGCCAACGCCTGTTGCGAACAGTCTGTGCTTTGAGCTTTATTTAGGCACGCAGACTCCCGCCTCCCAGGCCCTGTTCCTGTCCAGCCTTCAACCTGACGTGAGCTCCTCGGGGTGAGCTTAACCCTGTCCTGCAATCCTGCAGGAATGCGCTCATTATATATTTGCCCGCAGCCCTCTGTTGCTAAATATAAGAGTGAGACAAGAATATTCCTCCCCGATTCCCACGATACCGGTTTGTGTTCTCCCCCCTTTTCAGCATTTTTCCTGTTCTTTCCCATCAGCTGGAAACTTTTCCAGCTGCTTTGAGCTATGACCTTAAAACATGTGGCGCGATCATAAAAAAGAAAGTTTGAATAAATCAGTCAGATTTCCAAAAGTGGAGGAAAGGAAGAGCCAGGGTGGCTCCATGGAGCTGAGAAACCTGGAAAAGGCAGAAGGGATCCTGGATGGATACCCCAGGGCAGACACTGCTCCTTACCCATGGGCAGATATCCTGGACAAGCCAGTATCCCACTCACCTCCCCAGGACCTCATCACTGCTTCTGGGGTCCACCTAAACTCTGGAGGGTGTCACATTTTTGGCACCCACTTGCTGAAATCTCGGGGTGAACGCTGCTCACGGGGAGTCTACACATCCAATTGTCTCTTCTCCCCTCATTCCAAACCTCCAGTAGGAGGGATTTTGGGGAAGGGGGAGCCCAGCCTGTGGGTGACCTCGCTGGGAACCAGAGGGGAGCAAGGCTGTCGAAAAACAGTTTACTAAAGCCTCACACTTTGATGTCAAGAGGCCAAGTTTTACGAATGCTTTTTCTTTTTGGTATAATCCTGTATTTGATGAAGTGCATGATGACTCTTCCCATGCTGGGCTGGGCAGGAAGCCCCGGGTTCCTGAAACTGAGCTTGGAGGGAGCACAAAACACGGGTTTCACCCCCACAAACCTCAGCCCCGTCCTCAGCATGCTGCTTGTGGCTCTCCCTGATGGAGACACGGGGATGTCCCATGGTGGGCAGCCCATGGGAATACCTGGAACGCCTGGAATGAGTGCTGCTGGTCTCAGCAGGGATGTTCTCAACTGCAGGGAGCTGGTGGGAAGCTGCTGCCCAGACCCAGGCTCACAGCTGGCACATCTGTTTTAGCCCAGTGCAGAAACAGTCCCCAGTACTGGAAAATGGGTGTAACCCCCCTTTTCTTCCCCAGCCCCGCATGTGGATGCCAGGGAGATGCCCATTGATCCCCAGAGTTGTGTTACAGCCATGAGGGGAGTTACCTGGGGGGACTCTGGGGGTGTTGGCAGGTGTCAGTGAAAGCCAGGGGCTCTTTTTGGGGGTTTCTGCAGCCCATTCACCATGGAAGAGTTTGGGACTGCCAGGGCAGCCCTCGGACCCATCCTGGACACGGCGCAAGCAACAGATCCATGTGGGGAAATCCCATCCCGGGATGGAAAGGTCAGGGCTGGGAGGAAGGAGACCACTCTGTTCATTAACAAAAGGGATTTTTTTCCACTCAGCTTGCCAGGCACCCTCCTATTTTGGTGCATGACAAAAAATAGAAAGAACAAGGCCTAAGGTAATGAAAGGAGCATGTCCCAGAGGCCACCTGCTCTCTGGGAGGGAACAGGGACAAGAAGGGACCAACAGCAGCCCTGCAGGTGCTGAGGGCACCAAGGCTGGGCTCTGGGATCATCCTGCTCCTTGCACTGACAAGGCTGGGATGCAGAAGATGGTTGGGAAGCAAAAGACTGAGGATTTCGGAACTGCTGGGAACAAGCTCCTGCCTCACTGCTGGTCAGAGTCTGGGTCCCCAGGAGGAAGTTTGGGGAAGAGAAACTGCTTAGTGAAATGATATATTATTTTTGGGGTGAGTTAGGACATAAAAATGCTTTTCAAATTCCCTTCACTTTCAAAGCTGCAGATGCCACTGACACAGGGCTCAGTCAGATCCCAGGCACAGCTCGGAGGGTCAGACCTGTTCCAGTGGAATGAGACCCCAGTCCAGACCTGCAGAGCCTGCTGGGGCTCAGACCATGGCAGCTCTGAGCATCACGGAGCAGGGGAGGGAGCAGGGAGGGAGCAGGGCTGTGGGATGGCGGTCAGGATGCTGAAGCTGGACACATGTCCATGCCAAGTGCTGGGTGGGCAAACTGGGTATAAAACCCCCACTTCTGTCCCGCAGTAACTGCTTTGCCCAGCTCTGACCCTGTGCTCAGCCAGCCCTGTGGCACCATGGGGGACACCCTCAGCCCCAGCTGCTCCCCGGTGCTCTGTCACCCCAGGGGTGATCCCGCACCCCTCTGGGGCTGTGCTGCTGGGAGAGGTCAGCCCCTCAGCCCTTGCCCCAGGCCAGCCGGCCGGAGCAGCTCCGGGAGGTGCCACACACGCTGCAAACGCTCCAGCTCCCTCCTCGCCGCCAAGCCCCCGCTCCTGGGATGGAGAGGGGCTGCCCTCGCAGCCGTTCCCGGGGCAAGGCCAAACATGGGCAGGGAGGGCTGGCGTGCTCCCTGCCCACGGCGCCGGGCTTGGCGGGGCAGCGACGGTGCCTCTCTCCCGACGGCTGCCCCTGGCGCCGGCCAAAGCCCCGCGGCCGCTCCGAGCCCCGTCCCACAGCAGCACATCCGCGAGTGGCCCTGCGGGAAGCACAGCCAGGCACCCTGCGAGCCACGCTGGGCGAGCCGCGCCTCTCCCCCCTCGGTCTGCCCAAACACCCTGCCCCAAAGCGGGCAGCACCGTGCTCCTGCCAGCTCGGCGACAGGGCAGGCACAGCCTGCACCCGCTGGTCACCCACGTCCACAGCGCTCCCCGCTGGTTCCCCAGCTCTCCCGGGAGCCGTATCCCGCAGGATTTCCCACCCTTCGCTCTCGGGTGGGCTGGGGGAACGGGACTCACCTCCGGCCGGGGGTCCGGCGCTGAGGGGCCGGGGGTGGCCGGCCAGCAGCAGCAGCAGCAGCAGCACCGTGGCGATGCCACCTCGGGCACCCATCGTGTCCCCCGGGCTGGAGCAGCGGCGAGGGCTCCGGGACGGCACAGCCTCGGCCGGCGCCTGCTTCCAGCCGAGGGCTCCCGCTACTACTATATTTAATAAAGCGGAGCGAGGGAGGGACCTGTAACCTCTCCCGCCTGTCAGAAAGAAGAAATTCGCTCAGATTACAAACCCAATTTTCCCTCTTAAAGGGCTAGAGGCCCTCGCCACCCACACCCGCTCCTGAAAGCAGCCTTGTTCCCGCCGGGCGAGGAGAGGGAGGAGCGGGGAAAGAGCCCGACGTGGGGTGCGAGGGGCGGCTCCGGAGGCACCGCCTGCTCCGGGCTGAGCGGGATGTCACGGAATCCCAGAATATTCCGAGCTGGAAGCGACCCACAAGGATCGTCGAATCCAGCTGTTCAGTGAATGGCCCATGCAGGAATCAAAGCTTGGTGTTATTAGCACCATGCTCGAACCAACTGAGCTAATCTCCGTAGATCCCTTGGCACCAGACACTTCTGGGGCAGCAAAGCCAGTTACTGGTGTCCACACAGACCCAGATCAGTGACTCGGTCCCAAAGCTGCTGTCACCCACCCCTGGCCGTACTCCTGAAGTGGCTGTGCAAACCTCACACCTCTCTCAGCTGGCAATCAGGATGACCTTCGGCCCTCAGGGTTCACAGCACTCCAACTGTGTTAGCACAACACTGGGAAAAGAGCTTTCCAGCCTCTCCTCCTGGTGCAAAGCTGATTCAGGACAAGGTCACAGCCCTTTGGAGACACAATATCCCACCCCGCCTGCCTCCCCGCTCCTTGCTCATGTCCCATCTTTCCAACCCAGTCCACAGGTGCTCCCATCCTGCTCCTTGGCTCTTGTGCAGCACAGCCCTCCTTCCTCAAGGATGCCTGGATTTCAGGCCCTTTTCCCCCGTGCCATGTTTCGCTGATGGATTACATCTGGCTTGTTTCCTGCTGGGTTAATTCTAACCCCTCTAGGGCCCTCGGCGTGACTTTGCCGTCTTTGGCAGCATTTGCAACACCTTCCAGCATACAGTCATCTGCAAACATAATTAATTTGTTGTTTACTTTTGTTTTCAAATCATTAATAAAGACATTAAATAAACCTGGGCTGTGCTGTTTTTTCAGTAACTTTTTCTGAGTAATTGCCAGGGGCTCGGTAAGTTCATTAGCTAATTCTGTTTAGTCTGGGGGTTGCATATTAGCCAGGCTGGCTGATTTGTACAGATTCAATTTTGCAAAGTATTCCCTTTCCTGCTCTTTATCTGGGAGACTTTTCTCTCTGTCTGTCCTCAGCAGCCCCCTCTCCTTGCCCCTTTTAAGGGCTGATGGAGGAAGAGGTGGGTACAGGGCTTTGGCCTTCAGGGTGCAGTTGATCTCTACTGTCCCCATCACGTCATGGGCAGCAGGTAGGCTGAACACATCCATTCCTCTTCCAGCTACCAGGACCACCTCCAACCCACCAGGACAATCCCCAAACCACCAGGACCACCTCCCACCCACCAACACACATCCCTGGCTTCACTTCAGGCTCTCTGTCCTCAGGTTTGCTTTGCTCACTGTGCCACTGGGAATGAACCACCCTTTGCCAGGGGAACATCAGCCTTGGATGAGGGCAGCAAGTACAGCTTGAGCAAGGAAATGGCTCCAAGCCACCCGAGTGTCCTCCACCTCAAGGATGCTCAGGGTCCACTCCACAGGCAGGAGGCTGGTGGGAAAATATCCGAGACAAACCTGTTCTCAGCAAGAAAACAGAGGAAAACTTCCACTGCTTTTTAAATTATTCTTATATTTCCCCTCTCCAACAAGGAAATCACAACCTCTGCTTGAAACTTCCTGTGTTATCCAGAGGAACATCCCCACCAAGTCCTGCCGCAGGCAGCTTTGGCCGCCCCCCTCGCCAGAGCCCCGAGCACAGCCCTGTGCCCCACATCTGGCCAGCACATTTCCCATGCCTCAGCCAGGCCCCAGCGGCAGCGGGGGATTTGTTTTTCCCTTTCCCAGCCAACATCTGGCTGAGCGGCAGAGGGGCAGAGCCAGCGTGGAGCGGTGTCTTCACTCTCCGGGCAGGGCTGGCAGCCTGGTTCTGCATGAGGGACCCTCGTTCTTCCCCCACAGAGCAGCTTCAACCACGGGGATGCCAGCTCCACTCTCCGGCAGTGGGGAGCTGCCTTTGCCCTTAGGTGAGTGCTCACTGCGGGGGGCTGGAGGCTTGGGGGGAACTTTGAGGAGGGGAAAAAATAAGAAAAATTAAATTCTTTCCTTCCCCCGCAGTCCTGGGGCCGGTGTTTGAGGCAGCCACAGTTCCCATCCCTTGTGGTGCAGGGCTGCTCCCCTCCTCCTCCCGGTGCTGGCTGACCCGCTGGCCTCCGGACGCATTTATTTATCCGATCCCAGCTTTATTTAGGATGTGTTTCCAGGGTAGCCGGTGCAGAGGGAGGTGTGGAGGGCTGCCGAGGGGGTCCACAGCTGCAGCCCTCCACCCAGAGCCCTGCCATGCCTGCGGGGCACCCTGCTCATGTGGGCACCTCTCAGTCACCCCATGGGAGCCCCGCTTCATCCGCTGCATCTAAGCGCTGTGCGGGCTGGCCGGGCCGGGAGCCCTCTCCGAGGGAGAGCCCTTTCCCTGGACAGCTGTGCGGCCTGTTTGCTTGGCATGGGCAAAGCCACCCCTGGAAACTCTTTCCCTGGAATGCCAACATTCACCTGCAGGGAACAGGCTCCCTGTGCGCCCTTCAAGAAGCAAAACTCAGCACCTCTACTTGCCTTTTCCCTCCGAAACTACACCCTGCACCCTGGCTGGGCCTTGTGCCAGACACAGGCTCTCCCCTGCCACCCACCACTGGCAGAGAAGGGGATCAGCCGCCCACGGAGCGAGGATGGGGGTCCCGAGCTGTGAGGGGCTGCAGCTGGGGGAGCAAATCCGTCCGAGGGAGGAGAGCAGCAAGCGTGCTTGGAGCACTCTGTGAGCGCCTGGAAGGAATATCCCATCCGGCGCTGGCAGGAGACAGCACATTCATGAATGCTGCTGGGATTTAGCTTCTCAGCATCTGCCTTCCCATGTGCTGGAGGGGTTATAAAAGGAAACGGAGCAAAGCCTTTGGATCTGACCTGGCTGAAGCAGTGCCCCGGCCGGAGGTGCCGGGTGGATGTGGCCTGAGGTGGAGGGTCTGCAGCCTCGGCCATGCACCAGTTCCCCCAGGAGCACGGTGCTTCCCTCTGTGTGCTCAGGGCAAAAGCAGTGTGAACCTTGTGTCTGTGGTTTGGAACAGCTGGGCAGATGTGCTGGGCTCACCCAGGGGAGTAGAGTGGCATATCACAGGGTTTGTTTGGTGTTTCTGACATGCCTGCCTTGTCTCGGGCATGAACTCAAGGAGGAAGAGGATGCTGCAGGGCACTGGGGGTGCTGCAGGGCACTGGGGGTGCTGTGGGCAGCTGGGGTTGTTGCAGGGAGCTGGGGCTGCTGGGGGTGCTGCAGGAAAGTTGGGAAGGCCGCCTGCCTCTGCATTAGATGAGAGAAACACAGTCTGAAGCCTGTTTCATGCCTGCAAGCACCAACAAACCAGACTTTGGCCCTGTGGTGCTGCTGATTCAAGGAGACAAACAGCTGGGCCCGGGGTGCTAATTGTCCTGACGAGCTGCACCTGGGCTCTCACCACACCCTGCACGCTGCCCAGCCCGGCTGCCTTTAAACTCGGATGCCTTCAGCTTTTGCTCATTCTCCCTAGAGCTGTGCTGTGACCTCGGGCGGGTGCTGGGCTTGGCCAGAGGGTCTGCACCCCTCACCCAGTTTGGGGGATTCCCTTGCTCTCAGAGGACCAGCATGGGGGTGAGGATGTGTCCCCAGCATGGTGAGCAAACCTCTCCTCTCTGTTGACTTGGTGCTACTTTACAGTGTTCTCACATGTGGCCTCTGTACAGGAATGGGGTTTTAAGTCCCTGAACAGTCACATGCTGGACCATGGGACAACCCCTCTGGGCCAGCCCCACAGCTCTGCTGCTGCTGCCCCAGACCCTGTGCAAGGAGTTTGATGTGAGATGGGCTTTATTTACACCTGTGGGGGGTTTGGAGGGCTGTGGCTGTACTTCCCTGTGACTAATACCTTTTTGCTCTTCCTTGAGCACAGAACACATCACTCTCCAGCATTAGTTTTAAAAAGGAAATCAATAGAGCCCATTTATTTTTAGCTTGGCTTTAGGATGCCTTGGAAGAGGAACTGAGCTGTGCAAGCAGCAGGCTCACCATCTTCTCCAGGCCTTGTCAGACAGAGGAATCAGCTTTTAACACTAGGTAGGTATTGACTGATGTATTCTCAAGGAACTAATTCCCCTCTGTGTGAGTGGAGAGTTCTCTGAGGGCATGGGAAGGTCTTGGAGCACGTGGGAGAGCAGTGGTGAGCTGTGCTGGCTGCTCAGACCGATTCTGGGTATCCAGTGAGGTCTTGGGATCTAACTGGGCTGTGAAAGATCTGGGCTTGGTCTTGGGGACCTTGTGATAGTAGAATTGTAGAGGGGTTTGGGTTGGAAGGGACTTTAAAGATCATCCAGTTCCTGCCATGGGCAGGGACACCTTCCACTATCCCAGGCTGCTCCAAGCCCCGTCCAACCTGACTGAACATTTTCATGGGGCAGCAACAGCACCTCTGGGCAGCCTGTGCCGGGGCCCCACCGCCCTCACAGAGGGGAATTCCTCCCCAATATCCACTCTAACCCTGCCTTGTCCGTGTGAAGCCATTCTCTCATGTCCTGTCACTCCATGCCACAAGAACAGTGCCTGCTTGAAGAAACGCTCTTCCTCACCAAGCCAGAGCTAAAGCCCACTAAAACCAGCCCGAGGCCGCGGCAGGCTCGGGGTAGCTGCAGTTGGCAGAGCACTGGGAGCGGGGTGGGAGGTGAGGAAGATGCAGGAGGTGCCGGGGCAGGAGGAAGTCTGGGGCAGCCCTGCTTGGCTGGACAGTGAGCGTGTGTTCGGGATGCCTCAGTCTCACGGGGAATGGGATCGCGGGGAGCCTCCTGCAGCGGGCAGGGATCGCGGGGAGCCTCCTGCAGCGGGCAGGGCTCGGGAGCCGCTGGCAGCGGCCGCAGCCCAGGAGATGGCACCAGCGCTCTGCGCTTGCCTGGCCAGGGACGGGAGGAAGGGAGGGATGGATGAATGGGTGCTCCCGGAGTGGATACGGATGCTCCGGGGAGATCGGAATGAGCGGGGGCCATGCAGGCCCCACTGCCACCTCGGGCCGTTGTCAGTCCCAGGTCTAAGGACGCTGGGGACTGATCCCCCTGCTTCTCGTGCTAATTTGAGAGGGTGTTACCTTGCTGCTATTTGGCCCCTTGTCCACCTCTGCTGTCACTAAACCAGCCTAGGAAGGTGTGAGGGTGCAGAGAGCTGCCTTCCCAAACACACATTTGCAGGCTGCCAGGAGGACGCACCAGAACAGCAGCAGCTCGAAGCCCTGCCCCTGGAAAGTCCTGGCTGCTGCTTCGCTTGCTGCTCACCATCCAGCTTCTCGGAGAAAGGTGAAGGTGTGTCCTTTACCTGGGAAGGTGGTGGTTTCTCCAGGTGCACTGACCTGGCCAGGGAAGAGGCTTGTACTCCATCCCCCCAGCCGAGCTCATGGTGCCTGAAGCCCCCAAAGCTCTTATCCATCCCCATCTAATGTGTGGATTAAGCAGAGAAAGATGCAATGACCCACCCCCTCCTTCCCATTGCTCCAGCTTCCAGTGCTGAGGGTTCCCTCCCAGTCAGGTTTAACCGTGGGATTTCTCTCCCAGCAGAGGAACCCATCTGTCTTGGAGCAGATTAGAAAGATGTCACTTTGCCAGCACAGCCATTTATCACGGTGGCTGGGGAAATTAGCAGGGCCCGAGCAGGGAGGAGGGAAATTCGGCTTGTCCTGGAGCTCTAAGTAGGGGTTGTGGGGAATTCTAGCCAGGCTATTTCTAGCTTGGCATTAGTTTGTCCTGAGAAGAAAACCAGTGCCTTGGATTTCCACCTTCAGGTCCTGATGTGGCAGAGAGCAATAAATTCTATCAAAATTTACAGGGCAGAATAGCTGGGATCTCTCAAGCATTGGGGTTTTATCCAAAAGCTAATATCCTCCTTCCAGTTGTTAATTCCTGGAGCCAGGGTATAAACGAAGACATAACAGCAATGAGGGTGGAACAAACCACGTCGCCCTGTTGGTGTTTGCAGGGTTACCTGCAACTCTCTCTGGGAGCAGCCAGGGGACCACAGGGGGACAAGGGGCCTCAGTCACTATTTGCCAGCTGGAAACATGGCAAAACTCAGGAAAGGGAATAAAAATTTTTAAAAATGCTATTTTGTAGCCACAGTGCTGCAAACAAACAAAGAGTAAAATGCAAATTAAAAGAGATAAAAATTCCTTGGCAGTGTCCCCTTTAAGCGTCATATATTTTTATCTTGCTCTGGCTTTATTTGCTGGAAAGAGAAACATAAAGAGAGAAACATTCAATTAAGCCTGCTTGTCAGCTGAAGCCCCCAAGCTGTGTCACTGGGGGCTGGAAGAGGGGGCTTTGCCAGGGGTCTCCTCTGCACTGTCCCCATCGGGGAGAGCTAGGGGTGGCTGGGCCCATCTCTTGCCTGTCTGCTCGCCCACCGCTGTCACAACCAGCTTGTGGCACAGGGTTGTGTTTGCAAGGCAGCACTAATCACCATAGTAACAAGGGCCTTATTTCTGGCAGGATTTGTCCCCCTGGCTGCGTGGCCAAGTGGGGCTGTCCCCTCCGTGGGGCGAGGCTGGCTGTGCTCCAGGGCACGCTCGTGTCTCTGCCCTCTTCCTCTTTGTGACACCGGCCTCTCCTTGCCCACTGCCCGCTGGCTTCTCTCCTGGCTCCTCTCTGTGCCCTTTCCTTCTCTTCCCTGCAGTGCCCCAGTGCACCTGGGCTGGTGCTAGAAGGACCCAAGTCCTGCAGCAAGGAGGCCCCATAAATCCAGGGGTCAAAGCTGGGACTTTTGGGGCAGCAACTGCCTCTTCAGTTGCGTGTGGGGGCTCTTTGGTGTCTGCACACCACTAACACAAGAGGGAGATGCTATAGGATGGTTTCTGCTTGGATCACCAGCTTTTTCTTCTGGAGGGTGAAATGTTGGATTTTCTGTGAGCTGTATCAATCCACCAAGATGTGCAGCAGTTTCTAGATAGCAGGGATGAGGGCCAGCTGTGAAGCCCAGCATGTGACATTTTCCTGTGAATACAGTGTCTGTGGAAAGAGTCAGAGAGAAGGTCCTGGGGATAAGTTTCTCCCCAAAGCAGGCAGGGCTTCTGTGAACATCCCCTGCCCCACCAGACATAAAAACTGGTGATGTGGAGGATCCAGGCCATGTGCTGGTGGGAAGGAAGGAGCTGCTGGCTTTTGTTCTGTGAAGGCACAAGGCAGCGGAGAAGATGCTTCCAGAAACAATCCCCTCGTGTGTACTCAGGCTTGTCTTGGTGGGAAGGGAATCTTCTGGCCTTGGTAGAAGATGCTGGTTAGCAGTGGTGTGGCAGGAGCAGCTGTGATGTGGGCATGTGTCTCCTCATAACTAGAGTGAGACCAATGCCTTATTCCCTTGCATGAATTCATCAGTGGGCAATGACTTTCTGTCTCTATTGACCCTGAGCTGGAGCTGAGCCAGTGACATGGAGGGAAAAGGGTCTATTTATCCATGAAAAACACTCCTGAGGTATCTTGAGCCTCTTCAAACTTCCAACACTGGTGGAACCATGGATGTGCTGTCATGGGGAGGTGCTGGTAGGACTGGAGCACCCAGTAAGGGCGCATGGAGCCTCGCTGAAACCTCAGCTGATGCTCATGAGATGTGGGAGAGCTGCTCTCTGGGCATACAAAAAATGTCAGGGAGAGTGGCAGCTCAGCAGCCCGGGGCAGGCTCGCCTCCTGCCAGGATCCTGCAGCCCACCAGCAGCTTCAGTGAGCCCCTGGAAAGCTGTCATCCACTGACATGGCACAAATAGAGCTGTTGCACTGAAAAAACCCAGACAGAACAGCCTCTGTTGTGTTTCCACTTGATGTGCTCTTGGTGAGCCCCCTGGCTGTGTGCACTCGGGTGTGTCTGGGTCACGCTGCAGATGGAGAGAGGGAAGTAGAAATGATAGAAATGGGACAAGAGCCAGGAAAGACTGACTAGCTGGAGAAGGAAATGGGGCAAAAATGTTTAAGGTGAGAGAAGAGCCCCCATCCCTGAGGCTTGGGTTTGCTTCAGCCCTTCCATCACCTCCTCAGCCTCTCCAGTCGATGCTCCTCTTCCCCCCTACTCCTACATCTTCTGCATCTCTCCAGCTGACCCCTTGCATGTTGCCACCCTCTCTTACCCCTGTCAGAACCCCCACTTAAGGAGCTGTACCTGCTTCACAAAATCGTGCATCCCTCTCTTTGTTCTGTCTCCTTCAATGGATGAAAATTCCCCATTGTTACTGACTTTGCTCGTTCCACATACTCTCAGGGAGGCACATCAAATTTAATTCCTGTGCAGGTAATAATTATTTTTATTTTCTAGCTTGTTAGAAGGTCCAGGTACGTCCCAGAAGACTTTCCTGTGAAAGCCAAGGCTGCCAGGATGTGTGTGGAGAAAGGATTAAGAAATCTTCATCTGGATGATCCCCAGACAACCCATACCCTGGAGGAATTAACCACAAGAAGAACTCAAGTTGGAGGAGGAAGAGTAAGGCAGGAGGAATAAAGGGTGAGCCAGTTGTAAAGAGAGGAGGAAAGAGCATGGAGGCTGTGAGGATGGATTTTTGGAGTAGCTTTTGGTTGTATTTGTTGGAAACTGCTCCTTTATCAAAGAGAAAGAGTGTGTGGGGAAGGTCAGGCTCGATAAATCTCCCCAGTTTGAAAGCAGGCATTCAGAAACGCTCCGGGATGTCCATTCCCGTGATTTGTAAGCGTCCAAAACAGTGAAGAGTTGGTTCAAAAGACTTTTTGCCTAGGAAATGTGAGTTTGCACTGCAACATCTAAAGACAAAAAATGGAGCAAACCCCGAATCCAGTCAGGATTTCTGGTGGGGGCAGGTTTGGCTCCTGTTCTTTCCTTGCAGCACTTCCTGGCTGTCTCTGTGTCTTTGCAGTGAGGACAGCAGCCCTTTTGGGGGACAAAACCCTTTCCTATCATTTCTAGCAAGCATCTGAAATCCAGTCCAGAACCCTGAAAAGGGGATTCAGGAAACTGGAAATTCAATCCTTTTGAAAACTCAGTCTTGCCCAAGTTCTGGTTTTGGGAGTGCTGTCGCTGACTCCCACCCCTGATGTTCCAGCATGGCTCCAGCCCTGGGATGTAGGGAACAGCCTCAGCCTGGCACTAACACAGGATAAGTCACTGAATTTGGGCAATCTTGAAATATTCTGCGCTAGAGTGACTTGTGAATATTGTGTGGTTAATTGGGACTAATGGAAATTAAATGAGAATGGCAGAGAAGCCTGAGAGGACTGAACTGCGTTGGGAATAGGCTGTAAGGGGGGCAGTGCTACCTGGAAAGCACCTGGGGAGGTGGCTGCTGGCAGGGGATGGAGCTGGGGATGGTGTGAGAGAGGACCTGCCTGCCAAAGACACCCTGCAAAAGCTCTGAGGGCAGGGATGCAGGAGCAGAGCTGCCTGCAGCCCCACACCACCTTCTCCTAGTGCCTGTCTTCCCAGAGGGGCTCGGCTCGCCTCCAACTCTGGCTTGTGGGGTTTTGTGTTTATGTTTTTTTTATCTGGAAAAGTCTCATGGGGGCAGCTGTTGAGAGGCAAAGAAGCTGAATTGGATTTTTGTGCCTGCACGAAGTAGGCTCTGGTTACATAGTCCGAGAGAATAGGATCCTAAATTGGATTTTGCTGCTCACTTGGAATGGGCTCCAGTCGTGTGGGATTATTGGGGATTTAAAGCTAATATATAGGAAATGATAATGAAACCATCACCCAGCCAAGAAGCTGGGGAGCTGCTACATTCACAAATGAGGAGGAATCTCCCAATTAACACCTGAGCCATGAACAGAGCATTGCTTGGGATGCTGGAGTGTAAATCAAAATTTACAAGATCACAGGTGGTTATTATCTCCTCCTGTGATGTGAAACAAAGGCACATGTGCCAGCATGGCCAGCTCCATCCCACTCATTTCCTTTCCATGCCTTTCCCAGCCAGACAGGCCCTCACAGGGGCTTGAGGGTTTTGCAGATCCATGGATGGGTCCTGCCAGCACCCGTCCATGGATCTGCAAAATCCCTGTGTTCTCTAGTAAAATCAATAACAGTTTTTGGGGGTTTTTTCAAGAGTGAAATTTGGGATGTTTTACTGGCTTTGCTCGGTGCTGAGATTTAATGTCTGATTTGTTTCCACTCCTCTGCCTCACCCTTGTTTTGGCCCCAGAAATGTCAAGGCTGATTGGAAATGTTACTTCTCCTCTTGTTTTAGCATCACCCACCAGAGCACTGGGACACCGGGTGAGATGTACCAGTATGAGCTGGTGCTGGTGTGGGCAGCCCCCTGCCCCAGGGGCTGGGGACAGTTCAGTTTGGGGAGTGCTCCCACCAGATGCTTAGCCAGAGACCATGGCTGAGAGCTGGGGCCCTGATCTGATCCAACAGCTCAGCTCTTTTTATGGGGAGATCATCCACATGAGAGCCCATTTGGCAAAAGGGAGGGTCTGGTCAGCAGGTGGGATTTGGGGGAGAGAGGGTTGTGAGGGTCCCTGCGTCCCTGCAGAGGGATCCTGCTGTGGGGAACCAGGGACCTGGCTGGTGTTGGGGGCTCCTGGTGGGCTGGGTGCCAGCGGATGGCACTTTGGAATGCGCCACTCAGCCTCCTGCTCCACAGGGGCTGCTCCCAAATGGCTCCCCTGGCTTCTCTGAGCTGGGGCTGGCTGCCCTCCAGCCCTGCCCTCCAGCCCTGCCCTCCAGCCCTGCCCTCCAGCCCTGCCCTCCAGCCCTGCCCTCCAGCCCTGCCCTCCGTCCCCCTCACTGCCTGCAGCCCCTGTGCCCCACATCGGCTCCTCATCCAGGTCCTTTCCAGCCTCTGCTTTGCTCTCCCGGAGTGCTGGGTGTGAGGAAGGAGGCCAGAGGGCCCCTCCTGCCAGAGGGGACTGCCCAGAGACTCCAGCCCCAGGTTGTGGGGCTTGGGTTGGAAAGGGGAGCATCACGGGGAGGAGGGCTGGGAGCAGAATCACGCAGAGGCGGTTTATTTTCTGTCCCTTGGGTGGTAGGCTCTCACCTCTGCCTCAAATTACAAGTCATGTCACATCTTGGGAGGCTTGAAATTGTGTTTCTCAGCAATGTTCCCAAAGAGATTAGAAGCACCGAGATGGCTGAAATACCCTCTGAGCCTGGAGCAGAACAAGCTACTGAACAAGGAGTGGGATGGGGAAAGAGCTGCAGCATCCTCACCAGGGTGGAGGGGAGGGCTGGGGGCAGCTCGGCCCTGACCCCACCCCAAATCCCTCCTGGCTGAGGATTGATTTTTCAGTGCTGGTTCATCCTGGTGCTCACAGGATGTGGTAAGAGCTGGGGTAGCCACCTACCCTCTGGCACAGGATGGAGAGGCCCAACCACCATCCCAAATAGTTCATGGTGTCTTTTAACCCATTGAGCACAAGGTGCTGCTCCCCAAATTTACTGGTGGAAAGTGAGGAGCTGTGATTTATGGGAATTAAGAAGGGCCAAGCAGTCAGTGAGCAGCTGACCCTGAGCATGGAAGGGATTGGTTTCTGGGGCTGAGAGGAGAAGGCAGAGATTCAACACTTTCTGATAGAAAGAAGCTGCCTGTCTTTCTGAAGCTTGGCTGCTTATTTCCTACAGTTGCCCAGCTCCAATCCTTCACATCCATTTTTTTTGGCTGCGGGAACCCCTGCACAGCAGAGAGCTGCTTTGGCTGTGGCTCTGCATCCTGGTCCTCACTTGTCCCCTCCCTCCCATCCTTATCCCCATTGCTGGGACTGTGCAGAGCTGTCTGAGATGTCACCAAAGCGAATTGGTCCCAAGGTGCCGCTTTGAGGGCCTGGCTGACAGAGTGATTTGTGATCAGCCGGCTGAACCGACACATCACGCAGCAATTAGAGACCTCCTGGAATGGGAGACATCCAGCCAGGCGGGGATGGAGCCGGGTACAAATATTGGAGGAGCAGTTAAAGATGCAAACTTGTTATCTCCCAGGCAATCCAGAGCCCTCACAGGGATATTAGTGCCAGAGCAGCACATAGGGATGATGGATGCATCCATAGGCGTGGGTCCCGTGTTACGGAGTGGATGGAGAGACGAGCTCGATGACAGACGTGTCTGCAAACATGGCCATCATCCCAATTACAGCCTGGGAAGAGCTGCAGGGTGTGAGGAATGGGAATGGATGAAAGGGGTGTCAGCAGAGTGGGACAAACTGGGGCTTGCTGCAAGGAGAGGTCCTCGTGTGTTGAAAAGCCAGAGAACCGGTGAAGGAGGAGCTGGGATTGAAGGAGGAGCTCGAGCGGTTGGGTTTATTTGGTGAGATCTGCCTCCCACTGGGATTCACTGCTCCGGACTTCACTGGCTAATTATGCTGCCCTGTTCCTGGTGACCTGTGAGACCCAGCTAAAACCTTGCCTCTGAGGTCAGCAAAGCTAATTGAACTGAACGTCCAGCGAGAGCAGTTACGTGGCTCTTTTCAGAGTGGGCTTTTTCCACACGCCTGGAAAAATGCAAGCCGAAAGGGAATTGCCCTCTCCTCTCAGCCTGGTGGGACCTGCTGCTCCAGTCTTGGCTGAGCTGTGCCTAGGGAAGGTGGTCCTTCAGCACATGTGGAGGAAGAGTTGCAGGGCAGTGGGATCCTGGCAGGACTTTAAATTTTCCTGCTCTGGTGAGAGACCCCCAAACCTATTTTTATCTGGTTGTGCAGCTTTCTCTCTGCAATTACAATGTGCTCAGTGTGCAGAGTGAAATTAATACAGAGCCACATTTACCCTGGGAATATTTGAGCACGTTTTCAAATGAATATTCATTGGAACTTTCATGCTCTTGCGTCTTGCTTGGCCCATCATGGCTGTAACTGGGCAGCTGGGTCAGCGCTTTCTGGGGCGTTGCTTGCCATGTCAGAAATGCTGGAAATGTCCCAAAAGACTGCATCCACCTCTGATTTTCTCTGCAGCCTTTGAAGTTGTGGTTGTGCAAAACCTGATGTTGACACCTGTACTGTGAGAAAAGAGGAGCTGGGCCTGGGGTGCAGCTCCTGTCTCCCACCCCAGTGGTGCTGGTTGGCTGGAGGAGAGGGGAGCCTGCAGCCCTGAGGGGGAAGGTGTCCAACATCCAGGAGCCAGGTCAGAGCTGCAGGATACATGTGGACTCCACAATTGTAATAAAAGTATGTGAGCTGACCTGTGGCCAGCTCCATAGAGATCTCTCTGTGCTGCAGCTAAATGAGCTGGTAGCAGATTTGGGCAAGACTAAAATTAAACCAGGTCAGGTACAGGCAGTATCGTGGAGCCAGGAGCCAGAGTTTCAAAGCACGCTCGCTCTGAGAGAGGGAGAGCAGGAAAAAACCTTCCTGTGTATGCAGAGGACATTTCCAGAGCTCTAATCCTTTGATTATAACAGATCTTAGGAGAAACTGTGCTACTCCTTGAAGATGGGAAGGGAAAAAACCCCTAACTATTCTGAACTGATGGAAGTGGAGCTGCTAATCAGAGGAGAATAATGATCTATTTATTGGATGTGAGACATTTAATAATGAAATACCAACTGTCTCCCCTAATTCCTGTGACTAATGGAGAAGGACATAGTAAAAAGTGCTGGAAGACAGACTGAGGTGGGCCAGTGGGAGTTTAGACAAGGACAAGGAGAAAACATGAGCCAAGGGCTGCCAGCAGCTTCAGGAGGAAATGGGGGTTTCCGGGCTGTATTTCAGTAGAGGGGAATAGAAATACACCCAGGGATGCACCCATTAACCAGCCAGGGGAGCTGGGGCTGTTGGAGAGGAGCCTCTGCTCTTGCAGAGGCTGCAGCAGCTCAGAGTGCTGGTGGAGTGATCCTGTCTTGGCCTCTGGGTGGTGAGTATGGCATGTGGGAATGGCTTGGGGGGCTGTGCTTGGCAAGGCCCCCGAGCCACCACCGGACAGAGGAGGTGTGACAAGTGGATTCTGCTCCATTCCTGGAGCTGCACGTGCCTCCCCCAGTGCAGTAGCAGAGCCTGTAGCTAGGTGCCACTCAGCACCAAGGCGTCATTATATTTTATGAACTAAGAGAACATTCCCTAATGCGCCTTGGAACATTATCGTAAATAATTAAATCTGAACTGCAGTTGTCACAGTAAATGAACAAAAGATTGTTCCGCTCCCCATGTGCAAAGTACAAATCACAGACTTTTAGTCTCCCTCAATTTTTACTGCCAATTTAAGGAAAATGGCAAAGAACCGATATAAAGTTTCCAGGTTGGGAGAGAATCCAAAATCCCTCCTAAAAAGCCAGCGTTTGGGCAGATCTAATCTGTTTTTCTCTCTGCAAGGGCTGAGGCGATTGGAAAGCTCGTTGTGATGGCTCAGATCATAGAATTTCAGAATGGCTTGGGTTGGAAGGGACTTTAAAGATCATCCAGTTCCAAACCCCCTGCAGGGACACCTTCCACTAGACCAGGGTGCTCAGGTTTCTGGGATTTGCAAGCTCTACCTTAAAAGTAAAGCTCAAATCCCTCTCTAGCTGAGGAAACTGCTTCCATGTGTGCTTAAGTTAAAAGGATGTAACAGGGCACAATTAGGGGGCTATTTATGTAACAAAGGTTTAGTTTAGCTCTTGGGCCATCCCACTGGTCTGCTCCTAAATCAGCTGCTAGAGCCAAGCAAAAAATGACGTTCCCAAGAGGTGGGATCAGCAGCCTGGCATGGCCTGGACTGAGGGAGAACAAAATACAGCCCGTGTCTGGAAAGATGGCTCCTGTATATCACAGGGAGCCCTGCAGCCACCCAGGCTGTGCTTTGGAGAGCATCTCCTGCCCCCTTCCCTTGCCTTGATTTAAGGCTGTCGATGTTGAGGACACAAGGATTTGATGATGGAGCCTGCTGCCTGGGATATCTATCTGAGGTATGTCTCACCTCCCTAAATCTTCCTGTATGGGTCTCAATTCAGTGCAAAATGACGCTGCAGGTGTCAGCAGGGCTGGGTGCTGGCTCAGATGGGATCCCCAGGCTGTGGCCACCATGCCCAGCACACACCACTGGCCTCCAGTAAGGGAGGGCGAGAGGCAGAATAATCGCCTTCCTCTGCTCCATTCCGGGTTTATGATGCAAAACGTTTTAAAAGGGCGAATAATTAAGTGCTGCTCGTAAAAAGGGTTGCTTGGCACTGCTGCCAGACTCCTCTGGCTCTAGGATCCGTGATCCAGGTGAGGCTGTGCTGAGCTGAGACCCATCCTCTGCTGGGCACTGGGCTCATCCTGTGGGCAGAGGGGGGACTGAACACCCCAGTTTGCTCTGACAAGGAGGACAGAAACTTTCCATTTGCTGAACAGGCCCCCACAGCTGAATCCATCCACAGGCTGTCCGGCACAGGGGGGTGTTTCTCTTGGCAAGATCCAGCAGTGGTAAATAATCCAGAATTTGTGCTTGATGGATGTTCGCTCCACGCCAGCCTGTCTCCTGAGAGTTATATAATTCCCTTTCTCGCAGCTCAGCTGTAAATCCAGAGTGATTCATGGCAGGCCCCTCCACCAAAAGCATTTCCAGCCCTGCCACTCTTGGGCAGGAAAGGACAGGGCAGAGGGCATGGGGAATGCTGCTTGCCCAGGTACACTGGGTCTCCACGGGCTGAATCCCTTGAGCAGGGTGGCTCTGAGTTGGCATGAGGTGTCCCATGAGGACGGGACAGTCTGTTCCTCTTCCTCTGGCTGACAGCAGCCTCTTTCTTTTTCCTGGCATTGTGGTGTGGGCGAGCCAACCTCTGTGGCTCTGGAAGGGTCCTGCCAGCTCTGAAAGTCCCAGAGAGCAGGGGGAAGCCAAATTACTGAGGGATTTTTGGAGGGAACCATCCCTTATTCGGCTGTGTAAGCTCCTGCCTGGCCATAAGCCTGGCTGAGGTGGTGGAGGCCTGTGGGATTTATGGTCGGGCTGGGCCCTGCCCACTCTGGTACAGCTGGAGGGGGCTGTGGCACCCCAGGGATTGGGGAATGAAGAAGCAGCTCTGCAAATATTCCTGTTGCAATGTGTTCAGTGCTCAGGGGTGATATCCCGTCTGCAATATTAGCAAACATGTAACGGAGTATATCCCTATTCCCCCCTTAAATCAGATGGACCCCATGGCGGGGTGGAGGGAGCTGAAAAATTCCCCAGGCAGTTATAAAGGCAGGGAAATTTAATTAATTCTTATCTCCGACAGAGGCAGCAAGCAGCAGGCAGGAAAAGGGAGCTTTTTGGCCTCTTTTCCATGCTGAGGAACTGGAGAGTAAGGGAGGCTGCTGGACTCTGCCCAGCATAGGGGCTCCCTGTTCCCATCCTGATGCCTGAGCATGGGAATCTGCTGGGAGGAAAGGAAACAGAAGCCTGCCAGCCTGCTGCTCATAGGTTTGATCCATCAAAATCCAGGCACCTAACCATGTCAAAACTCTGGGACATATAAACAGCTATTTCCAGGTACTGGAAGTATGTCTAAATAAAACCAGCTTGGCTCAACTGCTCATCCCAGACGATAAACACCTGTAAATTTGAGATGGCTGTGACGCACTGCTGGAGCACACCCATTCCTACTTGGAATAATATTTTTGAGTGGTATTTATCTCTGGTGGTTGGCTCTGGGATTGGGAAATCACGACAGGGCTGGATGGTGCAGTGAGGGGCAGAGGGGGAGCCAGGAGCATGGAGCAGGGTGTGGGTGGCTCTGGGGAAAAGGGGGCACATGTCTGATGGTGGGATGGAGATCTGCTGAAAGGGTCACCTCCTGCAGCTGGTCCAGAAGCTTCAAAGCAGCCTGCAGCATGAGGTTTAGAGCAGAGCCAGGGTCAGGGGTGGAGTGCTGCAAGGGAAGAGCTGCTCCAAGCACCCCAGGTTCCCTGCAGCTGCTCACCTGTCCCTGGGAACTCCCTTTACCTGGGGGCAGAGGTTGGGGATGCTGGGACCAAGGACAAACCCCATTCATGGTGAGGCTGTGGTGCTGTGCTCTGGGCAGGAGAAGAAGGTCCCTGCCCTATGCAGGGTGTTCAAACTCCATCCAACTTCACCAATGCTGATCATTTCCTCAGTTTTTAATGTTCCTGTCCTCCCAAGAAGCTTCGTTTTCTTTTTCCTCTTCTTTTTCTCCTTGTCACTGGCCATTGCATTTTCATCTTATTCTGCCGATAGTTCATTTTCATTTGACATATTAATCTATGCTTCTTTCTGTAAAGATAACTCATCCCTGCGTGATGGCAGGAGTGCATAACCAGCACCACGCCAGGAATATTTTACTCCTTTTGAAAAGACGATGGAATAACAAGTAACCAGAGCTGAGGTGGTATCACCCATCCATTTTAAGAAGCCAGAGGTCCCTGGCAGGAGAGCTGGTGTAAGAGCTTTGCAGGTGGGTGAGATTCGGAACAGGAGCTGGGAGTCACGATGCCAAGGTGGGGCTGGATGCTGGGGCCCCCCTTCCCTACACACACTGGAGCATTGGGCTGTTGGTACTGGGTTCATTTATTTGCTGCTGTTAATCAGGGTTGTGGCTGGCTGGCAGCTTTAATGCTGTTTATATAAGGAACGGTAGCAGTGTACAAGAGCAATTATTCCCACCAACGTGCCCAGGGGTGGGAACTGTGCTGATTCTGCCACCCCATCCCCAACAGCCGGGGCATGGGAGGTACCACACAGGGTGACAAATATCACCGAGAGGAAGATTTGACAGCAAAAGCTGCCCAGCTTCCCCTGCACCCATCTGCCAAAACCACACAGCTCCGGGGATGCTCCTGGTGCTGTTCCCTTAAATGCTTAAAAGGACTCCATCTGGTTTTAATTATTCAAATGAGCTGACAGGGTAATCAATATAAATGGTTAAATGTGGCCAGGACTAGTGTCAGCTCTGCTGCAGCACCCATAAAAGCTCTGGAGAGGGGGTTTAGCTGCTGGAGGGGTGCTGGGGTTCCCCTCGGCTGTGGGGACGGGTGACATCGCAGCCTAGGCTGGGGGTCACGGGGAGGGTGTGTGTCCACAGCCACGCTGTCAGATGCAGGATTTAAAGCCATAACCTGCGGTACTTCTGGCTCTGGCTGCTTTTTTATTGCTAATTGCACTGTGCTGTGTGGTGATACTAATAAAGAGAGATTTAGAAAGCAGGAGGCTGGAGAGAGTAAATCAAGGGCACGGCACAGCCTCAGCTCTCTGCATCGCAATTACCCACAGCTCCCTGGCACCGGGAAAGGGTGAGGGACCCCCACCCCCAGGAGCTGCGCCTGGGGTCCCCATAGCACCCTGAGGTGCTGGTGGGTGGCACATCCCGGGGTGCGAACCGCAGCTCCTCCCTCGTGCCGGAGGACTTGTGCCCTCCATGGCAGCAAAGTTTCCCCTGACCCCTTTCTCCTCTTGGAGCTGTGGCCGTGCTGCTTTTTTGTTGTGTTGCCATGGAAATGCTGCCTGCATCCATCCCTGGTCCTGCCTGTCTCCATCCTGCCGTGGTCCTGGCTGTGTCCTGTCTGTATCCCACCCTGGTCCTGCCCGTTTCCACCCTCCCGGTGAGTGCCACCAGGCTCCTCCCTCGGGGCTTCAAGGGGTTCTCCCATCTCTTCGAATCCCGGAAAAAACATTATTAGAGAGGGAGGAGGGGGCACCCGCGGGTTGTTCAATCTGTCTCTGCCGGTCCCTGGCTGCAGCTGCCGGTGCCCGTGCCTCGGTGCAGGCGAGATTCATCAAGCCAGCCCCCGCCTCGGAGTGGGGTCGTGCAGAGACAGCCACTGAAACGAGAACAGCTGAAATTGCTGCTAGTGGCAGCAGGGGAACGATGGCAAAAGCTGAGGGGGGACAGTGACATCCCGTGGCCAGCCAGCCATGGCCTTTCCAGGCTTGTCCAGCCCCAGGTGGTGGCAGAGCTGAGGTTAGGCCGTTCCTGCTCCCTCTGTTCCCAAAGCCTCATTTTTGCCTTGCGTTATGGCATGGAAATGTTTGACTTTACAGCCTTAGTTTATATTGCCGGGAAGTAACTTAACCGTGCTCTCTAAGTGTTGAAGCTGCATTTCTTTTTGATGATTTCAAAGATTTATTAAGTTCTCCCAGGGAGAAAGAAGGAAAGAAAAAAAAAAAAAAACCAAACCACGCCAGCAAATAAGATTCAGTGGTAAGCCCAGCGAATAAACCCAAAATATATGTGCAGTGTTTAGAGATTTCACTGGAGCATTCACTTGCTGCCAGCTCTTGTCTACAATAGGATGTAGATGTTCAGTGTTATCCTTGGCTATAGAAGCTTTGATGCCTGGGGATGCTGTTTTCAGGGCTGCCCCTTTATTTTGGGGGGTCAGGTGCAGGAGCTGAGCAGGGGATAATTTAAGGTTTGCCATTTGCAAACAGCTGGAACACCAGGATGTGTTCATCCAAACCACTCAGCTGAAATTAAAACATAGTAAGTGCTTCCTGAGCTGGAATCTGGAGAGGTTCCTGGGCAGTCTGGGAACATGAGAGATGGGTCCAGTTCACCGCACAAGTTAGTTGCAATTAATTAATGAACTGGTTCTATTAATTTACTCCAAAATCCAATCACTGGGGGATGAGGTCACAGCTGGCAGAGACGTACCAGCAGGTTGCAGAGTTTTCTGCAAAATAAATTAGCAGCATTTAATTTCAAGAATCCAAGGGAAAAAAAATGTGTTAAGAAGTGATGGAGGCCTGGAAATCAGCTGGGGCTGCAGCCTGGAGAGGCATGGCCAGCTGCGAGGTGGGTGGGACACAGAGCCAGGCTTCTATCCAAAGGTATTTATGTATCTGCTCCATCAACCTGCTGCTCCTGGGACTGAGCCGTGCATCTTCAGAGGAGACATTCCTCGGGGAAGCCAGTCTAAATTACTGTCTCCCCCAAACAGATATGATTTGAAGCAATTTTCTGAAGTGTGGGATTATTACAGGTAAGTTATATATTGATTTTGAAGGCTTTCAGGTGAGCAGAAACATTCTTGCCTCATCACAGGAAAGCTGAAGGGTTGGGGTGGGGGTTTTTTGAGGGAAGAAGAGGGAAAAGCACCATAATAAGGCAGAAGAGAGACACAGGAAGGCAGTGATGGGTCTGAAATCTCCAAAAGAGCTCTAGCCACTGAATTATCCTCAGTGAGAGGTGAAAAGCAGTGAATTGTGGTTCTCAAGGTCCCACAGGTCTTTCCTCCCTTTTCCCCTGCACCCACCATCTTTCCAGCCCGGAGAGGTGGCTGCTTATCAGGGGGAGTGCTGAGATAAATCCCTGTTAATCTCTGCTCGCTGTACGTGAAGGGCAATGGCTCTGCTTGTTATTTTCTCACCTGTATGGTGAGCTGATGGAAAATCAAGTCGTATTCCTCTTCCAGTTGCTGCTCTGACAGAGGCCAAGCTGCTGTGTTTGGGTGTGGGATGCTAAAGGGAGCAGTGGGAAGATGTACTGGTGTAATTATCCACAACACACCAGCAATCCACCTGCCCTGGGAACTGCAAAAATTGCAGCTTTCCTCAATAAAAACTGCCAATTGATAGGACCTGGACTGCCCGGATCCTCCCCAGTGCTGCTGGAAAGAGGATTCCTAACATCTAACCTGCCCCTTCCTCTCCTCCTCACATTGGATGCAGGGAACAGGTTTCTCTCTCCCACTTTTCAGCCATCCCCACCTGTATTTGCAGACTCAGTTTTGCCCTTGACAGTCTCTTCTCTGGGTTAAGCAACTCAAATTCATTCAACCTTTTGTGTTTCCCAGATCTTCTGGACTGACTTCATTGAATTCATTAGTGGGCTCTTAGGCCAGGAGGAGGGAAGGTCCTGTCTGAGGCCCAGGCTCATCACTGGAGGTGAGTATTCTTCCCCTGCCCTGATGCCTTGAGGCCCTTTGGGAAGGTACAGGAGATATTTTAAGCAGTTTTGGGGGCTTTTTTGCCCTTACCTTTTTTGCAGAAGGCTGGCAGCACCACTTGCAACCGAGGAATCAACTCTCAGCATCTTTATCTAAGCACGTCAATTTGGCTTTTCCTGATCTCAATCCTGCAGGAGCACCTCGCTGCTTCTCCCTCCATGTATATATTTAGGTATTTTCCCATATCCAATTAATCCAGCCCCTGCCTCGATCCATCCTGCCTTTCATCCTCCTACAATAAAGCATCTTTTGTTAGCGGCGTGCTGCCGGCCGCGTTCCTCCGTCAGGCTTGTGTAAAACGTCCCCAGACCCTGAGAGACAGGGACATTCATTACCCTCTTCTGCAAACGTCAGTGCTGGGGAGGGCAAGGGAAGAGATTCATTATGTTCTGAGCCCGAGCCCCCTGGATGAGAGGCAGCCAGAGGGAAGGAGAGCTCAAGCATTGCTGTGGTTAGTCAGAAAAAGTTGGGGCTGTAACCCCAGGAATTGGGACGGATCTTGCCAGAGCATCATGCCAGGGTTTTTTGAGCACTGGACACTGTATTCCTGTGGCTGCATCTCAGTTTCGCTACCCAAACTGGGCCTGAGACAATCTGAACTGAACCTTTTTGTTCCCCATCAAAAACCCTTTGAGGTAATGGATTTTTTTTCCACTGATGACATGTTTTATTTCCGTTCTCTCCCCTCCTTTCCCCTCCCAGCCCAGGGATAATGAATCCAGCCTGGCTGGAGTGTTCAGGTGCCTTCAGGGAAGGAGATGATTCTGTTGGGTTCTTCCTGTACCTGATGGGGCTGAGGGTGTCCTGCCAGTGGGATATCAATCCCAGGGGCTTAGGGAGATGGCACTTGGAAATACAGTTCTTTCCTGGCTCCTCTTGCCAGCAGCACGGAGGTATTTTTTGGGAAAGGTGCAACTGGGATTGTAATCACCGAGCTGGGCATCACCTTAACTCTGCCCCATTTGAGATGTGTTGTACAGAGCAGGGACATTACAGGACATTTGGAGATGGGAGAGCTTCTCCAAAGCCCTGAGGGATGCAACTCTTCTCCTTGCCCCTTTCCCAGCAGAGCAGGTCATTGTTATCCCTCTCCTTTCCCTCCTGATGGATGCTGTGCTGTTCCAAGTTTGGCGTCAGTGGGTCTGTCAGAAAAATTAATTTTTTAATTAAAAACATTTTTTTTGGTGGTGCTTTAATGTCTGGATCTGGAGTAATTATTAGTAGCTCCAGGGAGACTGTGCTGTAGAAAAATTGTTGGTGCTACTGCAAAGGAATTTATCTGATTAACGTCAGCCTTCACACGTGGCTGTCGGGGGGGATGGATGAGGGTGGGAGTCCTGCTGCTCTCAAGCAAACTGATTAATCATGGAAAATGAGGCAGGGCTCTGCAGGTGCTGATTTTCCACCTCAGAGGTGGGTTGGGAGCATCAGCGTGGAGCTCCCTTGCCATCCCCTACCCTGCACACAGGTCCTGGGGCGTGGCTTGAACGACTGGAGAGGTGAGCGATGGGTTTGTCCCTCGCTGGAATAAAGAGGCAGAAAAACAGCAAAAGAGAGCATGAGCAAAACCTTGGATATTCTTGCCCTGGTCCTGGGTGGGAATGGAGGGGCTGCTGCCACCCCAGGGCTGGGGGTGCTCGGTGATGTCCCCATCCAGCCCCTGCCCTGCTGCGGCCACTGGCACCAGGGACAAGACTTCTCCATGGCCAAATCCTTCTCCCAGCCAAAGATTCCCTCAAGGAACCAGCTTTTCCCTCAGCTTTTTCTTCCTAACTCCTTATTAGAGGTTTATTCCTGTCCTGACGTGTAAGCATTTAGGTTCCTCCCAAAACTCCTGGCTCTGGAGGCTTTTTGCTGGTTTAATCCCTGTGGCCCTGGGTGTGCTGGCTGATCCAGCTTTGGATTCTCTTGGCTGAGGGAGATTAAATGGGGAAAGTGAAGGCACTCGTTTGCTCATTCATCCCCCTTCCACAAGCACCACCCGGGATGGGGGGAGGGAAAGATGGCAGAAGGGATGGAGGGGTGGATGGAAGAGCAGGAGGTCCTGGGCTGTCCAGAAGCAGAAGGGCCCAACCCCTGCACTGCTCAGGACCCTCTTCCCCTCGCAGAACCCGTTTACCCAATTTCATCATAACATTACCAGCTGCTTCCCCAGTGGGTTCTGCAGGCTCCAGGCAGATCCTACCCTTTGTGCCCAATCAACAGGCTCCAGTACCCTGGAGAGTGGGAGGCAATACAAATATTTTCCGTGTGGTAATAGGTCTTTTTCTTTTTTTCATTTCCTTTTTAAAAAAATTTTTTGGCTGTGGTGCTGTCATTATAATATTGATTTGACATCCAGGTGTCAGAAACAGCTGGATGGCAGAAAAAAATGGCAACTTTAATTCATTTTGCAGGCAGGGGAGTAGGGGGAAGAGTTTCCTCGAGGCTTTTCCTCCCCCCACCACCTTCCCTCTGCGATGCTCCATGTTCCACCCTGACAGGAGCATTTATAAACTGCCACTGTGGGGAGTATTATTAACAGCTCGATTCCTTAAAGATGCAATTAATTATTCACCTGCTTCCAAATCAGTTTAAGCAGCTTCTAAGCTGCAGTGTAAATAAAACCTTCCCAACTCGCCTCTCCTCTTTCGCACACGTATTCCTGGTATTCATAAAGCTGAGCTATTTAAATTGAGCCAAACTAGCAGTTATTGTAAATTACTGCAGCTCCATTGGTTTCCCAGGCTCTCCGCTGAGTTACGCCAGCCAGGATTTTAACTCATCCTTGTGGGGATGGCAACTGCTGCTATTTTCTCATTTGCCATATTTTTAGGCTATTTTTACCTTGTTGCTTAAATCCCTCCTGTTCTGTCGTGCCTGTCCCCCCTTAGCCCAATCTCCCTTTTACCTGTTTGCTATTCAATAAATCATCCCCTAAATGATCCCCTGACTTGAGCATCAGCTACAACGCCTTGGTGCAGGATTTATTTATATTTTTTTCTTCCCTCTTTGGAAAGATGTTGATTAGGTCTCAGCTGACTGCTGCTTTCAAAGGAGGAAATGCCGACTGCGCTCCAGGGGGGTCTGCAAGAAAAAGGCTCGTTTGTTGTGGTTAAGTTTCTGGGCTGAAATTTAGGTTTGGCAAATGGTAGGTATTTGGGGAGAAAACATTTTAAAATGAGGTTTGAACTTTTTTTCTCCAGGGGAAAGCTGAGACCTGCAGTGGATTTTAATGGGAATGGATGGGGCAGAGCTCCTGAAATACCTTGTCATCGCCACCCAGAAATGTTGAGCACACAGGGCTGAAGGGACAAGGGAGTGAGCAGGAATGCCTGGAGGATGCTCACCTCCATAAATAGACCGAAAGGAAAAAAAAATTAAAATAATATTAAATGGATAAAAATCCCCTTTCCTGTTGCAGGGTCTGTCTCCAGCATAAACACAGCAGCTGACTCCTGTGTTTCAAAGAGGCCAGGCCAAGTCTTTGCATAGATTGGTCCTTAACAATGGAGTTAATAATGATAATGGCACAAACGTCCTGTGCCTGCGTGAGCTACACTTAGGAAAATCTGCCAGTACCAGGTAATCATCATGTTTCACACTGTCAATGAGATCAATCATGTCGAGAGCCCATTCATCAATCAGCTGTGCCTGGGGCTTAGCAGGCAAGGGGGGAGTACAGGCAGCTCTCAATGCCTCTAAACACAGTTCCTGGGCGAAAAGTGATGGTGCCCCAGGATTAGAGTGGGATGGGGAAGTGTCAAAGTCCTGGTGGGCTCCAAACCCAGCTGGGTACCAGGCAAAACCTGTGCTCGCCTCTCCTCAAGGGTGCTCCCTCTCTGTGGTGGCTGGGGCTGCTGGGGCTCCTCTGCCAGAGACAGATTGTTTGTTGCTGTTTCTCCATCTGGCTGGAATCACGTCTGTCTTCCACTGTGTTATTTGTTGCCCGATTGCCACCTGTAAGCCATCCTTTCTCCTTGGCTTCCTGGCAAGGAGATGCCCTCAGCTGCATGGCCTCAGCACTGCCCTCAGGTCCCTCTACCCCACGTGGGGTCCCAGTCCACCAGTGCTGGAAATCCTGTGCCCCACGGGACTCACTGCTCTGAAAAACAGGACCTTGCTTCAAATATCCTGCCTAAACCTGTAGTCCTGGCAGAAAGGAGCCAGCAGGCAGGGAATGGGCAGCTGTCCTGTGGCAGCTTGGCTCCAGCAACGGAGGTGGTGGAGAGCCTGTGAAGAGGCCAGGGTTGGACCCTGCCCCAGGGCAGTCAGCCAAGCACAGCCTTGCGGAAGGGATGAGGATAGGCTGGCAACAGCATGTCATGGGTGGTTTGGGGTCTGCAAATCCTACTGGACAATGCTTGATGGCTGCTGTGTTGGTAAGGGAGAGATATGGGTACTCTCAACACCTCCCAGCTCCTCTCAACACCAACCCTTGTGGGACAGGGCCACCCTGGCTCTGGGTGCTTCTGGGGTGGGCAGTCCCCACCCTGCCTGTGCCTCCTCCCTGCTGACTGGTGGGTGAGCACACTGGGAGCTGGGAAAGGGCTCCAGGTGCTGCCAGCTCGGAGCTGCCGTGTCTGGCAAGGCTGTCAGGCCTGGTCTGCATGAATCAGACAGCTGAAGGCACGGGGCCATGGAGGGGACACAGCCCTGCCTGTCACTCCTCTTGCCTCTCCATCCAGCACCAAACCATCCTGCTGCTTCCAGCTCTGCCTGCGTGGATCTGCTGGTCCCCAGCCTCTGTGCTAGATGGGGATGCAGTCTGGGGACCCCCTTGGCCAAGGGGGCTTCAGGCTCCCTGCCAGAGTAGGATTTTGGGCAGAGGATCTATTCTGCATCTTAGGGAGAAGGGAGCAAACTGTCCTATCTCACCATTGTGCCAGGTAAGTAGAAGTGGTAAACCCACTGCAGGCATTGGTGATGCCACCTGCAGACAGCCAAGAAGGTGTCCTGAAGGACTTGGCACTCAATCTGAGCTCTATTACCTGCATGGAACCCTTGCTTGTACAGCACTTTTATAATTCCTGCGGCAAATGCTGTTGCAGAACACAGCTCGTGAGCCCAGGCTCAGCACTGTGCTCTCCAGAGGTTAACCTGAACTTTCTCAGAAGTCCTAAACCTTCCTTGCAGTGCTGTGGCCAGCAGCCTCATCTTCCTCAGTGTCATACCCAGCTACCTCAGCACCTCTGCCAAGGTGCTGCCTCAGAGCACCTCTGCTGTTACTGCCCAGCAGGGAACAGCATCTCTCTCCTCACAGCTGCACCAGGAAGGGATGCAGGGCTGATAGTGGGGCAGAGTGAACCCCAGGAGCCCCCCATATGGTTCTCCCCTCCCTTCTCCCAACCTTGCCTGGCCCATTCCCCTCTTTTTCCTGGCAGCAGCCCTTTCTTCCTTCCCTCTTCTTTTCCCCACTTCTGGGAGGCTGCTTGATTGCCTGGCTCCCTTCATTAGCATGATACCTCCTGGAAAATTGGTAAACAGAGGCGTATGAATGAGGTGTTGATTGCAATCAGCGGGGGAGAAGGGGGACTGAGAGCGCTGGAGAGGCCAACGATGCTTCTCAATCACCCGGTGGTCCGGGTCGGCTGCTGGAGAGGATCCGCTCCCCGGCACGACCCATGCGGGGCGGCCAACCCACGCACCTCGTGCTGGGAGCGGATCCTCTCCGGCAGCCACCTGAGCATCCCTCTGCAGGACGGGGCTGCGTGCTCACACTCTCGCCCTTCCCTCTTGGGAGTGTGGGATGTGGTCTGGGAGAGCCCATCCACAGTGCCGGGATAGGTGGGGTGAGGAGGGGATGGGTGGGGTGAGGAGGGGCTGGGCACCAATGTCCCGTGGGATGCATTGCTGGGCGAGGGCAGGGCGCAGAGGGAAAGAGCTGAAAGCTATGAGCCCATCACCCACCCTCGAGGTGTCTGATTCACCCCGGCCCTGGGCTGCTGCCAACAGCTCACCCACAAGTGTCTGTCATTAAGCGTCTATTTAGGCGTGCAGAAGTTGCCTAATTTTTCAAGGGTGCTGCAAACCCCCAATGTCCTTGAAGTCAGTCGTTGCTGAAAGTACCTGATACCTCCAAAAATTAGTCACGGGGCACGTGCATCTGATGCTCAGCAGAAATAGGTGGGTAAGGGGCCAGCCTGTGTGTGGAATGGACACTTCTCTATTAGCAAAGGGGATGTCAGTGCGTATCAGACCTCTCCTGGGTGTTGGGGAGCGATCCCCTGACCAGTGCCGAGGCAGGCTGCAGCCCTGCATTGCTGGAGAAACTCCCAGAGTGATGGGAAACCCGGTGGGAAAGTGCCTTTCCCTGTGGAGCATCCTATTGCCGTGCAGGCCGTCTCTGCTCCAAGTCCCCAGCCCTGCTGCTCCCCAAAGGTGGCCTTTGCTCATGGGAGCCAAACTATTGTAAAGCCCTGCCTAGAGAAGGCAGCCAAAATAGGATGCCCGAGGATTATTCCCCAGCTGTCCCCAGCAGGAAACGTGACCACTGAGTATAAAGACAGGAATTAGAGGAGGACACCTGAAGACAGGGGCTCAGGCTGGGAGAAGGATTCCTGCAGAAGGAAGTAAAACACTGGCAGTGGCTTTTACTCCCCTGCATCTATTATTTGACCTTATAAAACTCTGTTTGTGGAGGTGGTTGTTATTTTTTGTTAAAACTTTTAATCTGAAATCCCATTAGGCTCAGCAGTGTGTTCATTTGTGAGCAGAAGCAAAACAGTTTGGTGTTTGCTCATTCCTGTATCTTCCTCACTTCAAACAGATGTAATAAAGTATTTTCTCTTTCCTTCTTGTTTTCCTTTGTGGTTTGGCTTTCTTTCGGAGCCTTCGAGGCAGTTCAGCCTGGTTTTCCCCATTCCCTGCACCGCACGTCTCTTCTAGCTCTGCTGCTTTCAGGTCTGTTGAAATAAAATAAATTCACAGGATGTCCTCTGAAGCAGGGACTTTTCTTTGCCTGGCTCTCCTGCCAGTGGGGTTAAACCAGCCCATCCAGACTAAATGGTCTGATTTTAGGATAAAACAGCATTAAAAGATGCATCCAGGGTGTATTTTTGTGTGTATGCCCGTCTCTGCCAGGCAGCAGCTGCCTGTGGAGGGGACAGCCTGGTCCCCACACCCACAGAGGCACCACAGTGGCCCTTTACAGTGGTTTTTTTCTTCACCCCCGTTTCTCTGTCATCTTTATTTCAGGAATTGCTTTAAAACCAGGCTTTGAATAATTCACTGGGAGCATACGGCAGTCCACCCTGATTGCTTCGTCACAGCTTCCCTTGACTTCAATAATTCACTTTCCCACCAGGAGCTGATGTGCTTTCCTTGTACGTGGGTTTGCTGCTGAGCACACGCGGCTCCCAGAGCAAAGCTGGTCACGAGGAGGAGTAAAAGGGGATTTAAGGCCAAATGCCTTTGTTTTAAGAAGTGCTACATTTCAGGCAAGGCAGAGGGTTTGCCAGGCAGCTTCTCCAGCTGTGAGAAAGGAAACACCAAGTTCCCCTGGGAGCAGAGGCCTTTGGTCATGCAGCCCCTTCCTTCATGTGAGGGCTGGGGGCTGCACCTCTAGTGGGCACCACTGCACCCCTCCTCAAGAGCATCCCAGATGCCCCCAAACCAGGGATGGCCCCCAGCCCTACTGCTCCAACTATTTGAGAGCCGCATCACACCTCAGTCTTCTTATGAGGTGTCTAGGCTTGTATTTTCCTCCAGAAAATCAAGCCAAAAGGGGCCAATTAGTTGGCAGTGACCTGGAACAGCAAGTAAGAGTGGGAATGGGAACAAGTCATGGGGATTCAGCAGCTTCTGCATCCAGGTCCTGCTTATTTGGGTAAATTAGGGTTTAAGTTGAAGGAAGCACAAAGGCTCCCATTGCAGTTTATTGATGGGAAAAGGTATGATACCCATGGGGAGTAAATATAAAATACATAATATACAAGTGTCTTGGTTTGAAAGACATGGGGCTGCCAAGGAAGGTGGGAACCTCCCTTGGAATGGAGAGTGTGACCCCCTTCCCTGCGAATTACTGTAACTTTGAAACTAAGGGGCTTTCGGGCGAAGCTCTGGGAAAAGGAATAATAGATCTGTTTGTGTGCCTGCTTGCACACACACGGACACGAACAGCGGCAGCGCTGACACCGACACACGGCGGTAACATGGACACACAGCATTGACATGGACACACAGCGCTGACACGGACACACAGCGGTAACATGGACACATCGCTCACACATGGCTCGCACATCGGTAACACACTCACATCGCTCACACATCGTGTGGTGTGGTTGTGTGGTTGGTTTGTTGTTGTTTCGCTCACACGTGGCTCACACATCGGTAACACACTCACATCGCTCACACATCGCTCACACATCGCTCACACATCACTCACACGCTCACACATGGCTCGCACATCGGTAACACACTCACATCGCTCACACATCGCTCACACATCACTCACACATCGCTCACACGCTCACACATGGCTCGCACATCGGTAACACACTCACATCGCTCACACATCGCTCACACATCGCTCACACACTCACATCTCTCACACACCGCACACCCACAGCGGCAGCGAGCCCCAGCCCGCCGCTCCCGCCCCTCGCTGCAGCTGCGCCCGCGGCCGCCAGGGGGCGCTGCTGGCTCCCGGCCGGGCGGGAGCTGCCCGCGCCTGCAGGGGGCGCTGTGGCGCGGCTCATTGCCCTCAGGCGGCCATGGCGGGCGGGCCGGAGGCAAAGGCGGGCTGCAGCAGGAGCCCGGGGCGGCAGCCGGAGCGGCGGGGCGGGCTCAGCCGGGGCAGCGAGCACGGGGCAGCAGAGACTCGGCAGCTGCGGCAGGAGCCGCGGGGTGTCCCGGCAGGCAGGGGGTGCGCGGCCACAGCGTAGCAAAAATCCCGGAGCAGTGGCAGAGAATCAGCGGGGCTGGGCAGCGGCGGCCCAGCTCCCCAACACGGCCAGGAGAGGCTCCCCTGGAGGGGGAAAGGGCTCGGGGTTTCCCCTGAGGCACCTGGGCAGATGGTGAAAGGGTCCCCCCCAGTGAGGTAGGGTGTTGATAAGGCTCCAGTGCAGAGCTTCATTCATGGTAGGAGAAGGCAGCAGGAGAAAGAGCCTCGCAGTGGTGGTAAATTCTCCCCACAGCGACCGCAGCCTGCTTGCCCTCTGATGCCGAGAGAGCAAGAGAGCGAGGAGCTGCATCCAGCCCCCTTTTCCCCAGCCCAAATCTCACTGTATCTCTGACCAGGAGAAACCCCTCAGATAAGAGAGTAGCTAGCCACATCCTTCCCGTGGCAACTTCTCTCCTAAGTATCAGTTGTTATGGTTTCTTACGGACAGATGGGACAAAATTCCATGAGAGAAAGAAACAAAAGGAAAAATCCTAAACCCCAACAATAAGCTCTATGCAGTAGTGTTTCTGCTGTGGGTCTCTTTTCCTGCCATCTCGGGAGCAAGGCTGGCGAGTGATGTGCAGCCAGGAGCCATGGCTGTGAATAACCAGCAAATTCCTGGGAGGAGAGCTGTGTACCTGATCCTGAAGATGCCGTGGGATGCGTGTTTGCAGTGATGCAGGCTGAGGTAGGTGATGGCAGAGATGCTCTGGTGCCTGTGTAAGAGTGTGGCATGGAGGAAAGAGCTTACACTGGTGCTAAGTGCAGTGGATTTAATTTCCTCGCAGAAGCACTTCGATATTACAAGGCGCTCCAGAAAAATCAGAGAGGGCCTGGAGCAAAATGCAGCCGAGTCAATTGAAGTTAACTTCCCTGGGCACGGGGCCAGGCCCCTCTTTAAAGGCTATTTTTCCAGAAAGGCTGCAAAAATGTATTTTGAGTTGCTTTTGATTCAGCTGGCTTGAGCCTGCTTGAGTGAACTGTGTGCAGAAAGAGCCCTGAAAGCTTGAGCTTGCAGGAAGGGGTGCAGACTGAGAGGAGCTGGCCTTATATCCCCTCTGGATCCCTTGAAGGAGCCCCATGAGAGCTGTAGGGGCACTATAAGGGCCCCCAGCCCTGCCCTCTTCCAGCATCTCTGAGGAAGGCTGGAGGAAGGTGAGAGATGCCTTGCAGCCCACAGGGCACGGAGAATGGTTTGTCATCAGGCAAGGCAAAGCTCCCTCCATGCCCGATGCTGACTGGGGGCAGATGGGTCCCCAGCACCAAGAGACACCCCTGGCTGGGAAGGGAGGCACCAGGAGAGCTGAGATTTAGGGACAGAGTGTCTGGACAGATGTGCTGCAGGTTGGGGCTGAGCTGAATTTGTCCTCAGGTTGCTTGGGGGGTTTGATGCTCCACGTCCTTGGGGGCCTGATGAGACAGAGCATCCCCTAGCTAGACTTGCAGTTTCTCTTCCTTAAGTCTGTGCTTCCCACACCATGGCGTGGAGCAGGAGGGGTTTCCACAGCTTTTCTCCCCCTCCTCACTCCCCCACATCTGCTGCCGCCGCTCCCAATAGCTGCTGCCTCTCTAATTGCATTATAGCCAATGGGGGGAAAGAAAACATTGCTTTGGCTTCAAACAAATGACGCCCTAACCCAGCTCATTAGCCACCTGACTGGCTCCCCAACCTCCCGTGACACTCCTGTATTTGTCACGCCGTTTTAGCACCACTAACGAGCACAACAGCCGAGGCTGTGGCCGACGGCTTCCCCAGCACTGGACCTGGGTTCTGGCAACGAGCTTGTGTCCAGCACCCCAAGGGGATGCTCTGCCTCTGCCGTGTTCATCCTTCTCTTTGCCGTCATCCTTTTTATCCACAGGCACTTCTTCTGGCCTACTTGCATTCAGTTCATTTTCCTTTTGTTAAATAAAACCTGACTCCAGGCCTTATTTGGCAAATAGAGCTGGGAGAAGCTGGGCTTGCTCTTTCTTCTCCTGACAAGCCTTTCAGGATGGGGGAGATGAGATGGAAAGAGAGACAGATAAATAGGATGCAAAAGCAGTGAAGAAAAATAAACAGGAGATAAAGGGGGTGTGGGAGAGAGAGAAAAACAAGGCAGATCTATAGCTGGGATGGGAAGCAGAGGGAAGGCAAGAGGGGACCTGCTGAACCCCAAGCAGCCCAGCTCCTGTGCATGAAGTGGGGGACCAGGGGGTCCCTCACACTGGTGCAATATGTCCGTCCCCAGCTCCTCCTGGCCATGCTCACATGGGGAATTTGGGGAGGGGTACCTGCTGTGGTAGAGAAATGTCCATGTTTCCATCCAGGAGCTCTCCTCTCCTCCAGTATCCCCTAACAATTTCCCCCTGAGGTGCAGGCCGTTCATGGAAGCAGATGAGCGCTTTAGCCTGACTCTGTCTCCAGCTGTCAAATGCTGTAAATATCTGGGAGGCGGTTAAAGCTGGGAAAACATGGAGATGCTTTAAACACAGCCCAGAGCCAACCCCACCGCTGGTAGGGCTCATAAATATCCCCTCTGTGTTCCTGCTCTGTCAGGAGGCAGCAATAACAGGGAACAAAAGCCAAAGCCCTCGTGGGATGGCTTCAGCATCTTTGATGCCTCCTTACCCCTTCCAGGGCATGTTGAATAGCAGTGAGGAGTAAAACTCAGTTAGCTGGTGGGAGATGGTGGCACGGGGGTATCCTCTGGGCATGAGATGGTGAGGCTGGGAGCCAGTACAAGCGGCTCAGCATGGAAGTCATTGTTTTTTCCTATTATTTCCCCATTTTCAGCTGGCTGAGTAGCACTGAACATCTGCCTCAAGGCAAGTCACCTGGCCCAGCTCTTGAAACCACCAGCTTCATTGGCAGCAAATGAAATCCTTGGCTGAAGAGAGAAATCGCAGACTTAAAACTATCTGTGCAGGAAAAGAGGTGAGAGTGAATGCTGTTAAACAGGGCATGAGACAGGAAACAGGTATTTGCCAGCACAAAGCAAACCCTGGGCATCGCTGGAGTAGCCAGGGAAATGTCTCTCCTTTATCAACAGGCTATATCACCCCATCAGCCCTACAAGCACAGGGGACCTGCAGGGAAGCAGGACCCACTCTCGGGGAAGGTGGAAGCCTCATCTGGAGGCAGCACCAGCAACATAGCTCTGCCCCAGTTGTGATTTTTATAATAAGCTGAATTCTCAGCTGGACCCAGCAGAAAATCAATAGTGGGACTTGAGAAAGCAGTCAAAATCCATGGAGCTAAATTGGCCACCCTGCAGGCAGCTGGGCCTTCTCGGGCATTGTGATGTGCAGCCACACTGAAAGGGGAAAAATAGGACAATTTCAAAAATCCTTTGAAATAATTGCCTAAGATTATTGAATTCTCTTGAAATACCAGGGCAAGATGCAGAAGTGCTTTTTAAAAAGTTGGCAGTGGGAGCTGGAGGAGCGAGGGAAGCCACCTTCCTGTTGCCAAAGGCATCTGGGGACGGTTGAGGTGGGTTTTTCCCTTTCCCAATTAGATCCAAAGAGTCCCTGCCACTCCACCTGTGGAGCCTTATCTGTAGAGCAGCACATCGGCTTTAGCAGAAAGCCTTTCTTTCTCCAAAGTCTCTTTAATTCCATCCTTTTAGATCTGCCTTTTCAAGCGCAGCCCCAGCGCCTTCCATCTGCCCTTACAATAGAGATGGTGTCCTGAATCATTTTATTTTTGGCAGCTTTGCCTTCCGCTCCTTGCTGGCAGGGAAGCAGGGAGAAGACATCCCCCTCTCCACAGCCTCTGAGGATGCTGTTGGACTTGGGGATGGCTATTTTGGTCCTCAGCTCCTTCTACCATGGTGGATGCAGGACAGACGGACGCTGTCAGGCAGCATCCCCAGGCTGTGTGAGCCTGTCCATGAATTATTCACAGCACATGGCTCTTGCTGGTTTATAGCCAGGTGGTTATAGGGACACCTGGCTATGCCATGTGCATCCTATATCCTAAATCCACCCCATGGTAGCCCAGAGCTGGGCTGGCCTTTGAACATTCCCCATTTGGGGCTGGGGAAGGTGTGGGAAGCCTCAACCAGAGTTTTCCATGCCTATCAACCTCTTCCAAGCTATAGGAAGAAAGACAGGGCAGGAAAGTGAGGAAAAACATAAAGAAACAATTTTCCTCTGACATCTTTCTTTTCTTTTTCAATGTGAGCCCTTACAGGAGGAGGTCTTTAAAATTAATAATGTTCTTTCTTTTTCTCTCTCTATTCCCGAGACTCCTGGTTTAAATTAATGAAATGTCAAATACTATTAAGTTCCGATGATGTGTTTGTGATAACGAAGGGACTGATTTTCAGCCAGTTTACAACTCTGATCTGTTCTCTCACCCCCCTTCTCTTTTTTGGCTCTGATTAAAACTCCCTTTATTAGATTTGCTCTTTCATGGGCTCCCTCTGATTTCTAACCTTTGTGGTCCAGGGCTGGGGAAAGCCTTTTCATTGAGCAGATTTGAAGGCTTTTTAGCATTCTGGTATTTTCCTGCCATGTCTGCTCAGGAGCTGGTGGGTACTCCCAGGGATGTCACCTGGGGTGCTGCAGGGCACATCAGGACTGGACCCTGCCACTGGGATGTGACTTTCAAGGCAGCAGGGATGCCAAACTGGGTTTTCCCTTATGGTGACTTTACCCAGACACCGTGAAAAGGAAGAAAAAAAAAACCTCTGACAGCCACAAACTGCCTTGGGGAAGGCCAGCAGGGATCTCCAGAGAAGGCTTTCCGAAGTGCCTGAACAGCCTGACTAGGAATTGAGGCAGTCCTTGCTTCACTGCCAAGGTCATATGGTGAGGGTCATACAGCTGGCAGTGTGTCCAGAGGAATGAATTAGGGAAGGACAAATGGATGGACTAACAGCTAGATGGGCCCATCCTCTAATGGATGGCCAAAAAGGTGACAAGGTGCTCTTGCCTAGGGCTTCATTAGTCACCTGTCTGGCTGTGCTCCCTGGCAAACTGGAAGAGCTTAACGGGTTAATCTGTAATTTAGGACTCAACACCAAAGATACAGTTGTTGGGAAGAGAAGAAAGCCCTGTCGAAGGCTTTGGGAAATAATTTGCCTTGGCACTTTCTTATAAGAGCGAATTGATTTTTGCTGGGCTGTGTCAGGCTGAATTATGAATGGGGGAAAGTAGGGTTGGTGCTCCTGGAACTGAAGGTGTGATAATTAGAGGCACATGCGGAGGGGGCTTGGGGGCTGCCTTCTTCCAGCATTTCCCATGTGAATCCAGGACTCAAGAGCCCTCAGAGTCCTTGGAGATATAGGTTTGCTTCAGCCTGCACACAGAGATTGCCCCCATGTTTGTGCCCCCCAGACTGGACCAGGAGAAGCCTTCTCTGGGCCATCCGGGACCATATCCTCTCACTGTCCAGGCAGTAAAGCAGCAGATCCTGCTTGCTGGAATGTGAAACAAAGCATCACCCTCATCCTGGGAGGAGGTGGGAGTGTGCAAGAGGTGATCCCATCACCCTGCCCTCCATCCTGCCCTGCCCACTGCAGTGCTGCTGGGAAGGAACTGTGTCCCCAAGCCCTGTTCGTGCCTTTAAAAACTCCTGGTGCTGTGTCACTGCCTGCATCCCCCTCCATCAGTCAGCGCTGAGCCTGCTGCCCCCCAAGTGTGTTACCGTGACCTGCTCAGATGCTGCTTTGCACGGCAAAGGTGTACAATTCCTGCAGGCTGCTGGGAATTGTAGTGCAGTAAAGCCAGGAGGCAGGAGTAGGACAAAGCCAGGCTCCCAGCTGGCTGCTGGCCTGGCCCGTGCTGCTCCCCTCGGCAGAGCCAGAACCAGATCTTGCCCCCGGCATGCAGAGACCCCAGGAAACCTGCACCTGCCTCTGGCACCAGCCACCTCTCCAGAGCTCCGAGCATCCTGCCATGCAGCTTGGCTTTTGTTTGCCAGCTCAAGAGGAGGCACTGGGAAGAGAATGAGGTCTGGGCTTTTTCTTTTTTCCCCCTTGCCCTTTTATTTATCGTCCTCTATTACGAACCAGCTCCAGCTCATCAGTAAGACCTGGGAACAGCAATTCCTGAATAAGAGAGATGCTGTAGAAAAGCCTTGCCTGATCGCAGCCACCTCCTAAACAAAGGGGCTCAGACTATTCACTTCCTTCCCTGCCCCTTTTCCCAGAAAATCCACCCCAAAGAACAGCTTGTTCAATAAGCCGTCTGCTCCGTAATCAGCCTAACCCAGTAATAAGCACCAGGCTCATCCAGCTCGGCACAGTGTCCCCTGGTTCCTGGGAGGATGGAAATGCCCTGCTCCCCAGGGAAACAGGCAGGCACAGAAAGGAGGCGGCTCTCACACGGCACATCCAGCACTCTGGGAGGGGGAGAAGGGGGGCACCTATCTCTGTTGCCTCCTGGAGCTGTGGTTTAGCCCTCCCCAGGTAATTGTGCATGGAAATGGATTCCCATTTCTCTGCTCAATCGTCCTGTTTGCTGTCACAGCCGAGCGTTTTGCATGTGCAATTACCCATCCCCGCACATCTCTGTGGGCACGCTCAGGTGTTGCCTGCCAGCCTCGGGCGGCCGCCGCACAGCCACGTTGCGCTGCGTTTGGGCTGTGATAGCAGTCAAGCAGAAGCCATTTTCCATATGAAGCTGCAGGACCTATGGGATAAATAAATGGGTTGGAAAGCCAGGCTGTGTAATGAGTTAATTTAAAACCTGCCTTCCCTTCTTGTATATTAATTTACTTGGCATTATGTTTAATCTTTCACTTACTGGGTTGCATTGGTTTCTTTCTCTCCTTCCCCCTCTGGCAGATCCCTGGGATGCTCTGCCTTCGGCTGGAGCAGACAGAAGCTAAGCCAGGGCTGGAGAGTGAGGACCAGGCCAGGGCCAAGAGGAGCTGCTGTGTCCAACAGGAGCTCAGAGTGCCACCTTGAAGGCTTCTGTTCTTCTGGATACCAAACAGGTGTGCACAAATTCCCTGCAATGGAGGGGAGACCACTGCTGGGTATCCCTGGTGTCATTCCCAAGGTGCTAATTCCTTTAACCAACTGGGAGGGTGGTGCAGGGAATTAATGAGCTGTAATAAGGACAAGTGGAGCTGACAAGGCAGCAGGAAGTGGAAGCAGAGGACTGGGTGGAGGAGCTGAAATTTGGCTGGGGATGATCCTGCCTGAGCATCCATCACGCTGCTCCCATCCTCCTGGCAGCAGCCCCGAAGCCTCGGGTGTGAGTGGATGGCACTTCACATGAGAACCTCTCTGAAGGGCACAGGAGGCCAGTGCAATGAATAAAAGGCTGCTGCAGCCAGGGGAAGCAGGGAAGAGCCGACAGCAGCAGCTCTGCAGTGAGAATGAACAAGTGAACACTGGTCTTGGGCTTTGTGTCGCTCCGTAATGAGGCTGTGCTGCTGCCCCGCACCCATGTCTGGTCTGGATCCCCACCGGATTGCTCACAGGTCCAGTCAAAGAGAAACTTGAGGGTGGATATTGCAGGCAGGGAGAAGTGGGGAGGGAGGGAGCAGCAGGCAGGGCTTGGCAGGGTTCACCAGCAACCCAGGGATGCTGCAGCAGTGAGTGCCAGAAAAAGAGACTATTGTGGAGCTTATTTAAGATAGGCTGACCAGAGAAACTGTCCCTGAGGACTTGCCAGAAAAGAAGACGGGTGCAGGGCCCTGGGGCTGCATCCAGCCCAGAGGGAGCACGGGGTCACGGGGTTTGATCTATGCCTGCTGCCTCTTCCGCACTGGGGGAGCATCGTAGCAGCTGCTGCTGGGAACATCCCCTTCCCTCCCCTCTTGCTAACGAACGTAGGTGAAACTTGCTGTGCCATGACTTTAATCAGCAAAGAAAACTGCAAAGCCTTTTTTTCCCCCTTTCCCCACCTGCTGAATTCAGCACCGAATGCGAATTAGGCGGCGTTTGGGCTTGGCTGCGCGCCCGCTTCCCGTGCTAATGCAGGGAGCCAGACTCTCCCGCACCCCGAGCCTCCCAGGCTAATCCGAGGCACGCCTGGATCAGCCTCTGGCATTTCACACTGTGCACGTAACCCCCGGAATTTAAAGGCTGCTCTCTGCTGGCTCAGCCCGTGTGGCTCCTCTGAGCAGCTGCCACCAAGATCAGCACATGCCAGGGAGCAGGACTGGCCCTTGGCACCCGTGGGTGGCTGGGCAGGGACATGGGAGCCAAGTACAGCTCTGGGGAGTGTGTGGTTGCATTATCCCACGGCTGATGTGCTCAGCAGCAATGGGCTGCCTGCCCCAGGAAGGGATGCAGGAGTCAGCATCCCGGAGCTCTGCATGTGTGTGAGGTCCTGGAGCTGTACCCCCGGGCTCACACCTATGGGTGCATGAGCATGGCAGGAGTAATTTGTGGCTCCATTAGCACTGGGAGTCGGCATAGGAGCCCTGCAGTGTGTCCATTTGATATGAAGCAAGTTCCACTGAATAATGAGCAGTAATTGGATTTCAGGGTTAACCAGCTTGCAGCAAAAATAGAAAAGAACAGAAAGCCATTGGATATTTCTGTTCTGGCTCATCAGACACTGGAAGTTTATCTCTGCTGAGAATAGCACAGGAGAGGTAAAGTTATTAGTGACCATCAGAGCATGGTGATACCATCTCCCTCTTGCGTTTAGTGGGATGAGTCTGTGCGTCCTCTGTGAGTTTCATTTAAGGCTATGGAAGTTTATAACCCCCGGTGGAAGAGCTCCACACGTGCACCAATGCAGTGTGGCAGAGAGGGGAGAAACCAGCTCTCCTTAGTGTGCAGGAGCACCTGGCGTTTGCTGTCAGCCTCAGGCAGAAGGCAATGTCTCCTGCCAGGGTCACCTCATCCGGGTGACAGTCTGGTGGGGGGAAGGCCAGCAGATGTGCAGTACCACCGTGCCTGGAGCCACAGTTGCCTGCTTTGGGGTGGCACCAGTGTAGGCGGGGTGGGCACTGCTGCCTGTGCCAGGCGCTGGGAGGTGCCCACAGCCATGGTGGCCCATCTTCCAGCGAGATGAATTCCTGCTGGGAGTGGTGCAGAGAAGGGCTATTAGCATGGGGCGGAATGGAAAGCCTGTCTTGTAAGATGAAGCTGAAAGCACTTGGCTTGTTTAGCCCAGCAAAGAAAGGCAAAACAGGAATATGATTACTCTCCATAAATATATCAAGCAAGTAAACACCAGGTACAGAAAGGAACCATTTAAGCTAAAAGACTGTGCTGGCACAAGAACAAATAGGCTTAAACTGGCTAATGTAGGCTGGAAATTAGGAGACAGTTTTTAACCATGGGAAGCAGAGGAGGAAAAATACCTCATTGCTTTTCCAGATGGAGCCGGACCAGCATGTGAAGGGAGCAGAAAGCCAGCTGCCTGCAACTGCAGGGGTCTGGGGTGGGAGCCAGCAGGGTCCTGCCATGCCAGGCTCCTTCCAGGATGGCTGGGTACACAGTGCACAGCTGACAACTTTGGAGGTCCCAGTTTCCCAAGGCAGGGAGCACTGTTCCTGCAGGCAGGGCCTGCTGACACCAGTCTCCCTCTGTTCAGGGGCTGGCAGGCACCTGGTGCTTGGGACAGTCCCCCAAAGTGCTCAGGGTGGAATAGGTAATGAACCAGAGGCAACCAGAGGCATCTACCAGTTCAGAAGGTGCCACAGGAGCAAAACCTTCACTGATCAGAGCAGGGCAGCTCAGAGCACCTGGATTAGGGCTGGGAACCTGCTGCCATCACTACTTGGTCTGCATTTTCACTGGGAATGGCACACAGCTGGGCCACCAGCTCCAGATTTTACCTCCTGCATGAAATTATTCTCAATTCCCTGTATATTCTAGGGCCTGCCTAAAGGATGGGTGAAGAATCTGCTGATGAGGACTCTAATCAGTTTTGAGAGCAGGTAATTTCTCAGCTAGAGATCATCTCCAAACAGGAAATCAGATTCAGGAGAAACCTGCTTTATGCAGCACATCATGGTGGACTCAAGCAAAGCTTGTGGTAATAAGCAGAGCTGGAATAAGAAGATCATTACTTACAGTATGCATTAATTACTTCACAATCCTCCTACCAGGTGTGCTTTCCTATCTCACTTATCTCTAGTATTAATGAACAGGAATAATTCTAGACCCAATCCTGGCATCGGGGCAGGTTTTTTCTGGTGATGTTTCTCCTTTCTGAAACTGGAGGAAAGATGTTCCCTGCTTTCATTGTGCGTTTAGAGTCTGGCAGCGTGCCTGAGATCGTAGTAAGACACAAAAGCATCTGATGGAAGCGGCCACTGGATGGAGCCTTAAAGGTCATAACAATTCCCGGCTCTGGTACAGATGGTGTTCACTGATGAAAAACACCAAGCGGGAAAGCAGTGAGCATCAGGGCTGCGGGATGCTGCAGAGCCCAAACCCAGCGCCCTGATCCCAGCTCCAGACACCTGAGCCAGCTGCCAGCACCTCTGCCTGCTCCTGCCCCGGGTCCTGCTCTCGCTGTGGCGGCTGTAGATTGCTTGGGGCAGGGATGCACTCACGCCCCGGGGTGCTCTAAAACACCTCACCAAACACGTTGCTTCATTCCGGCAAGATAAACAGAGATAAAGTGACTGTGTGAAGAGAATTCCAGTTTTGATTAAAACCCACAGATCTGCAAGCCTCGGCTCCCGCTTGAATAAGGATGAGGATAACATTGGCAGGAGAAAATGAAAACATCTGACGATATCTGAAGCAGAAATGTGGCAGGGTGTCAGCTTTGGGAAAGGGGTTCCCAGCTTTCTCCTGGACAGGGTCTGGTGTGCCGAGTCCTTGGCAGCTCCGCTCCCTGCAGCCCTGGGAAGGGGTAAGGCAAATTCAGCCAGTGGGATAAGGATTTTCTGGATGAGTGGACGAACGCACTCACTAAAAGGGGCTCTGCAGGAGGGACGAGGGCCATCACTGGCTCCAGCTGTTGGGACTCATCCTCATGGCACACCCAGCAGCCCAGGGGGTGCGGTGCGTCTTGGAGGGGATGTCAAACAGCGCTCCCTCTGTGCAGGCGCTCTCCCTTTAAAGCAATCCCGGGGCCGAGAGCGGGGAGGAGGCGGGGGCGGGCGGGGGGCGCGGCGCCTCGGTTCGGCGGCGGCTGCTGCGGGAGGTGGCCGGCGCCGCGGCGGCGAGCGGAGCCCGGCAGTAGCCGCCAGCCCCGGGGTATGCGGGTGAGCGGGAGAGGAACGCGGAGGAAGGCGGAGAGCGGCGGGGAGCGGGGCGAGGGAGCCCGGCCGAGCCCTCCCGAGCGGCGGAGGATGCGCCGAGCCCCGGGGAGTCGAGCCCAGCTGCAGCGCGGCGCGTCCCGCCCGGCCGCCGCCCCAGCCCGCGCAGGTAACGGCGGCGGAGGGGAGCGGGGCACCGGGATGGGGTTTTGTGGGGGGAGAATATTCATTCCCCCCGGAGGCAGGAGAGAGACCCATGGTCCCTGGGGACCTGCGGCTCTGCAGCGCATCACTCGGCAAGCGGGACTTGATCCCCTCGCAGCGGGGCTGAGATGAGGGAAGGGTGCTCCCCGGAGTGAAGGGCTCCCCCGGCGCGAAGAGCTCCCTGGGGCAGGCAGAGACGGGGTCGCCGTGCTCTGGCCCCCACAATGCCCCGAGGGGCTGGAGGCCCAGCTCGGAGCGACGGCAGATGCTCAGTGCCAACCTCAAAACCGCCCCGATCGAAGCTCGGCTTTGAGGTTGGATGCATCCAGCAACCTCAGGCAGCTGGCGCGGGAGATAGGCAAAGCGTGGCGTGGGGTGACGGGTTCCCATCTTGCCGCCTCCCGAAACCGGCCGACTTTGGGCTGATGCCGTGGGGCACCTGGCCCCCAGTGCTGCCTGTGGGGGCAATGGGAGCCAGTCCTTGCTCAGACTAGAGCTAGAGGAGATGACAAGGGTGCCTAGGACATCACAGCTGGGTCCGTAGGCACTGCTGGCTCCATGATGGATGATACCCCAGCTTTAGCAACAACAGGGGTTCGGTTTGATCCCAGACACTTTGTTTGCAGCTCTCTGTTCATCAGAGGATCTGCCCAGCTAGGGAAGCTGCCTGCGTGCTTCTTACATCTTCCTCCCCTGCTAAATTAGGGCAAATTGCCAAGCTGGCCCCCTGCTCCCTTGCCCATGTCTTTATTGAGAAACTGAGTCTCATCTCATGTTCCTCGACTTGTACAGGAGCAACCCACCACAACAGCGACCCGAGGGCCCCAGGGCTCTCCTTTTATCTGCTGCGCTGCTAACGGAGGAGAGAGAGGTTTAATTATCCTCAAGTGTCAGTTCAAGATAGATCTGCTGGGACACAGCTCTTGGCAGGTGCAAAATAACAGGACGTTTTCATGCATGGGAGGCTGAGCTGGGAACAGTTCAGTGGCTTAATTGGAAGGGTTCATATCAGGGTACAGAAAATGGGACGGTGCAGGCTCCAGCAGTGATCCCGGTGCTGCAGCCATGGGAAGGGAAGATGGATGCCAAAGGCTAAGAACTTTCTCTGGTGCATTGTTTTGTGGGCTTGGAGCACAGCAGGTGCTCTGGGCTGGTAGCACAACCTCAAGTCCATGCCGTCCTCCAAGGCGCTGATGTGTTTTCAGCCTCACTTGGTTTCTCAGCTTTTCAGTTGATTCCCATGAGAGTCCTTTCAGCGCCACTGGGAGATGTGCCCTGTTCTATGGGGCATCCAAGAGCTCAGAGTGAGTGAATTACTCCAGAACCAGGACACTCTGGAGCTGTCTTCTAGGCATGGGAGGTGGGATGGCCTCAGGGCTTATGGAACAGCTTTTCCTCCCTCCTCCTGCCAAAATCCCTGAAACGGTTTACAGGAGAGCTCAAGCTTTTGAAAAGTTTCAGCTCTCCAAATCCATGGGGAAAAGCCCCTTCTCTCACCAAACAGCTGTGGCATGGGACTGACTCCTAGGGGGATGTCTCCACCCTGCCTGGGCTGCAGTGCTGGATGAATGAAGCATCTGTCTCCTCATCTCCTGTCCAATCCACACCATGGTTGTTGGCCCCTGGAACCAGATTTGGATCAGAAAGCAGAACCTCCTCCAGCTGTGGCATCCCACAATAGCCATATTTCTACCACAAAATGAGACCTCTCTGTGTCCAGAGGCTGTAATCATCCTGGTCTGGGACACTCCAGCACGAGGAAGAAGGATGTCCTATTTTATTTTATTGTTCATCCAGATATGCTGAGCTCTTTTCTGTGCTCATTCCCAGGGGGCCATGGCACAGATGTAAAGAAACAGTGCCCCCATCTCTTCTGGCTCCTTGGAGGGGACGTGGTATCCTGATTTTCTGGTGAAGTCACGGTGTTGTGCTATGGTAGTTATGTTCTTTGTTTTAGGGTCCAAGATAATGATTTAGCTGTACTTAATTTCAGTGCTGGGTGTAACAAGCCAGCCCTCATGCAGTTCCTACCAGCATGAAACAGCAGTTGGCGTTAGAGGTCTGGGGTTGGTCCTGTCTCATCTATAGCAATCATATTCTAGCCCCCTCTTGCTCATTGTTGGTGTCTTTTTCTGACACTGTGAGAGGACATTCAGTAAACACAATGAGTTTTGTAGTTGTGCTGAGATGGTGTTTTCAGGAAGACCCAATTATTAAATGTCATTTTGGCATCATCTCCTTCCCACTTGTGCTTGGTGAACGCTGCTATTTGCTTGTAGCCATGCTCCTGTCCTGCCACAGTCACATCCCTCCTTTGCAAATCTGCCTTAGTGAAACTTGTAGGTTGTTGCTTGGGTGAACACCTTGTGAATACTCCTGGTGCTGTGACCTGTGTGGTGCCGGTCCTGATGTAGGAGTGCTGAGTATCTGGCTAGAGGTGGCTCGAGGGAGGGCAGCTCTGAGAGGAGGCTTTCTGTCCTTTGTCATAGTTAACTGTGCCTGAGTCTCTGACAAAGGCATTTTGGAGGTGAGATTGAGGAGCAGAAGCTCCTCCTCACTTCTTCTTGGAGGCCAAGCATCTGGGACATGGGCTGAACCGAGTAAGAGCAGAACCCTTACTCGTTTCAACTGCAACAATCTTTTGGTGCCACCTGTGATGGGAACATATTTAGACTTGATATATATCCCCCACCTTGACTTTGGGCTTTGGATCAAGGCATAAGAGCTTTTGATGCTTGCACACACAGTAAGGGGAAAAAAAAATTAAAACCACAATCCTCAAAATGTTTGCAAATCCAAGAGCTTATCCTCACACTGGGTAGGCAAAACTAACCAAAGGTAGGATCAGTAAATCACAGAATCAGCCACTTTCATCATCAAACGTGAGGGCTGGGACACAGCTAGCACGGAGCAGCATAACCACACGGAGTCCTTGGGGGGATGCTCGGGATCTGGCACCATGGGTTTTTCTTTTAATACCTTTACAGTGAGCAGCTTGGCAATCAGCAGGGATCCCAGCCATATGTGGATGGGGTTGGGCTTCAGATGGGTGTGATGAAGAAACAAAGGCTGCTTGTGGTACCAAGGGCACCCGCTGAATGAACCTCTTGTGAGGGGCAGTGGCTGATTCAGGACCAAATGGGCAGAGCTAATGCAAGCCCCCGCCTTTGTCAAGCGGGTCTGATAACTTCAACCAGTAACTGAAATGCTGAGAAGGGAGAACACCCACACTTTTAGCCCAGGGAGGAGATTTAAGCCATCCCTGCAAAGCTGAGAACATCCTATCTGGAGATCAGCACATCAATGCCAACAATAATAACAGTAAAGGGGCTGGTTGTAGAGCATTCCATCACTTTAGCCACTCTCCTGCACCCACGTGCCACCAAAGCCCCTCTCCAGTGAGGCCAGTCCCTGCTGCTGGTGAGCAGGGGCCATCCTCTCGCTGTACTTGGTGTGGTGGGGAGGTGGAATGGAGTTGTGTGGCGAGGTGTGAAGGGATCCGGCTGTCTTGGCACATCGGCATCAGTAGTGCATGATACCCCAAGGCAGCCACTGCTGAAGCTGACTGTGTGGGGTGTGTGTAGCAGCAGTGGGGAGAAGATGGGCTGGCATCTGACCTTCAGATCTGTCCTTCTGCCATGCTGAAAGCAAACTCAGAGCCAGAAGTAAGGCAGATGGCATCTCCCTCACTCGCGCTTGTGTTGAGCCATGCTGGTGCTCCAAGGGCAGCAGCGAGCCCAGGTTGCCCCGGGGCAAAGTGCCAGTGGACCAGGACAGCACATCTCTTGGTAAAGTCATCAGGGACCCAGAAACCCAGCCCACAGGGAGCACTGCAAGGCTGAAGGTTTTTTTCCCAGCATGTTTGGACCTGGGACGTCAGCTGGAGCGACAGCATTGCCCAAGCACCCCAGTGGTGTCAGAGTCTGGGGTCAGGCCAGTCCATCTGGAGTTTCATGGCATTATCTCTTAAATGCCTTTAACTGCAATAGGATGGCCTGACTGATTGGATTGTGCTCTGTAATTAATTAGCTGGGTGCACCGTATGGGAAGCAGCATCAGTGGGAAGAGAGGGGGGAATCTGCTGGCAGGAGCTGTTAAGCTTCAAATGTCCATTTCTCATTAAACCAGCCCCATGCAGCATTAGTCCCTGGGCACAGGGGGTTAGTTCCAGGATCCTGGCCCTTTTACACAAGAGGAAGTGTTGTTTTCCTGCCTGACCCTTCCCCCAGTGCCTGTGTCCTGAGAACCCCAACCAACCTGCCTGGCCTTGGGGACCAGAGGGAAGAGCTTGTTCAGGCTGGGATGTTTTGGGGGTGGTGAGGGGATGCTCCCTCCTGACAGGGTGACAGACCCTGCAAGGACTGTAGGATGGCTCCAGGAGTTAGGGGCTGCTGGGCATGGCTGGTGGAAGCCCCATTGCTCTTCCCTCCTGCACTGGAGCCCATGGGCTTCTCTCCACTCCCCTCCAGCTCCCAAACCTGCCATGCTGCTGCTCAGCTTCTTTGTCTACTTTTAGCATCCATTTATGCCTTTAAACAGACAGCATCCCCCTTAGGGTGGGTTTTTTCCTTTGTGTTTACTGTGGGGATTAATCAGGACCTGCAGCGTGAGGGAAACCTGCAACAGCTCCTTGTTTATTGTTTGATTTGGGAAATGCTGCTGGGCTGGGCTCATGTTTCAGGTCCATGCTGTTTTTTAAGGGGTGCACTTAGGGAGTGTTGTGGGAAGAGGGGGTGTCCCTTTCTGCCCTGGGCGGGGGTCTCTCCTGGGTGTGGCATCCTTTGGGCATGGGTTGTTCCCTCCCTCACTGGGTCCTGTATGGGTGGAGGAGAGAGAGCTCTTCTTGGGTGCCTCCCGTGTGAGGTGAGACCTGTTCTCTGCTCAGGTGCCCCCACCAATCCATCCTACACCCATGGGTCTGTCTGCAGTTCCCAGGTTCCTGCAGCGCCCATTTGGAATGTAGTGAGCTGGGATGTTTGCTGCTAACAGGCACCTCTGTGCTCTTGTAAAATTTCAAGCTGGCTTGCGATGGGGAAACTGAACTTTGCCCATAAGCGCCTGCTCACAATGGTCCCTTCACCTGTGTTTGGGGTCTGGGATGGGCTTTCCCCCTCCTCGATGCTGTAAGGAGGTGGGTGTGGAGGAGGGCAGTGTAAAACTTCAGAGGGTTGTTGTTGTCTCCAGGCTGGAGAAGAGTTGTAATGCCCTCTGCTCCAATGGCTGATAAATCTTGGAGGAAAAAAACAAAGAAAAACCAACAAAAAAAGTCATGTGCCTGCTCAGCTTAACCCACAAAGGAAAACCACGTCATTTTAAAAAGAAAAGCTGTTAAAAATAGGATTTTTTAGCAGAGAATGCCACTCAGAGGAGTCAATGAGCTCCATTTCAAGAGCTGGGAAACAAAATGCTCCAGGGGCTGTGAAAGGTAGTCTTTCCTTTTCCAACTCCCTGAGTGTCAGGTGTGGCTCCTCAAGCTTGTTGTTTTCCATCTGGCTGTGCCAGATCCAGCCAGGCCGTGGTGGTCTGGCTGCCGTCTGCTCCCAGCTGCTGCTGCTCACTGGAAGTGGGGAATTCACCATCTTGGGAAGGGGAGAAGCTGTGACTCAGACTTGTGTTACATCTTGCCTTGGGTTTCCCACTCACCAACACGGCTGAAGGGGAGGTGGTGAGCCCCTTCTTTATTTATTTAATTTTTAATTGGCTAAGGAGCCCTCTCATTTGCTTCGGTTCTGACTAATGAGACGCGCCTCGCTTTGACAGCGTGTCACAAGCAATAAATTTCTCAGGAGCTTCTGGGTTGCATGGATGCCCTCATGCTCTTGCCTGGCTCACCCTCCTCCACATCACCCTGTGCTGCTGCCCCAGCCTGGCCTTTGAGCATCATCCTAGAGAAGGAGGGTTGGGATGAAGAGGTCTGGGTGTGAAACTGGTGGTCTCTTTGGGCTGGCCTCGAGGTTGAGGATTTGGGGACTTCCTATATTGTTTGTCTGGGATGGAAATCTGAAAGTAGAAATCGCCAAGGACCCAGACAGGCTGTTTAGCAGCCATGATCTCTGTTGTGTTTTCCCAAAGATCTCAGCTGTGCCTCAGGGTGTGAGCACTGTGCCAGGCTCCAGCTAATCTCACCAGGGGCTTGGGCTGGCTGGCAGTGAACCAGCATGCCAGTGAAGATCCTATGGAAGACTCTCATCCCCATAAAAAATGCATTTTTTTATTGGAAGGTTTTCCAGGAGCATGTCTCCTTTGGTGAGGAAAGAAGGGGATGGTCTCCAATAGGAAAATCTAGATGGATCCATGATTTTCAAGGCATTTCCCATGGGGCTTTAGCAAAAGGGCCCTGGTTGCTGCAGGGTGGTGCAGAGATGAAATTCTTCTTCCTTGCCATCCTGCTGTTGTCAGGGTATGGGGTCCAATCTTCCTGGGATCCTTGCTCTGGAGCATCCTTGTGTGCATTAGGAGCATATAGTATAGGTGTTGTGTGATGCTGATACAAGTGAGGAGAAGGATCATGGGTGAGCTGAGGGCTGCCACCCTTAGACAGAGATGCTCAGCCACATCTGACCAGAGCAGAAGGCCTTGGATGCTGCTTTGTTTGAGGGCGTGGACACCTTGGTGCTGTTCGTCACCTCTTGCTGGGTGACACTAACCTTCACTCTCCTGGAGTCGTTAAGGGACTGCTTGAGGTTTCAAATCATTGACGGGAAGCACCAACTATTAGCACTTCTTCTCTTTGTATTTGTGATGGATTCTCTTTAGGCGTTGCTCTTAGTGGCTCTCCACTGTTAGCTTTTGTTTTCTCCTCAATAGCTTGTCTAATAAACGCCATTATCTTGGGCACAAATCTACTTCATGTCTCAATTCCACTTGGCGAGAGTTGGTAATAACAGCTGAACAACATCCTTTGAAAAGGGACTCTGTCACCAGCAGCCCTGGATGCCACTTCTCCGCTTCCCACACTTGTCCCCAGAGCAGATAAAGACAAGGGGAAGGCGCGTGGCCAGAAAGCAAAAGGGACATCGTCCTGATAAATTGGATGTCTGAGCAGTGCCGGCAGCAGTCAGTGCAGCAGCTCCAGGGATCAGGGCAGCTCGGGCCCTGCCACCTTGGTCATTAGAGGAGATGTGCTTATGGCCTGGGATCCTTCTAATTACAGCAGATTAGAGGGAAAGGATGGTGGTGAAAGGTGATGGCTTGCAGGGAAGATCAGCAGTATTTCTTACAGCTTGAAGGAGCTTCTTATCTGTGGCCAAATCAAGCTGTTGCCTCCCAGTCTGAATCTGGTCCTGAAAAGGCTTTAACTGGTAGCTGCTGGGTGCTTACCGGGTTTCAGGTCAGCCTGCAGGTCTGTGAGGGGAAGTATTAAGGCACCTCCATGTTTTGGCTGAGGGCAGCACATTCCCAAGGGTGTTTAAGCCCATGGAGACCTGACCCTGATGTCACTGCAGTGACTTTTGTTAAGTGACCCTACTGCATGAGCAGATGAAGTGGAAGGCGAGCAGTGTTTTAATTAGAACAAACTCTATTTAGTTCTGCTGGACCAGGCTGTGCTCAGCTGCTGTGTTTTCAGAGCTTCCCAAGGAGGATTTCCCATGCTCGGGGGGAAGGGGACCACCAGTGGGAGCAAGCTGCCCCATCTCCTCTCAATTGTCCCATTGCTGGAATGTCTGGCTGCTTCCAGTATCTGTCCCCTCCCTGAGTTATAAATACTTTATCCTCTCAGTGCCTAGTGCATCAAATATTTTATTTTTAATGGCATTTTCTTTTTCTATTTTTTCCTGACTTGGTTCTTGTATTTCAAAACACGCCCGCTACGCTTGTAGTGCTCAGACATGCTCTCGGCTTCCCCCCAAATGTAATTGCTTTAAAACTGCAGATAGTTGGCGAAAGCAATTTTCTCTCCATTACGGAAGACTCCAGCTCCTCTCATCCTTCATGCAAGTCACTCTCCCCCAGCCCTGCCTTCTCTCTGCTGCTGTGCAATGCTCAGCACTGGGCTTGTGGTACCTCTGCTTTCCAGAACGACACTCTTGCTTTCCCAGGCTCGAGTGGTGCATGGTGGGGACATCTCTGGAGGGGATAAGTGGCTTCTACCACAGCTTCTGCTGAGCAAGGGTGACGCTCTCTGGCAGCAAAGCCCTTCCCTTGGCCGTGCTGGTCTCCCTGGCGGGATGGGTACCTGTGCCAGGCACGTGTTCACCACGGTTTTGCAGCTCCACCACGCGCACGTTTAACATGCTCTTTCTGTCCGCAGGACGTGTTGGGCTTTCAAAGACATTAATGATGGAAAATAAATTGGAATCTGAGAGAAATAATCTTTAGGCATTCTCTATAGGCCTTGTCTTGCCTTGCCTTCCTCAGCCATGTTGAAGGCTGTGGCTGGAGGGGAATATAAATGAGGAGGAGCCCCGGGTCTCTCTGATCTGTTGTGATGCCTTGTGCTCAGTGGATCTCGTTGCAGGGAGCCTGTCTGCTCACTGGTGCTGATAAACCCAGGAGGGGCTGGAGAGGGTGGAAGCCATGGGGGGTTGCTGGACCTTCCTGGAGGGCTTGGGGTTCTGAGTTAAATGAGATTGAGGCACACCAGATCTTCTGAGGGTCTCTGCCCTGCTTGAGTGTCACTCTGGCATGGGGCAGCAGTTGTCTTTGGTTCTGCACCAACCTGTCCTGGGGAGCCAGGCCCTTGTGTCAGCTGCCCACACTGCAGATGGAGTTAGGTTACAGGTAAATGAACCTGAACATGCTCATGCACACTATGGCTGCAGCGTTGCCTGCCCTGTGCTTGGACCCCATAAGGTGCTGGTCTCCTGCTTGGAGGGGAAGAAGTGATCCCCCCAGGACCACCACCCCCATCGTGTAGGGATCATGCTGGTCATCACCCCTGATATGTCCCTACTGAGGCCAGCAGCATATCCGGAAGCACCCAGAAATGTCTTGTCTAGGCACCCACACAGCATGAGAGGATGCAGTGGCTTTGTCAGCATCAAAGCTTTTGGTCCCTGGAGGAGAGCCAATGTGCCATAAAACCTGCTCATTTCTCCTGCCCTGCTCCTGCAAAATGAGCCTGGAGCTGGCATGGACCAGGAGTCCACAGGGAGCCATAGCTCACACCAGCCTCTGGCGAGAGGCTGTTAAAACACCACTGCCTATCTTAGCCAGCCCCTGGGCTGCTCTTGGACATGAACCAGCCTTGTAATGAGAGCTTTCTCTATGTCTGTTTGTTTTCTGAGCATCAGTTTAATGTCTGGAAAATCCTGGTGTAGCAGAGCCTGGAGCACTTTAAAGACGGTGCAGGAGAGGAGGGGTCTCTGTAGGGACCCTGCCTATGTCAGGTGTGGAGAGAAACCTATCCGGGCACCACAGCCAGCTTCCCATTTCCAAGGGATTTGGCTTGGTGTGTTGAGGGACACACTGAGCTTTGCTCCCACAGCACAGATCCATCGCTGTGAGAGCCTGGCATGGTATATACCATGTCCTCCCAGCCTTGGATACTCGAAGATGCCTAGATGAAGAGCTGAGGGTTTGGGTGGGGAGGACTCATGGGTCTGAAACCTGCTGTAATTGTCACATTAGCATGTTGAGTGGTGCTCGTGCATCCCTCTCTTAGGGGATGATGCCAGTGGCTTCCACTTCTCACTGGGATGGAGTCAAGGCCATCTGGCTGCTCCAAGGTGCTCCATAGCCCCCCAAAGTGGCCCTTCTTGCAGTGGTATCCTCCCAGTCATGTAGTTCTGTGTTGTCTTAATGGTGTCAAGCTCTGAATGAGCTTGGGCAATTTGCTTTATAAAGCAATGCACTAAATATGTCAACACTCAGTGCATGTTTTTAATATAATATTTCAGATTGTTTTGAAAGAAGCCAAGATCCTGCTTTCCCTCTTCATTAGGAATGTTTTATGTGAAAGAGATGAACAATAGAGAGAGTTTGCCAGAGAGAAAGCTTTCCCAAGTATTTGTTGCTGCTGAGAAATCAGCTGCTTTTTACAAAAAAACCTTCAATGCATAACTATCAGGGCAATTAAGCAGCTTGTAAGCTGCCAAGGAAGGTTGTAGAATTGGCTTTGCTGGTGATGTTGGAGGCCAGGCTTGACCGTAGCCATTGGGTGTGCTTTAGGCACAGTAAATCCCAGTTTCCAAAGGGGAAAGGGACTAAATGACCCACCAGTAGCCCCTGGCCTCCTGGGAGTTTCAGACAGACAGTCTGAGCTGCTCTGGCACGAGCAATTCCAGGCTGATGGAGTGAGTGGGTTTGTGAATCTCCTGCTGTTTCAGCCCAGAATCGATGGCTTTGGAACTTTTAACTCAGTTTCCGGCAGGACCAGGGGTGGGTTCTGTCCTGGTCTCCAGCTGGGAGACTTGGTCTCCTGCCATGGAAAGGGTAAGACCTTCTCCCTGCTTGGTTGCAAAGCTCTGTTCTGGCTGGCGCTACTCAAAAGAAAAGAAACCCAAAAAATCCCACTGCAGTACTTTCATCAGGGAAACTGAGTTCATGTCTGCTCTCCAAAGAGTTTCTCTTTTATCACAAGTTAGAGGAAACTTAGAGGGAACTGAAAACTTCCCTCTTCAATGAGGACAGACCTGGAGAGATGATGGGAGGAAGCTGTCAAAGCCCCTGCCAGCCCTAGCTCTCTTTCCATCAGGCCACCTCAGCTGAGGTCCCAAGAGGTGTTCTGAGATGACTTCCTCATGAAAGGGAGGGCAGTCAAGAGCCTGGAGCCTTCCCATCATGGAAAAGCCTGTCTGAAAGGCAGGGAGCCCCAGCCTCATTAGCTGGGGTGGCTGGCACTGGGGTAGTGGACCCTGGAGAGGGATTTGAGTGAATCAGCCCAGGAGAAATGCTCCAGAGGGGAGACCATGCAGATGTTGGCACGACAGCTGGCTATGCCGGGATGTGGGCTGTGGTGGGATGCTCTGACCCAGGGCAGGGCAGGAGGGAACTGACTGGGTGGCTCTGAGGTGAGACCTGGCATTTTGTGTGTGTGCCCACTGCAAGATGCTGCTGGATCAGGGGAGAGGGTCCCTAGGGATGCTGCTGCCCTGCTGCACCCAGGACAAGCAGGATCTGGTTTTTCTTCACCTCCTGGTAATCCTGTACTCAAATATTCTTGCTGCAGATCTGGTTTTTATCTTTCTTTTTTTTTTTTACCACTCCTAAATGGAGAGTTTAAGCCTATTCTTTTGTTTTCTGTGAAAGGAGCAGTAAATCCTTTATCCTGCCTGGCTGTTTCTGTGTGCATATTTTCTCATTGTGCTCTAGCTTGTCAGCTGTGTCAAAGCCCGGAAACCTTGGCCTCTGTTGGACTTCAGACTTGGATTTCTCTGTATTTAACAACACAGGCTCCCTTGGACTAGCAGTTCTTTTTTTTCTCCCCTTGGTGTCTTTTTTGTTGTTGGGGTTTTTTTTTTTTTTCCCCAAAAAATACCTGGTTAAAGAAATCCCTGACAAGAGGGAGCGAGCAGGGTGGTTGTTGGGTTCATTCCCAGCACATCATGCCAGCGCTGGCAAGCAATCACAGCCGGCATGTCCTTCTGTACCCCCGTGCCTCTGGGGTACCAGGGCTGCCCAGGGAAGGGGAACCCCCCTGGGTGAGGGAGCTTTCCGGAGATTAGCTTGGTGCCTAATGCTCAGGCAGTGGATGTGATGAGCACAAAGGCAGGATTTCGGCGGGATTAGCCGGGGGAGAGGCGGACGGATGGCTGCCTCTGCAGGGCTGTGTGCCAGCTCTGGCTGCTGTGCTCACTCCTGGGAGCAAGTGTGGGGTGTCTCCCTGGGGGGATCTGATGGAGTGACAGCCAGTCAGCCATCCCCAAGGCTGGAGAGAAGAAGAATGGGCTGTGGCACTGGTGACTGCAGGAGGGACTGAGGATGGTGGCAAGTGAATGCAGCCTGCTCCGTGGCCCGACAGTGTAGCAGCAGCCTCAGGAAGCTGCCAAGGGAGGCTGTAGAATTGGCTTTGCTGGAGATGTTGGAGGCCAGGCTTGAGCACTGGGCGTCCTTTAGGCACAGTAAATCCCAGTTCTCAAAGGGGGAATGGACTAAATGACCCACCAGCAGTTCCTGGCCTCCTGGAAGTTTCAGAAATATGGTCTGAGCTGTGCTGGCATGAGGAATTCCAGGCTGGAAGAGTGAGGGGGGTTGTGAATCTTGTACTGTTTCGGCCCAGAATTGATGGCTTTGGCTTTTATCTCAGTTCCCAGCAGGACCAGGGTGGGTTCTGTCCTGGTCTCCAGCTGGAAACCCAGTAGCCAGTGACCCACATTCCCTGGGGTCAGCTCCACCAGCTGTTCTGGTGCTCCACGAATGCCATGGCAGTTCACCACGCCAGGCAGCATGGGTGTTTGTGTGAGAACAAAAGAATAAACAATGGAAACTGTGATTAATTAGTGCAGCTAATTAGCAGTGTGCTTGGCCTGGGCTGGAACTTGGTGAGGTGCCAAAATCAGAGAAGCCACAGGAGAAACTCTGATTGGAACCGCTTTGGGGAAGAAGCAGGGAAGGGGAGAGGATGCTTTCCCAGCACCTCTTTGCAACTTGCCACGCGGAGAGGTCGGATTGGGGCCATCATTGCCCTTACACCCTGCAGGTGCTGCTGTTGCCATCCCCAGCAGCACCCTCCCATTCCCTGGTGGTGCCTGTGCTGAGAGATCACTTCCCTAGGCACAGTCAGCATCAGGAGCTGGGTGTTACAGCAGTGCTGCAGGTGCTAATTAATGAGCCCTCATTAGGGTCGGTGGGATTGCCTTCTCCATGGAATAGGATCCTGCTTGCTCGCCTTCCCCTACACGGTACAGCCGCCTTTTTCTTTGCTCTCCATTTGCAAATTAGCGCAAGGACCACGATCAGCAAACAAATTTGCAGCGAGCTCATGGCGGGCTTGGAGATTTGGAAGAATCCTTGGCAAATATTTGCCAGCCTCCACCGCAAACCTCGTGGATACTTTTCATGACAGAGAGATGCCGAGCTTAGCTGGCAACTTGGGGTAGGACGGCAGACCTCAGGTAGGGCATGGCTGCTAAAAAAATACCTGCGCTAAGAGGTGTTTTTTAACTCGCTTCCACCCCTCCTGTCCCCTGCCCTCCCGCTGTGCAGTGCGGAGATAGGCAGAGATGGGACGGCCGCCATGTTCGATGGTGCATGTATATGCAGGGCCAGCCCTCGGCCGCCGGGCACCGGGACACCGGGGCACCGCGCCCACGGGTCAGCGCTGCTCCCGCGGGCTGCGGGACGGGCGTGGGAAGGGCCCCCGGGGTCCCCGCGGGCAGGGCGCGGGGCCGCAGTGGCCTTTGTTGTCGCCGGTGCATGGGTGGCTGTGACCCCCGCGGCCCGAAGTTGGGGCCTGGCTGCCCATCCCTCCCGGCGCTGCGGGGCATGGCGGGGCCTGCGGGCTCAGGGGGCTCTCGGCGGCGGTGCCGGGGCAGGGGGGCCTCTGCTCCGTTGTGCCCGACCCCCGCTCCAGCGTTCACCTCCATCGGGGTGGGGTGGGGGTTATTTTATTGTATTTTCAGTAACACCGTCATTTGGGAGATGTGTAATAGTGCTTTAATGATTTTTAAGGGTCTGTTTTAATTAGGGGGCTTGGACTAGGTGATCTCCAGAGGTCCTTTTCAACCCTATCAGTTCTGTGGCTGCAGCCGTAGCAGGATCACATCATTGCCATTAAAAGGTGGCTGTGCTGAAATGCCATTTGCTCTGTGAGGTCTGAAGCAGTGCCCTTTGGAGTAACTGGGAGACGTGGCCCCTTTTGAGGACAGGACAGTCTATTTTTCAAGGTGTCATCACTTTGTTATTAATTTGTTAAACACTGACTGCTCAAAACTGTTTGAAACGCAAAAAGAGGATGTGAGTTCTGCCTTGGGGACCTCACCACTAAATAAATGCATTAAATCAAACTCTTGCTGGAGAGGAGAGTGCTGCATGTGAAGGTGAAGCTGGTTAGAGGATGGGTGGATGTACCACCTCCATCAGCAAAGGGTCTTGCTTCCCTTTCAGTTTTGAATTTGGGAGGAGTGATCACAGATCAGCAGGTCAAGGACCCGCTTTCTCTTAGCATTTCCGAGGTGCCAGTGGAACCCCTTGACTTGTGAGCAATGGACAGAGCTCCCCTGGCCTTGTGAGACCCCCAGCTGGGCCTGTCGAGCTGGGGGGGTCCTTCTCCTGCATGTTCATGGTTGTGTGCATCAGTGTGGGCCAGGGGCTGCTTGCTCAGGTGAGCTTGTACCTTTTCTTCCTCCCCACCTGTGATGCTGGAAGCATGTAACACCCTCTGGGAGCTGCTCCCAAGAATCACCCTGTGCCTGGCAGGAGCCCCTCGGGGGGTGCTGGACCTCTTCAGGTATCCACATCTGCTTAGTGTCCAGACCTAAGCAGATCCCACTGGTTTCCTCTCCTCGATGATGGGGAGGAGGGGAAATAAGAGCAATACAGAAAAATACCAGTATATTAAGTTCTTTACCTTCCTAACTTTCAGGTCGACCTTTCTGTGGGGTTGGGTTTGCTTGGCGTGTGCTCGAGGCCACATGTTTCCAGACTGACATCTTCTGTGCCTTCCCACCCACAGCCCCCTGTGCCCGGGAGCCATGAGCCGCCCTCAGCGCCCGCAGAGCCGCCGGAGCAGCCCCCCGGCCGCAGCCCCCCGGCACTCCTAGGCTTCCCTGCTCCCCTGGAAGGTGCTCATCGCTGGCGAGGAGAACCGGCCGTGCCTGCACCCAGCCTCTGCACCCCTGCCAAGGTAAGGATGTCTGTGAAAAGCAAAGGCAAGTTCAAGTGAAATCAGGTTGTTTCTTGTGTCGTTGCATCTCCTACCTACTCATCTCCCCCTCATCTTGCTGGGGGGAAAGGTGCTGGCTTGGGGGTGAGAACTTCTCTTGCAATTAAAAGGTGATTTTGAAGGCAGGGTAGCTGCTGGTGAAACCTGTTGCTTGCAGTCTGTATTCTGTCGGAATTTGCTCATAGTTTTAGAAACTACTCTGCTGCTGCAAGGAGCCAGGCTTGGGTGGGACTGGCGCCTTGTGACTGCCTCTGCTTCCCTGATGTACTTCCGAGGATAATTGTCTATAATTTGCCTCTTAACGATGCTCTGGAGGCTTCCCAAGCACGAGCTGCCTTTTCTCCCAACTGTAAAAGGCCTTTGGGGTATTGGAGGCTTCCTGCGATGGGAGAGTAAGGGGTCGCTGGGGGAGGGCATTTGGGAGGGGGCCAAGTCCCTGTCCCTGGGAAACACGCTCGTCTTCTCCTTGCACTTGGCAGTAGGGTTTTTTTAAGGTTAAAAAAGTAGAGCTCAGCTTGTGGGGGGTGAGCAGGGGCTGAGGTGATGTGGCCCAGCTGCCCTCCTGATGGGTGCAAGATCAGTATTCATGGCTGAGGAGTGGAAATTGAGATTAGAAACCAAAAACCCGATTTCTGAGATGGGTTTGGAGTTTGAGATTTTTGGGGCCTCTTGGTTTCAAGCTTCTCCATGCAAACAGAGATGTCAGCTGTGTGCAGCAGCATATGAGAAGAGCAGCTTCTCCCTGTGTGATCCCCAGGGCAGGGGAGCTGGGGCCTGGAGGAAGATGAGGATGCCACCAGCCTATCACAGGATGGACATGGGCATGAGACTCCTCTTTTGAGAGGTCTGTGAGAAGGTCACAGTGGACCCAGAGAGCTAAAAATACGAGTCGGAGCTGTGATCTGGCTTGTCCTGGTTCTCTTTGGGAGCTCCCTACCTGCAGCTAGGATCAGCTGGGATGCTCCAGCTGGGAAGCAGGGGCCAGTTAGTGCTGGGACATCCTCAGGCTGTAAATACCCAGCCAGCTCTAATCCTCCCAGTAGCTCCATCACTGCTGTTTTCCTAAGAGTTATTTGACTCTTTGTGCTGCACCTCTCAGACAAATGGCTTTTAAATAAAACCTCTGCTAACTCGTTAGGCCTCCTGTCCAGGTCACTTCCTGCATGGGTGATTTATAGGGCTGCTTTTAACATTTTATTAACTTTAAATCGCTGGGGCCAGTCAATCAGAGCCTATCCCATTAGCTGTGGTGAGTGGCTGCCCGGGGCATCAGGCTCTCCCACTGCCTCCGTCGCTTCTGGAGAGGCCACGATGCTCCGAGACCAACCATGGTGAGAGATGGGAAGGAACAGGAGGAGAATTTAGATAAGGAGGAATAGATCTGGGATGGATAAGTGAATGCATAAGGGTTAAGGAGATAATGGGGCTTGTGATCATATCTGGGAAGGTGGCTTATCTCCTGCTGTTGGTACGTGATTTCTCAGCTGCATCTCCTGCAGCGTGTGCAGAACCTTGTGGTGATGGGAGAGGAGCATCAGGGCTTGGTAAGGAGATGGGCTGCTCCAGACTGATCCTGGCAAGGCATCACAGCTGGAGCACCCCTGGGTAGGATGTGCCTATATTAAACCCCTCCTGTGACAGTGCCAGAGACAGAGCCTTCCTCCTTGCCTGGTGCACCTACAAATCCCTTTAGCTCCTGGCATCTCATCTGATCCAGTGGGCTGCCTTGAGCCCAGTTCCCTGCCATCTCAAACTCTCCTCTGCATCTTCTTCCTTCTTGGAGCAGAGCAGAGCCAAGCCCTGCAGCCCTGGCGCTATGGTGAGTGGGGCTGAGCAAGCAGAGACCACTCCAGCTGGGAAATCCAAAGGAGATGGAGATTGTAAGTGATGTAAAGCTGCAGCAGCAGCTTTGATTATCTCTGGTTTAGTTGCTCTTCTCGCCACCATGCCCTGTCTTTGTTCCACCCGTGCTCAGAGATGTTATTCAGTGGAGCTTTCCAGCTCTTGGTAACAGGGAGAAAAAAAACCTGAACTCCTGCACAACCAGAGCTAATGAGCTCTCTCTGGAAATAAAAGCATCCTAAGGACAACCTTGTGATACAGAACATCCCATTCTCTGTGGCTGCTCCGGCCACTGCCTCCGAGCGATGGCCCAGCACAGGGCTGTTGGGAGCTGAGCTGAGCTGTCACCTCCCATCCTTCCCCCCAGCCATCCCTCATGTGAGGCATGGAGAAAACTGAGCCATGGTTTGCTCCTCTGGCAGAGCTCTGCTTTGGGGTCAGGGATTTGGGAACGTTTGTCCAACACTGTGATGCAGAGCCCATCACCTTGTACATACTCGCAGGACAGGGCAGGGAGGGGTCACATGTCCCCACAGGTCAGAACCAGCTCTTACTGGCTTGGAAAGGGATTTGGGGAACACCCTGGCTCCCATCCCTGGCTGGAGTGGAGAGGTGTAAGAAGGTGGGCTCACTGCAGCCCCATGTGTCTGAGGGAAGGCAGACCTGCAGTCCCCGAGGGCTGTCGGGGTTGTCAGGAATCTGGCCGGGTGAGAATTTGTCTTGCAGCAAAGGCGGCATCTGAAAGCCATCGCTTCTGATGTGCCCATGATTTGCTGAAACCTGCGTCTCCTTTGTCATTTTTCTGTCTCTGTCTCAAATCCCAGAGCAAAGACAGAGAACTTGCTTGCAGAGACAAGCAGATTTTTTTCCTCTACCTTTAAATATTTATTCTGAGCTCTCAAGATACACACGCTGTGATCTTGGGGGCCTGTGTGCTGGCAATGTCTCCTGGCTGGCAGAGAGGGGCTGGCTGCCCTTCCCTCTGGGGAGCACAGGCAGTGCCTACTCCCCCTCCTGCTGCCCTGTATTGGGTTCTAGACAAGTGACATGAGGTGTTCACCTCTTCCTACACATGTGCTCCCATGGGAACAAACCCAGGACCCACAAAATGCTGTCCAAAGAAGGTGTGGGGGTTGTGAGCTGCCGTTTCGGGGCTGAGACAGAGGTAAAAGCAGCCTGGTCCATCTGGTGTGCCCTGTTACTGGAGTGGCACATTCCAAATGGCACCCACCCCTCTGTCCCCTCCCTGACTTCCCCTGTCCCTGTGAACACACAGAGCTGCTGCTGGAGGCTTTCCTTTTCCTCCCTGCAGCTTGTCCAGGGCTTTCAAGGTCGTGCAGGTAACTGGAGCAACGCTGCCAGCCTTGGCTTTGCAGCCTGAGCTGCGATGCTGTGCTCGGCTGTGGCTTTGGGCCTCCCTCCCTCCTTTTCTCCACTCTTGCTCTACTTCTCCAAGCCTTCGTGCTGCTGCTGCTTGGGTACACAGATTGCAGGAGGAGCAGCCCCATGCCACAGGGATGCATGTGCCTGGCATGCCAATGAGGAGCGAGGCTGGCGCTGGCGAATCAGCCTGGGATGTGCCAGAGCAGAACCACACTGCAGGCACTGTCCCATGGTTCCCTTCAAAAAAGGAGATGCAATCCCATCTGGCTGCAACTGCCACCTTCCAAGCATTTTTCCTGGATGCTGGCTCTCTTGCAGAGCTGTCTCACCTCTGCCCCTGCCATGGGGATGTCCGGAGCCAAGGGAGAGGGGATTTTGCATCTTCTCCTAGTAGCTGGAGTATGGTGATGTTACACTCCCAGGAAAAACTCCAGGAGCTGGTTTCTCAGCAGCTCTGCAAAGGACGAGAGGATGTCTGCCTTTCCAGGTGAGCACACAAATCGCTACCTCTGCCTCCAGCTGCCGCAGCCCAGGCATCCTGCTCAGCAGCTGGCACTCGTCAGCACAGAGGCTTGTCCCCAACTGCCCCTGGCAGTGCCAGCCACAGGCTCCCCGGGACCTGTATGGGTGTGGGCACCGATGCAGAAAGAAAATCCTTTGCAGGGGCCTAGGAGTGGATGGCAGGTGCAGCTCTACCAGGAGATGCCTTGAAAACAGCATGTAGCCAAAGGCAAGAGGAGGCAGAGGAGACAATAGCTGATGTAGTGGGATTTTTTTTTTTTGTTGTTTTTGAGGAGAAATAAATTAAAGCCAGCTCACTCGTACAGTGCTAGCACTGGAAAACTGAGCTCCAGAAAGCTGCAAAGTGATGAGGTTGGGATAAGGGTGGTGGTTTCCTGGGCTGCTTTTCCCACCCCTGCCTGCCCTCTGCCTGCACCCACCATGGGCTGGCAGCAGCACCAGCCCTCTCTACACTTGCTGAATGTCTGAACAGAATGGCCTCATTAGCAGGGAAAGTTTCCCCAAGATAAGTTACTGCTGCTGTAAGAAGTGCAATTATCTCTCTTTTCTGCTCTCGCAACCGTGGGCATTGAAGTTTCCTGCTCTTACACCATGTCATGGCCGAGCTCTTGTGCACAGGAGGGTGCCGCCAGGAGAAAGAAATTATAACAAGGACATTTTTTGGAAAGAAAAAGAGATTTTTTCCTGATGGATTTGTTACCACTTGGTTGTCTCACTGGGTCAGAGCTGCTGTAGCCATGCAGAGTGATGCCAGCCCCTGCCTCCCCTTCCTGGCACCTGCCTGTGCGTGGCTTGGTTGGGATGGTGGCAGAGAGTGTTTTTTATGGAAGGCAGAGGATCTGTGCTCTGTGTGTGTGTCAGCTCCTACCCTGCCTGTGCCCCTGCCTCCTCCTGCTGTCACCCCTTGCCCAGGGCTGCAACACCCCAGGGCTCCTCAGCTCCAGTGGGATTATTCACTGAGCAACACCTTTGCAGGAACAGCCAGTGCCAGAAGTGTATCTCAGGAGTGAAAATCTGCAATCTGAGACTTGTAGGAAATATTCCTTCAAGATTCAAGCTTTTTCAGTCATTGGTCATTTGACCTCACAAAACTGTGTGTCACTCTGTGAGCCATGGGGGAATGTTCCCAGAGCACACACGGAGGATGTTTGCAGCTGGATGTTGTAACAACTTAGTAGTGAGTGGTTGGGATAAGTCATATTTCATAAAATCGGCCAGGAAAAAGATTGGTGATTAATTCTTTTTAATAAACAGTGGTGAGCAGTGTGGCTTGGTTTGAGCCAGACTGGCTTTTACAGTGATTCATGGATTTTTCCACAGGAAAAACCACCTTTATGGTGATAGCTGGTATGTGGGGTGCCTACTTGCCTTCATGAGTAATTCCCCCCAGCTCCGAAAGCACCAGGGTGTGGAAAAACGATGAACTTCTCTGCAGGAGCTGAGAGGGAGGAAGGGTGTGCGTGGCTCCACTGCCGCAGCCAATGACTGCGTCCCTTCAAAGAGCATCGGAGGACGTGGGAGAGTGGGAATTTCAGTGCCAGAAGTGCTGAAGGAGGCGAATCTTACGGAAAAATGAGTGGAGCTAAAATATCTGTGTGTGCTGCTCTGGGCTGGCCACGTGAGGTCAGTTGGGACTGGCTAATGGTCCTCTTTGCACCATGCTGCCCCATTCCTCTTGGCAAACCAAACACCTGAGCAGAAGAGTGTCCCAGCATCCCCTCCCTAGTTAAATTGGTTTTCCTCGCTTTCCAGCCCCTCGTGCTGGAAGCTGGCCACCCTCCGTGGTCCGTCGTGCGGCTGGGATTCGCGCCTGCGGGGCGGGAGCGTGCGCAGGAGGCGGCAGCGTGCGGCCGGGGGTGTAGCGTGCGTCTGTGTGATGCTGCTTTTTAAAGCCCGCCGAGGTGGGATGGGGAAATGCCGGGCGAGGCACAGTCAGAGGTGTGAGCAGTGCCTGCGCCTCGCAGGCGGCGCCGGGGGCGGCGGCAGCCCTTGCTGCGGCGTCGGGTTTGTTTTCTAGTTTGGAGATGAGGGCAAAAATAAAACCTGTAGTTTTGCTGAGACTAAACTTGAAGCATAATTTGGTTCCTTGGTGCGGTTTTTTTGACTCTTCTTGGTGAAAAATAGAGGTATTTGGCTAAAACTTTGAGATTCAAAGCGAGGGAAAGGAAAGGTGGCACAGTGGTGGGAGAGGCTTGCGTAGAGATGCAGCTGTGAAGGAGGAAGAAGGAGCCTGGGGGTTGGTCCAGCCTCCGGCAGCAGCAGACAGGCTGACACATCCCTCGGTGCAGTAACACCCATGGCAGCGTGACGCTGCCCACCAAATGCCCAGCCTGCTTCCCTGTCCCTTCAGTCACTCCCCAGCACCACAGGGGCTGCATTTTCTGGCCAGCATCCCACTCCCTCCTCATCCTCCTTCAGCCCTCCCTCCACCGCAGTGCCCATCCCACATTCATTACGATGCCCATGTACTTCTCTAAGCCCAATATACTTTGAATTACTGCTCATCTATTCCTCTTGACATCCTCATGCTCATAACTAGGGAGCCTGCATTACCCATTTGCACATCTGTCAAGCTGCGTGTTCCTTGGCCATTTCCAGAGATACATAAAATTGCCCGTGGTTATGACATTATTGACAACCCGCCCCGTCTCCTTCCCCCTCCCCGAGCCCAAATGGCTGCCTCGCTTTATGAGGATTGATATTTGGGCAGTAAATATTTTAGAGCCTCATCTGATGAGTGTGTCTGTGCGGGTGAATACATTTGTGGCTGAGGACAGATGTTGGAGCTATCTTCATTGGAAATGCAGGGCCTTGTCTTTCTCCCTCCTGCCTTTGCAGCATCTCTGTCATCTCTCTGCAGCCTCTCAGTGCTGCCTGTTCCCAGTGGGAAGAAGAGGAAATGTAGGGAAAAGCCAAGCAGAGGTTGACAGGAAGGACTGGGGCTGGCAGAGCTCTGTGAAGATTGGGTGTCAATGGCCCATTGCTGCTGGGTTCCCCATGTACCTCAGCAGTAGGACTGAATTTCTATGGCAAGGTGTTTTCCTTCCTTGAACCCAGGGAATCCACCAATTCCTGCTCTGCTGGACAAGTAGCTTCAGCCCTTTTGAAAAGAAGACGACAAGGATCAGATTGTCTATGGTTTCCAAAGGATGTATTTTGACTCCTGTTCTGAAATGCTGCTTCATCTCCCAAAGTTTCAAAATGTCCCTCAGTAAATGCCACTAAAGAGGAAACAACTTAGGAACAGCACAGCCTGGGTGATCTGAACCATTTTTTTATCTTGCTGAGAAAAGCAAAGGAGCCCATTTTCAGTTCCTCAAAACTATTCGCTCTCTTTCCTTTCAGTCAGCAAAACAAAGAGTGTTGCCTGATTCCTAGGGAAGAGAACAAGCACACTCAGCTCCTGCAGAGTGAGCTGGGGCTGGGCTGGGCTGAGGTTTTGGGAGTCATAGCTCTGCTTGGCTTGGATTTAAGCTGTGGACACCAGGATCCAGGGAGCTTTTAAAAATATGTCTGCACTCCAACTCTCTGTGAGTTTTGCTTGAGCTACCAAGCAGAGTTGTCCTTGCACCGAGATCCAAGCCTGGAAAGGGACTCTGGTCTCTTCCCTGCAGGGAGGACAATGGCACAGGGTTCTGGCACAAATCCTCTTCGTACACAGAATGGTTGAAGCACGTGCAAGGCAAGTCAGCCCTGTTCTGTGATTTCTTCTTGCCATTTTGCTGCTTTTTTTCCTCTCCGAGCCTGGACCAAATGCATCCAAATGTGTAAAAAATCAGCTGCGGGGGCAGCTTTGCAACCATTCAGTCCTTGCAATCCCTCGGAGTCTTTGTCAGGAGAGCAGGAGCTTCCTGACTCAGTTCAATCCCTTGGAGTCTTTGCTGGGAGAGCAGGAGCTTCCTGGCTCTGTGCAGCCCCTCAGAGTGTTTGTGAGGAGAACGGGAGCTTTCTGGCTGTGCAGTGAGTGCTGTGCTGGGCTGGTGCCTGTTGCCTGGGGCGAGGGGGCCGTGGAGGCTGCTGGGCTGGCAGCCACCCCCTCCAGGCCATCACCCAACGCCAGCTGTTCACAGGGCGTGGGCATCCCCTTCCCGATGGGAGCGATGCGTTTCGGGGCAGGGAGTAGGATGGAGTGTTTCTGGTTGCTGCAGCTTGAGGTTTGAAGCTGTTGCGTAGGCAGTGGGGGTCCCCAAAGGGACACGTGCATTTCCAGGGGTGGCCCACGGGCCAGAGAATGTCACCTGCCTTCTTGGTGGCCGCTGTGCTGTTGAGTGTGGGTGGTTGAGTGGACCATGGAGTGCACCGTACCTCTTATATCCAGTTTGCTCATTTAAGGAGAGATCTGTGTCATCAAGGAGCTGCGCAGGACAGCTTTGTGAAGGTGCTGGGAGAGTAGGAGGTGCCCAGCTCCGTTTGCAAGGGCTTGGTGTCTCCATCTCCACAAAGCCTGGCTGCAGTAGCCACGTGCCGAGAGGAGGGGTTCAGTGGCCTCATTGAGCTCGCCGATGAAGGATGCTGCCCTGGCCCTGGCCAGTCTGCTCTTTTACAGTGCTATAGTATCTATTTATTTATGATTTCCGTGGGTGGTGTTTTGGATGATCTATTGAGCCAGAGTGAGATATTTTGAGGCACAGTGAGATATTTTAAAAACATCTCATCACTCTGGAAATATCCATGGTGCGATAGCTGTGTATTAGTCATTCGGAAAGGGAGTGATTTCAATGAAAGAAAAAACATTTCATCTTGTCAGAGCATTTTCACTCACTGTCTGCCAGGCAGCTCCTGTCAGTCTTCAGCCTCTGTGGCTGGTTTTACTCTTCTCGGGCTCTGCCTTTTTATTTTCTAACAAGAAATAAAATAAACCCTCTAATGGATATTGGTAGCTATGAACTCATCAATTGTCAGTAAGAAAGAGCCTGTGAAAAGATGCTATAAACCCTCTTTGTACTAGATTATTTCCCGTGGGATTATTTCTCTCAGGGACTATCCGCATTTGGAAGGAGAAACTCCTTCTGCAGGTATTGGACCTTGAAAAAAACCCCTGCCCTCCAAGGTGATTTATCCCCCCGAAAAGTGAGAGTAACTCCAAAACCCTTGAACGCCAGCTAGAGATGTGGAATTAGGCTCACAGAGAGCAGGAGGAGAGATGGTTTTCTCCTAGGAGAAAAAAATAAAACCTGTTAAAAAACACAAATGATGAGGCCTTGTCCTGCAAGGGAGAACAGCACAAAGCCGTTCAGCAAATGAAAAGCCAAATGAGCTGTGAAAACCTACCACCATGGTAGGAGAGATTTTCTCTTGGAGGAAATCTGCCACAAATCACCTAATATTCAGCTTTGCACTGCCATTTGAGAAAATGTTCATCATATTCTACAGGTCTCTTCTCCTCTTTATGTGTATCTGTAGCTGGGGTTTCTCTTGGGCAGCCTGCACACCCCGGGGAGGAGGCGATTCGGCCGGGACGCTCCCATACTCTGATCATTCTCCATAATCAGGCAAAGAGTAGTTGCGCTGTAGTTACACCGTGAGTACTGTTCACAGTTGCTTTTAGGGGCACAGTTGCCATTGCCTCATGCAACCAGTAGATAACTGCTTCGATGACTCAAAATGATCTCTTTGTGGATAAATCGTGCTGTTGGTATTCCAAGTTTTTCCAGGGTACACAATAATAGAATCATAGAATCAGTTTGGGTTGGGAGGGACCTCAAAGCTCATCTAGCCCCACCTCCTGCTGTGGGCAGGGACACCTTCCACTGGACCAGGTCACTCCAAGCCCCATCCAACCTGGCCTTGGGCACTTCCAGGGATCCAGGGGCAGCCACAGCTGCTCTGGGCACCCCGTGCCAGGGCCTCACTACCCTCAAGCATATCTAAGGGCACCTCCCTGGTGGGAATGGGCTTGTACCTAAATGGTTTGGGGGATGTTTCTGTGCTGCCGTGGCTGCCCCTTGGCCATCTCCTTTGACATTGGGAATCTTGGCTGGGTTTTCTTTGCACCAGTGCTGAGCTCTGGCTGCATCCCTGTGCATGCCCACCCCACTTCCAGCCACTGTGGCCAGAGAAACTCCAGCCAGGGCTTTGAAATAGAAACTCTTAACTAAAGAGCAGGAGAGGGCAGGAGAGAAGCAGCCCTGGATCCCCTTGATGCCTTGGAGCCTTTTCTCCAGCTCCCCCAGGACAAAAGGGGCACCACTCCCTGTGAAGGCAGGAACTGGGGGGATTAGGGTGCTGACTGCCCTGGAACAAGTGCCCATAAACCCCATCTTGCTAAAATCTGGGCTTGGCAGCACTGACCTGTAACCTTTACAACTGTTGCAGTTTTTTTCCTGGCCAGATGAAATTAAAACGGCCAACCAGTGCCATTTCTTTCCTTTAACCTTTTCCCTTTCATGTTCACACTTGACCCAAAATAATATTCTTTTGATTTGCACTTGGTGCTCCCTTGCTGGACACTAATTTAATTAACTCAGTTAATTAATTAAAACAAGCTGACCTCTTGCATTTCTTGGCCAGGGGCAGGACTTACCACCCATGTGGTGGATCCTGTGCTCGCCTGCCCTTGTTGTGTGGCATCTTCTGCATCCTTTGCTGGTGGTGAGCATGTCCCCATCCCGCGCCCCTGAGTCAGCACTCTGCTGCTGGCGTGCTATTTCAGCTTGGGGGAAAAAAAAAAAGAAGAAAGTTTCGGTATTTAAAGTATTTAAGCAGATGGAAAGCCACAAACTACAGTCGGTGGAGGGAGCGTGTTTCATGACTAACAAAATATGCCAGGTAGGCCGTTCCACTTGAGATATTTTCAGGAATATAATCACTTTCACACATCCTCATAAATTTGCCAAAGTGTTAGTTTTCCCCCATATGGATGGGGAGGATGCAGCATGTCATGACTGTTGCACGGCATCTTGAATGCTGTGTCTTCATGGTGTATTTTTTTTTCCTTTATTCCCCCCACCCTGGCTGTAATTGCAGTTAAAGTTTGATTCACCCTTCCTCATGATTAGTGTAGGCAGAAGGTCATCCTTGAACATTTTGGTGAGACAGCTCCTTGGACAGGGCAGGACAGAGGAAGCAGCTATTAAATCTCTAACAATACTCCCAAGAAAGGACTGGGGTTGGACTGGAGCAGTGCCAGGGATGCTGTCCCCAGTGGGGTACCAGCAGGCGATAAAGGGACGCTCTAGGGGTGCCCCAAAGGCTGCGTCCTTCCCATTGAGCTCCCTTGAATAGATGCTCCAGCGTCACACTGGAGTAAACAAATGCAAAATATTTTGAAGTCATTCAGTCTCAGCATTGGATTCTTTCTTTTCTTTCTGGTATCACGGCAAAATTAAATAAAAGGACCCGTTTTCTGCATGTTATTGATCTTTCACTCAAAATCTGGGCCCTTTTCCAGGAAAAATGAGCCCTTTTGTGAACAAAGAGACAGGCACCTTCCCAACAAAAGTCAGCTTTCAAATCCAATGTTCTGTGTGTTTGAAATTTCATGTTTTTGATAGGAAAATATCAATTTCAGTCAAATTTGCAGAGCAGTGATGTGGTGGGGGGGAGACGGCCCTGAATGGATTGATGAGCACTTGAAGGCCAGATTGCCAGAGGGATTTAAAAGCAAAAGAAAAAGCAACCTTGTCACTGATTTTGAGCAGCTTGTGTTTGAATCCAGAGCCAGGCTGTTGGGCTGGAGCTGGCCCTGCTGTCCTTTCTGCTTGGGGACCTAGAGCCTTCACTGAACGTCGTGCACGTGGCAGGAGGGCTCAGCCCATCTCTTCTGACCAAATCCCAACCTCAGTGGTTTATGCACCCTTTTTTTTTTAACACAGTGGTGGCTGGAGCCAGGCTCTGAATTGGTGTGTGTTGGCCTTGCTCCGTTACCTTGGTTGGATGCCCCACTGAGAGCTGCCTGCTGGTGTCTCAGACAAGCTGGGCTTTGCCAGCAATGTTTTACAGGTTAATTTGTCAAATCTCTGTAGCTCGATTATTTGTTGGTGGAGCCCTTGGGAATTGCTGGGGAGGAGATGTGTTATGCTCCCTTGGACCGTGCTACCACACGGATGCTCAGCTGTCAGGCAGGGCTGCCGAGCTGGGTGTCCTAAACATGTGTTCGTAGTGCAGCCCATGACATTACACCCATGGTAATGAGGGCGGCTGTGTTCCCCTGCTGCTGCATCTTTCAAGAGCTAGTAAATTGTTTTGTTTCATGTGTTCTCCCTGTGCCAGCAGTGGTGCTCCATCCTCCCTGTTACGAGGAGGGGATGGAGGTAGCACTGGCTCAAGGGCATTGGTGCCAGGGCTGTCCATCACAGAGCCATGGAATGGTTTGTGTTGGAAGGGACCTTAAAGATCATCTCATTTCACCCCCCTAGCATGGGTAGGGACACCTTCCACTAGACCTGGCACCCTGCTCCTTGTCCACTGCCACATGGAAAGTTTGCCTGCTGCCTGAGCAGAGAAGTTTCCCCCCGTCCCAATGGGATTGCTCCCGGGGCTTTGCTCCTGGGCTGCGTGTGTAAGCTTGCTTATCTTTGGAAAGGCACGGCGGCGCTGACAAGCGGCGCAGGAGATGGGGGCAGTAGGTGGATCGTTTTTAGCAGCACGCACGCACGGAGCAGACAGCTTGGGCATGTTCCAAAACACTTCCCACGCCCCCAGGCTGAATTTTAAGAAGCTGGGGCATCTGCACGTTCAAAACGCTACGGGGTGGAAGGGAAAAAAGGAAAAAAATCCCCAAGGCAGGCAGAGCAGCCAGCGCGTGGAAGGGGCAGGCAGCACCCAAAGGCTGATGTCTTGCTGCGGAAGGGAGTTTGTTGCAAAGGCTGAGCAGCTCCAAGCCGCTCTCCGGAGGGGCAGAGCACAGGTGAGCGTGGAGCAGCGGGCGCTGGCTTGCAAGCTGGTCTCGCTCTTGGTTGAGTGGGGGGAATGGGAAGAGGAGCTTGAGTTACCCAGGAACGGCGCCCGGGTGAGTGCCTGTTCCTCCTGTCCATCCGGGGTGGTGCAGCCTTTGAGGAGCTCCACACATTTGGGGGCCCCAGAGCCTTGCAGCAAGAGGGGGGTTAGTGGGGGGATAGTCCTGTCTTCCTTATGGTGATGGGACTGAGTCCTGTGCTCATCCTGCCTTCGGTGTTTCCAGGGGCTGCCTGGGATCCTGCCCATTAATAGCAAGAGATGCCCCACTGGTTTCTTTCTGTGGGGCAGCCTTGGTATGCAGGACCAGCCTCATCCCCTTCTGCATCTCCTGGGGAAGCTGAAAAAAGCAGGCGGGGGCAGAAATTGACGTTGGGAACATGCAAGCTCTGGGCTGGCTGAGGGCTATTTCAGCCCTACCCAGGGCTCCCTGGGGTAGGGTGGGATGTCCAGCCCGAGCAGGGAACTTCTGGGGGATGGCGGATAACCTGTGTGTATGGTCCAGCAGAGTCTTGGATCCCCTGAAGTGATGATCTGGAGTTCCTTTCTGAGTCCTGGTATAGCTTTGGATAAGTAGCTTCAGGCTGTGAAGGTTGGGAGGTTTCGGTGCTGGGTGACCAGTTTACATGCTGAGAACAGCCCCAGTTCTTGCTGTTGTTGCTCCCTTGGGATCCAAGGTCCCTGCTCCTGGTGGCGTGGAGCCTTGGACGTCTTGCACTGAAGCATCAGGAAGCGATGGGTGTAAATCTGGAGAGCCCAAGCTGCCGTCCACATTCCTCAGATCACCGATCCGGTGTGTGCTCTGTGATCCGGGGTGGGGAGCGCACCCATCCGCACGTTCCACTGAGATCCCGTTGGCGCTGCTGATGAGGAGGATGATGGCGAGGCATCCTGGCAGCCTGAAGCCATCCTGGTAGGGTGGCTGGGCTCTGACGGCTCCCTCCCATCTCGCTGGGCCAGGCTCTGGGGGATGCTCCTCCCGACGCATCACGTGCACGAGGGGCATCTTCCCAGCGCTCCCGAGGCTGCCTCCTGTGCTGCTCCTGCCTCCCGTGGCTGCCTCCCGTGCTGCTCCTGCCTCCCGTGCCGCTCAGCAGACACTCACTCTGGCAGCGGGCAGCTCACGCTCTGCCCTTCTCCTGGCAAAGCTTCTGGCTTATTTGAATGTGCCTTTTGCCTGGTGAGGAGACAGGGAAACTTGTGAGGAGCGAGAACGAGAGAAGTCCACGGGAGGAGATTTAAATGCGTCCAAGATCAGAGCATTTTTCCTTTCATTTTGGGAAGAGAAGACTTCTTGGGAAGCCTCCACTTCCTAAGTATCCCTCCAGAAGAGGCTGAAACAGAGCCTAAGTTATGCACTTTGTAAGTCTCTTGGTACCAGCAGAAGTAGCGCTCTCCACGGTGTCCTCATCCGCCTGGTAGCCTCGTGGCAAGGAGCATCCTCTTGGCAGTGGATAAGTTTCTGGGGTCCTTCTGTCCCTTGTCCATTGGGTGGGCAGGAGTACCTTTGCACCTCTGGCATCTGGGGGAGGAGTACAAGGCCCTCCCGGTGTTAAACACAAGATGCTCTGCTGTGCCCGCCAGGGCGAGGAGGAGGAAGGCAGAGAGGGATGGGGATGGACCTGGGGTGCCCCGGGGGACTGGCTTGTTTCTGCTAATTAGCAGTATAACCAGCCGTGGCACAGCCCGGGGCTCCTGGCAGATAATTACCTTGCTAGGTTGCTGGGAAGGGAGCAGAAAGGCTTCCTGTCCACGGGGACTTGAAAACTTCCCCACTCTTGAACAGATTTGGGAAAGGCAACTCAAAAAGAATAATATGGATATATATTTTAACAGAGCAATTTCTGCCAGGCAGGCAGGCCAATTCGTTACTGAGATGACACATTTGATTTTAGCTATAAGAATCAAGATATTTTGGCTTTTCTCCTTTTTTAGTCCCTAGGGCAGGAGGTGGCTAAGTCCTAGGGAAGCTGGGGGTCTGCATGGGAACAGGCTTGGGGTTCTGGCTTCCTCCCGACTGAGCATTTATAACCTCAAGGGTATTTCATAGAGCAGGGGGAGAAAAATAAATCTGGGGGTGCCCCCAGTCTGCTCACTGCAGCTCGGTGAGGTTTCCATTGGGCCAGGGTATCCTGCCATCCCTGTGCTGTGTGGCTGTGCAGACGCTGCCTGAGGGCTGCCGGGGGTCCTGGCCCCAGGGCAGGCTGCTCCGCTGCCCTGGGGACGGCTCCCTGGAGCTGCCCGCGGGTCCCCGCCGGTGGTGCCAGGGCTGTGCCGGGAAGTGCTGTCCCTTGTGTGCTCCTTGTGCCCGACGGGTGGGATCGCTGCCGGCCAAGGAGCATCTGTGCTCTCCTCGCACCTCTCATCGGGGCCAGGGACCTCATTAGCTGCCTCCATCTCTTCTCTCCTCTGTTTATCTCCAGTTTTTCAAACGTTTGCCTGATTTTTTTTTTATTATGTCTTTTTTTTTCCTGGCTCGAAGGGAGAAATGACGGTGTGAGTCATGATAGGGCCTGACAGCTCCCTGTGTGCCCCGCCAGGCTCTGCCGAAATGGGGGCTGGGGGGCAGGGCTGCACTGACTGCTGCCCATACAGGTCCTGTTGCGGGGGGACACGGGGTGGGGAGTGGGGAACAGCCTTTCCCCCTCATCACCCATTAACCCTTTGGTCTGTGGTGCTTGGCAGAGGGTTTGGCAAAGCTCAGGCCTCCGAGGAGGGATTGCAGGCAGATTTGTGATTCTCCTTGGGAGAGTAGAGGGCACGTCATGACACTGGGTGGTAGGAGAGAAGCAGGGTGGGAACAGCTTGAGATGAAACCCCAGTGTAGCCAGCCCTGCCTTTGTCCACTGTCTGTAGGGGTTTTGGGGCCATGCTGAGCTAGAGGAAAGCTCTTGGCCACATGCATGTGCCATGTCCAGGTATAGGCTGAGATGACAGGCTTGTCTGGTCAGTGGATTTGTCCCCATTCCAGTGCATCCAGGATGTCTGCTTCCATGCAGAGTGGGGTCCCAGGCTGGTGCTTCCTTGCAGAGTGGGGTCCCAGACTGGTGCTTCCTTGCAGAGTGGGGTCTCAGGCTGGTGCTCCCGTGGCATCTCCCTGCTAAGGAGCACAACCACTTGGTACCAAGCACAGCAGGATGCAGGGGATGGCAATTCCTCCTCCGCCTCCTCGGTCAGGGCTGGAGGTGCCAAACCTCATCTCTCCATCTGCCAGCCGTGCCTTGTTGGCAGCCTCAGTCCCCCTTCCTCCACACCCCATCTCCCTCTGGAAAATCAGCAGTAACTCTTAGTCAGTGCTGTCTCACGGATCATTACTTTGGAAATCTCAGGGAGAAGGGTGCTTGCCCATGGTCCTGTGTGGCCGGTGCCATCCTCTGCAGCCCATCACCACCCTGGCACTGCTCACTTAGAGGGCAGGGCCATCCTCACCTCTTCCTCGCTGCTCTGGGATGATCCCAGCATCTCGCCCGTGCTTTTTATAGCGCGTGCTTCCCAGCAGGCTCACCAGCTGACCTGGTTACAGCCACGCCGCATTTGGGCTGAGCTCCCCTGCTCCCTCCTTGTGCTGGGGCGGGCTGGTTTGTCAGTGCTTTTCGGCACCCCAGGTTGCTCTCACAAAGACAGAAGCATCCGTCATCCTGCTCTTGCGTCAAGCATTTCCAGTCCAGGCTGGGTAATAGGGAGCTGCGAGCACGCACCTCCGGATCTCTGCTCCACGGGGATCCCTTCTCTTTAGCAGGTGCTTTTTCTCCCAGATGCTGTTCTGCAGAGAGGAAACAGGGACAAATTAGCATCCCTGGCATTTCTGGCTTTCCCCACTCCTGGCCTGCCTGCCTCCCCTCCCTTCTCTTTTTAAAGAGATTCAGGTCATGCCTGGAATTAGGGCTCCCTGAACTGCAGTGAAAGAGCATTTAAACTGCTTACCATTGATTAGATGGAGTAGTTGGGGTTTGGTTTGTGCCCCACCCCTGTCCTCAGCTTTGGATGGGTGTTCATAGCACATTACTCCTTCTTTCAGGGCATTTGCCATCATGACCTGCTCTTCCCTGCACAGGTGGGTCTGGGGGCCCTGGGGGCTGCTCGCCACTTTGCACCCCGCTAGCAGCCAGCTGCTCTCGACACAGAGACCTTGCAGGAAGGCATTTTATTTAGCCGGCTTCGTTTATCGCGGCACTCCGGCTGGGATTAGACACAGATAAGACGATCAATAAATCCTCCTCTTGGCTGAGATGTGCCGTGAATTTTTTGGGAAGGGGTAGGGAAAGGAGGGCACCCATTCAAAGACAGAAAGACTGGCTGGAGGTGAGGGAGGGGACAGTCAGTGCTTCGAGGTGGTGGCACCGAGGGGACCCCGCTGTGATCCCACTGCCAGTTTGTAAGAAGACATCTGTACGTGGTAGAGGAGAAAAGAAACCCCGCGCTGCCGCTGCGGCTGGTGTGACTGTACCGCCCGAGAAAGTAGGTCAGGCTGTGCTGCAGAGCCCGGCATGAGCCCCCAGCACAGCGGGACACCCACCTCTCCCCAGATCCCCCCTCAGCTCTCTGCTCGCAGCCAGGCACAGCCAGCCCTGCACCGAAGGCAGCCGCTGTGGGGCTGCGTTGGTATCAGCCCCTCACCCCGTGTTTGGGCGGCTCTTTGGTCCTGCTGTGGTGGCTCTGGGTGAGGGTGGCAGTGTGGGATCTGTGCAAGAGGAGAGGCAGAGCTGGAGGGAGGACAGAGTGGGAGGGAGGGGATGCCGTGCTGCATCTCTCCTGCCTGCATCCCTGAGCTGCTCTCCTGTCTCCAGTGAGGATTTGGCTGCAGGAGGGATGTAGGATGCAACCCCAGCATCAGAAAGGAGCAGCCGTTTCTCCATCTTCCCAGAATTTTGGGGTCTCCCACTAGCTGGGGGTGGGCAAAGCTCAGGGACAACACCCCTCTCCCATCCTCCTTTCTGGGACTGTTTCTGCATTGTCAGGGAGATTTGGGGAGGAATAAAAAATGGTTTAAGGCAGAGGCTAACGCCTAAATCTGCAGGGATTTTGGGTGTCTCACAGGGCTTTCAAAGCCACCCTCAGAGGGGAAGGGGGAACAGGACAGGACAAATGATGGGGTTCCTGTGGATAGGGCTCAGGCAGGACTGGAGGATGTCCTAGCTTTGGCTCAGGAGGATGGCTCGTTCCATCATCACTTCCAGGAAGGTTTCTTGGCTGCTGGGGACAGGGGAAAATTAAGATGTGTTTTTAAGACTGAGGTGTTCCAAGTGCAAATCCAGAGTGTCTCCCTGGCACAGCACTTTGCTGTAGCTGTAGGAACCCATTGGGAGATGGAAGGAAACTTTGAATTGCCCACTTTGCCACTGGGCTGTCTCTCCCAGACACTTTGTGGGGAGGGATGCTGTGGGGCTGGATCACAGCCACAGGAGGATGGCTTGCTGCAGCTGGGGGCGTGGGACTGCCAGGCTCAGGGAGGTGACAACCCCATGCTAACATGGCTCTGGTAACACCAGTGCCATGACCTGGGCAGGGACACCGTGTCCTCCGGCAAGGACCTGACTGATCTGAGAGGGCTGGTGGTGAAGACGCAGTGAGCTGAGTGAGGAATAAATTGAGTGTGTACATCACAGGCAGGTCTGGGCTTTATTGATTTTCAATGAAAGGCTGTGTCATGAATTTTTCTTTCCCACTGTATTTGCTGCAAAGTTGCATCTCGTCTCCAAGCATTAACCACTAACTAGAGAGCTCATTTTTTCGCCCCCCAGGAGATGCCCCGGGGGGAGGCAGGTTTGCACATGTTCTTTTTAAGTGTGTGATGGATGCAGCAGCTTTACTAATCCAACACAAGAAGAGAAAGCTGGCGTTAGCAGTGGAAAATGTTATGTCCAGCAGTTCAAGTGACTTATTGCTAAGGGGATGCATGTGTGATGCATCTTACTTGATGGGCTGCTCCAGGGGTGGGAATGGTGTCCTGCTGTCCCCAAGAGGGACAGGGCATCATCTGGGTGTTGTCACTGCTTTTGCTGGTTTGCCTTTCCTCTCAATGACAGGCAGACTCTGAAAGAGAGGGAACATATTCCCTATGGTGAAACCCTTTTGGAAGATCCTGTTGCATCCTGCTTTTAAACTGGTGTTCAGAATTTGGAGCATCTCTTTAATCTTCAAGTCATTGTTTTTAAACATTAAAGAACATTTGGGAATGAGTATAGCATGAAACGTTCTAAGAGACATTTCTCCCTGTCTTCAGAAACTCTTACAGATCTTCTTTGCTTCCTGATGAATGTGTTGAGGATGTGGGGGAAAAGCATTGAAACCAGTTGAGGGATTTAAAAACAGCTAACCAATGTAGAAAGCTGGAGAGGCTTAGGATGGGTTTATCTGGAAAAGAGGTAATAGAGAGGAGGTGTTTGGCTAGAAAAGAGGTGATGGAGAGATGTTTTACCAGGTTTTGGGTAGCACTGTACAGTGAGATGTGCAGCGACAGCAGCTTGTATCCTCACAGGGAGAGGCTGGGAAGCCTTGCAGGGTTGGGAATTTGGTTGGAAGTGCCCTGGAAGGGTTAACTCTGGTGCCTGGATGTAACTGGATGCACTGAAGCTGAAGTGGAGCAGTATGCAAATCTATCCACTTTCATAAACTGCTTAATTAGGCGAATGTTAATGAGACGTTAATTACTGTTGTGCCGGCGAATCCCACGGAACGGAGATTATGTTTCTCTTCAAACATCCAGTCTTAATTATAACTTGCGCTTAATTCCACTGTCTTGCTTGGGACGGAGCTGGGTAGGGAGGATGAGTGCCAGCTCCCATGGCTGCCCGCCCGCAGAGCGTCTCCCATGCTTGCCCATGCCATGGTGGTGGCTCTGGGAGCGTGGGGATGGAGCCGTGGGGGCAGCCAGGGTGGCTTGGGCATGGTGGCTGTGAATCCTTCTCTTGCAGCCATCTCCTTGTGCTTGGGTCCAGCCTGGCAGCAAACCTTCCAGCTGCCTGCCGTGAGCAGGCCAGGGTGGAAAGTCTCATGTCACGTGTGAAAGCTCCCATTCTTTTCCTCTGTGGGCTTGAGAAGCCTTCCTGAAGTCCCTGTGGGTGCCCTGTGCACTCCAGGGATGCCACACTGCTCTGCCTGTCCCAGACTGGTCAGACTGGGGTAGGGAACATGAGCATCCAGCATGTGCCTTGTCCCCTCCTTCCTCACTTCCTCTTTCTACCTGCCTTGGCCTTCCCAGTAGGACTGCAAACACACTCTGTTGCCTGTGATTTCCAGTTCCTGTATGGGGTTTTTGTGGCAAATTGCCAGAGGTCTTGTTGCCACAGTGCCTGGCACACATGAATGTTTTTGAAGTATGGCTTCCACTTGGATCACAGCAGCGATGAGCAGAGAAATGGCATCCCATTTTCAATTTGAGCTATTATTATTATTATTATTATTATTATTATTATTATTATTATTATTATTATTATTATTATTATTATTATTATTATTATTATTATTATCTTACGTGGCTTTCATTAAAGTTCGGGATAATATAACGCCTTCAAATGAGGTACTAGTGAGCCATGGAATCTGCATCCTCAGGGGTTTTTGGCTGGTTTTCCTCTGTACTTTGCTGGTTTGCTGGAACCTCTGGGCTAACAGCAAGGTTCTCTGGCTCGTTGCTCATTGCTGCCAGCTGGGTGGCAGAGAGGACAGCATCATAAAGCTGAAACAGGAGGTTTGGGCTCCATCAGAGCTTTGTTGGTATCCCTGTGGAAGATTTCTTCCAGTGGCCAGGCTCTTTATCCCCAGGGAGGTGTTTGCCTTGCCACTGCTGGTGGTGGGAGAGCCCATGGGCTGACTGCTCTGCCCCTCCTGGCATGAGCTTCTCGTCCCCAGCAAACAGGATTTTAATCACACACACAGTGGTATCTGCCTGCTCGGAGCTTGTCGCCAGAAACCTGCAGCTGAGAGCAGTGACAGTCCTCATCCCAGGCCCTCTCTGATGGCCGGCAGTGTCTGGGGAAGTTGCTCCGGGGTCGGAGTCACTTTGGATTCCCTCTGCAGAAAGCGTGTTGTCCCCCGAGCGATGATTCTCCGCATTGGGTGTTTTCAATTACAAAGGGTGTCAGTTTAGGTTTTGTTTCCTGTGTTTTTTTTCTTTTCTTTCCTCTGTTCTGACTCTGCTGTTTGATTTCCAGACAGGTTTGATATTTCCTCTCCCAGCAAGCCAGCAAGCCCTGGGGACTCTTGTGGGCGGCTCCTTTGATCGCAGGCAATGTCCCTGTGAGAGGGATGGGCTGGGCTGGAGGACCAGGAGCCTCCAGGACAGGGGCTGCACCCGTGGCAGCAGCCATGGGGGTGGCACCACCAGGGCTCTGGCCAGCTCTGCATGCCTCTTCCAAAATCATCTGAACGTGAATTTTTTTTTATCTCCTAGAAAGCTTTTTTACTGGAAGAAATGTGTTCAGCAGCCAGGGAGTTTTGCTTTTTTTCTTGTCTTCTCCATTCTGCAGCTCTCAGTGTTGAAGCCTCTGTTAATTAATTAAGAATTAATTGATGGCAATTTCTTTAATTTAAAAAAATGGTAGGATCTAGCCACGTACCCCCTCGCAGAGCTGCCTGCTGCTCCCTCCTCCCCTCTTGCAAACCTTGAACAAACAGAGCCCTGCTGCACAATCAACAGCTGCGTGGGAGGCAGAGCCAGCACTTTGCATATGATTCCAACCAAATACAGCATGTTTGGGAAATAAGGGGGACACTAAAGCCAACTCGAGGGGGACCAAGAGAGGTCATTGCCTCCGTTGAGCCCCCACTGCTAAGATGCCCCCAATGTGTCGGTGGCTCCTGTGCTGCTTTTCAGAACCCAAAAAATACCACAAGCAGGACCAGGTGCTCCAGCACAGCCCCCCGTGATGCCAGCACCCAGGGTGGGTACCCAAGGGGAGCATCACAGGCACAGAAGCAGGCAGGAGAGGAGAAGCTTTCACTCAATGTTCTGCCTGCAGCTGCTTGTCGCTTCCAATTGCTGAGCCCAGCACCTGCTGGCTTTAAAATAAAATAAAAGGAGGACAGAGAAGAAAGGGTTTGGTTAAACATCTAAATTAGCCTTCTTGGGCTGGGAGCTGAACTGGGCATGGGGTAAATCCATTCCCACAGCACAGTGTGTCTGTACTGAGTGAGATGTTGAGGGATAAATGACTGTTTTTCATACGTTATCGTGGCCTGACAGCCATGAGGCAGACAGAGACAGTGCAAAGGTGATAAATGAGAAATTTTGAGTTAACAAAGTGTAGTTGTCTCTCTTTAGGGGGGGAAGGAGTTCCCTTTACCACCAGTCCTTGGGCTTATGCAGTTGGGATTGCTCTTCCCTTAATTTTGCTTATTAAAAAATGCCTGATAATTTGTTTCTTATGTCCCTTTGCTTGCCAGGTTGATGGTATGATCCATGGGGTGTGTGCTGGATGTGGAGCTCTTTGCTAGTGCTGGGTGTGTGCATGGGGATGCTGATGGAGAACAGAGATGCTCCTGGGGATATCAAGGCAGGGAGATGTGCAGAAGGGGCTGCTCGGGGCTGTGGGAGCTAATCCCTGCTCCTCCAGGCAAGGGAGGGGGAAGAAGTGTCTCCCCGGCAATCAGGCAGAGCCAAGCAAGCAGGTCTTCAGCAGGAACCTGCAATATTAAATAGTCTTTTAATGAAAAACACATCTGCTGTTGAGCTGCCTCGCAGCCCGAGATGCAGGCGTGCTTTTTGGTTCCGCAATTGTTGCTGCAGGACCTTTTATTTTACAATATTTGAAACAAAACTGGAATCTATTTTTAATCCTTTCGCTTTCCCCCTTTCAGTGTTCTCTTGTCACTCAACCATCACGTAAACCCTGCAAACGCTCAGTCAGGGTTTGGGAGAGGCCAGGGGCCAGGTTGCGTGCCCAGCTTAGAGCAGGAGGACAACCCATCCCTGCATGGTCCCTCTGCCCAGTGACCCTGGCTGAGGCTGTCCTGCTCAGGGCTGCTTTGCAAAGACAGACAGAGCTTTGCCTGGCTGCCATTTAGTAGCTCTAGCTTTTCAAGGAGGGGGAATTTTGTTTTTGCTGCCAGATTTGGGGCAGACCAGGCAGAATCTCCTCAGCCTGGATTTCAGATTGTCTTATGGCAATCCTGCCCGGAGGCAGAGGTAAAGGCTGGGTCACAACAGTTTGCTCTTTGCTAATGCTTTTCACGCTGGGATTTCTTAGCAATTCCCAGAGAAACCAGCCATTGCAAAGTCCATCCTGCTGGCAAGGAGCAGAAGGGGCTGGGGAGGTGGGCTGAGGTCCTGTGCAGGGTATTTGCTGCCAAATACCTGCTGATGGTACATTTTAGCATCCCTAGTTTGTGTGTTTGGGCAGTGTCTGGCCCTGCCAGTGCCATGGGCAGCCCCTGGGAGCTGCCTTGCCTTTCCTGCCACCCACTGCCTTGCAGCCACAAGGGTCCCATTTATCTAGAGCAATGAGCAACTTTAGAAAAATAACAATAAAGAAAAGGTATGTGAGAAACATCTGTGAAATAATAACAAGATCCTGGGGATGGAGCTGCTTTCATCTGGGAGCTCTTTGCGAACTGCAGGTTGTTCCTGTCCCTTGTTAGTGAGGGAGCTGGGCAGCAATGCCCGCTCAGATCTTTCTTTCCTTTCAAGATCTCCCATGGCATCCCACAGGCTGGCAAGCCTGGGCCTTGCCAGCACATCCCTCCTGCTGCCTGCTGCTGAACTGGTTTTTAATCCCACTAATCAGCCTCACATCCAAGCCCAGTGGCGGTGGGAGAGCTGGGTTCATCTGGGGCTGTCGTGCCTTCCTGCCATCTTACATCCCGAGTGAGGAGTGTGGCAGGGCTGGGAGCTATGGAGCATGGAAACTCCATGTCTGGCCTAGCTTTGTGAGGCTGAGCTGCCAGGTTTGCAGCCAGTCTCCTGCCAGCCAGGGTAGATGCTGCTTTACACTTGTGCCAGGTCTGGTCCAGACCCTTGGGGAACTCCCAAGCAGTGTAAGTGCTGGCAGGCACTGTGTGCCTTTCTAGCTGGCTGGACAATGTCCATCAAAACTTCATTTCCTGGGAAAAATCTGGTTTGGCCAAGCTGGTTTGGGTAAAACACTTGTGGGACTCTGTGTTGAAACCTGTGGAAGCTTTTGATGCTCCCACATTGGTGCAGAGGAGTGTGGACTCTCAGGGCTGGGCCAGAGAGAGAGCTGCCCCCATGAACAGCCCTGTGAGCAGCCCCAGAGCAGAGTAAAATATAAAGATACCCCACTGGCAGATGCTGGGTAGCAGGAAGGACAATGAGGGGGCTCAGGATTACACATGGAAAGGCCAGTGCTGGCCATGCCTTGGGCAGAGCTGGTGTTTCCACATGAAGCCCGCATTGCTCTGCCCTGCTCTGCTGCCTGCCTGGCTGTTAATGTGTGGTTATTTGCACATGGCTTGCAAGGGCTTTCAGTGTGGTCCCTGGTTGGACTTTTCCTATAATAAAATAATTTGCTGCTCTGGAAAGAGGCGCTTCTGCAAGCAAGGATTAAGGTGTATTTCAGTGTTTGCCTCTTGGTCTGCGGCATGCAGGGATGTGTAGGTAAAAGGTGCTGCGCCTGATTTTGAGGCTCAGTAGTTGAAATGCCTCATGTTGAGCGCAGGAGAGGCGGGATTTCTGCAGATTGCTGGAGTTAAAAAGTGGAGTCTGGAGAAGGAACTGTGTCAGGCTCAGGTTACATCCCTAAGGTGGGCTGGGGGTCTTGCAGGCTTGTTGTCACCTTGGAAATGAAAGGAGTGGTGCTCTTCTGAGCCTCCAAGAGCAGGTTTGGACACCAGTGAAACATCCATAATGTGATTTCAGGTGTGGATATATACAATTATACTTTGGTACACGAGAGCAGGCTGTGGCCCAGGGCCTCCGGTGGGGATGCAGGAGGCCAGAAGCAGAGTGCTTTAAGACTAATGAAGGCACCCTAGAAGATGATTACCTTTGCAAGCAGCATTCCTGTGTGCTGGAAGCAGGGGCATTATGAAGTTCACACTAAGCCCTTGGAGACCTCTGGAGCAGCAGTGGATCCGTGTGTCACAGTGCTATTATTGGAAAGGGTGGCTTCACTGCCTATCATCTGGCTTTGCTGACTTAGCTCCGTGGACCATCGCCAAACACAAAGCATCTTCTCCTTGGCCGTTGCCAACCCACCTACTTGGAGTGGGTGATGATTTGTTTGTTCCCCAGCTCTGCTGGAAAAAATGAGTGTCCTCGTAGGAGGGTGGGAAAAGAGAGCGTTGCAGGGTGGTATCTCCTGAGGAAAGAAGGAGATTGCTGGTCTCGGGTGTTCAGCTGGAACCACGTTCGGTGTCCCACTGCCATCTCAGGGTTGGCTCCTGCAGACTGTGTTGGGCTGGGGCAGCACTGTCAGGTTTGGTCAACTCATCCCCTCCAAGGTCCCGAGGGAGCTGCACACAGTGGCAGAGCCCCCCATCTTCACTCTTGGGGGGTGTGGGGGTGCTCTTGCTTGGCCTGAAGCTGCCCAGAGCAGCCAGGCTCTCCTCAGTGTGCTGCCACTTCACCAGGCTCAGCCCAACTCAGCATTCCTGGGGCTGGTGTGGTGCAGGATGAGGCGTAGCTCCTTTCTTGGCTTCTGATGCTCTCAAGGCAAGGAGTGTTTGTCATGCTCCTGATTGGGATGGGAAGCATCCTTTGGACTTGGCACTGTATCCGTGCATCCCTTCAGAGCTGTGCTGCTCAGGGGGTGGCTCCCCAGGGCTCCAACAGCAGCCGTGCTGGCAATTCCTGTGGCTGCCAGGCTTCCTGCTGCTGCTGATCCAGCCGCGGATTCCCCTTGGTGCTGCCACTAACATAAATCCCCAAGTCCCTTTTGTGTCAGACACAGACATGCAGTGGTTGCTTTGCAATGAATTAGGTTTTAGGGGCTTTTGAAAGAAAAAAGCTGGAAAAGCACGCCTTTCGCTCCAGATCCTGCCCAAAGAACAGGACCAGGAAGGAGGGGAAGGTGCTGTGCAGGGAGAGAGGAGATATCAAATGGAGACAAGGGGTGTGGGAGGGAAAGACTGACCTGGCTGCCTCCCCTAGCAGTGAGCATCCCTCCCCCTGTGCTGGCAGCCCCACCACTGCCAAGGCTGAGAGATTTGCATTAGGGGTGCGAGGCTGCTGCGGCTGCCAGCTGCCCCACTGCCTCTCCGTGGCAGGAAAGCTGTGGAGCAACTGGAATTCTGACTCCCTGGGGACCTGTGAGGGCAGCATCACTCCAGGTCAAGGATTAAATCCATTACAGAGAAGCACTTGGGGGAAAGCCCTGGATGCAATGCACATGGATGCTGATGCATTAAAACCATTTCCTGTGGAGATCTTCCACAAGGCAAGCAGGGAGAAGGGTCGGGCACAAACCCATCCTGGAATTGCTCTGGCACTAATGGCTTGCCCAGCAAGCTGGGGGCATCCTGGTCACCAGCCTGGTGCTGGCTGGAGAAAAAAAGCCTCCAGCCCTTAGCCTGCAGCCCCTCTGAGGCCAGAGGTGGCTGAGACCCTTCCCCTCACTGTGTCCCTGGGTCCTGTGGGGCCAAGCTGCTGCTCTGCCAGCAGCTTATCAAACCTGAGGTGGTTCTTCCAGCCCTTTCAGTTCCAGCCATGAGTGTTGCACAAGTCAAAAAAAAATCCATTTACAGTGTTCCCGGTCAGCTCTGACCACAAATGGTACGTGGAAGGTGGCGTTTCCTTGCTGCGTTCCGACGCCCAGCTGGGACGGCTGCCTGCACACAGGTACAGGCAGGTGCAGGGGCCGTGCTGAGCCACTTTCTTCCTAGGTGTTGCCTAAGAACTGAGAGGATGCAGAGAGCCTTAGAAAACATCCTAGATTAGTAGCCCTTTCCCAGAATGGTTTCTGGAGTCGAAGCAATCAGCCATTCTGATTTGCTTTGAAAAACATGTATTTTCAGTCTTCATGTATTTTTCCCTTCTCTTCCCTTCCATCTTGCATCCCCACACACTTCCTTTCATTCCCCTCCTTCCTCCTCCTTTTCATGAGCTATTTTCAAATGCCAGGAAGGGCGAGATCTGAGGGGAGGAGGAGTAACTGAAAGAAAAAAAAGGGTGGTAAAATTATTTCACACATTTATGGGAAAAAAAAAAAAAGAGAAGGTGTGGGTGTGGGGAAAGAGAACAGCTCCAGTTCCCAGAAGACAAAAAGCAACTTCATTCATTTCCCAATGTAATTTTATCAGGTAGGAAGGCTTGGTTACATTTCTGCAGCCCTACGGTTCCCAGAAAGGGTCCAAGTTGTCCCTCCTGCTGTGCTGCCCTGACCTGGCACAGGTTTGGTACTGGGGCTTTGGTACTGGGAAACTGGGGTAGGAGGATGAGCTTCTGGAAAACATGGCTTTGATTAAGCCAAATTTGGCCCTGGGAAGGGTAGGGGAGATGTTGCAAATATCACCAGCTTCACAGGAAGCATTTTTTCACACAAGGACAGTATGTTGGATGATTTCCCATGTTTAATAAATAGGATTAAACCCAGCAACAACAGCTCTTGCTGGGAACTAGGAGTTGGGGTTGTGATAAACTTTTTAGATGGCAAAATCTCCTTATGCTCAATTGTTTTTTCATCTCACTGGTAAAACTGGAAATAACTGTTTTGGCTTGTCCAACCATTCTTGAAACGTGATTTGTTTGTGTTACTGACCCTCTGACTCACAGCCACTGGAAAAGGGAAGTAACCCAAATCCTCAAGGAAGCTTTTCTGAGTAGCTCATAGCTGAGATGCTGAAGGTAATGGTGGAGGACTGATGCTCTGGCTGTCCCACATTGAAGTTCTGTCCCCTTCATGCCACAGAGCTTTGGGGAAGGCCCTGGACAGGAGGAATTTGGAGATCCAGCAGCAGGCATTAGCCTGCCCATCTCCCCGTGGGTGAGCCCAGGATCTTGGAGCAGGCTGGCATTTCTCACCTTGGCGAGGGTGACATTTTCTTTGCAGCTTTTCCATGTTCGGAAGATGGCATTTCACCCCTAGAGGAAGCTGGTATTTATAAGGCAGGGCACTGGCATTTCATTCATTGTTACCATCCAGTGATTCAGACAAGGTCTCTTAGCCAGAAAGGTCAGCTGGGTCTCTGCTGTTCTTTGCTGATTTTCTTTCTTTTTCCTTTTTTTTTTTTCCCTAAGGGTAAGAGGGAAAAACAAAGCCCAGCCACATGCTAGAACTGCTGATTGCCATTTTTCTTGCCTTGAAAATTAAGGTTTGCCTAGCTACATAAAAGCTAGGACTTTCCAAAGTCCATCTTGGAAGGGTGTCTTTGGAAAGGTCCTTATTTGGCTTTGAGTTCCAAAGGTGCAGCCCAGAGCCTGGTGCTGGGGCAATTTGGGTGGGTGGCAGCAGCGTTTGCCCCAGTGCTGTGCCAGTGCTCACCATCACCCCAGTTGTCCTGCATCATCCTTCTTCTTGGAGCTGAAGTCCATGTGAGCCTAAAACTGCATCTTTTCTGGCCAAACACCAGGTTTTGTCCCCAGGGTTGTGGAGCAGGATGGGAAAATCACATGCAGGTCCCCTCTGTGACTATGGGGCTCTTGTTGGACTGGGGCAATCTAGACACTGCCAGGGCCTTGGAAACATAAATAAAATCAATAAGAAGCTGTTAAATTGTGCCTGAACCTCGCAAGGAACAGCGTGGGGAGTGCTGGCTGCAGAGATGTATCTGCTGCCACTCCGCGGGCTGTGGCACATTCATTAAGCATCTTTAAGATGGATACACCCCCCAGTTCACCTCCTGCAAAAGCCTGGGAATTTATTTCCTCCTGAACCGTGCCATCAATCACTGGTGACAGCACCGCCTCGGCACCGCGTGGCTCAGCCAGGAACAGCCGGAGAGGCATCGGCCTGGCTGCCCTGCCACGCTGGCAGGGGGCTGCCTCGGACCCTCCTGCCCTGGCTGCGCAGAGGGGGATCCCATTCCCTTGCTCTCTGCACAGCCGCTGGGGGAAAGGCTCTCTCACACCACAAATGCATTCGTGCACCTTTTCTGTGCTGTTCAGGACCCTGCTACCTCGTGCTGGTCTGTCCCTGCTCCTCTTGGCCATCCAGCACTGGCTGCATCCATCTCTAATCCCCACGGGCCTATGGCTCAGAGAGGAGTTGATGATCCCACTTCTTCTCTCCCCTCTGTGCATCTCCCTGTGATCCTGGCCCCTTCTTTGGCACCCTGGCTCCGCTCCCAGCTCTGCATTCAGTGCTTGCTGGGTGGATGCTGGGAGCTCCCAGGGCCCTGCACTGTGCATGTAAATGTGAGAGCCTGAAGTCTCGGCAGAAAAATCTTGCTGTGCCTGACTTGATGCTTGTAGCTTTTATCGAGGCAGCCAGACAGGAGCAGGACAAATCCAGCGATCCGGGGCAGTATGGGGGATGCCGACTGACGTCTGAGCTGCTTTGCTTCCCCTCCCTTCCCCGCCTCCTCTGCTAGTGCTGCTCTGGACTGGAAAGATGAGACAGGTCCACTTAGCAGGAGGAAAGGGCAGCTGGAGGGGGCTGAGTGACTCTCCTGCCCTGCACCCAGCACCCTCTGTCCAGCCCTGCCCGGACCCTGCAGCCGCCCCTTTCCTTCCTGGCGCTGACATTTCACCCTCCAGTGCTTTCAGCTGTCAGCCAAGCTGCACATTACTTCAGTTTATGCAGAGGCCTCAGTTTTACTTCTTCCTGCAATTTCTTCTGATGCTTTTAATTTTTTCTCCCCTATCAGCTGGGAACCTACAGATTATCCCATAAGAGCAGAATAAAGGCTTGTCAACCTTTCTTACGTGCTCCTTGAGATGAAAATAACTTCCTGAACCCCTTATAGTGCTTTATTTTCTGCCACTTCTGCTACTCTGAGTATAATTTGACTGACTAAAGGATCTTGAAGCTAAAGGAAAAAAAAAGATAAAGTAGACTAATAATAATAATAATGGTAAAAACTGCTCCCGAGGCTGATAAGGGCCTGGAGATTCACACACCGGCATCGCCTGCCAGGGCAGGTGTGAGCCTGGCTTTTGTTCCCCAGCTCCATAAGCCAGTGCTGGGAGTGGGGACAGCCGGTCTCTGCAAAAATGGGATGTTTTTCAAGAGAAGAAAGGTATTGTGTCCCCTGTGATATGGAAATGAGTGGGGAGGTGAGGGCAGGGAGAGAGGATTTCTGATGGTAATGAGGTTTTACACTGGCTTTCTTGCCTTGCCTCCATCCCTCCCTTTCAGCTGTAGGATGGGGTTTCAAAGGCTGTTGTATTCTTTTCCTTGGATTATTTGTCATGGTTTTTTTTTTAACCTTGCCTGTTGTGGTTTTTAAAGATAAAAGGTGGGAGCAGCAATGAAGGAGAATTTTCCTTCCCCTTCACTGGAAGGGCTGGGAGATGCTGCAGGAGTTATGGTTACTGACGTAAGGATGCTATGAGCTTTCATAGGCAGGTCAGATGGGCTTGGGAATGCATTTCCTCTCCCAGCCCATCCCACAGCCTCAGCATGGCTGGAGAGGGATGTGACTTGTTGGCTGGAGCAAAGGCTGGAGCAAAGACTGGAACAAAGGCTGGTGCCAGATCTGAGACCACGGTGGCTGTGGCATCCTCAAGCACCATGTCACAACTCTGTAGCACTGGTGGAAACCAGCTCCTCCACAGTTGTATTCAACTTGTAACTCTTGGATGTTGCTTGTGACACCCCTTTAGAGAAACAGCCTCTCTTTCCCTTGACACAGCTGAAGGCTGAGTATTCCTCTTGCTCCTAACTCAGCTGCTGCAGTATTCCTTGTGATTGTCCAGCAGCTGGGCCTTATTTTAATCCAAGTTTGCCTAGATTTCACCCTCCAGCCACTGACTGGTGCAGCATTTATCTGCTGCCTTGAGGAATGCTCTGTATTCCAAAGCCCTTCCTCATGTAGGAAGCTGCGCCTCTTGATGGAAAGGACTGGACACAAACTTCCTGTGCAAACAGTCTTCTGGTGGAACACTAAGGTTTGGGCCGAGTTCAATTTGTTGTGTAAAACATGGGCTCTTTGCTGAAAAGGTGAACTTTTTCCTGTGCAAAGCCAGTGCTGTGAGCCCATGGATGTAGCTCCCAGGGGAACAAGGTGGGGAGCAGACAGCTCGGGTCAAGGGGAACGAGGGGGCATGGAGGAATCTGAAGCTGTTCCTGGGCAGTGGCAGGGTTGCTGTTGGCTCTGTGTTGCTACTGAATTCCTGCATGGCCAGCAGTGTAGTGAGAGCCTCGGCAGGGAGGGCAGCTGGGCTGAGCTCCACTGTCAGTGCTTTTCATTTGTTGTTGATCTGAGGAACTTCACTGGACCTCCCAGGGGAGCTGCCTGCCCCTCCTGCCCCTCCTGCCCTGCAGGGAAGGACCAATGAAACGTGGCTGCTTGCAGAAAGTGCTGATTCAAACAAGCTCTGCCAGGCTGCCGCGGGTCAGGAGGGCTCCCAGGTCAAAGCCACTCTTAGGGCAGGCGCTGCAAGCAAAGGTGTCTCATGGTGAGCTGTGCTGGTGTTTATTCTGGAGCTCCCTTTCTAGCCGAAGCCCTTGAGCTGTGCTGGTGTCGCTCCCCCCTGTCCAGCAGACATTGCTGCTCAGCTGTTTGGTTTTATCCTTTCCTAATTTTACAAGAAGCGACAGTGAATCTGTCCCTTATGCACAGGACCGTGTGGGGTGTTTAAACTATCATTCACGTCCAGATGTGGTGATGGCTTTGGGGTATCTCCTGGCAATGTGGGTTGGTGCTGGATATATTATGCTGTAAAAGTTAATGTTTGGAGTCTGATATTCAGTCCACAAGAGCAGGAGAGCATTTGGCCATGAGCTGTGCTGTGTGGGGCAGTCCTATCGCCTGGTGCCTGGGGTGTCAGGGGTGTCTCCTATCAGACCTTCCTGCAGATACTGTCATTGAAGGGCTCCCAAGCACAGCCAAGGCTACCTACACAGTGTCTCCACATCCAAAAGACCATTAGCCTGGGAGGAGGAGGAGGATGGGGAAGCAAGGGGACATGGCAGAGGAAGATAAGGCCGTGGAGCGGAGGATTTGTGGGAAGTAATGGGTTTTGAATTGGCATTATGCCCCAGCAAGTTCTCACTTCCCTGGCTCTGTGCTGGTTCATCCCCACCCCAGAGCAGGGAGGGAGCAGGATGCACCCACAGCTGAGGGCTGTGCCCCAGCACATCACAGCCAGGGAGTGCAGGGAGCCAGAGTTTGTGGCCCTGGGACCTTTGAGACACAGCAGGTGGCAAAAGGGATAAAGCAGAGGAAAATGAGGTTGCTTCACTGCTGCCCCGTGGGTGATGCTGAGGGAGATGCTCCATTTTAAATCAAACCCAGATCAAAGTGGAGATGGCTCCTCTGCTGCCTGGGGATGCATAAGGCTGTGTCTGAGCTCATAACATAAGGGCAGCTTTTACTACTCAAAGCCGTCTCCTTGCTCTGCTTCACTCCTCAGTGCTCTCACAACAACCCAGTATTTGCTCTGCTTCGTATTCCGTTGGCTTGGAAGAGCTGGAGGGAGATTGCTATGGCTTCCCCCAGGCAGGAGTGGTGGTGGGGCTTGGCCTCTGCCTGCTTTGAACTGGGAAGGATGCTGGCTCTGTAGCAAAGTTATTCTTGAGGCTTCCTTAGCTTCTAGCACTGGGGCAGGGTATTCCCCCCATTAGCTCAGCCTGCATCCCCAGGGCAAGTCTCTGATGAGGAGCCAAGGTGCAGCAGAGCTGGGGGCTGGCAGCACAGTCCAGCCCCGTGGGAAGCACTGCAACTTCCCTCTCGGTGGGGCAGAGAGAGGCCATCACCTCAGCCAAAGCAGAAGTGCTCTGGTGGTGTTGTTAGCTCTCTGGCTCAGGGATAACAGCTCTTCTCCTGTGCCTCCTGAGCACTCTCAGAAGCAGCACCATGACTGCTTAAGTCTATCCCTGTGTCCCCCATGTCCTCAACGTGCCACCCTGGGGAGGGCTCAGCAGTCCAGGAACATGACAGCAGTGCTTGGCATAGGGTCAGGAGCATCCTTGATGGGGCACACTGAGTTTGGGAGCCACTGGTGAAGGGTCAGCTCTGGGGATATGCTTTGGCCCCGGCATCCACATTTGCCCTCCTTCATGTACCCCACACAGCTCAGAGCTGCCTGGGAGAGGTCTGAGAGCAGCAAGGGAATGTGTGGGATGGTCGCCTGCAGGCCAGGCCTTGCTTGGTCCAGAGGTTTCTGCAAGACTTTTTCCCTGCTCGCATTCCCTTGCTCAGGCCTGGATGGATGAAATGGACTTTACAGCCCCAAATCCCTTAATCTCCAGTATACTTAGCAGTATTAGCCAGACTACAGAAGTCATATACACAGTAATTGCACTCAGTGGAGGACACTCTCACAATTTCACGCTGGAAGGAAACATGTTATTCATTTTTCCCTGTCTCCCACCCAGCTATGCAGAAATACATTGGAGTCATGATAGGGATATGTTAAAGATGCAGAGAAATGTCATAGCTGAAATACAACCTGTTCTCCTGGCAATTAACCCAGGCAGCCTTGCAGAAGATGTGCAGGGTGAAATCTGCTCAAAGTGGGGCCTAAAGCTTCAGCACATCTTAGGTACTAATGCTAAGCAAGTTATGCTAAGCAATTAATATCCTTTACTTCTTTACAGCTCTCCCTTTGTTTTTATTAAGCATCCCTGCTAATACATTTAGCAAAGCTCGCAAAGCCTTTCAAAAAGCATGATCAGCTTCCATAATCTTATATACAGAATGATCACAAGCACCAGACCAAATAGACTCAAAGCTAGTACGATTACCACTGGGTGGAGCAGGAGGTTGTAAATTCCTGTGGCTGTAGGTGACCACCCCAGGAGAGTTTCCCACCAGTGGTGTTCTCCATCTTTTTCCTCTTTTGAACACACACTGCATTTCATCCACATTATGGTGGACAGTGATTATAGTTTTTTTCCATCAATTCATATATGTTTTAATACTTGATGTAAGTCATCATGTTGTGATAATTTCCTTACCAGCATTAAGATTAATTCCAGCTGAAGTAGGTAACAAGTCTTTAACTAGCGTATAATTAGACTGTAACAACTGGTGGGACATAACAGGAGCTGTATAATTAAAATCATACCCTGTAATTCCACTGAAGTTACGAATGCAAATACTCGAATGATTACCTGTATCTACAATAATATCACCTACTAATATAAAAGCACAAAGGGTCCTTAAGAAAACATATCCTTTTCCAATATATGTAAGTGCAGTTGCAGGGATTTCATCGGCATGTGTTTCAAAATGACAAACATTTTGCTCAGTGTCAAGACACGTCTTGGGGTTTAATGGCGTTTCTTTTACAGTTGAATCCTTGTTCCCATGTACTGTTGGCCACTTGTGTCCACTTCGTGGTACCCATACTTTATGTTCTGTGAGAAAGAGGATGATTGTATCGTGATTTAGTGCAACAATCAGGTATATGTTGTATACTGAAGCATTATATTATTAAGACAGAAACCATGACCTTATTGTTAATGGGGTCATAATTGGCCGAATACCACCAGGATTAAAATTCTCTTTCAGTTCTGTTGTCCCAAGCTACTTTTCAAACATCCGTGGGTAAGGTGCCTTCTTTGCCTACCCTCATAAGTGCTGCCACTGTGGAGTGCATCCGCATTTGAGTGTGGATACAGCTAAGAGCTGGTGAAAGATGGCTCTGGACCATTCCAAGTGCCTCTACAATCAGCTGGTGGTCTCTCATTAATTTTCTCCCTCAGAGGCAATATATCAGATAAGAGCCATTGATTAGTCCCCAGTGCTAATAGAGAGGGTGTTCTAATTTGCTTAAATCACTTGTTGTTGCACTTAGTTTATTTAGGAGCACTTCAACATCTATACCATTAAGGACTCCCAATCCTGTCCCCGTAATACCAGTTGCATCCCTCTTTGTTTGCTTTGAAGGGAGATGAGCAGAGAAAGGGCAATCAGTCCTGGGTCAACACTTCACAAGTGATGTTAATTGTATACTATTACTTCTTAAACTATTATCTGTCATCATGCAACAACTGGTATTGGGTGTTGAGCAGCAGCTCGTATTATCAAGGCAATGAGACCTGTCCTGCTTACCTCTGCCCAGGCTAAATGATAAACCTTATCTGATGGACACCAGAAAGCAAGAGTCATTCTGTCAGGTGTTTCAGGAATTGGGAACCCTGTTCCTGTATAATCTAGGGAAACTATCTTCCCTTTGGATTTGTTAACTTTCCACTAATCCGGATCATCCATCATTTTTATCCTTAGCTATGCTGTACCAGTAACAGAGTCAATAATACCAAGAGTAGTGAGATGTCCCATTCATTCTTAGCTGATGTGAGAGTTTTTCCAGGAGTCAGTCATTTGTCAGCTGGCTGGCTAGTTACCACCTGCTTCATGGGAGAATGGTGTATCCATCTTTCTTTTCCTAACCTTTTAACAGCAAAATAGGAACATAGTAAGATGGTATATGGTGCTTCCCACTTAGGTTCCAGTTTGTATTTTCATGAGAACATGTTAATTAAAATGTCATCTCCAGGTTGTGTATCATGGACATGTATTTCCAGAGGTGTAGGCTGATACCACTGAGCATATTTATGTTATTTTCAAACCCATCCTGCATATATATGATGTATTGTGTCAACCATTCATCAGATGAGACCAGTAGGTGTCTTAACTGCGTATTACCTTCTTTAATAAGGCCCTGTGTCAACCTTTTTTGTTGGAGAGGCTTCTACCCAGCCTGGTAACTGATGTATTATCACTAACAAGTGTATTCATTGCTGCTACATCAGCCAAGGCATTTCCTTCCCTAATTTCTGTAGTGGCCTTGGTATGTGGCTGGACAATATATTACAGCAATTTCTTTGGCTGATTCCAGCACTTCTGTATTTCTTCTCCACTTGATACTTTTTTCCCCAATGATGTGAAAAATCCTCGTTCTTTCCATGGTTTGCCATTGTGTGGCATACCCTGAGAGCATACCGAGAGTTTTTTGGCTCGTTTCCCTTTTCTCAGTTGTTCTGTACATGTCAGGGCTACCAGTTCACCCTGTCCTTGCTGGGAGTGTGCCGTGGTTACACTACGCAATTATTACCCTTTATTTCTTCACAAGGTGAGGAGCCAGTCCCTCATCTTTACAGCTGGGTGTTTGTACGTCCCACACCTGGTGCTGCTCCTGTTTGCAGAGCTGATAACTGATGGCAGAGAAGACTTTACTGTCTGAGGAATACTTATGCAAACAAGCACAGTGGCTTAATAGGGAACACCCGGAGAAATCTCCAAAGAAAGCGCAGTAAATTCCCCTTCCTGTGGATTTATGGGGAGATTTTTCACAGATATTTATGGTTTCCCAGGTGCGTTGTTGTGACTCCTTAGCGCAGATTTGCACGGCGTGCTCCAGGAGCTGATGAGAGGGGAACGTTGATGGGGCAGCCCTGTGTTTGTACCAGGATGGGAGTGGGAAATGGCTCCTTAATCCCTTGGTGAATTCCTCCTTTATGAGGCAGCTCAGAGCTCTGCCAGCACCAGCTGAGCACCTGGAGAGGCTGGTGAATGGGACTGTCTGCATTTTTGTGGCCCTGACCAGTTTAGATGGTCCTGGTGCAATGCAAGTGTAGGTCACCTGCCACAGCCCTGTCTGAGCGTGCTGCCCCATCCACCCCTGCAGGGCTGGGCCACACCAGCACTCTCCTGTTGCTGTCCACAGCCAACCCACTGAACCACATCTCTTTTTCTCCTCTTTTCCAGGTTCCTTGCCTCACCAGCAGGTCCTTGTAGGATTTCAGCTCTGGTAAGTGCAGTTGTGTTTTCTCCTCGCTGAGTCCATGCCAGTTGCTAAAGTGTCACGTGGGGTTGGAGGGGCAGTGGGGCTGGACACCACCACTGCTCACCAGGCAGGTGGAAGCGCCTGAGTGTGCCTCTGTAAAGGAGCCAGTTCCTGCTGCACTTCACCCCAGAATTATTTCCCCTCTGTGTGAAAATATGCTGACATCTGTCTATCAGTACCCTTCCATAGTCCATAAAGGGAAACGGTGTGGGCATCTTTAATCCTTCCTGGGTGAACTTTGTTGGATGGGAACTGAAAACTTCGGTGATTGGCATGATGACTGTAATAAAAGCTGGGAGGTATCTGCCCCTGGGTGGGACTCAGGGGACCTTTGGAACAATAAGAAGGTAAACTGATGGGTGGAAGGAGAGCACAGCCAGCCCAGGGACCTCTGCAGAGGAGCCAGGCTTAGAGGAGCATTTAGGACCTGGAAGAAATGTGAATGTCAGAAGCTGCAGTCCTGGCTGCTAGCTAGTGTTGTCACCTGTAACCTTTCTAGGAATGTGCTCCTTTCAGGCCACCCGCTCTGCCACCAGCCACCTGGCTGACTGTCCTGGGGAATCAGTGGGTAGAAGGATAACATTTCTGGGCTTTCTCAGGCTCAAGTCCCCGTGCCATTCAGTGTTTGATGTTTTCACACTTCTGAAGTCCCCATGGGTTTTCTAACCTTACCTTTAACCCAGCAGAAAGGGTCCTGGTTCTGTGCTGGGATAAATTAGCAGGACTGTCTCACAATCAGCGTTGCTATCATGTATTGTGTCATGTTCACCTTTGTCCTCTTGACACGTTCTCTTTAAAAAGTATGCATTTATCAAAAAAAGCAGCCTCTTTGTTTGATGCTATCTGTTGGTTTGATAATTAAGTCCCATGGAAGGCATTGACATCAGCCATGTGCTCAAGGATTTGCCACCAATGTCCCAGGTTGCATGGCTCCATTGAACTTGAGAGGTTTTTTTTTCTTTAGCTGCAAATGGTTCACTCCTTGGGGCCTAAAATTATTAAAGGGAGCGTTGTTATGGTGATCTCAGGGTTTTGGGGTGTTGCTGGTGTGACCTTGCTCTGAGACAGAGCTGTTCTGCAACGGGGACACCACTGTCTGGGGCATATCTAACCATGGCAGGGGGCAAACGAAGGTTGTGGATCCTGGTGCCCAGGGAACTGCCCTGATGTCCTCTCCTTGTGCATCCAGCTCACTGGAGGGCATCGGGCATGGCGTGAGCTTACCCCAATAGCTATTCCTCACTCCAAAACTGTGCAGAGACTCCTGATCCATGATGCTTTGCTTGTGACCTTGGCAGCCTCATCTGGGAGCAGCTCAGGCCCTTGGGAGAGCTGTGCTCTGTTGAGGAAGCAGCACTGCCACACTCCAGCACGTGGAGAAACTCCAGCCAATAGGTGGATGAGCCAATCAAGTGATTTTTCTGTGTCAGGGCTGTGTTACATTGGGAAGTGAACATACAGCTCTGTCTTCCCAGATGATTCCTGCAGCAGCAGCTCTGGCCATGCTCCTTCCAGCAGCAAAAAGCAAGTGTCTGTAGCTGCAGAGTGGGGACAGGCAAGACAGAACCCACTGGTCCTCGAAAAAGGGGAGAAAGTGGAAAATGGCCTGGAGGAGGGGGCAGTGGGGGAGAAGAGGCCATGGTGGTAGAATTACCTCTCCCGACGCAACGTAATCGGCTCACAGCTTCTTCTCCCCAATCCTCTTACACCCCTCCCGTTGCACATCTCTCCCCAGACGCGGCCATGTGTGTTAGCAGAGATAAAAGCTCTCTTCCCACGCGGGCTCTTCTCCCCCAGCATGCTTAATCATGAGCCAACGTGGCAAACAGCCTTCCTGAGAGATGCCCCGGGCTCGGCTCCTCACTCTCCCTCCCTGCCTCCTGTCTTTTGCCTCGGCTCCCGCTTTGCCCCGCACCCCGGGGCTCCCCGCACGCCCCTGCAGCCTGCGCAGCCATCACGTGCCTCTGATAAATGAGCTTCATCTGCACCCAAAATTAATCACATTGTCATGCTGGCAGAGGATGAGGCAGCTGCGCCGAAATGCCTGAATCCCTAGCTAATTTATCACAGGGGCTGGATGCAGAGCTGCTCTGCAGCTCCTGCCGCATGGGGACATGCTCCGGAGAGGCGGATGGTGACAAGGAACTGGGAGGCCTGGGAGCGAATGCTCAGGAGGGCACATTCTCCTCCTCCTCAGAGCTCAGCCACTGATTTTCAACCAGGAGAACCTGGTGGGAGACTGCTTGTGCCCAGGAGGGCCAATGCTGCTGGTGACAGCCCAGCTCCTCCGAGCCACCTTGGACCTGGGAGCTGATGTGTCCTCCTGCGCTGGAGCATGCTCAGGAGCCCGGAGCAGAAGACTAATGAGGGAAATGAATATGAGGGAATTATTCCAGGATTTCCAAAGCCATGGTCTTTGTGGATGGTGGAAGCAGGAAGCACCCCGCAAGGATGATGTGTCTTTTTCACTCCATTGCTCCAGTTTTGCTCATCAGAAGCAAAGTGTTGACTGGCTGTGCCTGTGCTGCCTGTGATGGGCTGGGATCAGCACGGAGAACCAGCTCCAGGGCCAAGGGCTCCCAGCTGGGCCAGTGCCTGGTACAGGGCATCTGGGATGGGGGCCAGTTTTGATGTTTGCTCCTGGTGTTGTGCATCTTTCTGGGATCCACATCATCCTGCTTGCTTGTTGGTCGGCAGCTGCTCCTCTCCATTTCAGTGTGGGCTTGCTGGGCAGACTCTCTTCTCCCAAGTCCATCCCTAGGACAGACGTGGGTTTCTCCAGTATATTCACTCTCGCTTGTCTTGTGGTAATTAATTACTAATTCCAGACCAGACTCAGCTCTGGAGTGCTCGTTAACTAATTGGATGCCTTCCAGCAAATCCCAGCAGTCCCTCCACGATGGGAAAGTCATGCATTCCTTGTCTGCTTCCTGATTGCTTTGTTCTCCCATAGTCGATGGGAGCACCTTGGAAGAGATCCGCTGGGGCTGCTCTCCTGGAACTAGCAGGGGGCTGCTGACAGCACAGCAGGTGCTTCTTGGGGGTGCATAATAATGGACAGCAAAGCAAAGCAACACATAGATGCCCCATCCAGTGACTGGTGGCATCCTTCGCTGCGCTCCCAGCTGCTGGGAGAGGCTGGAAGCCTGCTCTGCCCACTGGTCTCTGAGGGTTTCACACCAACTCTATTTGCAGATATTGTCGGATGTGGGTTTTTTCCTCATGGCCTGGCAGAAATGCTGGAAAACTGTTGTCCTTTGCAGTCTGAAGTTCTGCGTTGCTCACGCTTTGCTGTCATGGGGAGAACCGGTCCCATGTTTTTAGAGAGAAAAGAGGCTTTTGTCAATAAAATTGAGCTGCTGGTGTTCCCAGCGGCTTGCCCAGACAAAACAGTGAATGGCTTTTGTTAAAACTTTAAATCTTAACTTACAAGGGCATGGACTCCCTTAGATCAGCTGTAAGCTGGTGTTCAGATACACATGGTGTTTTGAAGAGGAACAAAGGGTGTTTTGGTCTCCTGTGTCTGTGAGGGCCTCGTGGGGTCTCTGGCCACTGGGCACCAGCAGTCATGGGCAGCTGAGCAAGAGAGAGTGGAAAGCTCAGTCTGAGCATCTCTGAGCCTCCCGCTCAGACCCTGCAGCCTGCTGGGCTGACCCAGGAGCTTTCCTGCCTCCTCACTTGCATACTTCAGAGTGGATTTTGGGGCTGGGCTGTGCCTGTGACTGTGTTTCCAAGCTCTTTGGAGAGGCAGATGTGTGCATGGCTGTGAGCAGGAGACATGTCTGACCTGATGTTCATCCTTATTTCAACTCCACCAGGGCCTTTGGGGGATGATGCAGCCTTCAGTCAGCACAGAGGAAGAATTACAGTCCTCTTGGCTCAGTTGCACGATCAGAGTGAGCCACTGCTGGGGCAAGGGCTCCCATGGGTGCCACCCCTAACCCTGGTGCATGGTGATCGGTCCCAGTGGTCAGCATTGCTCAGCCTTGTTGAGGCTGCCTACTCCACCAGCCTGCTTTATTTTTTTTTTCATATGCTCTTATTTTTTTAAGTCAGGGCTACAGTTGAGGTTTTGTAGGCGCTCTTTTGCCAAAACATGACTGGCTTGTGCCCACTATTGAGTGGAGAGGCCAGGGAGGAGCCAGGGAGCAGATGAGATGTGACGTAGGGAAGTGGAGATGTGTGGTGACACCGGTGCAAGAATTGATCACACAACCCGGGAAATAACAGCTCTGGTTTCCAGTGTGTGTTGAGAGGGTGGAAGGCAGCGCTCCTCGGCAGCAGAGGGCGTCGATGCTGGGAGACTCCAAAGGATGCCTTTGCTTGGGTTGTGTGAGGAGGAGTACTGAGGGTCAGTCCCAGGTCTCACAGAGGTGGTTGGCCTGCTTCTGGTGCCGGGACAGGGCAGGACCTCCTGCCAGAGTCAGGGCTGGGCAGCCACTGCTGGGTCTGCTGAGCATTTACCATCCCCTGAGCTGGGAGGGAGCCCAAACACCGCTCCAGGAATGGCAGAGAGAGGCATCCCCCAGAGCACATGGGATGCTCTAGGGATTCTGAGCCACCTTGGCAGAGGAAAACACTTGTCTGCCCAAAGAAAAGGCTTTTCCAGACTCTGTTAGAGCTTGGGGAAAGCCCATTGTGGCTGTTTTGAAGCACTTTGCGGTTGGAGGTGCCCAAGTCTTTTAGGACTCAGAGTTCAGTTTCTGAAAGGACCTGTTCCCTAGAAATTCAAAGTAACTGACTCTGCAGATCCCTGTGTACCAGCAGGCAGGGCAACACTTAGGGACTTGTCATGGCAGGGCTGACACCAGCCTGCTTTTTAGGTGCAAATAACTGTGCCACAAATTACATCAGACTTCACTATCCATTAACAATCCTCTGTTCTCTGCTCCTCTGATCTTTCTTCAGTGTGAACGAACTAGAAGTGTTTCTTTGGGTCTAGTCCAGCCCCAGGGTAGTAAACTGGACATCTCCTGTCCCTCTGTCTCTTGTAGAATCCATATGGATGTAATGGATTTAGTGGCATCTTGCATTTTCCTCTGTCCAGGCACAAATAATGATATTTCACCCTGGCACCCAGTGGTGCAAAACCTCCTCACCCACATTTCGGAGAGGGCTGTGCTGTGAATCCCCACCTGTGCTCCTCTGAGCTCAGCCTTTGGGGGTTGGGCAGGGTTTGAGAGGGGTTTGGCATGGTTTGTGTTTCCTTGAACCACTGTGCTTTTGGACAGAGCTGGAAGCAGCAGCCTCCCTGGCACGCTCCGAAGCCAGCTCCAGGGAGCTGAAATAACCTGGTGTGACTGTGCAGAGCCTGATTTCTAGTCCCTGTAATTAAACACCCAGCTGTTGAGATCTTTTATATGTATTGAGATTGAGACCTGGCAGGATTAGGTAGCAGGGAGCTCGCCTCGGTGACCAGGAAGATCCTTTGTGCTCTTAAAGCAAACTCCATCATACCTCAGGCAGGATGGGCAGGGATCTGAGCATGCCAGAGATGCTTTCATGGGCTGAGCTGGTGAGATTGGGTGGGAAACTTTGCTGTGTTACTGCGGGTACCCAGGCCATGGGCAAGGGAGTGGGAGCTTCCTTAGAGACGGGGTGTCCAGACACCAAAAGGAGTACCCAGAGCCCCCTAAGGCACATACGGGCTACATTTTGTGCTGAGGTCTTGAAGGGAGAAGAGGGCTCAGCATCTGGAGATTTTCCAGGCAGTGCCTGAGCTGAGCTTAAGGATAACCTCCTCATCCCACTGGAGTTGGCAGAAGATGGCTGCTCCCCTAAATTCCAGATTTGTCCATCACTAGCGATAATGCACTGAGAAATAAATGTCACGTACAAAATTTATGGGAGAGCTGCTTTGCTAGTCTCCTTTTTTAAGGTTATACTAAAAATTAAGCCACATTTCCCCCAAGGGGGAGCGGCAGGCTGTCACCGTAACAAATGTCCCGGTGTATCCCGGAGCAGCACACGGGGTGAGCACACAGCACCGAGAGGCAGGGCGGGGCAAGCGGCGCCGCTCACGTGGCTGCTGAGCCGAGGAAAATCGTTATTTTTGTACTTACACTTTATACGGCAATTTCCTGGCCGCGTAAAAAAAAAAAGAAAAAAACATCAGAGAGTTACACAAGCTCAAAAGCGAGCTCCCAGTATAAAACCTGGCGCGTGAGTGCTTTATGCAGCGGGAGCGCAGACTCCTGGAGGGTGCGGGCACACACGGCACGGCCTCCCGCTCCCGATGGCATCCCTGAGCTCCTTGGCGCAGGCACCATCAGCTCGCAGGCGGTGTTTAAGGTTAAGCAGGGGATCAGTGTGGCTTTGAGGGCTGTTTTCCCTCCGTGCCCCGAGCGGTGGGGCGGCAGTTCTCGGGCCGGCTCCCCCCGCCTGTCTGCACGGGGCGCTCCGGTTGGGGGACGTTGAGCAGCGCTGGCAGCGGAGCTAATGCGATTAAGGGCTTTTCTCACCCTCCGCTCAGTGCTCATTAACATTTCCCTGCTAAGGAGTTTAGAAGCGTCGCCTCATCTCGCCGCAGCTTTGGTTTGCGACGAGGAGAGCGGGCAGGCGGTGCAGGGGGGAGGCTCCTCGACCCTGTGGGTTCTGTCCGGACAGCGGCAGGGCCACACAGGGCTGGGCTGTGGCTGGGAGAGCCCCTGCGATGCCCTGCAATGCCACCAACCCCAGCGCTCCCAGCAAGGAGTCCTATTTCTGCCGGGGGTTGGGAGCTGGGCAAGGCAGATGCCCTGCAATGCCACCAACCCCAGCGCTTACAGCACGGAGTCCTATTTCTGCCGGGGGTTGGGAGCTGGGCAAGGCAGATGCCCTGCCTGAGGGAGGGTGACGCTGCCTGCCTGGTAGCCTGCGAACGGAGACCTACAAACAGCTTCTCTGTGGTGTCACAACCCCGTCCTCTGTGCAGGCAGGGAGAGAACCCAATTTTGGAAGCCTCCTTCCCAGATCTCACAATCGAGAACCAGGAGAGATATTTTTATGTGGTCTTACAAGTAGGTCTTGAGACATCTCTAAGTGGGTGCTTCATAGTCTGCGTAGAAATAAAACCCTCCCATGCGCCACGCAAAGCCCTTCCCAGCAGCAAGCCCGAGGCTTTGCCCTGTGCTCTCCTTTTGCTCCGTGTCCCTGGCCAGCTCTCCTGGGGGCACCTGGAGCAGGCTGACACGAGTTCTGACCCCTGCCCAGCGAAGTTTGATGCAGAAGATGCTTCTAGACTTTCTGTGGTGGGTCCCAGATGTCTTTTTAGTCACCTGAAATGTGTCAGTCTGTGTTGAACCAAAGAAGAAAAGTGCGTTTGATGATTTTTTTTCCCCTGAATATTTTAATTCTTCCATCAAGAAAACCTGAATCTCCCATGGAAATTGTGTTTCCTGTTTGAAAACAGGTTGTTAACACACCACTCAGCACTACAGAAGGCTGCTTTTCCAGGGGCTAATTCCTGAAGATTGACTGATTTCAATATCTAGCACGCTATATCCTCTGATTCAGCCTTTTCCCTGCATCACTAGGGCTTTTGTGCTTTTCCTTTTTCCGATGTGGATCCTCTGGTGCCTTGCAAGACCCAGGCTCCTGCTGCAGCCTGGCTCAGCTGAGCTGAGGAAGACCTCCTCACTCTGTCTGCCTGCTTATTTCCATGAAACCTCCAGGAATTTAATAACTTTGAGATTTTCAGCTGTCACTCACACGCTGTTGAATTTGACTGCTGAGTCGGAGAGTAATTAGGGGAGACAGACAACACGTGGAGCACGTGATGGCACAAGACTTGTTTTCTTAAGGAAACCATGCCAACAAAAAAATAGAAAAAAAAGATCTAAAAATACCTCTTTTCAGATTTTTTGCCTTGTTCTACCTGCAAACAGCTCTTGACTGGCAGTAAGGGAACGTGGGCTGCGCTGGGGTGGCGACACCCAGCACTGGGTGCTGCGTGGGCAGGATGGGTGTTCTTGTCCCTGCAGTCCCTGGGCACGTGGGGCTGAGAACTCAGCACGGTGACCTTGCTCCCTTTGAGATGACACTGGGGGTGAATGAAAGATGTGACACGAGCATCTCCAGCAGTGCTGTGCTATTTCAGGGCAGACCCATCAACTCAGAACCATCTTTTATAAATAAAGGAGATTTTAATTAAAACCACAAATTGTTAACAGTCTATTACACTGCACATTCTGCCAAATAGCGGAGCATCCTTTAAAATACCTGTTAAAATACTGAATGGTGCTGCCTTCAAGGGACTTTGGCTGTGGTCTGTGTCCTGCTCCAGGACACCTTGGTGGTGCAGGAGGTCTTGGCTGAAGCAGCCAGCATCGGGTTTGGAGGTGATGCCTGATTGCTTTGTGTAGCCTGTGTGCCCCATCTTGCCATTGGAAGGGGGATATCAGCATTAGGAGCAAAGGGCAGGCAGGGTTGTGCCAGGAGAGCTACTGAGCCTGTTACTGTGATGGGAGGAATGGAAGATGCTGCCTAAGGCTTGTCATGGAGCCTCATGCTGCAGGAAGAAGCAGGCAGGAGGAGGAGGATGAGGGCTGCTGCTGAAGGCCACAGTTCCTGGTCGAATCACTGCCCTCCAGGGTCTGGCTTTGTGTCTGGGATGCTCAGAGAAACCCAGACCCACACAGCTGCCTGCCCGTGCCAGCTTTTATTCTCCTTACCCGCTCCTCTCTCAGTGCTGGCGGGCAGCCCAGTGCCAGGCTTTTTATGCTTTTCTTTTTGTCTTTTTCAATGAGAATAAATCTTTTATCTGTTGACTGTGAGACTGTGCTGCAAACAGAGTCGTACAGATCTTGTGGGTTTTTTATAGCCACCTCCATCTTCCAGGTTGATGGTTTGCAGCTTGGTCAGTGCCCAGAGTTGGCACGGCTGGCTTGGATGCAGCTTAACTCCAACTGCACCATGCTGGAGACCGGGATGCAGGGATGGAGACCTGCCCAGCCACACCCATGGCATGATGGTGTCTCTTCTGCCTTGTTCTGAGTATAAGAGGAAAGGGGAAGCATGTGGCTGGAAGGAGGCAGACACAGAGCAAGGAAAACCAGTTCATTTTGCTTAATTATGACTGACTGTGACAGCCCGCATCTTTAGTTTGAAAAGTATCTGTGAGGTACGGGCTGCTTCTCTCAAACAGGATAATTATGTTAATTAAAATGCTTTCTTTATGGCAGTTCTGATTAATAAAAACAGTTCCAGTGCTCTCTTTAAACGCGCTAACCTTCTGTTGTGCAGGAAAACTGGCTTTTCTCAGCAATTTATGACTTTTAAAACAGATTAGAGCAGGACAGCCTGCTGCTTTCACACAGTAACGCTTCCTCCCCGGGGGAGAGCGAGGCAGCCCACCGGCACAGTGCCCTGCTCGTGGGGAACAGACGGAGCAGAGCACTCGGGCAGCGACGCCGGAGCAGGCAGCAACATGTGCCCGTGTGGGAGCTAGGGATGGGAGGCGTCAGAGAGCTCTGCGAGAGTGCCAGGGAATAAAAATACCACTTATTTCTCTAATTGCTGTTTATTTCCTCTGCAAAGTATTGGGATAATTAACAAGCTCCCAATTAAGAAAAAATTGTGTGTAGAGGAAAAACAGGTACGGGTGCCAAGAGAGCTGGGTTTGTGCCAGAGCGTGGCGAGGGGCAGTGGTGGTGGTTGGTCCCTCTTGCTGACCACACGTGGGATGGGGCCCTTTGGGGACTCCAGCTCGCTGGAGGATGTGGTGATTTCCCAGTTCCTCACCAGAGACCTTTCCCAAGGTGAAGGTTGTGCTTCCAGAGGTTTGAAAGCTTAGGATCTCATGTGACCACTGGTGTGGCTGCCTCATGTTTTGTCCTTTGGCTGGTTTGCTGGTCCTTGAAGGTGATTACTTCCTGCGTGTGGAGGTTTGAGGCCCCTGAGCACAGTCTGGTGTGGGTTTGGAGAGGGGCTGAGCATCCACCACCCTCCTGAGAAGCAGTGGAAAATAGGGAGGGCTTGGTATCTCTGCAGGTAGCTCTGAAAATACAATCAACAGGCAGCCCGGTGCTCATAAGGAGGCACCACTTGCTGTTCATAAGGAGGATGGGTTTGCCACACACTTGTCCCCAAATGCCAGTCCCCAACCAGATGCACATCCCCACTGTGGCAAGGAGGCTTTGTGTCCTCCCCACACACCCTTTTCCTTTTTCCACATCTTTGCCCTGGCTTGCCATCCCTGCTGGCAGATGGTGCTTTAGGCTGGGCCAGATGCTGGAGCAACACGTGAAGCTGTTCTTAGCTCCCACTTCCCAGGCCCAGCAAGGGACTCTTACACAGGGGTAGTGACTTACATTGGGTCCCTTCCCTTCCTCTGCGCCTAGGAAGGGACCAGCACCTCCAGCAGCCCATCCTCAGGTTTGGGGAGTGCTGCTGAGCCCTCTCCTTTGGCAGATGCTTTGGGAAGGGTGACACCATCCTTCTGCCCTGCAGGCAGCTGGCCAGAGGAGTTTGGGTCTGTTCTGCCCTGCTCCTCTAGGAGAGGAGGAAAGTGAGTGCTTGTCCCTGACTCGGTGAAGTGCTGCATGTGACCAACAGCCCTTGCCCGAAGAGGTGACAGCATTAGTTTGCCATCCAGCTGTGACTCCTGATGTAGAGCTGGGTGACTTCACTGGGTTTGCTCGACCTGGTGAACTGCTGGCAGGCAGCCCCACTCCCCCCTCTCTTGCCACATTTGAAGTATTTTGGGAAGGACTGGTGTGGGAGGAGTAAAGCCTAGAGGCTCTAGTGAATCAAGTGCAGGCCAGGGGAGGATGGTGAGGGGCTGTGGGGTGAGGTTCCTGCACACATCCAGCAAGGCAGCTCTGCCCTCTGGTGTGTTTGCAGCCCAGAGATCTCGGTGAGCAGTGCAGTCATTCAGGGAAGCTATCCAGAGCTTTCCTGCAGGTTATCCCCCCAACGTGGGGGGCCACAGCCACCCCAGCATGGCTCCAGCCCCCCGGCACAGCCCTTTCCTTGCCCTGCAGGCTCAGCTGGGGCTGGCTCCGCTCCGCTCCTCTCCTCGCTGCCCCGTTTACCTCTGCTATATTTACATGTCTATTTTATGATTTCAATTTTTAATGCTTCTGCTCTTTGAAGATGCTTAATGCTTTGGAGTGGAACATTTTCTTCTGAGTCCTGAGTGCCAACTGAGGACAGACCAATAAATCAACTAATAACTGGAACCTCATTTTCTGCTCCCATGGCTGTGAGTTAACCCTTCTTGTGCCTCCAAGGCTCTCCTGGTGCTTCCCATCTCCCTGGATGCTTCCCATCTCTCCTCTCACAGGAAAGCTGCCTGTGCCAGCTATGAACATCCTTAGGCTGGGCAATGTCAGGCCTTTGGGATTCCCATGCTGGGCTGTATCTTAAGTGGTGGTTTCCAGGTATATCTTAAGTGATGGTTCCCAGCTGCCACCTTCTTTCTCTTTCTGTCTCCACTGGTCCCAGCGCCTCATTGGGTCAGCAGAGCTGGAGATTAGGAAGGCAGCCTGTAGAGAGTGGGGAGCATGGTGGGTGAGTCTGGCAGTTACCTAGTGAGACCCAGAATGTTCCAAAGTTCCTCAGGATGGGACAGTCAAGTGCCATCTTTGTGATGCCGCAAAATCCAGGACCTCTAACTGTGCTCTGCAGGAATGACATCTGGAGAAAGCCACTTCCCTGCTGCTTGCACAGGGAACTCTTGCTCTGCCAACAACTTGTGGCAGAACTGGAGGAACCCCTCAGGAAGGCATCCTGTCTCCCTTTCGCTGGCAGCTGGAGCTGATGAATCCCCAGCGCAGGAGAACGTGCTCTGCACTACGACTCTAACAGAAAGTGGCAGATCTTAGGTAAATCTTCTTTCCAGCTATTCAGCCTAGCCCCCAAGGGCTGAGGGCTTTCCACACTGCTGCCTTCATTAGTCCAACTCTATTTCCTGTTCTCATTCATCTCAATAACATCTAACCCTTTAAAGAAGCACCTGCTTTTACCCAGTCCTGGAGTGAGGTCTGCAGGGTACTTGCACGGTATCTGTGCTTCCCCTCTGCACGTCCACACCTGCAGGCTTGAGGATTCAGGTGCTAGCTCTGCTCTCAAGATACCTTCCCTGAAACAGGCTGCTGGCCTTACCTTGCTCTAATACTTCATTGCCTGTTGAATTATGAAAGCGCTGCTTGCATCACCTGGCAGATGGCCACAGAGCTGCCTCTCAGCTGCTCTTTAACTTCTGACTCCAAGGTGTTGCATGCATTAGCCTCGTCTGCTCTGCATCTGGAGCCAGGCTGTGTCCATGGGCTGTGCTAACATGGGGTGCCCAGGGCTCTGGGGAAGCCCTGGCCTTGCAGAAAGCAACCACCCCCGGTCTCTGCTCCCCTCAGGGGGCTCAGGTACTGTACTGCTGTACAGTGGGCAAGGGTGCAGGCAGAACGGGCAGGCCCAGCAGCACATGGGGCTGGACACACCGGTGTCCTGTGGTGAGCCCTGCCAGGCAGGAGGGCTTGGCATGCCCATGCCCTGGTCCCTGACCAGCGGTGGTCGAGGCCCTCTGGTCTCTCCACACCCTGGCACCAGCCAGGTGCCCTTGGCACTGCTGATCCAGAGTGGAAAGTGGGCTTCACAGGGCTCCACAGCTGCCTAATGAAGTGCTGGACCTTCACTAAACGCTCTGTGAGCCAGGCACATCTCCTGGTAGCCTTCCTCTGCCACAGAGGCACAGGGCTGCATAGCAATAAACCAAGGCCATGCCATTCCTCACCTTTGTTTTTGGACTCTGATGCTGTGGGTTTGCTCCTGGGGGCTGGAGCCCCACAGATACATCTGCAGGGGCTGGGGCTGCACTGGAGGTGCTCAGTAACAACCAGGAGTGGGCTCAGCCAGGGTTTGATTCCCTCTTTTGCTGTCAGAAGTGATTTGTCCCTAGGGAGCTCTCACCCTTGGCACGGCCTGGTCCCCAGCCAGATTGGTTTTGGCAAGCCAGGAATGCCCAGGGCTGGTTGGCAGAGCTGCTCTGGTGCACAGCTGATGGCTCAGGCTGCCCAGTGCCATCTCCATCATTCCCAGTCAGTGCTGGGAGAGGGTGGGGAAGGGAACAGGGCCCTTCTTGCTCTGTTGCTCTCTGATGGCCCACCTTGTGTTTATCCATAATTATATTGTGTTGGCACGGCTGCAGTATCCAAATCCATACACAAATGCTTGATGAGCCATGGGAATGCTTTCCCATTCATTAAGGGGCACAGGGTGGGTCCATTTGCCCTGGTCCTTCACAAGCCAAGTGTGGGGCAGCATCTCAAGGCTGGTCCCCTCTCTGCTGGGGATCTGCCCTGGAGTGACATCACCTCTGTCCCCTGCATCATCCATCAGACACTCTGGAAATGGAGGCAGAGGGTATCAGGGGTAAAATTTTCCATTGGAAAATGTATTTTTTATCAAACTACATTATCAGAATCGGCATGTAGCCATGGAGCCAATGTTCAGGTGGGAGAATATTGAAGCAAATCTTTCTGGCTTCTGTCTGTTGACAGTGTCCAGGAAATTCAAATGTGTCTCTTTGATTTGATGTGTTTTGACTTTTATGTTTTAATTTAATATCCAGGTTGTATTTAACATTTTATTATGGTTCGTGCTTGAGAAATTAAATACTTTTTCCCTTACTGCGGCAAAATTCCTGAATATTTCCCAGTGAAATGCCAGGGCTTGGGTTTTTCCTTAGTCCTGTCCTGCAGGTGATTTTGATTCACTGAGTTCACTGCAAAACAAAACTTTTCATTTAGGAACCTTGCACAAACCAGATACTGATTTCTATTAGGCAGTTGCTGAAAATTCATGGCTTTTTGGTTACGTGTGCCCTGGAGCAGGTTTGGGGATCTGGGGAAGCAGCATGTGTCCTTGTCTGGTATTTGGAGGTGCTGCTGAGGCAATGTAGAGGTAGATTTACTTACAGCTTTGACCAGACCACCAAGGGATGGAGGTGTCTGGGGAGGACCATGGCCTGTGCTGTTGTGGGTGCACTGCTGGGAGGTGGCACATCCCTCTGGTGGGATGCCATGGGGCACATCCCTTTCCCCTGCTGTGGGGCAGATGGAGCACTCTGCTCCCGCTGCAGCCGTAACAGAGCAGGGGGTGCCGCGGTGCTGGAAGTTCCTTTGCACCCCCGTGAGCCCCCCTTGAGGGAAGGGAGCTGCAGGCAGAGCTCAGGGTGACCAGAAAAGCTGCTACCGGTGCCTGTTGGCTGCTTCCATGCACGTGAGCACGTGCGCGGCTGTTTGTGCATGCATGTGGGGATAAAGCCACTTTCCAGGCAGTTCTTTTAACAACCAAATGACAGCTTGTTTGCTGCTAGGATTGCGGGCCTGCCTGGCAGAGGCTTCACACCAGAACTTTGGAAGCTGCCGCCAGTGAATAGCCAAACACATTTGTACAGCATCGGTCGACAGCGTGTTCCAGCCTCCAGCTCTGGTGGGGGGAAGAAAAATCATCTTCCTGATATATGTGTTTCAGCACCAATTATCCAAGCCTCATTTGCTCTAGACTCACAAGACCATGTCCCATGACATCTATTAATTGCATTAAAGATCTCTCATTATCCTAAATCTCCAGGATGCAGAGTTGGAGTGGCTCAGGCCCAGGTTTTCAGGAGGGCACACGTGTGTGTGTGTGAGCACGCAGGATGGAGGGCACACCTCGTTCCAGGCAGGCAGGGCAGGCACAGCCACCACTGGCAGCAGCGGTGTGTTCCTCCCAAGCCTCTGTGCCTGGTTGTTCACAGCTGGGTTGTGGCTGATCCCTGGGGCTGGATGTGACACTTGGCTTGGAGCAGCCTGGCAGAGTGGTTCCTGTGGTCCCTGAGGTGTCGGGTTCCGTGAGGGAGCGATGCTGCCAGCACTCCGCACCGCACGCCGCCAAGCACGAGCCCACTGCCCCTTCCTTGCCAAATACTTATTGTTCCTGCTTTGAACTTCTGCAGAGCGAGGTTTGCCAAGGCTCCAACATGAATCATTAATTAATTCCTGGAGGGCTTTTTTTTTTTTAAATGTTGTTTGTTTGTTTGTTTGTTTGTTTTGCCTTTTTTTTTTAGTTTTGTTTTTTTGGTGTGTGTTGTTTTGCTTTCATAATTGAAAACAGGGAGAGGTAGGCAGTGTAGGTGCAGGATAGCAGAGGTGCATTCAGAATCATTTCACCATCCATTGTTAGGAAGGTGCCTTGGGTGCCCTGCTTGCCCTTGCTCCTTGGGCTGTAGTTGCTGCTGGGGCTTTGGGCACTCAGATTCCTCCCCCTCAGCCTCAGCCTTTATCCTGCCTGCCAGGCTCCATGTGAGCAAACACACCCTCCTCTGGCTGTGAGCATCCCTCTCCCCTTGTCATCCTCCTCCTGCACCCTGTGTCATGGTTGGGTCTCCTCTGATATTCACAGTTCTGGGGGTGCCCTTTGCCAAGAGCCTTGTTGGATGCAGGGACCCTGAGGTTCAACATGGAATTGCATTGCTTCCTTTGGAAACATCATTCCTTGATGAGGCCTCTGGAGGGGCTGGTTGAGGCAGAAAGCTCAGCAGGGCACCAAAGAAAGGCTTGGAAAGGAAAAGGCTAAAGTAAAAAGGACAGAAAGGTCTCATTAAAAGAGAAAAATACATTTTCATTTACTGGAGCAGCCTCAGGATTGCAGAGAGTGGAGGAGGAGGGCAGTAAGGTCTGCCTGGAGCCTGACAACCCAACTTCTTGTACACTGCATGCTCCAGTGTCTGACCATCCCGGTGTATTCCAGTGCCTTGTTAGACTGGGGAGCACGAGGTGAGTTGGTCTCACGGTGCTGAAGGGAGGGACAGGCCTGATCCCAGAGCTCAGGGAATGCAGCAGGAACGGGCAGCATTTGCAGTAATGCCCAGGCCCTCGAGCCTGCATGAGCTCTTGCCATTTCCACCCTCTTTCTGGTGTAATAACTTGTTCCTTATTGACATTTTTCTTCCGAACACAGGGAAAATGCCAGCACGGTAATTGCTGTACATGTAAAGCAAGGCTCTGTGCCATATCCTCCAGATCATTTCCTTCCCCCTTCCCCCAGCTTGTAAGGCCCAGGTGGAAGTGAGCAGTGGCTGGAGGGAGGGATACAGGGACCCACATGTGCCATGGAGCTGCCACCAGGTGGGTGGGATGCAGGCACCGGGCACCGTCCCCTCCTCCACAGTGACTCACAGGGCATCGGCAGGGCTGGGAGTAACACCAGGTCTAATTGCTCTGCTAACAGCTAGACCCACTGCCTCCAGGAACACTTACATCTGCAGATAGCTTGTGGTTTCTAATACCGTCAGAAATCCCTCTTGCTCTCGTGTTTACCAGCATGCAATTGCAACCCCTTGATGTCTGCATAACAGCCTTCCATCTCCTGGTTCCCCACAAACAGTGACAGAGCTATGACAATCAGGAAGGAGGCAAACAAGAAGCAAAAACCCACTGGGATCCAGGGAAAAAGCTGTGTCCTGCAGGATGTAAATCGAAATGCTCTTCCCTCCCTCCACCCTGAAAGCATTTGATAAAAAGATAATGTAGAAAATGCAGAATTCTGCAAAGCCATGGTAGCCACCCTTTTTCATGCAATAAGCCAGAAAATGTTTACTGCATGAGCAGAGCAGAAGCTGTAATGTTGTAAAATGACAGTGCTGGGGAGCCATCTGCTTACTGACTGAAGTCTGGAGCACGGGCTTTCTGCTACCGCATCTTACAGAGATGGGTGTGCACACGTGTGCCAGGGATGCACAGTGAGTGTGTGCTGCCAGCCTGAGTCCTGTGCCCAGGGGCTGGTCCTTCACGCCTGGGGAGTCCTTGGGATGTTTTTGGGTTACACCAGGAGGGGCCACCGCGTGGTGGCTGGAGATGGCAGGCTCTGGGCATGTGGCAGGAGGATGTGGTTCTCAAAGCAGGTGGAAAAGCAAACGTGGGGCAAACAAGCAGCCCCGTGAGCTCAGGGGGTCTCAGGATGGCTTTGGAGCGGGATTTCACTGCCGCAGCGCTGACAAGGGGCACATCAGAGGGCTCAGGACAGCCCTCCCATGGATTTGCATCCGATGAGAGCCGGGTGCATCCCAGGCTCCTCCCACCAAGGCCTCCGGGCCACGCCAGCACGTGGTCGCCTGTAGTTAAGTGGGGGATTATGCATGTCTGAACAGTTGGCATTGAACTCCTAAACTCTGGAAATCAAATTGTGCCCTGCAGAACGGCCGCCCTGCTGCTGCCGAGGTCAGGGGGATTTGTGGCTGCCTGTAAGAGAGCCAAATCTGTCTTTTCTTCCCCGCCTGAAGGTCATGCCACAATGCCCTCAGCATCTGGCTAATCCAGCTGGTGCCCTTCACCCACATGCAGACCTGCCCATCTCCAGTGCCCGCCAAGGCCATGCTGACTCCACCCTGGTACCCCAGCTCACACAGGGGAGCAGCAGGGACCCCCAGACATCCATCAGTGCGACAGCCTGGCTGAGAGAATCAGTCTGCAAGTCTCCAGTGCTGTGAATTTGGTCTGTAGCATTGTTTTGATGACAGGAGTGGTGAAATAACACCCAGGGGACAGACGGGATACCAAAATTATGATATTGCCCTTTGGAATTATTTCACGGTCAATGTAGCTTTCCTGTCCTCACGGTGATATTTTACCCAGCCTATTGCTCAGAGGATCCCTGTCTTATATTAATCCATTTCTGTTGATGCACAGAATGAAATGCTATATTCCCCCCAGCCCTCCTGCTGTCCGTTTTGTTTCCAAGCAGCAGCTCGGGCAGCGGTGCTTGCCTGCTGCTGGGAATTCTGATCGGCTGTGGCAGAGCGGGGATGGGGTACGGATTCATTCATCCGCCTGCTCTCTCACAAGCTGCTCGTGTATTATTGATAACCCAGGGCTGAGGGATTATTACATATATAAATTTATTTTAATTTCTTATGATTGCTGCTGTGATTAAAGGATGTGCCAGGTTGTACGTAGCCTGGTAGTGATTAGGCACTACAAGCCGTGGCAGAGATAATGTGCAGGGCCTGGCTCGGTGAGGCTGATAGATGAGACAGGACTGCTTTTCCCACACAGGGCTTTGTCCCAGACCCGCAGAGGGATTTCAGTGCCTACAGTTCCTTGGTTTCAGTTCTGGTGTGTCTGAGTGCTGGCCTTGAGCTCAACGCCGGGATGTCCCCATGCCCTGGGATTGTCTGCTCCAAGCCAGGCAGGAGCAAGTGGCTGTTCCTGGGCATCCAGAAACAAAACCAAACTTTACTGTTGCTTATCTTTTCCCAACCTCCCATTTTTATAGAATGAACTTTGGGCTAGAATTATAAAGGTATCATACAACATCACAGAGTTGTATCATACCTTCCAACTCCATCCTGGGTTGGAAGAGACTTCCAGGTATTGAGTCCAGCGACCTTAGTTGAAGATGGAGAGAAAATATGAGGAAGATGAGGTGGCTGTGCCCTCTTCACTTGCCCCATAGACACCCATAGATACCCACATTTTAAATGTCTCAATATCTGGCCATTAAGGCCAAGTAAAGCTAATTGTGTGAGTAATTCTGTTGACTTAGATGTTCCTGTAAACATTGACAGAATCAGCTCTCCTATTCCTCAACAGAAAACTCTTCCCAGCAGAAAATACAAACAAATTGCTCTTCATATCATAGCATTTTAAAATAAAAATATCAATAAGGAGCTAAGTCAAAACTGCATTTTAGATTCAACAGATTATTCAGCAGAAAACAAGAAAACAATGAAGCTCCTCTGAGGATGGTAATCAGCACACACAGACGTATTGCTTTTTCAGATCACAAAATCTCAATACCCAAGATCAGTAGAAAACTAAGTAGAAAATGCTTTTTATAGGATTCAAATTCCAATTAAATTAGAGCAGATTATTCAACAAGAAAGCCTACAAAATGAAGTCTCAGTTTATGTATTGGAAAGCAAAATGCAAATATGTTGCTTTCCAGCTCGCAGGGTTTCAAACCAAAAGACAAACTTACTTTAAGTAAAAATTATTTCATTCAAATTCTGGGGGAATCGACTCAAGTAACTGATCCTCAACTGAATTATTCAGCTTTTTTATCAACAGACTTATTTCTCCCCTCTTTATTCTTAATTTGCCTATTCATAAATCCCACTGCTTTGTCAGTCATAAGAAATACTTTCCAGTGGCTTTGACAAAGCAGAAATTAGCAGGGAAGGGAACTGGCACGTAACCGCCTGACTGCAGAATGCTTCCTTGCAGCGTAAGGTATTTTTCTCTTCCTGGAGCTTTAATGCCAGCAGAAATCAATGCGATATCTCAGCTCACCCCCTGCCTGACGCTCGCTGCAGGGCTTCAGCCAGGCTTTGGGCCCCTGTGGTGGCTGTGTTGGACCTGTGGTCCCCAGCACATGTGTTGGGGGTCCTGGTCCTGCTGCCCTACCGAGGGCCCCTGTGGTATCCTCAGGGGAAGAGTTTTGCTTTTGGCAACGTTGCGTCGGGCCGAGAGGTCCTGCAGGGCAGGAGATCGTGCTCTTCAGTCAACAGCTCTGTTACTCCATTTCCTTTGCTCTTAAACGCTGGTATCTTCTACCCAGCCTGGAATTGCCTGGCTTTGACTTGGAGTCATTGGATCTCATTCCGTGAGCTTGTGAGGGTCATGGGTGTTTCTAGGGGAAACACCAGTGGTCATAAATATTTCCTTTTGAGCTGCAAACATCAACCTCTGGTGATGTAAGAAGGTTACAGCAAGAGTTTGAATCAGAGCAATAGAGCTAGACAAAAATCTTAGTTCTGTAATTTAACTAGGAATTTGGAAATATTTTAACAGGGAGATTAAGTGTATCTTTAAATACAGAACTTAAAAAGAAGAAAGGAATTTGTTCAACTGACACACCAGAGGAGTTGTAGAAACCTTAGGAACAATTTGTAAAACCTCATTAAATAGGAGAATGCTCTGCAAATCCATCCAGTTTTCCTGAAGAACTTTGAACCTTCCTTCTCCCTTTGGTCTGCAGCAATTTGCTGCTGTGTCTGTAGAGCAGTAACCCATAGCAGTAAGCTGCATCCTGGGACAGGATGTGGTGTATAAAAGCAGTCAGGGTCCCTCCTTATAACCCATTCTGATTGTCCCAGTTTCCCCAGTCTCACCGTGAGGCTCGTGTTACTGGAAGGAATGGAAAGAGCAGTGGATGCCTTAGGTCAGAGGTGTGACTTTGAGGATGATCTTCCTTCTGCTCTGGAAACGTCACCTTGTATCTCTGCTGCAAAGTGGCTTCTTGTCCTCACCTCCTCGTTTAGAGGTGCTGCAGAAGAGCCACGGTGATGGTTTTGCCATTTTCCCTTCTCTCGAGAGCAGGCTGGGAGAGGACAGTGAGGGGCTGCAGGGGTTGGGGGTGGTTGCCAGACTGACAGGGTGACAGCTTGCATGTGGCACCCTGCTAGTGGGAACGTGCCCCCCACCCTGTCCAGCCCTGCTGCGAGCGCCCGGCGTGCTGCAGCCTTGTGCCTCCTGGGATGTGAGAGGAACACTGGTTTGGAGGTTTTGGAAGCAGCCCAGAGAGCAGCTGGGGTTTCTGGCACCTGGGAGGCTCTTGAAGATGGCTTACATGCTTGAGAGGCACTTGGATGTGCTGCTGCTGGAACAGGGATGTCCCTCCGCTGTTCCTCTCCCTTATTTCTTGCGTGGGGGTGAGGGTTCCCCACCCTTTGGTGCTCCAGCTGTAAGGGAGACTCCCTGCACAAGGAGTCTGGGGAATGGCACAGCTCCAGTGTTTTCCTGGCAGTTTCCCAGCCTTTCCCAGCAGGCTGGCAAGGCGACCTTGACTCCTCTCATGGAGCAATCAGCCCCTGTAGCTGCTGCTGCTTAACACTGTCTACATGCTTCTCAAGCCTTCTTCTCTCTGGGGGCAGAGGATGTAGATTTGGGGGAGAAGGTTTCTCATCAACCTCCCTACAGATTTCAATGTCCACCTGACACAGAGGGTGGCAGCAGAATGGAACCCCAGCCTATATCCTGTTCCTCATGTGACCTCTGCCTTGTGCCCACAAGGGAAGAGCTGTTACAGGCACCACACAGCAGAGGGGCTGGAATTCTCTCAGGATGGAGCTTTATCAAACCCTCAGCACTGCTGAACCAGTGGCTTTTAGGTCCTGTTTTGGGCACAGCTAGGAGACAGCTCAGCTTTTGCTGGAAGGAAGGGACAAAGCAGAGGACATGGGCTGCCCATGATTTGGGGGAGCTGGGGAGGGAGAGGGAGGGAGGAGGAAAGGGAGGGGAAATAAAAGGGCTGCTCCCTCCATTTCATTCCCCATGAGGGTGGCTGGAGCAGCCCACAGTGTCCCCTCCCTGCAGAGGGTTTTCTGCAGAGCTCCCTGCTCTACCAGGAGGGAATGAGAAAGCAATGTCAAATATATGTTTGAAATGTCAACAGAAGGGCTCTGCAAGATTGACTGCAGTCTCGTGAAATATTTAATTCTTTCTCTCCTTATGAAGAGAGACATTATTCTGGATGAAAGATAAATTCAGGGGGAACAGGGCAAGGGAGGAGGGGGGCAGAGGGGGAAGAAATGTGTGGGGAGAGGGAGGGACCGGCTGTCTCCCTCTCTCACTGTACCCCTAACAGGGTGCTTGTTACTCATCATGGGAAATATGGGCTGTTGCTTCATTATCTCGGCCTCCTTTATTTCTGTCAGCTTATTTTCCCTTTCTGCTGCCTGTATCTCTGCATAGATGCCTATTGCAAAGCCCACCTGCACTCCGGCCCCCAGCCCCAAAGAGCCCTGGCACAGCCTACCCCAAAGCATGGGGACAGCAGTGGTGGCACAGGGCCCTTGGTGGGACAGCCACAAGGGAGCTAAATGTGACAGAGGGGTGGTGACCAGGATACCCTTTTTCTAGGCCTGTGGGTTTTATGCTGCCTAGGAGTTTGCTGTTGCTTTCCAGCGTGGGGCCTGATGCTGCAGATCTGGGGGGACACAGCACCTAACCAGGCTGAGGAGGATGGGGAGGGCAAGGAAAGTATTCCCCTTATCTACTCCCCACTCAGCCCCATCATCTGCTCTGCTTGCAGAGGCTCTGTGCCTGTCCATGTGCCTGCTGAGGGGAGCACGGGGGCAGCCAGGGCTCTGTGGGACCTGCACGCAGGCTGTACCCAGCTGTACCCAGCTGTACCCTGTCATGCCATCCACGCAGGCTGTACCCATCTGTACCCATCTGTACCCTGGTCCTGCCATCCACTCAGGCTGTACCCAGCTGTACCCTGTCATGCCATCAGCACATGGTGACAGTGACAGCTGATCTGGTGCCTCTCCCTCCCTGCCCCGCTGTGCCAGGGCTGGCACTCCGAGAGGGACAGCGCTGCATGGCTGCAGAGTGCTCACCCAGAGCCTCTGGAGACCTCTGGCATCTGGGAAAGGCAATAGCAGCCATAATCCAACTGAGGCCATGTGAGCGAGGCCAGAACTGGCTCAGGAAGCATCTCCCCACCCCTGCAACTCCTGAGATAGAAAAGAAGTGAGTTCCCACCACCAGCAGAGATGAAAAATTCCAGTAGCAGTAAAAGAGAAAAAAAAAATCTTGAAAACCTCCCTTTTGATTCCACTCAGTAAGGATTTTTTTATATGCTTTCAAAACATTTTGATAGTTGCTTTTCGCTTCTAGTTCTTTTTTGCAAACTATAAATTACCTTAGATTTATTAACCTAAAAATTGATTCTTTTCTTATTTCAAATGTGTCAAAAAGGGGACATTTTGACTTTCTGAGCCTTTTCCAGGATTTTTCTGAAGTGGGTAATTTGTCACAATCGATCCTTTTTTTTGGGAGGCTTTGAATTTCAACAAACTGGTATTTACTGCTGAAAACAGTGAGTTGACAGATTCCCAAACCAGCTACTGTGATTTCAGGTTTCCAGGGCAGAGCGGAGGAAGGTTTTGGTCCATGACAAGGAGCTTTAGACCCTGGGTGGGGATGCGTCCTGAGAATGGGCACTTATTGGACTTTTCCAGCTCTCTCCAGAGACGTGGAGCTGAAAAGGGTGCCCATGTCCCCTCCTGAGTCCCCCTGGGCCACCCGTGTCCCTGCCCTGGAGCAGAGCAGCTCCATGACTCTGCTTGCTGCTCCCCACAGAAACCACAAGCACTGGCATCACTGGCATCCGTGCTGTTGGACTCACTGCAGCGTTAAACCTTGATAAATGCCTTTAATATTTAATTGGTCTTTAAAAAACATAAATAGGCAGGATATTAAATGCAACTCCTCAGGCAGAGTAAGGCGAGTAATGAATGTTACCCACGACTGGTGGCATCTGCAAAATGCACTTTATTGTGGTTTGAAACCAAGGGCTTGGGAGATGTTTCCTGCTCTTGTTTCTCAGATGGAGTTTGCAGGTGCTCAAACGTGGGACTTTCACTTTGGAAATGGGATGTGGGCCTTCCTTACACAACCTCCACTGTGTCTGCTGACGAGGTCATCAGAGGTTCCCCTGCTCCAACCTCTGCCGGTGGCCCCATCCAAGCAGGAGGTGAGAGTTCCAGCCATTAAAAACTGTTTCCTGAGGGTCCAGCAGTTTTTGTGCCATTTACAGTAGTAGATAGGGGCAAAAAAGCACTGGGAAGTTCAGACTGGACTAAGACCACAAAGCCAAATTAGGAGTCTGAGTCGCAGGGCAGTTCCTCCAGCCACAGTGCAGCACTGCGAAGCTGCATCCGCTCAGGATGTTGCAGGATTTGCCTGCAAATTCCCACCTCCAGCTGTGCCACATTTTCAAAGGCCTTCAGCTCCAGCACCACACATCCTGGAGTCAGTCCATGCCTTGGGAAGTCCATTCCACTGCCCCACTGTGACATGAGATCACAGTCAAGAGCTTCGGCCCGGCTATGGCCAAGTTATGGACTCTACAGTGGGTGTATGGGCAGGTAACCTTTGGGAAAACTAAAACAAACAAAACCCTACTCAAATACCTTTTGAAGTTCACAGGAGGTTCAGCTGTGCAGGAACAGCACATTTAGGTTTTAGGGGAAGCTGGGGTTCAGTCATGACCCCCTAACCAGCAGCCTTCCCAAAGAAGGTGGCAATGATGCAAAGAGCATCCTCCCCTGCCACCTCCAGCACACTTGTCTGACCACTCCAGTGTCACCAGCACAAGTGGTGGGTGAACCTCAGCACGTTTACAGGCTGATTTTTCAATCAGAGGAGCACTCAAGCTGCCCAGAGTTCAGGTACTTGTCTCTCTGATGCCACTCCAGCTGAACAAGTGGGCTGAAGATCCCAAGGGAAGAAGCTTTGCAATGGAGTTGCTATTGCCTGGGGCTCTTGGGCTGGGGGTGGCACCAAAATAGCCACTCTTCCAGCTCAGCTCCCTGTTGTTCACCCACAGCAGTGTCTGAGCCACCATCAGCTGCTTCTAAATATGGAGAAATGCTGCAGGCCTTCGGCAGCTACGCTGGGGAGCTGCTGCTAAACGCCCTGGAATAATGATCCTGCTGCTGGGAGGCCCTGGAAGAAGGAGACAGGAGGGAGCGGAAGCAGCAGCAACAGCAGTAATAACCAAGGAGCAATCCAGCAGGGAAAGGCTTTGATCTGAGGGCTGGGAGGCAGGTCTGCTGGGGATTTTTCCTGCACAGGTTGAGGGAGGGACCAGGAATTTGTTTGGGGGAAGAAAGAGGCAGGAGCTACACCCCACCCCCATGGCACTGTGCCCACCTCAGCCATGTTCTGTGTGCAGCGGGGACATCCCTGCATGGTCCCAGCCTTCTGCTCTCCCTCCCTCCAGATGGAGGGGCTGGGGGTGGCTGCAGGTCTGCATCAGCCAGATCTCGCAGCGATGCCTGCTCGTGCAGGTGGGCCCTGCCTGCCCGGGACCGAGCTGCCTGCCACCCTGTGCCAACCAGCAGAGCAGTGTTTCCCAGCCAGGAGCACACACACTGCACCTTCTTCACTCACGAGGCTCCTCAAAACCCACTCAGAGCAAGATGGAAGAAGCCACTGTAGTCATGCAAGAGCTGGAAGCATCCAGCTCTCTGCCTTTTCCTTTCTCTCTTTTCTTTCCTCATTCTTTCACTTTTATTCTTCCTCCTCTGTGGAACCAAAACATTTTGGAGATTCTGCACTCCGTGCTAGCCTATTATTCACAGAACCTCCTATCTCCCTGCTTCAGGATGCTGCCTGGATCCGACCAATTACCAGCTCCCTTGATGTATAACACCATAAAACCCTTAACCTCATTATAGAAAATTTCTTTTGAATGGCCTTTAAAAACCATCTCATTACACAGGAAGAACTGTAATTACCTTTAACGAGACTGAGATATTGTGCGAGCAAGTGCGTTTGGGCTGTCAAAACAGGAGCAGTGGGAGATCATCTCCAGCCGGTTCCGCCACAAGGGCAAACACTTTGTAATTCCCTCCCCTGCGCCGCTCCTTATCTTGGCCCTCCCTCTGCCCCTCACTCCTCCCTTCTCCACGCCTTCCCTGGGCGAACAGAGCTAGCTCCTCATGTTGCTGTGCTTCCCAAGGTAGAGCCCATCTCCCCCAGGTCTCGGGAGCTCCCGGTGTGTGCAGTGTGAGCAGAGCTCTCGCTGGTAACACGGGGTGGATGCTCTCGGAGGGCTGCTGTGGTCCCTGCAGTGAGAGCTGCGCTGGGCCAAGTGGAACCAAGAAGGTGACGCTGTGGCTCCTGGGACGTGCCACGGCCACAGCTGCGGGATGTCAACTGTCCCAAGCAAAGCCATCTGGTGTGACAGGGAGGGCTGAATGCCTGCTTGCCTTCACCATTTTCCAGCGAGGAAGTAAAACACCTTTTTTGGAGGGCAGACCCATCTCTGCTCCTTCTAGCTGTGATCCCTAGAGACCTGAAGGGCAGGGGTCTGTCCCCGAAGCTAGCCAGGATTTGGCTCTTTGCTGACATGATACAGCTCATCCCTTGAGGGGCCCGGAGGGGTTAAGTTTTTTTTCCTTTCTGCATACGTGTGACTCAAATGAAGATTTTTTTTTTTCCAAACAAAAATTTTTCCATCCCATCTGTCACTAATGTCAAGGCATTCCTTTGCTCAGATCCATTTTTTAAAAAGAAAAACTGAAAATCTAACATTATTTTAGAAAAATCTGAGTACGTGTTGCCAGAGCAGTGATACGTTCCGTTTCTCAGGGAGGAGCTGTTGCGGTGTGAGCCCCTGGTGTTCATCCCCGGGGCTTCCCCCACCCTTGCCCCCACTGCGTGCCTCTGCCTCCTTCTCCTGCTCTCTCCTAGGGTGTTTCTGGCTGTTGCTTCTTTATTTGTCTTTTATTATCTCTACCTCTGGGTCGGGGTATTTTTTGGGCGTGTTTAGCTGTTGACAAGCTCAGGACCCTGAGAGCTCAGCTGCCACGAGTCAAGCTAATTGGTCACAGCCGTTGTAGCCCTAATTGCCCTAATCACCCACACCTGGAGCTGCCCCCACCCCTGCTCAGAGCCCTATTTAACCTCAGGGCTGCCCTTACCTCCCTTTTTCCAGAGCTTTAACGTGGGTGGATGTGTCTTCTTGGGCTCTAGCCTTCGGATTTTGGGGCCTCGTTTGTTGCTGTTGATGGACCTGGCTGTGGCTCCTACCTCTTCCTGCTGTTTTTGGACCCATGGGCACGTGCCCCATCAGGGAGGGCACCCTCTGCTCCTGGCCAGCCCTCCCTGAAAGGATAGGCACAGCCGGTGCTGCACCCTCGTGCTCCAGGGGACACGTTTCTGAAGCCACCCGGTGAGTTTTGACCCTGCAGAGCTCCTGCTGTTGAAGCCCTTTTCTGTGGGAAGGGTTAACTCCTGGGGATCCCCATTGCCTCAGGAGCAGGCAGAGAGGGAGTGCTGGTATTATACAGAGGGGGAGTCAGGCTTTGTTTTGTGTAAGATGGCTTTGCTGGGCAGGAGGTGATGAAAAGGCTATGAGGGAAGCAGCTGTGCTTGCCCTGCCCTACAGCCTGCTAGCAGGGCTGGTTTTTCCTTTCAACTCCCCTGAAGGCCTTGAGGGAGGCCTGGACTCGCAGTCTCCTATTACCTGCTAAAGATGGCTGATAATCACCTTGGGTAGTTGCCTTCTCTGTCCCGCATGTGCGCGCCAGAGGCTCTAGGACAGGCTCTAGGACATGCTCTCGGTCCTTTCCCCTACCTAAGGAGCAGTCTCAGGGCTTTCTGTGGCACCAGTCAGGGCCATTTCTGCGGCCTTCCCCCTGCTCTGGCCTCTCTCCTGCAGGACCACAGCCCTGGCTTGTGCTTTCCTGGGATGCAAGGTTTTATTGGAGGATCTGTACCAGGCTGGGCAGGTCCTGGTGCAGCACCAACTGGTGTTTGGGAGCAAGGATGGGTGTGGTGTGGTGCAGGACCCTGCTGCCCCAGGGACCCCGCAGCAGGAGCTCTGCCTCAGGAGGGTCCCCGGGCAGCAGGTCCTGGTCGGCAGCTTGTGTTGGCTGAGGAGTGTTCTTGTCCTGCGCTAAGCACCCTCTGGAGAGGGCTCTGCTCAGCCTCGATGTCTCTGACCTTTTCAGTGTTGTGTGACAGCATTGGCTGCAGAGCTGCTTTCGGAGCTGCTCGCTGTCTAATGAGCCTGTGGGGATTGGGGGGATATGGGCCGCCAATAAAAATATGGAATATTGAAAAGGTCAGAGCTATTTGGTGGGGACACAGTAACTCACAAAACTTCTCGGGTGTTGCATCTCTGGCTGCCAGCCGCTGGGTGCGTGCCTGAGCGCAGGGGCTGTGGGCTCGCAGCTGGGTGCTGGCTGCACTGCATGTGCTCTTGGGGCAGGGCTGAGCTTTGCAGTGTGCCAGGACCTCTGTGGGTTGGCACACTGGCTGCACCTCTGAAAACAGGGGTGGAGAAATCCTTGTCCAGAAGGAGCCTTCAGAACATGGGCTTTGCTCTCATCTCTGTGGAGGGAGAGGTGAGCCTGTGGTCAGGGTGTTCTCTGCACTGCTGGCAGGTTCCTGCCATGATTCCAGCAGCAGGGAGCTGGGCAGACGGGGGCCTGTTTGAGGTTGTTTCAGTGTTGTGCTCTGGATCTGTGCCCCAGGTGTCACAGGCAGTAACCACAGACCTACTGGAGAGTACTTGGTGCTGCTGAGTGCAGGGGGCTGTGGGTGCATCCCTAATTGCCAGCAGCTGAGCGTGCATTCAAGTCAGCTGTGGCTTTTCTGTGCTAACAAGGGTGAAGCTCTCATGCAAAGCTGTGTTGATTTAGCAAACCTGCGCCGTATGGGGGGGGTGGGGGTGGTGAACATGCATCCAAAAGTTCCCAAACTGACTCAATTTCTCCAGTGTCAGCACAGAGGGGAGTCCCCCCTTTCTGTCTCTGACCCCTCGTAGTCCTCAGCTCGCTCCCAGCACATCTGTTAGCTTGTCCTCTGCCACAGGCCGCCGGCTGGTGGGGACCTCCCCTCTCCAGCCAAGGTGCATCTGATGGCCTTTGTGGTGGCAGAGCAGGGCCAGTGATCCTGCCATATGCCTGGCTACAGAAACATGCTGTAGGCCTGCCAGGTGCTGGGTGCAGAGGGAGAAAAGGGTCTTCTAAACCCATCACGCCATTTCACCTCACCAAAATTGTCATGACAATGCAACATTGTTGTCCCAGTGTTGGTTACTGGCAAATACCAAACAGCACTTTGTGCAGCTCCCCTTCCTGTGGGCAGGAGGCGTTTGGATATGGCAATTCATTGAGCTTAACAGTAAAAATTTAAGTTCTGGGAGTGAAACCAGAGCAGCAGGGGGGAAAGTGTATATTGGTGCCAGGCAGGCAGCAGCCAGGGCTGGGCACTGGCACAGCAGCAGGTCTCACCCTGGATGCTGATTCCTCTGCAGGCTCTGTGCCCAGCAGCTGGGACTTGGGCAAGTTTCTGGCAGAGGAGACAGTGCTTTGTTTGGTTAGATGTGATGGTTGGGTTATTCTGTGGGCTCCCCACAGCTGTGTTCCTGTATGCCCAGCTCCTGTATGTGCCCTGACCCCAGCTGTGGGTGTCGTGAATGCCTGCCCAGCCTGGAGCTTTTTACAGCCCTTGGCTTTATTATTCCAAGTGTTGGTGTGGTGTCCTGGGGACAGTCTGTGTGATGTGTAGTTCAGTAAATATGTAATGGGGTGTTTTAGGGCTTTATTGCTTTTATGCAGCACTAATGTAATGCTATTCAGAGAGCTCTGGCACACCCATAGGCAGCTCAAGTGGAGCAAAGGAAGGATGTTCTTCCTCTCCAAGCTCATCATCTTCCCCACTTGATGCTCTCAGCCATGATATAGTGGTCTAAAGGTGGCAAGTTATCTGTGTGAGCACTCTGAAAAACAGGCAGTGGGATCATTAGAAATGACTCTGGATTTGCCCTGTTTTAGAAGGGAACAAAATATTTGGCCAAAGTCCCATTGGTACATTTTCAGCTTTTGTGAAAGCCTTCTGCTAGACAACTTGTTTCTAGAGTTCCTAGCAGAATTGGGCTCCTGGGTTTTGGATCACCTTTGTGAGGAGCTTCAGGTGCTCTTTAGGGCTAGGAGGTGTCATCAGGCCTTAGCTGTGTGTTGGATGGGATTGGAAACTCTGCCTTGGCTGGCATTCCCCTGATTCAGGGCAGGGCTTGGCTCTTGTTCCTAGCTGTGCCTGTCTTGTAGGCTGTTCCTGGGCAGGGCTGCTGCCCTAAGGACAAAGCCTGTTCTGTGGTGAGCCTTGTGCCCATGTCCCACACCGCAGCACTGGGGTGCTGGAGCTCCCATGTGGATGGGTGCTCCCTGTGGGTTGTAGAGCTGCTGTTATTCTGGATTGGCTCCTCAGCACCTCGACAGTTTGGGCCCCTGGCACTTAATAAGGGCAATACCTAATTTTAGTGTAATGGCACTCATTCAATCTGCTGTTCCCAGAATGTGCAAGTGACATAAATTAATGTTACACAGAAAAAGTCAAGTTTCTAGTGTGAGATCAATAGATCATAACGTGGTGATATTTGAAAATACATCTTATTAGCAGTTCATATTTTGGCACTTTCCATGGATTCCCACGAGCTCCCTTCCCTTCTGCCCCAGGGAGCTGCTGTGCATGTGGTTGCTGACACCATCAGTAGTCCTGTGAGATAATACTGCCTGTGCTGGATGTCACTTTGTGGCTTTTATCCCACGGGAAGTGAATGGAGAGAGGTTGGAGTGTTGCTGGTCACTGCAGGGCAGAGAAGCAGGAGCCTTTGGCAGCTTGCAGCAGCAATGAGAAGGGCTTCTCTCTGAGCTGGCTCAAGGTGTCCAGGCAGGCAGACACCACAGAGCTGACATTGTGTGGTGCTGTTGAGAACCAGCCCGAGCAGAGAAGTGGGATGAGGAGGGAGCCCATGGCTGCTCTCCTGCCCTGGATAGAGGCTCATTGGGAGGATGAGCACGCCGGTGTGACCTGGACTGTGCCTCTGGGTAGATGAGCAGAGGCTTTGAGCTTTCAGGGCCCAAACAGCACCATTTACCAGCACCGATGAGGAAAAGTAATGTGAGGGGCAGGGCATGGCTTTGCCTCAGCACAGTCTGTCTCAGCCCCAATTTATGGGGCCTCTGTACAGGCCCTTGTTTGACAGCTTAAAGTGACTTCCTTGAGGACAGGACTCAAGGTAAAGGCTGGGTGTGTTTTGTTTGTAGACTGAGGTCTCCTGTGCTTATCTCTTCCTTCTCCCCACGTGCAGTGGATGGTGTTGATTTGTCTGCATGAGTCAGGCTCTTTGGCAAGGGGTTCAGAGCTGAGTTTTGCAGCCAGCTGTAAAAATATCCCTCCAGGGCATGTGCAATTCGCCTCTCCCGTTATGTGCCTTGTGCTGCTTTCTCCTCCTTGGGAGGAAGCTAATCTTCTCTGCAGACCTCACCCATCAGAGCAGATTAGAGCAGCTCGCAGCTCCTCCGGTGCTGCAGAGGAATTGCCAGGATCAGAGGTTTGGATCGTAGCTGTGGAGGATGATCCCTCTTTCTGTAAGCCCGGATGAGAAAGGTGGCGTGCAGTTATTCTGCATCGCTGGAGTGTGCTGGAGAAGATGCACTTCCCTCTGGTCCCCAGAGCCAACGGAGCTGTGCTGGGCTTTGCTCAAATGGAAGATGCTTGTGTACACTTCTGTAAGCAATGAAGTGACTCAGGTTGCCCACTCAGTCTTCTCTTTCCACTGACTGTTCCCAGAGTCCCTCCGGATGTGTCTGAAGCATCCTAAATAAGACCTGTGCGCGCTGTGCTCCGAGGTGGAGGCTGTACTGAGCTGCTCAGAAAAAAATAGGCCATTGCTTTCCTCACACAGGCAGGCATTTAAAGAGCCTGTGCGGGAGGAGTGTGGGCATGTGGCTAAATCAGAAGTGAGGAGCTGTCCCCTCCTTTGGCACCTCACCTGCCTTCCACGAAATGGGGCTGCTGGGAAGCTGGGCTGCAGGCTGGATGGCTTTTTTTGGTAGCTTGCTTGGTGGCACTGGCTTTGTGCATTGCTCCCACCACCCAGCAGAAATCACTAGGGAGAAGCAGCTCACTTTTTGCCTCTCCTTTCTGACCAGAGTTTCCAAAATGGCTCAGGTTTTTACCTTTTCTCCCAGAGAAGTCAACAGCAAAATCTTCTTGCCTGAGGTGGGATTAGGCAATTGCCCTTGCAGGAATCCCTGCCTTGCTCCCCTGATCCTTTCTTCAGCCAGTTGCCCAGGCAAAGCATCTATCTCTGTCTTCCAACCTGAGATGCCATCTCTTCGCTAATTAAATGAGGACTATCACTTCTTCATAATTGTCAGTTGATTTCAAATTAAAAAGGGACCTATAGGACCAAGAAGAACCTTATTCTCCCTCTGGGGACTGCCTTCCTTTTTATTTAAGTTTTTTTTCAGGCTGATAATTCCATCTGAAAGTCTCCTGTGATACTGCGGTAACCCTTGGATGCTATTCAAGTGCATCCTGGCCCCTGGCGTGTGCTCATTGCCTCCTAATTGCTCTAAATAAGTTGGGAATGATGAAATTAGAGTGCCATTGATATGAGGCAGCCCTGGCATGCTGCAGTTACAGGCATGTGAGGGATGTGGACAGATGAGGAGATGTTAGGATAATAGGTATTAAATGCAGATTTTACCCTGCTTGGGATCCCTGTCTAAGCACAGTTCAACTTCTTGGTGCAGCAAGTTTGGCAGCTCCTGTGCTGGTGCCCCAGCTGAGTGTTTGGCATGGGTTGGACATAATGGGCAGGACATAAAACTGTATGAACTCCCTTAGTTTCTCAGGGGTTCCTGGATAGTGGATTCTCCAGGGACAAGGACATGCAAAATAATCCTGAGTCCACACAGTGTCCCCAGTCTGTAAATCCTGGCTTGCCAGTCCTTGGGGCAATGTGGTTCAAACTGCAGCAAATAGATCTGGGGTGCTGGATCCGTTCTGATTCATTGAACATGGCTTGTTTTTCTCTTCATTCCCTTATCTGTAATTTTGGGGTTAGGTTCAGGTTTCAAACATGAAACAGTTGAGTTTGGGGTTCTGGTGCTGAACTAAAAGTGAGAGGGTATCCCCCTGCCCTGGCATGCGGAAAAGGTGGGCTGAGATCCCAGTGTGCCTGGGAGCAGCATTCCCTGCTCCTGACCTTGCCTTGGTGTGGGAACAGCACTAGCAGGGGATGTGGGAGATGGTGGGGTTGGGGGCTGCCCTGGGCAGAGGCTGGGATGTGCTTGGTATCGTTCAGTAGCTGCTCTTGTGCTCTGCTCACCTGGAAATGCAGCTGCCGCTGCCGTTAGTGTCCTTTGCTCTGAAAGAAAATAGCCTGGTTTTGGCATATGTAGTCAAAGGGGGAGAATGATGCCTTGCTGGCTGCTGGTGTTGCAGTGTCCCATTGCAGCAGAGGGGCCTGGATAAGACCTGACTCCAGATCTTCAGCAGAGGCAGTTTTGTGACAATCTGTTCCCAGCCAGAATAGACTCATCACATCACCCACAGGGTGAAAGTCATCCCAGTCCAGCAATTCAACACTCGTTCCCATGACTCAGTATCCCATCCCCGATCCTGCAGCGAGAGCTGTCTGGGCGTGGTACCAGGATGCTCAAGGAGAGCATCTTGGCCAAAGCACCCCATTTTTGGAGCCTACAGGGGTGGCTGGTCCCAGAGCTGCAGGTGAGGATGGGCCTCATCAGCCTGCAAGGGCTTTTGTAGCCTTACAGGTGTGCCTGGTTTGGTGATTGTGCAGTTAATAGTTTTCTGAAGATGGATGGCAGGTACAGCACAGCAGTTTGCTTTCCAAAAAAATGCCAGTCATTCTAATCACTTGCCTAAGATTTGGGTCGATTCCAACCACCTGGCTTTGGATAATAACTTTCCCAAGCCTTCTTGAGCTAGTCTTGTGAAGCATCGGCATTCTCAGGACAGTTGAAATGGATGGGAGGTGCTCTGACATGGCAGCCAGCTGGCCTCCGGGATGGATGGCTGATTGCAAAGTGATGGAAAGTTACATTTGCTCAGTCTGAGCCAATTCTATTCCTGTAACTGGCCTTGGCTGTGACTTTGGCTTCCCTGTGGCTCATCGGATGCTCACCCTGTGACATGCTTACCTGGAGGCTTTGGGTTGAGATGGCAAGATCCCTTGCTCTGGGCAGCCCTCCAGGCTCAGAGCTCATCTATCAGAGGAGTTCAAGACCTCTGAGTTCCACCTGTTGAACATTTAAAGGCCAGAAGAGTAGATTTATGACTCTGGTCTGACCTGCTCTGCAACAGAAGCCAAAACTTGTCCCTGGCTGATTCCTTTGTGAAGTGTAGCAACTCTGGGCGTGCTCAGGCTCCCAAAGACACGGGAGCTGCAGGGTCTTGGCTCTGCGGGCAGGCAGCAGAGGTCTCCATGAGGCTCCCATCTGTTCCTAGCAGGGGTGTTTGGAGCAATCCCTTTGAGTAAGAGGTGCTCCCAGAGTGCCTGGGCCTGCATGGGGTGTCACTGCCCATTTGCACAGAGGATCACGGGCATGGCCTGGGCTGGTCCCAGTGACTGAAAGTTCAAATCTCTCCAGCACATGGTACCTCCAAGCAAACAGGAGGTGGTTATAGTGGCTGTAAATCCCTACAGGCAGCAAACACCCAGCGTTTGGAGGGATTTAGGTGTAAATTCATTCAGTTAACTTTCTCAAACAGATCTGTAAGCTGCAGGGTTGTCAGCCTGATGCCAGTTGTGCTTTCCAGTGGGGCAGTCTCCCTGGAGCCCAGCACCCTGCAGTGCCCTGGCTGTGTTTAGGGGTGTGCTCCCACGCTTTGCTGCTGCCTCCTCTGCTTGGTTAGAAGTGCTCCCAGTTGCAGCCCCTCTGCAGCTGAGCTCACAATGCAGCATGTGGAATTCTCAGCATAAGCCAAGGTGTGTGCTGGGACCTTGAGATTCCCTCCCAGTGGATCCTTTTCTCCTCATCTTGTCTGCATGTCTGTCAGATCATCTCTGCTCTTCCTCTGCTTCCCCTTCCCTTGGCCCCTTCCAGGAGGTGGTTGCCTCAGGGCCCTGTGCCTTGGGCAGGAATAGGTCTGTGCCAGCTCCCACCAAGAGCTATCCCCTTCCCTGCATGGCTGAGCACAGTACAGTACATCCCTGGACCTGCAAGGAAAAGCTCCTGGTGACTTCCATCAGGAAACAAGCTGGGTACTTCCACAGCACCGTGGAGGAGGGGAAGCACAGGGCAGGGCTGGCTCATCTATGCCAGCACATGGGTTTTGGCCTGTGCTGAAATTGGCTGTTCCTGCTGAGCATGGAGGGGCAGGAAGGAGCAGTGCTGGGTGGAAAGCCCTGGTGAGCTGGGCTTGGCTTGGGTGTGGGAGGAGGGAGGGAACAGTGCTGACTGCTCCCAGGAGGAGCCACAGGAGCTGTCACCATGTGTCACCCCCTCTTTGGCAGCCCCAGCCTGCTTGGCCATCAAGGGCAGTGAAAAAGGCTGAGCAGCCACCAGGACTTGTTTTGCCACCAGAAACTGCTTGATGCTATAGACAGCTGCATTCTTGGTCTGTGTCATGCAGAATCTGGGCATGGTCTGGGAGTATATTTGGGGAGCAGATCCCTCGGAGTGCTGTCCTGGTGGTGATGGTGCAGTTTGTCACATGAGAATGCTGCTAACTGGGCCAAGCTTCAGTATTTTGTGGGCTTTGCATCCCCTCCAGACAGGGCAGTCTCAGATCCTGGCTGGTGCTGAGCAGAGCAGGCTGCTCCTGGTCCTCACTTGCCCCCGGTGCCCAGAGATGTCCTGGCATTGCCTGGCAGGGCACTGAGTGGAAGGAAGGACTTGTTTTCCCATCTTGATTCCTTGTGGCTGAGATTTCTTTCAAAGAGCCTTTCACCCAGAGGTGAAGTCACTCACCATGGCCACCTTTAGCAGCTGCTTCTCTGCATTGTGGGTTGTAAATGTCCCCTTAATTTAGTGCCTGCAGTGCACTAAAGCAGCAACCTTAGCACAGCCTCTGCATAATAACCAGAGAGGCTCTAGATCCTGAGCTCTGACACACAGCGCTCTCCTTGACTGCTGTAGTCCCAGGGGCTGATGTCTCCTTTACCCTGGGTGCCTCAGCCTCCCCACCACTTGCTATCGAAAGATAGCTCCCTGTAAAATAGAGAGATTTAGTCTAGTCCAGCTGGACAGGTCAGTCCAGGTAGTAATGCACTCACATCCTAAATGTTTCAATTCTTTTGGCTAAACTTCTTGGTGAAAGGTGGTTTTTTTGTCCTTCACAAAAGAGGGATAACAGCTCTGACCTTGAGGAGAGAAATGATGAGGGTTCAGAGTTCTCTTTCCTTTTTTGTTGCTATTTTTCTTGCAAAATATTCCAGTTGAGAGGGATTTTTTACTTATACAATTTATACCCAGTGGATAGATTTATTCTGTTCAGCTGCCAGCCACAAGAAAACCTTGTTATTCCCTGTGGCATGGATTTTTTTTTTTTTCCCTCAATACTCATAAATACTTTTTGCTAAATCTGAGTTTTTACTACTTGAAGCATGAAGGAGCAGGTACTCCTGCCCTGTTCCTGATGCTGGAGGAATCATTGCTTGCCTCTTTTGCTGCCCTGACCCTGGGTAACCTGAGTTATGCTCAGGATTGGTTCTTAAATATCCGTCTGTCTCCCCATGCTTGATCCAATTCTGCTTCCTTGTTATTTCCATCTCTCAGGGATAAAGGATCTGCAAAAAATTGCTTTTTTGAACATCCTGGAACCAAGAGGTGCTTTGGAGGCAGCACTTCCGAATCCCACCTGGCTGCTACTTCCTGTGCCTCTGCTCCCAGCCAACACCCTGCTGTCCTGGCTTTTAGCAGGAACTGGGCAAAACAGTGTTTCCTGGCTTAGCATTGTTATTTCAAGGGAGAAGAGGAAAATGTGGAGGTTTGGTTTGAAATTATTTGAGTGACTGTGAGAGAAATGCAAGGGCTTGATAGCAGAGTTGGTTTAGATTGGGGTAGAAAAGAAATGAGGAGACTTAAAATGAAAAGTGGGCTCATGGAAAGGGGAAAAAAGGCAATGTTTCCTTTCAAACACATAAACTCTGGTTTCTTTGATGCTGGTGGATCACTTGATACTCCTTGTGAAACCATTCCATTTGACAAGGCCAGTTTTCCAGGCCGGAGTTGTTGCTGGTGGGTTTGGCTGTGGTAGCTCCTTCCATCCCTGGTGCCTGCCTCAGTTTCCTTTCATGGGATCACAGAATGTTCTGGGTTGGAAGGGACCTTCAAGGCCACCTTGTCCCAACTCCCTGCCATGGGCAGGGACACCTTCCACTAGATCAGGTCCCTCTAAGCCCTGTGCAACCTGGCCTTGGACACTTCCAGGGATCCAGGGGCAGCCACAGCTGCATTGGGCACCCTGTGCCAGGGCCTCCCCACCCTCACAGGGAACAATTCCTTCCTAATATGTAATCTATTCTGCCCTTGATTGCAGTTTTTTCATGAGATTTGGGGTACTTCAGCTGCCTCAGCCAGGGTGGGCTGGTGTAGGGAACCCACATGGTGCTGGCAGCACCTCCCTTGCTCAAGAGGTTTATTTGAGGCCTGGGCTGAGATCCTCAAACTCATTGCAGTGGTGAGCCTGAGACAGAGCATCCCTACCCTGACAGGTAGCTGTCTCTCTATGCTTTTAGTTTCTTTGGAGCTCAGATTCTCAGCCTCCTTACCTCTCCACCAGTGCAGTGTTTCAGGAACAGATGGGCTTAATTTCCGATTGCCGCCCCCTGAACTTGGGAGGAGGTTTGAGTTTGGAGCCAGTCTGCCACTTGTTCCGTGTGAGTCCATCCAGCAGGCTCCTGCCTGCCCTGCCCCTGTGGACACGGAGCCAAGGACCTGGCAAATTCCCCTCTCTGTGATGAGAGAGGCTCTCAGAAGTAAGATTTTCTCTCTCGGTGGATAAATCCGTCTCCATGTTACCTTAGCAGTGGCAACGGCTGAGCATCTTCTTAGGGGTTGATACTGTTGAGATGCTTAGTCTAAGCTCCATCTAATCCTCTTTCAGGGAGCTATCGGGCTGGTGATCTCCTACAAACAGGTTTTCTGACACCAGCCTCGGCATTTTGTGGTTTGTGATTGTGCTGTAAGGGTGATGGTCCTGCTGCATCTCTGCTGCTGCCCCTGAGCTGAACCAGAGGTGAAAGGGCAAAGAAAATGAACCTGCAAGTTTCTAACCTGAGCTCCGGTGGGTTTTGGGTTTAGGTGTTTTCATAGGGTTTTATGGCATGTGATTTTCTTATCCAGCTTCTTGTGGAACATAAACCAGACTTTTATAACTGTGATTTTGTATTGCATTAAAGCTTTGGGGTGTTTATTTTGAGAGCACCCTCTTGCTTCTGGCTTCTGCCAGTGTACCCTGGGAATCCTGTCACTCTTTGGGAATCAGTAGCAAACGTAAAGCAGATTTAAAATACTTCCATTCCCCTTCTGTGTGTTGAGGCACCAAACTCAAGGCAGAATTTAGAGGTGTTGCAATGTGCTTGAAAACTCTTGGACTGTTGAACTTGGCAATCAAAACCTGATTCCTGCTTGCTGAGAGTGAGAGCTTTGTGTGTGGCTGCCCTCCATTATCACATTGTCACCCAGACATCTCTGTGTGGGGATGGAGTCACCTGGCAGCGGCGCTGGCACAAGGCGCTTGTGGGGACTGGCATCCAGGGCATGGGAGGGAGCCCGTGGGATTTGCTGTGGGTAAGATCTGATCAGCACCCACCTGGTAGTTGGACCTCAGCCCTGGGATTGGGTTTTGACCAGTTTCGGGATGGCCATCATCGCTCCTGGAGCAAGGTGAGCAAAGCCCATCCTGCCACGGTCTGGGCTCGCTGCAGGGGAGCGATGGCCAGCGGTGGGAGCGAGCAGTCCTGGAGAGGGCAGATCCCTCGGCACCTCTTCACTCTGTCCCTTCCTCCTGTCTTGCAGGGCTGCGTGTCTGGGGCTGAGGCAGGTGCCCCCTGCTCGGCGCTGGGTCCCATGAGACAGGCAGGACTCCCCTGTCCCTCGCGCCCGGGGCCGCAGCACCCGGCTCTGCCCCCGCTGCACGGGATCCCCCGCCAGCCCCCACAGCGCCGCTGCAGAGAGCTGCTGCCACGGTAAGTCCTGGCCTTTCCTTTCCTGGGACGCTTCCCTGGACAAGGACGTGCTCCGGGTCGCTGCTCCTGTTGTCTCCATCCATGCGCGTTCCCCGGCTGCAGTGGGGTCACGGCGTGGGGTGCGCGCGCAGGACTGCAAAAAAAGGCTCTGAGGGAACAGCTTATGCGCCAAAAAAATTCAGGTTTCAGTCAACAGACTCAGCTCACGAATTCAGGTTGTATTTAGCAAGTGGCTTTGGCTGGGAAAAAAAAAGTGAAACACTGAAAAGTTTGATTTTGACATTTTCAAAATGAAACCTTTCAGCCATCTGTTTCAAGATGACATTTCATTTTGAATTTTTTCTAGGTTTTTTTTTTTTTTCCAGTGTGGGGGGGAAGCCACCTACAAACAAAATGAAAGCTTCACTTCAGCCCAAACAAAATGTTTCATTCAGCCCCAGATTATTACTGGGGCTTTAAAATTTGGCAAAGAAAAAAAATTACTTTGGTCATCCTGAACTACTTTGTTTTTTCTGTTTAATCAGCAGGACAAAACACAAGTGTGTGAGGGAGTGGGAGCTGTGGGGCCCATAGCACACAGTATGGGGGTTTTTGAGTGGGAGTTTGGGAAGAGCCTGTGGTGGCAGAACATGTTGTACCAATGACTTTGGTGATGGCAGGAGCCTGTGGGAGCCAATTTTAGCTACGGCAGAAAGCTTGTGCTAGAGAGGAGAGCGTGCTGTGCTGAGCCCACCTGGAGTCAGCATCCTCACAGGCTGTGGGAGTGGCCCCAGTGTCTGGACCTGTGCTGGGTGCCAGAGGTGCGTGGCAGGTCTCACCCAGTGCCATTCCCTCCCTGCAGAGCAGCATCTGTGCCTGTTATCTGTTTTCTCCATCTGGTGTTTGAGAAAGTCCAGTTTGGGGAGATAAATGGGAAACAGAAGGGACCTTCTGGTCTGCCCAGAAGGTTTTTGTAGCTCTCTTTGCACGAGAGAAACCACTCTGGGGATGGAGGAGAGAAGGAAGGAACTGGGGGAGAACAAGACCCTCCCTGTGGGGCTGCAGGAAGTGCACCTGGGTGGCACTTGCACCACCCAGCTCAGCTGAGACTACCCAATGAGAGAAAACAGCTGTGCTTTTCATTTCCCACACCCTCTCCACCCCCAGTCTATCCCAAATGTGACCTTATCCAGTCACATAGAACTGCTGGATGTGGAGGCAAGTGTTGGGAGGAAGCTGTGCTGCTGGACTCCTTGGAATGGGGCTGTGCTGGCTCATGCCCTTTGTCAGGAAGGAGGAATGGAGGGCTGAATCATAGAAGGGGAATAGGAGAGCCCCAAAATCAAGCCACAAACAAAATCTGTGCAGCAACACGGGGGGCTGCAGGAAGGCATCCTGTGCTGATTTCCTGGGAGGAGTGTGCTGCTGGCACATCCTGGCTTCCCACAGCCTGGGCGTGCAGGACTCCCACTCCAGCAGGAAGGCTTCAAACACAGCGTTGCAGGCAGGTGTCTGGGAGCGTGGTGGGACAGCAGGTGTTTGAGATCTGTTCACATGTGCTCCCATGCTTCTGTCAGCACTGGCTCCCTGCTGAAGTGTTGTAGGGTTGCTGCCTTTGTTGCAGAGGAAAAAACTGGCTCTTCAGAGATACGTGAGATCAGAAGGGATCAGGCTTGCTGCAGGTCTGAAATCAGTGTCTGCCCTTGTTTGGAGGGGAGCTGGTTGTGCCCAGACCTCTGTTGGCTGTATTACAAGTGGCCATGACCCCAGGGTGTGAGTGGCAGTGCTGGAGAGGGTGGTAGGACCTTGTCCCTGTGGGGTAAACCCACAGGGAATCTCTCCACCCTGCTTTGGGAGGGTCTTCCCCAGGCCCTTACTGGAAGCCCCTGAAACCTCCTGAATCATGTACCTCTGGGTTTGCATTTAGTATTCCCACCTTCCATTCTCTTTCTCTGTTTTCATTTCTCCTTCTTTTCCCCCCTCCCTCCATCTTTATCAGTAGCTAATGAAACAGGCAGAGAGAAACCCAATTCGTACAGTAATTAAATTTACTTAGAGGGTATTCAGCTGGAGTAATGAGAAGTTTAATTCAATGATTAGTTTTTTCTTTCATTAATTAAAAATGGAACAACGGTGCAGTTACAGTGGGCTGCATTGATCCTCCTTGTGGGAAGCTGCTGATGGAGGAGGAGGAGGAAGGAAAGCTTCTCATTTTATCTTCTCTGGGTGCTCTCCCCACACACAGATACTGGTACTGTCCCTTGTTCCCAGTTGATCCCTTGCCCAGGTGTCCCTGAGTGACTCGAGGTAAGGGGGGGTGCTTGGGGTGATGATGAGGAGAGCAGTGGCACAGCCCCCCACACAGGTCCTCTCCCCGATCTGTCCCCAGCCTTTCAGTTTAAAAATGGATTTGAAATATTTGCTGTGGGTGGAAGATTGAAAAGCAGGTCCCAGCCCACAAGAAGTTTGGGGTGGGAGAGTTGTTTTCCATCCTTGCTGAACAGATTTTGATCCATTTAAATATGTTAAACTCATAAACATGTTTTTAGTCTTTTAAAATAAGTGATGTGTGAAAGCGAAAAATAAACCAAATAAGTAATTTCCCATTTCTCCAATGCCTTCTGCAGACTCTTGAGCAATGTTAGGACCTCAGATGTCCTTTGAATCATGATTGGGCAGGTTCTGTTCACCTAAAGTAGAGACATTTGCGTGCTCCCGGGTTTGACACAGAAGGGGTTTTTTTGGTAGCTTTAGGGATTGCTGTAAGATCTGCTAATGTATGAGTTCATGAGGAGGAGTAGACAGTAACAGGAATAACCTCCCAAAGAACCAAGGAACCATTAATTGGTGTTACAGCTCCTGTCTGTGCAGGAGCTGTGTGCGTAAGGGGGCTGGGCAGGTGAGCAAGCACTGCATCCCCCTCACCTGTGCCCTCCCTGCCCCCGTGTCTGCCAAGTCACGTGCTCGTGTGGGGGCCTGTGATGGTGAGAATTAGCCAAGGGCTGGGACAGCAACACCTGGCTTTGGAGCCAGTGAGAGCCAGGAGCACTCAACACCTCTGGAAATAAGATGCTTTAGCTTTTCTTGGGTTATCTGGGGTGATAACTGCTTCAGGAAAGCTGGTGGGCAAGAGGGAGGCTCTGGGCCAGCCCAACGCTGTGTCCCTGTCCTGGGAAAACAGAATCCCCGTGGGACTGGAGCCCCTCCAGCAGTGTTCATACCTCCTTGAGGCTCCTCTGTGCCCCCTGTTTGTGGAGTGGCTTAGGATTCAGAGAAATCACTTTTTATGCCAAGAATGGAGGAATACATCCCCCTGCTTTGACCTCATCTCCTGAAACAGCAAAAATTGTGATGGGAAATGGTTTCTGGCAGGAGAAGAGGTGAATGTGGGGCACTTCTTTCCACACCTGCAGGAGGGTTGCAGCTGAGTTCCTCTGTCTCCAGCACGCGCCTCAGCTGTGGTGGCAGTGGGAGGGAGCCCCACGTTGGCTAAATTGGGGCATAAAGTGCTGGCAGCCTGTGTACCCCTCAGCTGGACCGAGCTTCTGGCATCTCTCAGGGCCCAGCCTGTTGTCCCCAGGATTTGTGGCAGTGTTTTGGGCTGACCCTGACTGTAACACAGCATCTCCAGATCCCAGTACATCTCTGGGAAAGCCCTCAAGCCCCCTGGGTCTGTGGGATGCAGTGCCCCCAGTCTGAGCCTCGTGCCTCATTGCTGGGATCCTGAGCGAGAGCCTTTTACAGCTCAGTGCTTCGGTGATGTTTTGCAGTTCCTGTCGTCTGTGAAGCATTTGGCTGGGATACAGGGATGCAGCCAGGGACTGAGCTGCCTGGGGAGGCTTATGGAAGGAGGTGTAAGCCTGTGCTGACCACTAAGGGATATCTAGACACGTAGTCAGCTGCAGCACTGCCTTAAAACAGTGTTTTTCCAAGGGGTTTTGCATGCATGTGCTTCTTCAGAGATCACTGCAAATGATTCCCAAGTGCTCTGGCCCAAATCTGTCCTGGTAGCTGTCAGCAGATCAATGCTCTGCTAAGTACAGACCTGCTCTATTTCCGTGGGAAAATGGCTCTCTTAAGCAGTTCATTTTGGGCCTTCCAGCAGCAGGGCCACTAAATTTTGGTAGTTGTGTTTTTCTGTCTGTTGCAGCCTGATTTATAACTCTTAAATATCAGCTTCGATGAAGATTAAGCTCACCTGAGCTCAGTTTTGGGAGGGAGAGAGGGAAAAGCATTCACAGCTTTTTAATTTCTCTCCTGCTTGCCTCTCAAATGCCAGGTTTAAAGCCCTAATTTTGGTTTCATTTTGCTCACAGTGCATGAGTGGAAAGCAGAGGAGAGGCCAAAGCCCAGTGCACACCTGGCATCTGATCCCCCAGCATCCTGCCTTCATCTGACCCAGGTAGGTGCACCTGAGCTTGGAGCATTGGTGTGTATGACACTCATGTGCATTTGTTGTGCTGAGTCCAGGGCTGGACTGGTTTCCATCACCAAAAGCGTGGTAAAAATGCCTTTTCCTTCCCCCTTAGTCTGGGGCGGCTTCCCAGCCCTCCTGGTGGGGGTGAGGCAGTGTAGCTTCCAGCTAGGATCTGGGGCAGGTAGGAAATGTTCAATCCATTGAATCCAAACACTGCCTGCACAGGGGAGTGTTTTACCGGGGGAGAGGCCTCCAAAACGACTGTTGGATGGTGGTACTTCTGAGAAAGGGCTTTGCGATGGGGTCGTGTGGCTCTGCTTAGCGGGGGTTTGCTCCAACTCGTGTTACATCAGGGAGGGACAGACAGTGCCCACGTGGAGTGGTTCAGCGGGGACAGGCAGACGCTGCAGCTTGGGAATGCTGGGCAGGAGTGGTTTTATCTTCCAGGAGAGGGCGGGCGAGAGGGTGCTTGGAAAGCAGTGTTTTTAGAGATGTCTCTATTCCCTGTTGCACGGCTCCTGCGCGCTCTCCCTCGGCTCAGCCTCCTCCCAGCACTCTTGCTGGGACAGTTAAAAGAGACGGGAGCGGGTTTTGGCTTGTTCTGCACATCCCCATCCTCAGCTGAAATCTGTGAGCTGTCAGCCTGATGCAGGAGATGCGTGAGACAGCAAACATCAGAGCTGACTGGGTTGAGGCAATTTCCCAGGATGTCAGTCCTCGAGAGAGAATAAAAAGGATCTCTTGGTGAAGAGCAGAATTTGCTTTCCTAATGAAAAAAAAAATTAAGATGATTCAAGCATCTTTTATCTGCCACAGCCGTGGGAGGGTTTGTTGAAACTGGGGATGTTGTCCCAGGTAGTAGGAGATGGCAGCGTGTGCTGGGATCTCCTTTTGACAGGAATGGTGGCACTGGGTGGGGCACTTGTACCTGGGGCAGAGCTCAGGGGCTCACTTGGGACTGCCCAAGAGAAGTGTTCCATGCCTGGTTCAGGGAAAAGAGAATCCAGACGATGATGCAGAGCTCTTTCACACTCAGATATGTAATTTCTCCCTTATGTTGTTCTTTGCTCAAAGCAAAGAGCAGGCTGCATAGGCTCAACCTGGTGCATGCAAAAAAGGGACCTGTCCTCACCTTGCCTCACATTCCTGCATGAGAGGAGCCTGTGGAGAGGCATTTGCAGCTTTGCAGAGAGGTATTTGTAGCTTCTTGTTGCTGTTTCCTGTTTTATGGTAATCAGGGATGAGCCCAGACACCTGTCCCTCCTTGCTCCCACAGGTGCTCTGTGTGGATTAGACCCTGGGAGAAGCTGTGTGTGAAGGATGCTCTGAGGAGGAGCTCCCACTGTGTCAGGGCTGACAGAGCAAGTAGAGGGACCATGGAAATAGCAGTTTTCTATCAAAGTATCTTTTCAACAGCAAGCTCCGAAATGCATTTATTTTTAGTGATTTTTCTCTTAAAACAAATTTCTGCTGGGAAATGATCCTGCTGGTTAAAGTCCTCCCTGAAAATATAAGCACCAAGAGCCATCTGCTCTGTTTGGATTTGGGTATTTTCTTCCAGAGTGCTCTTTGCAAAAACCGAAGGCTTTTCCTAAGAACAGTATTTTGAAAATTAGGTGGTTTTGGTTTTCCTTCTGCTTTTTCCTTTGCGAACAGGAGAAAGGTTATTTCCTAGGGAGTTTGGTATAATGGAGGGGGGGTGTGGTCAGTTTCTCAGGCTGCTCTGCCCACTAAGTAGCACAAGAAGAGAGCAGGCAGGCACAGCTGGGGTCCCAAACACCCCCCAGACTCTTGCCCTGCCCAAAAGCTTGGAGGGAAGCAGGATGTGGTGCTGGGAGCAGGGATCTCAGCCTGAGCATCTAGTAGGCACATAAGCCCTCTCCCCAAGGAGCCTGCAAACCTTGGGCTGGATGATGTGGTCAGAGGCTTTATTTAGTTCTGAGCCTGAGTGGATTTTTAATGCATGAATTTTTAGTGTTTAAACTGAGCAGATCTTTGAACTGCTGTGGTTTCCGAGGGATGTTTCTCTTCCTCGCTGAATGCATGTACCATAAATGCTCCCAAAAAATCCCCCATCCTCTCCGGTGTTGCTGGCTCTTGAGATGTGGCCACAGACTTGCAGTAAGGTTTCCACTAAGCCCCTTTGGAGTGTCTTGAATGTTCAGTATTGAAAAGCAAATTTTCAGCACCAGGGTTACATCAAAAGCCCGGTGTCCCCACAGGGAGGGACAGGTAGGAGTGGCAGCAGTGCTGGGGCTGTTCCCAGAGACAGTGGGGACACCAGGGCCACTCTTGTCTTCAGCTGACCCAGCTGCTGTGGTTAAACAGTGTGACTGGGAGAGCTGAGAGAGAAGCAGGCTGGAGGAAGAAATGTCACAGAGGGAGAGGTGTCTGTGGTCTCTTTTGGAAGGTTGGCTTCTTCACCCCAGTAGGGCCAAGGGAAGCCCTGAATTTCTGTTCTATGCCTTACGTGGTTCCCAGCTGGCTCTCTAGATTAAAACAGATTTCTTCTCGAACATCTCTCTGAGGACTGACAAAGTATTAAGAGATTTTTCTGTTATAAAATAATTATTAATTGTGCAAAACTCTACTGAGCCAGGCAGGGAGCCAGGCTGCCCAGCCCAAGGGTGGCACCTTGAATGCATTTGCTGGCCCATGGGGCAAAGCTGGCTGCCACCATCCATGGTCCAGCAGCTCTGCAGAGCCCACTGGTGGGATCTCAGGCAGAGTGCCTAATGCTCAGGGCTTTCCAGTACCTGTGAGCTCAGGTGGGGACCATTAGGGACTCTTTGTGGCAGGAATCTGGGCATTGTGTTTGAGACTGGGAGGCTTCTGAGGTTTTCTAGCAGTTGAGCCAGCTCTCCCTTGTCTTGGGTGGGAGATTATATTGTGCACACACAGCTTTGGGATGTCACATCAATGTTAACCACAGGGAAGAAGCGAGAGTGGAGGTGGGTGTGCATGGCAGTTTGTTTCTTTGGGTTTATGCGCTGATACTTTCTGCTTAATTGCACCTTGACATGCACCAAGGGGCAAGGAGGGGTTTTAAAGCAGCTTTAAAAAAAAAAAATTACCTTCCATGAAATATTCAGGATGGGCTGACTGCTTTTTAAAGACTGTTCTAATTACTCCTGCAAGGCTTCCACTTCTCTTGATCTCATTGCACATGGAGAGAGGCAGCAGGGGTGCTTGTCCTGGTTAGCACTGAGGGGCTGGGATGCTTTGTATTCACTGCAGGGAGGTGATCACTGCACTGACCCTTGGAGATGGGCAGGTTGGGAGTCAGAGGGCTGGTTTGTTCCCCTGAATACTTGCTGCTGGTGCACGGAGCGCATGGAAGGGAATGGAGGCAGTTTAATGACATATTAGGGTATACTAGGACCAAGAATAATGTCCCTGGTGCACCCCACAGCGCCTTCCTGGCTGTGTCCTGCCTCCCCATGGCTGTGGGGAGCATGTGGCTTGCCTGTGCAGACAGGCTGCTCTAGGAAGTGCTCTCCCAGTGCTGTTAGGTGTGATCCAAAATTAGCATCCCATTCACTTGCTCTTAGCTGTGTTAGCTCTGCGAGGCTAATAGGGCTTAAAAAAAAAAAAAAAGTCTCTTGTCACCAGAATCAGCAGCTCTGACTCAGAACATGCGGAGGGAGCAGACTTGCTGATTAAGGCAATGTTGATGTTGTAAGTGCTCACCCGGCCACAGCAGGGCCCTGGGACTTGCCTGAGAATCTCTGCCAGAGCCTGGGAGGGGTCCTTGGTTCCCATCTTGGTGCCTAAGCCACCATGTGAGGAGGATGAAGGCGTGAGCATCAAACCCAGCCAAACCGAGGAGCGTTCCCAGTGCTGTGCCATGTTCCACAATTAATCACTTCCACCCACACTACACCTTCTCCCTTCCTTAAATCCTCCCTTGCCTGGTTCTGGAGCAGGGAATGGAAGCAGCTCCAGTTTTATGAATCAATCAAAGACAATGCCTGCTTTTGAGGGCTGCTGATTTAGAGAGCCCTTTGCAAGCATGCGTGCAGTATGATTTCTTATCGGAGCACAGCTCTGGATGAGCCTGCCAAGAGGAGCTGTTCCAGCTCCTGGCCACATCCTGGGGAGACGGCCTGAGTGGTCCTTTCATCTACAAATAAAACAAACAGGAACAAAGAAGGCAATAATATTGACTTTCATCATTGATATTTCCATTTATCTCATACAGTTACTAATAATTAGTATTTCTGTAGCTGGATGGGTATAGCTCATAATCTCGCTGTTTCAGGGGAGCCTATTAATGTCCCTGCCAAAACCAGGCAAGCATAAAGCCCTGGACTAGTGCCGAGGAGGGCAAGTGGGGCAGAGGGATGGGAATATGGAGCAGGGCTGAACCTGGAGGGAGAGGGAACAGGCAGTGGAGCAGGTAACAGTGGGGCAGCAGAGCTGGGGAAGGAGACCATGGGCAGGGCCTGAGTCAGCACTGCTGTGCCTGTGGTGGGGTGGGAGAGCTGTGTGGGCTTGGTGAGGGGAACTGGACCTCATGGGACTGCCATCAGCCAGCCCCCTGCTGCATCCTGGGGCACAGCTGGGGTGTGGTCAGGAGGGAAGGGCAAGAAGGGCCCTTTGTGCTGGTGGCCCTGGGGTGGAGGACATGCTGAAATGCAGCCCCAGTGCCCTCCCCAGGGTGTGATGTGCCCCCAAACTGTGGCAGCAACCCCCCCATGTCTCTAGCATGTTGGGAAATGTGGGGAACCTGGGCAGATTCCTGCTGGGTCTGTGCCCACCTGCCCCAGGGCACCTGTGTGGTTCATGCACACATTTCCCACAGCACCTGCAGCCTTGTTTGCTGGTGCTTCATTAGTCATTCCTTGTTCTCTTCTAAACCCCCTCACAGTGCTGTCTGCAGGTGCCTCGTGCCTATGTATCCACATACCTGGCCTGGGTCTCCTCTGGGATTCCAGGGGAGGTGGGACACTGAGGTTTCCACACTGGTGCTGCTGCTCTGCTGCGTTACTGTGAAAGCTTTGACACACAACTGCTCTGCCAATCATCCTCGGTCAGTCTGGAGATCCATTTCCTGCATCTGTGTTTTTAATTGTCCTGTTAAATGTGTGTCCTGACCCCTCCTGTGAGGGATGGCTTCCGGTGTGCAGCATCCAAGCGTTACCAATTCCACAGGAACCGCTGTCACAGCCGCCGCAGGGACCTGCAAGCAGCGAATGCAAATGCAGGGCGGTGTTTTTATTAGGATTTAAATGAGTTTAAGACTGTTCAGAATTACAATGTGATTTGAGCCAGGAGGGGCTTATAAAACTGGTATGAGTTCATATATTATACAGTAAACATGCCCAAGCCCATGGCTCCTGCTAAGCACCACCCTCACTGAGGTGGGGAGAGCAGTGGGCAGCTGCTGGGGCTCAGCCCTGTTGCCCCAGCGCATTCCCACGGGGAAAGGCTGTTTGGGATGGAAGGTGGGTGGCAGTCACAGAGGTGGTTGTGCAGCGGAGCTGGTCCCTGTTAATGACCCTGAGCCTGTGGTGCAGTACAGATGTGGTCTCTGGCTGGAAGGGAAGGGTGCAGGAGGGGCTTGTGGGCATGTTTTGGGCCAGGGTTACACCGCTTTATCCATTCCCCCCTTTATGGCTCCCCTGTGCGAAGGTGGCAGGGATGCTTCAGTGCTGGTTGTGCTGGAGGATGCTGTGCTGTGGGTTGTGGCTTCCCTGGGTGCTGGTGCAGCACAGGGCAACCCTTCCCTGGGCCAGACCCCACTCCAGCTATCTGGGAGCAGTGAGCTTTCTCCAGTTGGTCCAGGCTGTGCCAGCCTGAGCTTGCACCTCGCTGGAGACCTCACAGCACATAGGTCACCTGCTGGTTGTGCAGGCAGTGCTCGTAAAGGCTTTAATGGCCATTAATATAATCACTGGCAGGGCAGGGCTCTGTGCAGAGATGGGTGGTGTGAGAGAGCTGTACCTGTGGGCACAGGAGTCCTGGGCCTGTGACGCCTGGGAGCCACCACAGTGATGGATTTCTCATCTGCTTCCTTAGCCAGAACAGGAATGAAAGGGAAGCTTGAGCTATTGGCTTGGGATGTTCGTGCTTTGCCTCATTTCAGGGCTGTGCTTTTGATCTCTGAAGGATACAGCTGAATATTTGAATGAGAAATACGTGGTTGTGTTGAAATCCTAGACAAAATGCCTTTTGTGCCTCCCTGCATGTTTATTTGCGTAAGAAAGTGTTTTGCTGGAGAAACACGGGAAGGAGCTTGAGGGAGAGGAAGGAAGACGGAGGTGAGAGCATTGGGGAGCTCGCAGTACAATTTCAGGACACTTAAGAGCCTCTTGTTGTCAGTAGTGAGACAGCGACATTGGAGGCAGCTCAGGCAATTGTCTGAGACAAATTGCTTCGTTTGATGGCTTTGTCGGTACCTCAGTGGTTAAGTTCCTGGGTTATATATTTATTATTATATACAAAGCACAGGAGAAATACAGAAGTATATACATATGTATACAGATCTCTGGATCCATGGTTATCTCCCATAAATGACCTTGCAGGCAGGAAATAATGTCACCAGCCTGCATGGTGCTTCTCAGCAGCTTGGATGTTTGTTCTGTAGGTCCAGGGAGTGTGAGGGAGCCAGGCCCCTTTTGGGGCTCCTCACACCGGGAAGCGGGGTTGGCACTGTTTGCCACAGGAGGGAGCATTCCCCTCATTCCCAAAAAGGAAGGTTTCACTTGCTTCAGGAGGCACTGAGGGAAGAGCCTTTGACAGGTAGCACGCTGCTAAAGAAAGCTGCTTTCCCCAGAGAGGGAAAATTGCTGCTGGTGCCTACGGGAGAGGTGAAAGTGGAGCTGTGACAGAGAGCAGCCCTGCTGCTTTGTCCTACTTGGAGGAGAAATGGCAAGCCGGGATGTACAGGCACCCTGATGAAAAGACCCGCTGGGAGCATTTGGATGGCATTGGAGAGGCTCAGCTTCCCTGTCCCCGTGGAGCCCTGGCTTTGGCCAGCCCTGCAGTGCTGTCCCCAGGGTGTGCATGTGGGAGGAGGGGTTGTGTTCAGGGCTACGTTGGCTGGGAGATGTGAGCTGCATCCAGCAGCTCAGATCAAAGGGACCTCAGCCAGCCACATCCACCAGAAAGCCTTTAATGCCCAGCCCCGGAGCAGGGAGATTTACTCAAGGGACCCATTTCCTTGCCTGAATGTAAAAAAACTGTGTCAACTTGGCATTCAGGAAACTTTATTTAATACTTTTTTATTCGTTTAACAGTTTAGCTAATTGCAGTGCTTTTTTTTGTTATTTTTATATACTTCTTTTTCATTCTTTCCAACTTTGTCCTTATATAGGCTTTGTTCTTTAAAGCCATTTCATTATGGGTGTTTATTGCCTGTGCTGGTTCTCTGGGTGGATGGGGGAAGGAGGAGGGGTACCCCAGCTGCACCCATGTGCCAAAGCTGTCAGTAGCTCTGGTGACACCAGCCAGTCTCAGCAGATAGGACAAGATATCACTGAATTGTTTAGATTGGAAAATACTTCTAAGATCATTGAGTCCCACCACTACCAAGCCCACTGCTAAATTGTGTCCCCAGATACCTGCCTCTGTTTTGCTGAATTGTTTGTGCTGTTTTCTCTACGAAGTAATTACTGCTTTCCTTTAGAAAGAAAACTTTGGTTGGGAAGTTTCTTCATTTTTATTTTAGAGAACTGGGTAAATCCTTGGAAATGTCCAGATGTAAAGTGAAATGTCATTTTGATTCTCTATGTTTTAGATTCACCAGCATTTAACGGAAAATGTTTTCTTCTGTTAAGCTAATTCTGACTGAATTGTCCAAAATATGAAAAGATAATAATTGCAATAATTACACTAATGGTGATGTGCTTTCACAGCCATGGCTTTTACCACAGCTAATTGTGCTCATCCATTCCTCCTGTCTCCTCCTCAGTCAGACCTTTCCCCAGGCACAGTGGGTCCCTACACAGCCCCCCATATGTGGCTTCCTTGCATCCAAACTTGCAGCAGCCCTGGCCCTGTTGTATACTGAACTCACCAAGTCTTGCTGGAGCTGCCTGTGCCTGGTATTATCCAGGTAGATGAGCTTGAGTTTAAGCTGGACCTGCTTCCAGGAGGTGCCATAGGACACACCTTTGTGCTGGGAGCCCCGTGGCACCAATACCTGGAGCCTTTGGCACCAGCCAGCTGAGCACCAGGTCTAAACCAGGCTTCTCGTCCCATTCCTGAGCAAGGCACACTCTGCCCGTGTCCCCGTGGGGTGTCAGCCCAGTGCCCCAATGGATGCTTTCAGTGCTAGGAGCAGTTTGCAATCCCTCTGCAATCCTAGCTTGGCCTGTACGTGAGCACCAGCGAGGAGCAGAGCTGGGCAGAGATGTCAAGAGCTGTTACAGTGTGTGCAGGGAGCTTATATAAAAGGATCCATTTTCATTCCCCTGCTTGTCTGCTTCAGTCAAAATACAACGCCACAGCTAAGAGGGTGCAGTGTCAGTGCCGACCGCAGCGAGCTAATGCATGGCTGCTGCGGCGGGCGCTCCATCTCCCCGGACCGCAGCTGTCCCGGCCCCGCCGCAGCCCCCGGAGCCCGCAGCTCGCCCTGCCGTGAATCACGGCTCCTGCGGAGCTGGAGCTCCCAGGCTGCCAACCACAGCCCTGCCGGGCTCCACTCCCAGCCCGGGGAGCGGCTCTCTGGTGCTCTGCCTTCCCAGCGTGAGCAGGAGCTCGCGGCAGCCCAGCTGAGCCTGCTGCAAGGGCCCTGGGAGCAGCACTGTCACGTCGGGGATCTCTTTCTGCTCAGTGACACGTGTGTGCACATGGGCACACGCGTACCAGAGCGCCCTTGAGGTGTCTGGCACCCGGTGTCTTCATCTCCATTATTTAGAGGCTGTGAAGAGCATCTCTGTCTGCCTGTCACTCCGTGGGCACTGGGGGGCCGCTGGGGGGATGACCGGCTGGCTGGAACCAGCAGGGACCTGGAGCTGGGGCTTTAGGCAGAGGAGACAGTGGATGCTTGCATGCTCAGACCACCTTAGCCAGGGCAGGGTGACAGCCATGTAGCTGAACCTGTGCTGCAAGTCCTTGGAGATGTGATGTGAGGAGATGTGCAGTGTGTTGGGATCTGTGTTTCCCTTCCTCTTCTCCAGTATACCTTCACCCATTCCTTGGCAGGGCTTATGTCACCTGGACCCTTCCTGTTGAGTTGGACCCTTCATCTTGGGGACACTTGGCTTTTTTCTGCCTCTGTGTTGGGTAGCAGACGTGCTCTGTGTGGCTTGGAGGCAGTAATGTACGTGCTCATCTGCCCAGAGGCTCGCAGATGCTTTGGGCAAGCCTTTGCTATTGTATTCCCCCCTTCTCCCTTAAGAGTCCACTGCATCTCCTCTGGAAGTCCGTGCTGAGGCTGTGTGCTTGTGGAGAGAAGTGGCTGTGCTGACTTTCCAGCAGCTGGGAGGGTGTGTTTGTCTAGGAGGTGGATGGGGGTGGCTCTGCCCTGCAGCAGCACTGCTCCATGATCAGGCCCCGTGAGGGATCATCCTCTGGCCAAGGCACCTTGTCTTTGTTCTCTGTCTGCAAACTTCTCCTTAGTGAGGCCTTGGCTCCATGAGCAGAGCCTGTTACAGGAATAGGCAATATGAATCCTGAAACCTCAATGCACCGAGCAATTTTCATCAGAGGTTCTCACACCTTGCCTTTCTCTGCTCTCTTTTTTCCCCTCATTTCTCTTCAGTTAGAAAGGCATGGAAGCAGGTCTCCTGGGCTTTGCTGGGGAGCTCGCCACCACCCCTCGCCTCTCATTGGCACAAGCAGAGCAGCTGATGGGGCTGTGGGGATGCAGCAGCAGCAGAGCTGCAAAACTCTTCCCAGCACTGGCTGGACTGAGGCAGAGGCCACCAGCCATTTCCCACCCCATCCCCCTGAAATGTCACTTGCTTTTAAATGCACTAGTAGTTTAAAATAAGAATAACCTGCTCCAGGGCTTCTTAAACCGTGGAATTAAATATGGTTCTGGTCTCTAGGCAGAGTCTGACTCTTCAATTCTAAATCTGCTCAGCCAAGCGAAATATTGCAGGGGGAAAGAAATCAATATTTCTCAGGCCTGGCACAGAGAGGAAGCTGTCTGTGTGTGGCTGCAGGCATGCAAGTGCAGATGTGCACACACATGAGGCTGTGGCTGGGAGGGCATCAGGGAAACACCACTGAGAGCTGGGATGGGGAGAAGGACATGGTGTTTGCAGTGCCTGTGCTGTGTGTACTGCTCCAGGAGAGGTGTGGGGCTGAGTCCATCCTACTCAGGTGTGTGACACAGCTGGAGTTCCCTCCGTGGGGTTCCCAGCACAGCCTTTTAGAGAAGGAAACACAGTTTTTCCCGTTTCAAGACATGTAATTTAGTGGCCAGTGAGAGGCTGTGAGCTTATTGCAGAGCAGGTGCGCTCTGCCTGTCCTGGTTTCTGGTACCTGGTGTGTGGAGCTGAGCTGTGCAGGAGATAGGAATAATCAGGGGTTCTAGCAGAGTAAAGGGTTTTCCCAATGACCCACAGGCCCCATCATTTGGAGGATGGGAGTGGTTGAGACTCTGAATGGATGGGATGCTTTCACTATCTGCCTCAAGGACTAATCTGGCTGCACACGTGCAGCACTGCACTGCCCTTGGTAGCGTATCCTGGCCATGGCTGTCCTTGTCTGTGGTGTTTCTCTTGCCCAGAGGACACAGGCTCTGTGGGGAATGGCCCCTGCTGTCTGCTTTGGCAGCATTGCTGAAGATTCCCATCCTTCTCTGCAGAAGGGATGTGTTTCAGGATCAGGATGCTGTAGCTGGGGTTGTAGTTCAGGGGCAGGTGAAGCTGGTTTTGCCCGGTCTGAGTTCTCCAGGTGGTTTCTGTCCAACCTCTCTCCTCTCTGTCACTGCTTCGCAGAGTCCTGATGTTCCCCCTCTCTGCTCCTCCGTGGTGTGTGGTGGGAGGAGGGAGCTGTGCCACCGTGTCGGGATCAGGGGTGGAGGAGGATCTCCATCTGCAGTGGGAAGGACAAATGTTATTGACCTGCTCTGGCATCTGACCAAGCCACAGACACTCATCCCTCTCAAAAAGCTTCTCTGATAGCTTAATTTCTTAATTGCTGTCTGTGATCAGCATGTCAGCTCTGGCTCTCCTCCAAGATCTGTCACTTCCAGCAGGCTGGTGCTCACTGCCACCTTGCTTTGGTCACTATTTTCAGCTCACCTGAATAACTGGCGGGAGAGTCTCCCATCTCCATGCAGGCCACCTCTGCTGCTCGCGAGGGTAGTGGCAAGTACCGAAGGAGCTCAAAATACAGAGGAGTGCCGGTTCAAGGCCCCAGCTCCAAGCCTGTCTTGTGCCTTGGCCAGAAAGTGGGGGTTGGAGATGAACTGTGTGTTCTGAGGTCCTAGGTAGAGTCAAGCACAGCACTAGAAGAGGTAAAGATGCCTGGTGCTGGGCTCAGGATGGAGAGCATGGGGGGATGCCTGGGGGTGAGTGGGACCCAAAGGAAAGCTGCCCTCTGTGGGGTCTGGCCCTGGGCAATGGGAATTCCCAGTGGCTCAAGCCATCCAGTTAAAGCAGTGCCAGGAACACGTGCAGCAGGAGCTTACACTCTGCACGACAGCAAGGCTCTGTATCTCAATAAGCAGCACTCCAAGGCAGACCTGAAAATAAATATTTGAAGAGGAAATAGTACTCTGTCTTCTGTTGTTTCTCCTCCTTCCCTTTCTCTGTCTCTCTCTCTCCTCCCCCCCTTCTCCTGTCTTTCACGTATGACTGAACACGAGAGTTCATTGTTAAAGGGGGTTTGTTTTCTTGTGGGTTTTTTCCCTTTCTCTACTTCCCCAAGGAAGAAACTCCAGGTGCTGCACTGTTAACAGCCCTATACAGCAGCAAGGGCTGTCTTCGTGCTGAGTTTGTCCGTGCCCAGGATGATGGGTGCTTGTTTTCTTTCACTGTGCTTAGTTTGTTTGTCATGATAAAACACAAGTAGACGGCTCTTCCTTTTCCAGGGAACAGATATGATGGGATCAAGCTGCCTGAAGTCTGTAAGTGTGGTTCAGCCCAACACTGCAGTAGGCTTCCTCATTCTTAGCAGGTCAGTTGTGCCATGAGTGATATACTGCTCCTGCTCCCTGTTCTTGGTGGGAAAGGTTAAAACTGGGCCAGAGAGGAGGCAACTGGCCTTGTACCTTCCTGGAAAAAGAGGAGTAAGGGACTGATAAGCTGTGGATAGATGCGAAGGTCAGGGTTTGTAGCACTGCCTGTACTTCATGTCAGACAGAAGGTGAGCTACTGAGGCAGAGGTGGGAAGATCAACCTGCTGCTGGCTGGGCCACCAGAGAGAGGGGAGCCCATGATGACATCGTGTGCACCCTGTGTCAGTTGTATGGGGCTGTCAGTGGAAGTTGGGGTGTTGTGTACAGAAGTTGGTCCTGGAAAAGCGAATGCAGAGTCAGCCCACGGGCTCTGTCATCTCCCACTCTGCATCTGAGGATCCGTGGGCTGGGAAAGGAGCATTGGCATCATCTAGAGCCCTCCTCCGAGCGTGAAGGGAAGTGTTAGGAGAAATCAACTGTAAAAGTAGAGGTGCAGAGTGGTAGTGAGAAGGGAATGGGGAAGGGAAAGGCTCCAAAGAGGAAATGGGACTAAAAAACAGAGGTGGTTTAAGGATATCCGAGATGTCACAGGCAAGGGAGATGGGCCGGGGAAGACGTAACTTTGAGAGAAGTCTTCTCAGACTGGCTGCAAATGTTTGCTGAGCTTCTGGGCTATATTTAGCAGGCTCCGTGCCCTTTGGAGAGCTCTCCAGGCAGATGGCGGAGGAGTGGTTTGCCAAATGGTGGAAGCCGTGTCGGAAGGGGGTGCCCGGCATTCAGGGAAAGAAGTTTAATGTCAGCTTCACCCTTTCCGCAGCAAAGCCAAGCAGTTCGCTTTGCTGCCCGCTGGACAGAGCTGCCAGATGGCCAAATATTTGCTTATAAATTAGCAATGGGAAACAGCCGATGCAAAGCCCTAAACTGAAGAAGCCCAGGGCCTGGATTGGACTCTTCCTCCTGTGCAGGACGGTCACTGCAGAGCAGGGTTGGGTGCATCCACTGCTGGGGCAGCACAAGGAGATCTCAAAGCCGATGAGCCCGGGTGGGGCACTGTCATCTCTCCCCTCCTCACTGGCAGGGTCACGGGCCATTACTCAGGCATGTGCAGCCTCTGGCTGTGTTTGCTTTAAACCAATCTACAGAGAAAACCAGCTTTTCCCGCTAGGTAAAAAAAATGCTGTTTGGTCCTGTATCTGTGCAGCATCTCACTGAATGGGATATGACTGGAATGAAATTTCCAGGCACTAATGCAATAGAAGTACTTGTAATTTGTGTGTGTGCCTGTGTGGGCACAGGCAGTGTACCTGATCCTGTGCTGAGCAGCATTCCATATGGTCCTGCCCTTCTGGAGCTCACCTGTGAGCTTCATGGCTCATTTGGGGTGTCTCTGCATCACACCTGAGCTGGGGCTCTGTGCCAGCAGGGAATTAAAGCCTGAGAAATGCTAAAAGATTTTGAGGTTGGGGGAGGTGGACAGGAACCACAAGGATGTGCACAGAGACTCTCACCAAGGTAGTGCTAATGCTGCCTCTTGCCAGTCCTCCCAAATCACAGAACTGTCCAGCTCCCTGCTCTCTGCATGCCTTCACTCCAGAGACATAAAAAATCATTTTAAAAACAGATAAATTTTAAAATATTGGCTACGTTTTATTTGCTGCCGGGCGTTGGAGCTGGGTGTTTGCACGTTCCCCAGTGTTCCTGCGCAGGCGGGAGCGCTGGCCTCTCTCCTCTTCCTTCGGTTTCTTATGAAAGCCAAGCTTCCTGTGTCTTAACTTGACTCCAGGGGCTGGGGCTTGGAGAAGCTCTACCTCTGTAATGCTGGCAATAAAATCATAAGTGCTGGCTACGCTGCTGTAAAACTTTTATTGCTGTGGGAAGAGGAATAGCGAGTCCTCCCTCTCTCCCTTCTCTCCTTCCGTGCTGCTTCCCAGCTCTGGCTCTGCTTGCCCTCCAGGGCTCTGAGCCTTTGTGCCAGGCAGCATTGAGCACATCCCCTTTCCCTCTGCTCCTGCTCCCTTGGATCCCTTTCCTGTCCTGCATCCCTGTGGCTGGTGTGCTGCTGCTCTGGCCTCGCTGTGCCCCGTGGCAGGTGTGCTCCTGGCTCCATCCTTGTCCCCGCAATGCTGTGGCTGCTCAGCTGCACCTCAGCTCCGTTTGCAGCATGCTCCGAAGGAGAGGAGCTGTAATAGCTCCCTGTGTAGTGAGGCCATCCGTGCGTTTTGCATTTCATGGCGACTGGGAGCGTCGTCTGCCTTCCCACACCATCCCTTACGTATTTATAGATCACAGCGGCGTTATCCGTGTGGATGCAGATCGTGCATGACGGTTTTCTATAAATACAAATGCTCTGTAATTATCGTTAGAACTATTTAGCCCAATTCAAAGGTAGATTAAATAATGAATGTGTGTGTGATATGCCTGTCGACATCAACAAATGGAAAGAGACATCTCTGGATGCATATCTGGAGGTTTCCCTGGTGAAGGAGTTGGGGGAGGAGAGCGGGGAGGGAGCTGAGCTGAGTGTTGCTGGAAGCGCCTCTTTCTCAGGGGCTCAGGCGGTGCCGTGGGGACCGATGGCCACTCTCGCCTCCATGGTGGGCTCTTGGGGCCAGTGGTTCCGGAGGCAGCGTGACAAGGGATGGACAAGGAGGATCAGCACACGCAGGAGCCATTGGTATTCACAGCTACCCATGGCTCTGCATCTTTGCCCTCCACTTTCACTGCTCTCAGGAGCAAGGGGAGGTAATTTCAGGCTAGACTGCTGATGGAGAGCCGTGGAAGGTGTGTGATAAGGCTCCCCAAGGCCTCTGGCCCCTTGTTTCCTGTGGTAATTGATTTCCTCTGAGGCCATGCATGCCCTGCCATGTTTCCCTTCCTGCCAGTCTCTCGCTGGCCACAAGCTGATCCACAGCAGAGCCCTGTGGGGACACTGGCTCTCTCCCCTCTTTTGGCTCCTGCACCCCTTGGAGAAAGGAAGGGGGGAGCTTTAGAGCACTTGCACAGGACCAGTCTCCTGCATGGTTCTTGCTGAGGATGGTTGTGGCTTTATTAGCATCCCAAAGGGGTGCGGCAAGGCAGGACTGACACGCTTGGGAAGGGCAGTGGTATTTAGAGGAGAGGAGGGATGTGTGGGAGCCCCTAAACACTGTGAGTGCCCCGGTTTGAGAGGAGGGATGTATGGGAGCCCCTAAACACTGTGAGTGCCCTGCTTTGCAAAGCCTATAGAAGGATGAGGAGCAGTCAGCACTGCCTTCAACACAGGAGCCTCTGTCTCCTTGCTTTTTCCCTCTCCCAGGTGCAGTGAAGCCTCAACGCACAGGTCACAGCTCCATTAGCTCCTGCGTGGCCGTGCTGGGTCTCAGCTCGCCCCTGGTTCCATGTCACATCATGGGCTGCTCCCCTGCCCCGGGGCCAGCAGCGTCGGGAGCGTCAAGGGAAGCGGGGCTGGGAGGAAGGGCTCCATCACAGTAACTAATAACTGTGTGCTGACAAATTGAATTATACCTTTTCCAGTTGCCTGCACTATTGATCAGAGAAAAGGTTTGTGTTTTTGTTAGGCTATTTTTTTTTCTTTTTCCTTTTAAGTTACAGTTGCAATGTCCTGGGGGCTTATAATGAACTAAATAAGGTCAGGTTAGCAGAAGAATCAAATATGCTCTGGCAGCAGAAGTGTGGGCTTTTCCTGGTGACTCTGAGTGGAGAGGAAAGCAGCAGCAGCTCCTGCTCTTCCATGCTTTGGTGCATGGGGGTGTCCTGCCCCAGCGTCCTGCTCCCTGGAGGGCTGCTTGGAAAAGGGGTGATGTGGGTGGCTGTGCTTGGCCTGATCCTGAGCAGTGTGGCAGGAGCTGGGGGGGAACTGGGGATCACCAGGTCTGTGTGTCACCAGCCCCAGGTTGTGCCAAACTGTGCTGCTCTGGCACCTGGAGCGGCTCCTGCCCTGCCTTGGGAGGCTGCAGAGAGAGGCAGGAGATGCACAGTGGGACACAAGGAGCCAGGATGTGGCCAGGCACAGCACTTGCCCGGGAGCTCTCTGTGGGGTCCCAGTCTGGGGAAGCTGATGCTGTTTGGTTCTTTGCTCCAGAGCCGAGATCCTGCTGTGAACTCAATTAAAGCTGTGTTGGGGAGAGGGGGAATAAATTACCCAGATGAAAAGGATGAGTAAAAAAACCCGTGTGCAGAGAAATGCCAGCCCACCTTTGAAAGGCTTTATTGAACTTGGACATGTGTGACCTTGGCAGCAGAAGCTACAGGGAAAGGGGAGCACTCCCTGGTGTCCTCCTTTGTGTCCCCACTCCTGGGCTGGGACTGGAGCAGGACAGGGTTGTTGTTTTAGGAGCAGAGGGTGGAGGTAACCTGTTGGTGCCAGGACAGAGGTGAGGCTGGAAGCTGCTCTCAGGTGAAGGTTTGCAGAGGTAGCCGTGTCTGCCTCAGAGGGAAGGGCAGCTGCAGGGCCAGCAAGTGTCTCCAGCAGCTCGTGTGTCCTATGCTGTGTTTAACCTGCTGCTCCCAAAGGCAAGTCCAGGGGATGTGCAGTGCTGTGGTCAGCTCCACAGCCCTGGGGCTGTGCTCAGGCTTGGCCTCAGGTCACCTCTCAGTGAGCAGTAGAAGTAGGGACATTCACATCTTGTTTTTGTGTAACTCTGTTTACAAAGACCTCGACTGAAATCTTGACTGCCCCGGGGTGGATCTGGATTCTCTCCAGAGCTGTGTGCTGGCAGAGCTGCCGTGCTCCACGCAGTGGGTTTTCCCACTTTGCACACAAGTCCTCTCCCTGGTGACCCGGGAGCCCCAGGCTTTGGAAGCAAAGGCTCTACCAGGGCCAGTTCCCAGCCTGCCCCATGTCCCTCTTGCTTCACTGGGACTCTTCTGGCCCTCCCCATACAAAATTCACCGATGACAGACCAGGCCCAACAAGCTGTCATCACTTGTCTCAGTGTATTGGGCCTTGGTGGAGGAAGGGTGGCTGGAGAGCTGGTTCCCATCCTGGTTGGTGTCCCCCAGGACCTGCCAAGGTGTGACCAGCAGCTGGGGATGCTCTCTGAACACAGACCTCGCGTTTCTGCTTTTAATTGCAACCTTCCTCCTCCTGCACTGCCTTGCTTGAGAGTCCGGCCACATCGGTACGGGATTAACATTCCTGGCACAGCGTAACTCCATCACCATTTCTATTAAACTCATTTGCTATCTAAAGGAATTCATTTTCCACTTTGTTTGCCCATGAGGGAAAAAAAAAAGCCCTCTGAGCTGAGGCCCCAGTGTTTGAGAAGGTGGCAGGGGGGAGCTGGGTGTCACATCCCCTCCTTCCGCTGGGAGAAGGGATGGCATTCCCACCATCCATACAAGAAGATGCCCACCTCTGTGCTTCCGCCGTGCTCTTGGAGGGAGGAGCTGCCCGTTGCTGGCACCAGGGCTAGTGCTTGCTTTCTGAAATAAATTATACTGTGTCACCCTAGGATGAGTCTTTGCAAAATCAGATTCTCCCCTTTCCATCAGGGATATCCCTGGACTTCAGGGAACTCTACCCCCTTCCAAGAATCAGGTTTTATTGGAGTCTACAGCAAGTTTAGGGAAGGTAGAGCCATGCTGGATTCTCTCTGCCTGCTCCCTCATCTCCTCATGTGCCACGTTATTCAGTCAGTTGCTTTGCAGCAGGCTCAGGAGCTGGATTCCTGCCCCTGCCTGGGATTTGGGGCCAGTCTGTGTATTTGGGTGCACGAGGGAGGAGGAAAACAAGGGGGACAGGAGTGTCAGAGGGAGAAGCCAGTGTGTCTGTAGCATGTGAGGAAACCTCTTATGTGTGGGCATCCCCCCCAGGAATTGTGGGGCTCCTGTTGGCAGCCCTCCCATGGATTATCACCACCAGTATGGGCTCCTCCTGCCCAGAAAAAGGAGGGAGATGCTCTACAGCCCTTTGTGCCTCTGCTTTCAAGGTCAGAGGCTGCTGATAATTGATCTACAGCCTCACTATAAATCTGGTGCTGAGGGGAACCTTCTCTGCTGCCTCTAAACAGCAGCATCCATCCTGCACGGCTTGGCCAGCCCAGCCACCCGCAAGGGAAGGGGGTTTTTAATCACTCCCTGCCTTTGCTGGGCAGCATTTGGGTTTGCAGCTGGCCTTGCTGCCTCCCAGCTCTGCCACAACCCCTTGTGCTGCTTGTGGAGGTTTCTCCCTGGGTCAGTGAACCCCTGCCAGGGTCTGCAGCAGCAGGGCAGGAGAGTAGAGGAACTGATGTGGGATCTGGGGAGCACCTGCTGGGGCCAAGTGGTGGGTGTAGCAAGTTTGGCATATCCAGCATGGCTTTGAGTGCCCCACAGGACTGAGTGCTTAGGGTAATTTCCCAGCAGAGGGGAAATCTGGCTCCAGAGCACTCAGAGGAGGAGTTGGAATCCAGCTTCCTGGGGAGCCTGTGGAGCCATGTGTTGTGGGGGAAGAAGGAAGGTGGTAATGGAGGCCACCAGCTGTGGAGCACTGGGCCACCCTCCTCACCTGGTGGCCACCAGCTGTATGTCAGGCTGGTCTCTGGATGTGATCTCTTTGCCTGATGGAGTGCTGTGGTCAGAGCCATCAAGGCTGCTGTTGGCATGAGAACTCCTGGGTGTAGATCACAAATTGAATTGGAGCCCCTGGAAAATGACAGCCCTTCGTAAATGCTGAACGTTTCCCTTCATCATCGTCGTTTGCAGCTAAACTGCAGCTCTGTCAGGGATCACAGCAGTTTTCAGCCCAGAGCTGAGCTGGGTTTGCTCACCTTCTGTGGGCAAAGCTCTGCTGTCCCTGTCCCTTCCCATGGGATCAGCCCTATTCCCAGGGAATATCCTGCTTCATCCGGAGAGAAACCAGTTTCCCTCCCACAAATCCTTTCTCAGTGGCAGGTACTGATGGAGAAGAGAAGTAATCAAGCCGATTTAACCCCCCTGCTACCTGTGACTCTCCTGCAAAGCTCATTAATGAGCCAGCTCAGGTTGTGCTAATTACCGTAACCCGGCAGGCCAGTGAGAGCACCAGGAGTTAACTAACACTCAATTAACCCCTGGTTGCTCGTGATGATTTCCCCTGTTCACAGCAGCCGTCAGAAAGTCAACAAGGAAACAGTGGCAGGCAGGAGGCAGATGAGCCTCCTGTGCAACTGGGGCAGTGACAACTTTCCTGTGTGGCTCGGAAGCCACAAAGCCAAGGGACCCCAGGCCACACAACTGAGCTCTTCAGCTGCTCTTGCCTTGTGATTTGGGACACCTTGGAGCCCCTCTTTGAGTCAGGAGCATCAGGTCCCACCTGCCTCTCCAGCCCTGGAAGCGCTCAGCCAGATGGATGCAGGGAGCATCCAGCCCTGGTGCAAGGGACCGGAGCAGATGGGATTGGAGATACCAGGAGGGGTTGAGGTGATCAGGAGGGTCCTTCACCAGGAACACAGAGCCCATCCCGTGGGTCTCTGTGAGCTTTTGATGTATCTCATGCCAGTCAGCCAGCAGGCTCCCAAGAGACCTTGTTTGCAAGGCTCAGATGTGTGAGGGTTGGAGCCACCCCAGCCCCTTGCACCCCACAGGCTGTGCAGAGGGGCTGGATTCCTGAGCTGCTGCCCAAAATGTGCCCTGTAGTTGCTATGGTGACATTGCCATTTCTTACCTCACTGGGGGAAAAAAAGCCTCCAAACATTTAATTCTGCAGCCCACCTGGGAGCCTTTTAAACTCCCCATTCGGTGTTTGACATGTAATAATTTTTCTGCTTTTAAGATTATCCTAAAATGCTCATTCTCTCTCTCAAAATCTCAGCAGTGGAGCCTCAGAAAGAAATCAGCATAAAAAATACCAATACAAGTTTCAAATGCCAATTTGTCACCATCACTGGGAACAGGCAGTGACAGGCACCAGGGAAGGAGGCACAGCAGAGTGAGTCAGGGCTGACAGCGCCGGCGTGCTCCAGCCACTGCTGACCGGCTCCCGTGGGAGATGCCAGGTGGAGAGCTGAGCCCACGGATGAGAGGGGAGAGGAGGTGCTGGGTGGAAGTGAGGAATTTGGGGAGCAGAGCTGGTCCTGGCTGGTAGCAAGGAGGGCACACACACAGCGATAGCGTTGCTCAAGTCATCAACGCAAGAAGGAAAAGAAGATAAAACCTCCCTTTAGAAACCAAATTGAGATTTGGCTCAATTCCCCAGGTCTGCCTCCTGCTCCCAGGTGACCTGGGATCCCCCCAGATTTCCCGGGTGGTGCGGGGGAGCAGAGCCCAGCCCTGCCAGGCTCCCAACCTCGACGTGCAAATAAATATAGTCAAAACTGTCAGGCGCCGGGTGCTGCGGTGCCAGGAGGCACTTGGGTACCACCAGCGGGACCCCATCATATGGCTGTTCATGCTTGGGTATCCACACACCTTCCCAAGCAGATGGTCTGCTCCACAGCACTGGGATCCAGCAAGCCTGTGGAGCAATTTAATCTCCAGAAATAATTTAATATGGCTTCCTCCAGAGTATGGTGGTTTGGGGTTTTTTTCCCTGACCAGCCATAGAATAATTTAATCCTGCCTTCTGTGTGAAGGTCTATTTTGAGCTTGCCACCTGCAGAGTGTTTTAATCCCACAACTCACAAAGTAATTCAATCCTCTCCCTTGGTGAGTAATTTAATCCTCTAATTCCAGGGTAATTTAATCCCCTCCCTGGGGAATAATGGAATAATTTGATCCTCTATTTCCAGAGTAATATGATCCTCTACCTGAGAAGCTCAAAACTTCAAACCAGCTACCTGCCTATCTGCAGGCACTGCCATCCCTGCAAAACACTTCCTGCCAGGTGGGGATCTGGGACTTCTTCCAGTAAATCCATCCCCACACTGGCCAGGGTAATCCATGCAGGTCCAGAATGGGCAAAACCATTTGGCACTGCCTGACCCTGGGGCACTTGAGCCTGGATGGGTGTGATAGCTTCATTTAAGTTCCTCAACCAATTAATCCATTTGCTGATGAATAGTTCTAATCTGGGTTGGTGCTGTGGTTGTTAAAGCAGGGCAGCCTTTGCCCCCACTCTGGGGGGCTGCTGGTGTGAGGGGAGGGCTCCTGTGGGCTTATTTTGGTCCAAGTGCTCAGTTCTACATATAAATATATGTATATACATATATACACACATATATATATGGATTGTCTTCCCATTTACTTGGAAGGGTAGTGCTGTGTCCCCTCATCTCCACCAGGACTGGTCAGTGAAATGTCTTAACCCCAGGTGCCATTCGATGAGGACCCCCTTGCACTGAGGGTCTGCAAGCAAGATCCCAGCATCCAACTCCCCCCGAGGAGCCGGGAGCATGGCAGGGCCGTGGTGAGCACCTGCTCCTGGAGCTGAGCCCCCCTGCCCTGCCACAGCATCCTGGGCACGTTCATGTCCTCTGTCCACACTGTCCCCTCTCACAGGGCCTTTGGGCATGTCACATAGCACCTTCACTGTGGAATTCCACCTTGAAAGCAATGGAGACTGCCTGTGGAGTGGCAGGAAAGAGAGACTCGCTGCAGGAGCCTGGCTGGTTTACACCTCTTCCCCCTCATTTCTGCTTCGTAAAGGCTCAATAGGAGAAAGAGTTTCCTCAGCTGAGATGTTAGAAAGAGAAATCTCTATAATGATGGTGTCCATTTCCATGCAGAGGAGGATCTGTGGAGTATGCAGAACAGAAATATTTCCCTGTCCCTCTAAAGACTGCAGCAGTTTGTACTCAGAAGAGGGATTAGCATACTAGAAAGGAAATAACACCCTGAGAAACACTTGTGGGAGAGGAGAAAGAGGGAGCAGAGCAGGAGAGACCTGCAAAGGGGGTCTGTTGAGGCCATGTTGGCCCCAGGTTTGGGATGCCAAGGGACAGATGGGATGATGCCAAGGCACAGAGGGGAAGGTGCCCCACCGTGGCAAAGGGGGATGGGGTTGGAGTCCATCCCCTGCCTGGGGAGTCCCCAAGTCAGGCAGCCCCACCCACGCTCTGTGGGGCCCTTTTACACAGGGTGGTCTGTCCTACATCACCTGTCACATCCCCGGGGAAAAGTGATGAGGCTGAGACTGTGATTATTCTTTCTGTTTAATCCCACTGTCAAGTTAGTGCTTAAATCTTGGAAGCCAAAGGAGAGGCAAGTGGTTTGGAGGACCAGAGCCAGCTTCCATCACTCCCTGCCTGTTACTCTCATCTGTAATGTGTTGAAATTAACATCTAGTTCCCCCCACCTTGCTGTGGCCCCCTGGGACCGCCCCATCACCCGCCACAGCTCTCTGCAACCTCCCTCTGGGGCTGCACTGGGCTCAGAGGTGCCAGTGATAATTGTCTTTCCTAAGGACAGAGAATTCAAACAAAAGTCCTTGCCTGGGCTAAACAGAAATCATTGCTCCTTCTACCGCATGCTTTATGTGCCCTGGTCCTGCCTGGGACTGCTAAAATTCTGCTTTTAAAACTCTGCTTTGTATAAAAGTCTGTCCTGGATATGTCATCTTGCATTCTAACGTGATATATTAGACAAATAATTCTTTATGTGCAAAGCGTTCATAAGTACCTGCAGGCCAGAGGGAAGAGAGGGGCTTGAATTATCTTTAAAAATCCCATTCTAAATGTTTCCACTTCAAAGTCTCTCCTGCAAATTCTGCTCTGTGCCTCATCTCGTGCCCAAAAGTCAGCTCTGCCGGTGCCTTCTGTGTCGTGCTGATGCCACATGGCAGTGCTCTGTGGGGCAAATGGCGGGCTTGTGCTGGCTGTGCTGTGTCTCCCAGATGTTGTAGCCATCTGTTGGAGTGGGGGAAGAGAGCAGGAGAAAAGTCTCTCCCTGTATTCTTTGAAATATGAGCCGCTCTCTTAACCAGTCTCGGTGTTCACTCACCTCTCTTCCCCTCTAATGAGTCGGTTTTTGTTCTCCCGTGTCACGTCCGGATGCACATTGCGGGTAATTGATGGACAGGACCCGACCTCTGAAAGCTATCAACGTAGCCACTGTGAAATCACACGTCCAAATATGTTTATCTTCCCAGCTTTTTGGGCCCAAGTGCTCTTGGACACAGATTTCCGTACTTCAAGAAGGAGTGCAAATTTCCTTCAAAATGTCAGCATAGAAATGAAAGATAAAAGGGAAGATACAGGGGCTGCTTAAACTTTGCATTCATGGCAAAGCAGAGCGGCGTGGCTCGGAGGGAAGGAACCGGAGCTCAGCCATGGGCAGGCCATTTCAGGGGGGTTGGTGTTGCTTCAGGGGTCTCAGTGCTGCCCTGTGATGGGTGCACTTCCAGTGGCGACTTCCAGCCAGCATTGGTGTGCAAACCACCTGCTCTTCTGCACCTATTTTCCCCAGGATCCATCCCAGCGGGTTGGAGTCTGGGTGTCTTCTCCCGTCATGAGCTGAACTCCTGATGTTTGGCACAGGTGTGTGCGCCCCAGCACTGGGGGAGCTCTGCATTCCCCTGGTGTTGCTCTAGTACGTGAGGAAGCGGCCATGGCTGCTCTTTGCTCTGCCAGTGCTGGGCCAAGGCTGTCCTGTGGCTGCAGCCCCGGGGAGTGGCAGGCAGTGGCCCCACAGGGATGGGCTCATGTCTGTGCAGGTACACTCTGCCTGCCCTCAGCGTGCCTTGCTGAGTGCTCTGTGAGTAATTCTTGATTGCAGGAATCACTCTCCACACAAGCACCTCTCCAAAGCAGCAGCAGATGTTTGATGTTCCTCCTCGGTCCCTCCCTGAGCTGTGGGCATGGGAGGAAAGCAGCCGAGCTGCAACCAGGGAGCTGGGAGGGTTTCCCTGACCAGCAAGGAGGACGGAGACCATTCCTGCCGCCTGGCACAGCTGTCCTCTCCTGGCCAGACCCTGGTGGGGCTGCCCACGACCACCACGGAGGCATTGCAGGGCAAGCACGAGCCCTCCCCCGTTGCAGCCGGATCGGCCGCAGTGTGCTCCCTGCATGCTGCTGATTGACAGCCAAGACGCGTGGCTGCACATCTTGTTTTCAGCAATCTGGGTGTTTGTGTTGGCAGAGCCTGGCTCACGCTCACGACAGGAGCTGCCTCTCACTGTCAGCAGCAGCTCTGCCGTTGCTGAGCCTTTGCACACCCACCTCTTCCCCGGAGTTGCCGGCGGCTCCAGCAGCCTCTGCTCCTGGCACATCTCGCATGGCCGCCTGCGGCCACGGTGCTGACAGGCACCTGCTCCCTGCCCTCCTGCAAGCACAGGTTCTGCCCCTCTTTTGATATAGCCCTGTTGCTCACCGTCCCCCAGCCAGCCTCCCTCTCCCACTGTCCTGGGGAGCTCCCCATGCACCAGGATCAGGACTTAATCTGCTTCCAACCTCCCTCCTGAAGTTGTCTGCTTTAAATACCGACAGCGGGTGAAGTGAGGAACCCTTATGGGTTTGCTGTGGAGCTCCTTGGGGATGGTGTAGTTTGTGCTAAGCAAGAGATGGGAGCATAGGCTGAGAGTGATCCCTCTGGGCTCTCATCTTTCTGTCTCCAGCCTTCTTTTGTTGAGGAGCTCTGTGGGATGAGGATGAGCTACCAAAGCAGGTCCGTGGTGGGATGCGGGTGGCAGCAGAGCCAGGGCCCTGTTCAGAGCAGTGCTGCCTATCCAGCCCATCAGCTGCAGCCTGTCAGTCCTGCTCACACCCCTAGAAACTCTTCAGGAACTCTGAGGCTGCACCAACTGTGACTGCAACCCCTGGGATGGGGCTGCCTCCCCAGACTCCTGCTGCATTTCTGTCTGGGCTGCATTTAGTTGTTTCCAGTGTGGAATGCAGGTGCTGGATGTGAGCTGGTCCTACTGAGTTGCAGCCACTGTCCCACCCTGTGTGAAGGGTGGAGGTCCCCAGCCTTGCTGTGGCTCCTGGCTATGCAGCCCTGTGTCCATCCCTTGTAGTGCCCTGTCCTCCTGTTGCACTGTCACCAGGAGATGCCACCACAGGCCCAGCGAGCCCTCAGCCTGCCAGCAGGACTCGGCTCTGCCTGCTGCTGCCATGCAGGGACCTGACAGCAGCACGGGGTGAGAGCCTTGTGCCTCTGCCTTGGGATGACAGATGCTGCTGTGCCCCGGCGAAGCTTCCAGGCTCCGCCTGAGAGTGGTCGGGAGCGGAAGGAGCTCTTGCCTGGCATTGCCAGGGAAGGGAGGTGAGGAGAAAGAGGAGGGCGAGCTGGAGCACGGGTGCGTCTGGGGACACGAGCTCGGCAGCAGGGCAGCGGGGAGGGGAGCGCGGGAGAGGAGCCGGGACTCAGGTGTGTGCGTGTGCGTGTGCACACAAAGGTTGTGTGTTCATTGCCTGACAGCATGTCTGTATAGCAAAATCACCTCTGAACGCCTCAAAATCCCCCTCCCCACCCCAGGGACAGCAAATAATGCTGAGACATCTGTAGAGGCTTCATGACTCAAATGAGGGCTTGGTTGCCAACCTACTCCCCTCCTTCTTTCCTACTAGCGCTAAAAAAACTCAAAGAGGGTGTTGCAGCCCTAAATCCAGCTCCGGGCCCGTTTGCAGCCTGCCAGCAGAGTATTAGGTTGGGGCACAAAGGTTGGGGTTTGGTCTGCAAAGGTGAGGGTTGCAGGAGGAACCTTTGAGCCAGCTGAGACCTCTCAGTAGCCCCAGTGCAGCTTTTGGTTCTGTCATCAGAAATGCATCCAAAAAGGCACCTTTTTGGTGGAGAAATGTAAATAGAAATAGACTTTTGGAAGTCCTTGCTGCTGTGTAAGTGAGGATAAGCCACATTTCATCCCACCCTCCTTGGAGCTCTGGAAGCCTCTTGTGCTGCCAGAGCAGCTCTTGCACAGGTAGCCCCTCTTGGGAGGCATGTACCCTCCTCTAGCAACTGCATTTACCACAGTGTGAAGCACAAACTTGTCTTCTCCGTGTGTGACTCTAGGCTGTATTGTAGATTAAAAGATTTTTCTTTCTCCTTTATCCAGCAGGTGGGTCTCTGGTGGCTGTTTCAATACCATTCCTGCATGGGCTCTGGGATGTCTGTGCTGAGGTTCTCAGTAAACTCAATTACACCGTGGTAATAGCATGGTATTGACTCAGGAGCCTCAGCAACACAGGACTCTTGCCGTTTATTAGTTGTTTAATTATATGGCACATCAGGCCAAAATAATGTCATTAGCTAATTAGCCACGTTGGGGGTATTTGTAATTTTTCTTAAATGAATGTTAACATCAGTGAAAGGTGCCAGCTGTTAGCCCAAGAGTCAGGGCTCCTTTTGTGCACGAGCAGGTTGAGGCTGATCCCAGCCGAGATGCTCCTGCATGTGTCCCATGGGCACAGGTCCCCTGCCACCTCTGGGGACAAGATGTCCCTCTTGAAGGGTTCGGGTGAGTTACTAATTAACAACACCTTCTCACAACGTGACTGGCACCCCCAGCACCCTCCAAAGAGCTCACTGTGGGCATGGCTGGGCCAAGCCCACATCCAGGGGTTATTCAACAGCAGCATTTTCAAGATCTGAGGAGTTGTACAGGGGCAGTGAAAGGCACAGCTCTCCAGGACTGTCACACAGCTCAGCCCGGACACTGACCGTGTGCTGCCAGAGCCACTGTGAGTCACTTGCCCCCGTGTTTGACACCAGCCACGCACCACTGAGCACACTGAGAACGGGAAGCCGATGCCATGTGCTGCAGTCATAACCCACCAGAGGGGGTGACAGCAGCACAGACGTAGGGCTGGACCTTATTGTGCCACCCCCGTGCTGCTCCCACTGCCTGTTTGGTCCTGGAATCCACCCAGTAACTCAGCGAAGCCTCATTCTCCTCTGCCTGAGGGGCTGGGAAAGGTAGAGTCCGTGTGTCCCGTGCAAGAGGTGCTGCCAGGACTGCCATGACTGCCAGCACACACTCCATCCCCATTCCTGTGTGCGGACTCCAGTATGGACTTCCCTGCATCCCCACACTCCAGTACGGAAGCTTTTGGACTGGGGCTGTGTGCCTGGGATCAGTCTGCCATGGCATCTGCTCCTCGTTTCACCCTGGTGATGGGGCACGAAGCAGCAACATCCCAGTGGCTCACCCGGAGGTGGATGCAGGCTGCTGGCATGGAGATGGGGTGTGTTAATCCTGTGGGATAAATCCCGTGGGATTAGGAGTTCTACAAGACAGTTCCGTCTGTCTCCCTGTGGTTTCTGTGGCTTTTTGAGGAGGAGGCAGCATTGCCATGTGGGAGCATTCTGGGCAGGATGCTGCAGGATGTCATTCAGGGTTATTGTTATAATTAGCATTTCTTGGCTGCTCTATCCCACCAGCACCAAAGGTTTTCAGCGTGATGACTCCTGACTTAAGGTTAGTCCTTCAACTGGCTGCTTTGGGCCTGCAATTCCCAGTTGTGTTGCCCCCACAAAATTCTTGCCATTATTTAACCCAAACAGGTCAGCTCCATGCTTTACAAAATACATTTGCTGATCCTGAAGATTTCTCAATGTCTTCTGATGCCTTAGGTCTCAAGGCATCACTTTCAGTCTGGCTGGGTCCATTCCAAACTCTGAAAAATTGCAGGCACCTGCAGATGCTTTCATGTCCTTGAGGACAAATTCTGCCAACTGGAGAACCTCCCTGGAGAGCCCACACACTTCTGAGAGGTTCAAGAGTCCATAGCAAGTAACTCCAAAATTAACCATGCAGGCCTCCTCAAAGGCACAAGTTCAGATGAATAAAATAAATTTGGAGTTAATAGACCACACTGAATTTGAAATACGGCATTTCAAAAAGGGGAGGGGGAATAGAGACTTGTCCAATAGTTAGAAATTTTCCCTCATTCAAACCTTCTTATCTCCCCAGTGCCTTAGCTGCTTAATTGGAGATTCTCTCGAGTAATTCTCTTCCAGTGTAGAGAATTCTTTGGTAGACAGATTTTTTTTTTCAAAGACACATTAGGGGAAAACAAAACTGGGCTTGTAAGGAGATTGAGTTACATCCTTCTGTTGGCCATTGCTGGTGTGGTTCCACAGCACTGCTGTGAGATAATCACCCATTCTCCCATGCTCTGCCGCTCACCTTAATAACTCTCCCAGGATTTGATGTAATGGTTTACATAACCTTTCTGAAGCATCCTGAATTTTGATGCATCCAGCACTTAAATGTGACATTGAGTCAACTCTGAAGTACTTTACAGCTGGGTGATGCTGCTTGGGGCTACGGCAGACGATGAATGGAAAAGTTTCACTTACCAAGATGAACTTTTTGCCAGCTGAGCTGTGTGTCTGGAAGAAATCTCAGGGTCTCAGGTCCTGAGCTGGGGGCTGGGTTTGTCTCCCTGTGCTGCCTGTGGATGCGTGCAGCACCAGGGTTGATCCAGGGCAGCAGCTATGGACTTGAGTTCCTGTTACCTGTCTGCATACAGCCTCTGTAGGTACCTGCCTTGGAGCCCACTGGCTGGATGACATTTACAGTCAGCGGGGAGAAAAAAGGCACGTCCAGGCAAAATTCATCTGACCTTTCTCAGGCAGCCACCTTAGAACGAGATTAATCCTGCCCCTGAGAGGCCTTTTCTCTCCATTAGCGGTACAGGAGTTCATCCAGCTTGTCCATGGATGCAGGCTGTGTTTGGGCAGATGTATCCCCCTGCATCCCTGCTGGGCTGTAGGATCTGTGTGTGGCCAGGGAAGATGCTTTGCTCCTTCCTGGAGCAGCGTGCAGAGTGCAGGTACGGAAGATGGGCAGCCCTGCTTGCCCCCAGCACCCTCCTCAGCTGGGGCTCTGGCACGTGGCATTTGCCAGCCCAGCCAAAGGCACGGGCATGGAGGGCAGGGATAAAGATAGGCATTTTCTGATATCTGGGGCTGATTCTGCTGTCTTCAAAATCCCGCAGTAATTGCTGGTGTTGACTATATATGTAAATCTGTATCTATAATAGTCTCTCTCATGTATGTCTGTGTATATATATACGCAGGCACACGTAGATGTGTGTATATCTAACATATGTGCTCCCAGCCCACACAACATATGGGGCTCCCAACGCCACCGGAGCGTGCGCATTCCTCAATCCTGGCTCGCGTGGCACCCACGGAGGGGGCGGGGTGAGGTCCTGCCTGTGCCAGCCTCACCACTCATCCTGACCTGCCATTGCCCTCCCGATCCTTCCCGGTGGGATTTTCACCCTGCACAGCATGGCCATAGTCCCAGCTGTCACCACTGTCCCCCCAAAAGGTGTGAGAGGTGCTGGCACCCTCCTGTGCTCCCCAGGTTTTCGGGGTTTGGTCTTTGCTGGGACAAGGACAAGGCTCGTGAGGAGCCTTGCACAGCTCCCAGTGCAGGTGGATGCAGTGGGATTTAGCAGGCTCCTGGTGCTTCACTGTGGCTCGTTCATTAGTTCGTGTGTCTTAATAAATCGGGTTGGCCCTCTGCCAGCAGGGAGTAACTCAGACTGGGTTGCAAGGGAAGCACCTTGGGAATGGGAAGGAGCCTGTGGAAAGCACAGCTGTGCCCCAGGGACACACAGGAACCTACCCCAAAGCCCTTGGGGCTTGTGCTACTCCAGATTCTGGGCCAGAATCCCGCAGGGAAGGGGCTTTTGGCTGTACCTTTCACCCTGGGGTGAGATGTGGCTGCAGGGTGTCCCCAGGCCAGCGCCCAGCACAAGTGTCCATGACATGGTGTTCCAGGTCTGCAGGGAGAGCAGGCTCTCTTGATGCTATCCAACACTCCCTCAATCCCACAGCAGTTGGAGGTGCTGCCTGGCCCTTTTCCCCATCTCTAGAAAGGTCACCATGTCTCCCAGCTCTTTCTTTTTGCCAGTGTGAGTACCTGTATCAGACACTGAGCACAGCCCCAGTACTGTGATGCTACCATGGCTGATCACAGTGAAGCAACGTGATTTAATTTTGTGATTTCCAGCCCTGGCATATTCACAGAATCACAGAATATTCAGAATTAGTCCAGAGGGGCATAGCTGAGGGAGGCAAGGGTCTGCAGTAGCGCAGGGGTGGGGAGGGAGAGCGCACCCAGCTGAGGGTGTTCTTTGTACTGGCTGTGAGCTGAGCATGTCCTGCCAAAGCACAGGAAGCAGAGCAGGTAAGGGAGGAGAGGGCAGGTGTAAGAAAATTCAGGTGTGCAGCTGGGAAAGAGCCTTTCCGTAAGAGAGCTGTTGGTGTCGATGATGTTGGTAGTGTCACTGATGGAGGAATTCAATCACTTCCAATGAGGGAAAAATAATTGTCTTTCGAGGTACAGTAGGTTGTTGTCATTTTCCTATGACACACTCCATCAACTTTCAATTTCTAGTACAAAAGCCCTTCGTTCTTGCTCGAGTCTCTCTAATCCATTGCAGTGAGCACTCATGGCAGACGTGGCATAGGCTGGGGGAGTCGTCTGGGAACAGAAAGGTCCAAACTGAGAGGAACACCCAGACTCTGGTGGGTGCAGAGGGTGCCAGATGGGGGAAACCAGCTTGGGTCAGCAGTCAGTGAAATATCTCATCCCCTTGAGCCCCAGGTTCTGTAAAACAAAACAAAATGGTGAGGGGCTCACATAGCTTGGGTAGAGGGGCTTGGGGTGACCTCTGGCACCGGGATCCCAGGCAGGTTTGGCACAGGGAGGCTCAAACCCTCTGGGGCTGGAGGATGCAGGTTCAGCACCATCCTCCCCTCTGGTATCGGTGGTGGCAGAGAGGAGAGGAAGGGGAGAGTGCCCAGCAGTGATTCGGAGCAGAGGTGTGTGGGCAGGAAAGCCAGAGCTTGGTACTTCCCTGCCACTAGGTGAAATAAGAGGTGATTAGCAAAATATCCCAGCATCCCAGCCACAGAGCCTTCTCCTCTAGCACTGGAAGAGGAAATATGTATTTAAAACCACTTCTCTAACGGAGAGAGGTAATGATGTGTTTCAAAGCAGAGCTGGTATCATTCATAAAGCCCGTGCTGCTTAATTACATCTGCCCCATTTAGGAGAAAAATGATTTCCCAGTCAGTTTCTGGTTTGTTTTCCCTCTGTCCTGCTGCATCTCACCATGGCTCCAGCTGTTTGTCAGGCTCTTCAGGACGTCTGTCTCCAACCACAGCTTGAGGCTGGCTGCCAGCCCCAGGGACTGAGGACTGTCACTGCCACCAAGTGCCAGCCACCCAGAGAGGCCCCAGAGCTCAGGATGGGCAGAACTGAGGTGATGCCATCCCAGAGTGACCCAGGGTGGGGTAGCAGGGCAAGCCCCTTGTTCTTACGGGACAATAGTCAAGACTAGTTGACCCAGAGTCACAGGATCACAAAATATGGTGAGTTGGGAGGGACCCACAAGGATCATCGAGTCCAGCTCCTGGCCCTGAACAGGACCATCCCCAAGAGTCACACCATGTGCCCGAGAGTGTTGTCCAAATGCTTCCTGAACTCTGTCGGGCTTGGTGATGTGACCACTTCCCTGGGGAGCCTGTACCAGTGCCCAGCCACCCTCTGGGTGAAGAACTTTTTCCTGATATCCAGCCTAATCCCCTGCTGCTAGGCACACAGCCCTGCTGTCCTTGCTGGGGACTCTTTGGGGACCCCAATATTCTCCTGGCAGGCTCTGGCACACTGCTGTCTGCGGGTACCTGTTCCTGCTGCCGGTTCCACTGCCCTCCGGCCCCACCAGCTGCGGCTCTTCCTTCCAGAGAAGAGCTTTTCATGCTGCTTTTAAGCAGCCTTAGCCTGTGGTGCTTTCCTTTCGCCTGTCAGCTCTAGCCTGACGTTTTATTTGGGTAGAAGCAGAGGGGTGGGAGTGCAGAGAAGCAAAATGGTGGCTTTTTTTTATTTCTTGCATTCATAAGACATTTCAGGTGACACACAGAGACAATAACGTATCACTCAGCTCGAGTACATCTTGAATGGTTTAAAAATACGCTTCTGAACTTTCCACCCCTATTCATGCACAGGCACCATCCCTTTGGGGTCTGCACTTTGGCAAGAACAAGCAAGGAGTTAAGCAGCTCGGCAAGACGAGCTATTTATGGATGTTGCAAGCTCCCTGCTCTGCTCCCATACCCCATTCAATCCTCTAATTATGTGCAGTTGTTTCATGCTGTGTCTCACCGCACGCTCTCTGGGGGAAACCGCTGGGGCTTTGCCAGTTGATGAGGAGGGGGTGGGAAGGGGGAAGACTCTGCCACACGCGCCGATGCAGCCTGGGAAAACAAGGGATGCTGTGAGGTTGGTTGTCTGTGGGCTGTGGGGATACCAGGGCACGGCCCTGGGACCTTCTGGACAAGGAAGCAGAGGTTATAGGAGCAACACCCCCAGTGGGGGTTACCTGTGGGAAGGAGGACATAGCAACAGAAGGTGTGGAGAGACTTCCCTGGGTTCAGCCCCCTGTGTCCCCAAGCCCTCCCTGTGAAATGGAGCCCAGAAGCTGCAAGGCAAATATGAGAGAGCAGGAGGGACCACAGGGCTTGCCAGCCGCTGCCAATGCTGCCCTCCAGATAGTTGCTCTACAGCACTGCCAGCTTGGAGAAGAGAGTGGCTGCTGCCAGGGCTCTGAGCCTCCTCTTGTTCCCCTGGCAAGCCCGCCCAGCTGCAGACTTGCTCTGGGGTAACATGAAAGCTGCCCGTGAAAGCTGCCCCTTCTGCCTCCGTAAACCCCTGCAAAGATGCTGCTCCAGCATCATAAGAATTTTAGTTAATCCATTAATAGTCTTTGAATAAGTCAACCAAACAAAAAAGAGACGAGAATAATCTCCAGTGCCTGGAGCTGCGTGGCTGTTTCACTAAAGCAGCTCAGTGAGCATCTTCAGAGTGACAGCCTGCACCCATCAGCCCTGGTGTTTCACACTCCCGAGACACCCTCAGCAGCTTTTCTGGCCCTTAGGAATGGTGACAAAGTGGTCTGGGGAGGCCAGCCCCAGCCAGTGCCCTGTGTCCCCTCCACACTGCAGGGTGAGTGGGCACTGGGAGGACTGGAAGGGACCAGCACCCCCTGCTCACCCAGAGGCTGGACAGGGCCAGGGGGATCTGTGCAGATCCTTGTGGGCACAGGGTCCGATACCCCCGAGGTTGGCATCTGCGGTCAGTGCTGTTGGACTTGTAAGAGCTGGGGGCTGTTGCTGGCTACACTGGTCTCAGATAAGTTGCTCATGGGAACTGGAGATACCCAGATTCAGGTTTTTGTGTGGGTCTACCAGGCATGCAGGGCTGTTACCTTCCCTGTGTCTCTCCTTCTTCCTCCAATCCTCTGCCTTGCACTTCCCTTCTGGCTTATCCTGACCAGCACCAGTGATCCTGGGTCTCCTGGCTCCTTCTCCCCATGGAAGTGTGGCCCAGCTCTGCCCAGGAATGGCAGAGAGAGCAGGAATGTCTTCTCCCTTTACCCTTCCCAAGCTGGACCAAAGGTCATCTAGCCATACATTGCACCCCTGGGAACGGTGTTCAGATCCAGAAGCTTTCAGACACATCCACATGGGTGAATTACCTGATCTGTGCCGCTCCTGTCATTTGAGCCCTTCCAGGCATCCACCGTGTCCCCAGCCTGCTCCCAAGCCCATCAGCAGGGAAGGGAGGCTGTGGCCAAGCCCCTGTGTGGTCCCAGCAGGCAGCACAGGCAGTTCACATCCACCTCCATCTGCCACAGCATCCGGAGGCACAGGCAGCCCCTGCACCACACACCTGGGCTCAGGGAGCCGGCCTGTGCCCTCCATCTGCTCCGTCTGTGGGGAGTGGGGCCGGGCCACCAGTGGCCCTCCAGCAGTTCAGTTCAGCTCTGGACAGCCTTGGGCGAAGGCAGGGTTCTGGCAGTCCCTCGCCATGGAGGTTTAGGTGCTGAAAGGGCCCCTCTGTACAGACCCAATGCAGGAGGAGTTTGAGGTTCAGCCCTCATGAGAGTGAGGGGTCCCTTCCCCTGGGAGCCCAGTTTGGTGGGTGCTGATGGGGTGCTGGGGTCTATTGCCATGGGGCCCTCGCTGTGGAGTGGGGAATGTTGCCAGGAGCCAGAGGCTCCCCCTCCTTCTCAGCTCTGCTCTGCACGGGTTTGCTGTATTCTCACCTGATTAGCGGATTCGAAATACAGCCTTTGGCTTTGAGACCCAAAATAGATGTCAGGTTGTCTTTACTCCACTGAAGACTCCTTAGTATGTAAATCCCTCCCCAACACGGTCGGTGCAGCACCGTGCTTCCGAAGGGATGGCACCTCCGGGATCCCGGCTTTCCTGGGGATCCCCACCCCAGCTCCTGCTCGGCAGTGTCCTGCTGGACAGGGGCTTCCCCAGGCCGTCCTTGCAAGCCGTGGTGCAGTGGGGTGCTGGCACAGCCCCTGTGACAGGCACGTGTTAGGGATGGTGCTTTGCATCCCTCCTCCAGTCCCCCTTCTCCCCCTGCGCTACATGGGACCCGGCAGTTTCCAGGGAGGCACTGGGGCCAGCGGGCAGTGACATTTGTTTTGTCACTTACGCTGTCGTCACCAAGTAAACCTAAGAAATAGCTGCCTTTGGGGGGAGCTGGGCCCGGTGACATTCACTTCATCTTAGAGCAGCTAACACATCCGGCAGCATCCCCGCGAACCGTGCGCTCCGTGCCGAGATAAACGAGCTCCGTGCTGCAGAGCAGAGCGGAGTCCCAGCCCATCCCAGTGCTGGGGACCAGCTGGGCACAGGCAGGACCTCTCCAGGGGTCAGGGATGCCCCGTGCTACAACAGCCCCCCACGAGCTGTGGGCTCTGCAGAGAGCCGGGAGCGGATGTTCATTTAGTGACATTAATTGCTTGATACTTTTGCAGTGTTCCCTACCTTGTAAAGACTGAGTCAAAAACCAGCGCCTGAGGAACTGCCTTTATTAAACTGATGTTCATTAGAGCTGACTTGGCGCTACCTCATTAGGCTGCTGTAATTGAAGGAGTTAATTGATTATCAATCGTTTGAGTTCCCTCTCCTCATGCCCGCAAGGCCCTGCTGGGTGTTCTTTGGGGGCCGGCATTCATCATGTGGCTCGGACGTGCCTCACTGCTGGCAGTCACAGCTTGGGCTGCTCTGTGCGTCCCCGTCTCCGTGCTGTGCCCGTCGTGATGCTGGCACTGCCAGCAGCGTTTTCCGCGTGGGTCCTTTGCGTTCAGCTTATTCACCCAGATTTGGCACTCGCTCAAAACTGTCTAAAATACTTCTGATGGCTCCCCTTTCCGCGGCTGTTCTCTAATGCATATGTATTCTATTTGGAGAGGCTGCATGTGGGGGTTCGGTGACTCTCTCCTGGGTGTGAAGGCAAAAGCAGAGCCTCCGAAGCAGCTGCTGCCTGAGCAGCTCCGTCCTGCAGCGCAGGGGTGGAGGGCACAGCCCGGGGGGGCCCGGCTGCCCGGCGGGGGCTGCGTGGCCGTGCTCACACGCTGGTTTTCCTGAGCTTGGACCGACTCCCTCGCGCAGACACGTGCTGCTGACTCAGTCACACCTCTGCTGTTTTTAGAGGCGGCCTTCTAACACCCTGCCTCATTCAGCAGAAACCAGGGAGATGCTGTGCTTCCCCCAGCCAGCCTGAAAACACATCCCCTGCACTCAGTTGCAGCTCTTGGGCTGCTCATGCTGGCCCTGGGCTGCTGGAAATGGGACAGGCGTGGGTTTTGGGGTGAGAGGACGCCCCTGGCAGAGACAGGTCTGTGCTCAGCCCTCCTGCCATAGAGATCTCTGCCTTCTGCCCTGTCCTGCCCTCAAGTTCACCCTCATGTAGCCTCCTGCCAGGAGCAGAGTGCCCAGAGCCTCCTCCAGTACCCCCAGGAGCTGATGGTCCAGTGCTGCACCCTAGGACCACAGGTGACACAGAAGTGATGATGCTGCAGCAGGCAAGGCAGGAATGGAAGAAATGATCCTCTCCATTCCTGCAGCCTCACATCTCCACGAAGGCAGGGCTCAGAAAGCCAGAGGGTAGGGGTGCCACAGGCCATCTATCTGCTGCCAGACTTTTTTTAGGCAAATGCCACTCCCCTGCCCCAGCTCAGGGTCTGTGCTGCATCACAGGTGACAGCACAGACAGCGAGGTGGGAGGTAGACAAGCCAGGAGGAAACTGTTGCTTCCCAACTTCGTTAGCTTTAACTAACGAGCTGTTTATAGGAGTGACATGACACCTGCTTTCCTCTTTATAAATTCAATAATTTATGAAAGGTATTAAAGGCAAAACAGCCTCCCGGATAAAGGCTGTGATGCGTGTACGCTGGGTATTAGCCAGACGGGACAATGAGCTACACTTGAATAACACACGAAGATATTTACCCTCTCCCTCTATAAATTATTAAGGGGCTTTTTTGCACATAATTACATGAGCTTTTATGTTTCTCACTCCCCGCTTTTAATCCTTTTTGGAGTGATGCCAGTCACTTATAACAGGAGCTGAGCAAACAGCAAATGCTACGGCTGGGTTTGGGGTTGGGTTTGGGGTCGCTGCAGATGATGGAGATGCAGGAAAGGGCACGGGTGTGAGCCCACCCTGCTTGGCACGTGGCACAACGCTGCAGGGAGGGACACCAAATGGCATCAGCCCCGTGGGGCTGGGATGGGGTTTGGCCCCAACGTGAGGTGCTTTTCCTCAGGCGTGGGTTCGGGGAGGTGGCCGTGGGAAAGTGCAAAGCAGGCTCCAGTGTTTTAAACGCCCTCCAACTGTGCATGTAAATCAATTATATGCAGATGTAATTGGGCATGCAGATGTCACTAGGAGGCTGTTTACATGTGCAGTGTACATTAGGGGAGCACGTGTGTGTGCAAAGGAACACTGAGGATATTAGTAATAATTACACCCTGAGAGTGTCCTGGTGCTGGGTCTGCTACTTCTGCTTCTCCAGCTCTGGCCCTCAGGGACCAAAGCTCCCTCCTTACCCTGCCCCATGCCAGACCCCCTGCCCTTCCCTGACTTTGGTGTTTGCCCCCTGGCCTGTGCCCAGCGGTGCAGCTCAGCTCCCTCCCCTGCTCCCCAGCACTGCCTCTCCCCGTGCTGCTATGGCTGCAGCCCCAGCTGAGCCATGCCCATCTCGGCCTGCCACACCAGGCAGGGGCCAAACTTCTTTTAAACATTAAGGTGAGGAGCCCATTTCATCCTCTCCAGGCACCCTGACCCCTTTCTCTTAGTTGGCAAGCATTTGTGAGTCAGCCCCAGCGGGATGGCTCCCACATCACCTTCCTGTCCTCCATGCCCAGCACAGCCTTTGCTTTTTCAGTGCGGGCAATTGACAGGACTCTCCTGTCCTCCATACTCACAGCTCTCTCCAAGCCCTCTCTCCTTTGTGCCAAATTCTTTAATCATTGCTCTTTGTCCTGTTGTGCAGCTCCTATTCTTACACCAAGCTGTTAAAAAGCTGTCACTGTCATAAATTCCTTGTCCCAGAAATTATCTTTCATCTCCTGAACGTGGGCTACAATAGGCACTGAGGTGCTTGATATTATTAATACCTTCTATATATGTGTCAATGAGCTTAAGAACTTAATGGAGCCTTTTCCCTCAGCCCTTCACGCCGCGTGTTTGGGCTGCTTGACAGAGCAGTCAAGCTATCAGTGCTTGACTCAGGCTGACATGAGGACATGTGGCCTCTCTCTGTTCCAGAGCGCTTCATAGAAGGGCCTGATTTCCACACCCAGAATTCAAATGGGTCCTGGCCAGAGACGTGGGTGAGCTCAGCTGGGGCAGACCCTCTGTACTGTACTAGCAGCTTATCCCAGTAAGCACTTGCTTGAGAGGGCCTATAGAAAGGCTTTTTTTCTGCTCTTTATCCCTGTTCTCCAGAGCTTCGTGGAGGTCGTGTCATGATTTGTGATGTGCAGGGCGTGGGCACAGCATCTCCTGCCTCTCACCTCCCTTTCAGTTGGACAGAGAGCTGGAGATGGGTCCAGCCACATGCCTGCAGGCTCCAGCAAGTGAGGCTGTGGTGGGGACAGTGGAGGGATCCCCTCTGTGGCCTCACAGCCCCAGCCCATGTCCAGGGTGACGTTCTGTGGCTCCTGCCACTGCTGTCCCAAGTGAATGGCTGGTGGTCGAAGAATTTTTGGATCATTTTGCTCCAAATCAATAAGCTGACCAGAGCAGGGAGCAGTACAGGACAGTAGAGAAAGCAGTATGATAATAGTTGATAAGGATCCTCAGTTTCACTGAGGAGCAGCCACACAATGCAGAATTTGGATTCCCTCCAGCTGATAATGAGAAGCCACTGGACTGACTCAGCCTGCTGTGAGGAGGCATCAGCACACATCCAGATGGCCGTGGGGAAGGGGAGCAGGAATATCCTGCCTTGCCTCTTCGTCCCACTCCCCCCACACACCCTGAAATGTCACCACCTCCAAGGGAGAACGTGATCTGGGAGCACGTTTCTCCCTGACTGCATCCGCAGGGGCCCGGTGGAACAGCCATGCTCAGGAACAGGGGCTCCTCAGGAACAGGGGTTCCTCAGGAACAGGGGCTCCTCAGGAACAGGTCCTGCTGCCAGCAGTGCTGAGGAGGGCAGGGGAGGTCTGTGTCCATGTGTTGTGCAAGGCATGCACAAGACATCAGGGTGGCTTTCCCCTCCCTGTCCCAAGCAGCCAGGAGTTTATGGTGCCTTCTCCAGGGACTGGTTAGGACTGGGCAGGATTAAGGAACTGGTTGCTGGTCGAGCCCAGGGGACGTGCGAGGTACCCTCCTCTCCGGATGTGCAGGAGCAGAGCCGGCACAGACCCTCCCCGTCTCTGCTGCCAAAGGGAGGAGGCTGGAGGGGCAGACAGCCGATCTGGCGTTCCCAGAGCCAGTGCTGGCAGTACTTCAAGGTGTGGTACATCTTATCTCTGCCTGGCATTTGCATGGATTTTCTCAGCTCAGCTTGTTACGAGGAAAGTGTGAAAATCTGAAAGAAAAGGAATGATAATAATAATGGGAATAATTAAAATCCACCTCCCTCCTGCCAGCTCGGCCCTTCCTAGACCAATTGTGGGATTCCTGGACACATGCACTGCATCCAAAGGAGATGAGAATGTCCCAAGTCTCTCCCTTGAGGGGCAGGTCCGTTCCCTGCTGCCCAGGTCCCTTGTGCAGTGCGCAGGTGCCGCCTCTCCGGGAGGGAGCTGAGAGCAGGGATAAACTCCTGCCTCCTGCCAACAGAAGGGAACCATCTGCCACAGCCCGTTATCATCTGAGGATGGCAGTGGCAAAGAGCTGCAGCATCTGTCTGAGGGACGAGCCCCCGCAGATGGACACCCAAATGTTCTTGCCGTTCCCTGCAGGTTTTAAAGAGGAACACGTTCAACGCTGTGAGCCGACTGCTCTGCAGCGTCCTGGGGCTGCACGGAGGTCAGCACAGGATAGTGGCACCTGGAGGGCTGGGGCACTTTGGGTCACTCCATGCTGCAAAAAGGAGGTTGACCCAGTTGAGTGGGGTTGACCCACAACAGCTGGAGTTGGTCTCTACAGCACGGGGGAGGCCAGTAAAGGTGATGGGAGAGGGAAAAGAGGCATGTTTGCTGCAAAGCTGTCAGCTGCACATAGCTACAGGCTGTTAGCGGGGACAGGAGGGGATGGTACTTCCAGTGAGGTTTGGCTGTGTGCTTCTGGCTGTCCCCAGCACACCGTCACCCATGCTGCAACACCTCAGGGGCATTAACAGTAAGCTCACCAGTCATGACGGGCCAGTAAATGCAGAAACATGGGAGCCTCTGGGGCTTCTGAGCAGGGGCCAATGCAGTTCCTCTGGCAGAGATCAGCAGGGTTCATTGCTGCCAGCATCTGCCTTTGTCCAAAGTGCCCTTGAGACTGTTGGGGTGAGGAAGTGTTGCCCATGAGGTGGGGTGAGAGTTAAAAGAGGGAAAAACCCAAATGGCAGTGCTGCTCCTTGGGCAGGTTGGTTGTACTGGCTCCTCTTACACCCTGGCACTGTGGGCAGGGGCCTTGGTGCTCTAGCTGAGCGAGCAGCTTTTAGGTAATTTTTTTTTCTCTCTGCACTCTCCATCCTTCCCATCACCTCTCCCCTACTGCACAGTGTAGCCATCAGAGCAAACCAGGGCTGTGCCCCGCTGCCATGGCTGGGGCACCCGTGCTGCCCTCACCTCTCCTGACACCCCTGGTCCCTCCCTATGGTCCAAAATCATGGAGCCATAGAATGGTTTGCATTGGAAGAGATCTCAAAGATTGTTTAGTTCCAAACTCCTGCCATGAGCAGGGACACCTTCCCCTTAGACCAGGGTGCTCAGGGCCTCATCTAAGCTGGCCTTGGACATTTGCAGGGAAGGGAATCACACACTGAGGGTACACAAAAGGCAGGGTGTGCACGGATGCCCAAAAGCTCATCCCTGCTCCTGCATGCCCACTCCCGCATCCTCTGCCACTCGCCTCGCTCCCAGGGTGGGGATGGCCGTCGGAGCCGAGGTGGGAAAGACGGTCTTGGAAGGCCCCCTGCTTCCAGGCAGTGCATAGCATCACTCTCACACGCCACCGGTGCTGCGTGCATGGCGTACTTGCCGTGTCTTTGTGGAAGGGCCGAGGTGAAATTTCCCCCCTCGCGCACCCACAATGCCAGGAATTATTCCCGAGCGTTACTATTGAATACGCGGTGCCCTGCACTTTAGAAGGGCTTTAAGGGGGGAGCGGGAGCATTAGAAACGGCATTCAGAGCTTTTAGCCTGTTTTTTGTCCTCTGTCTATATTTTTCTGGCCGCATTCAGATTGCCGGCTTTGTCTGTGTTTGTGAAGTGCTATTAACATCGATGGCATTGCTGCCATAGCCATAACAATAAGAGGCATCGATCCGTACTGAGTAAAGGTCTAAGGACCACTGAGAGGGGCCAGGCTGAGTTTCCTTGATGGCAGGAGGAGAGCTCGTGCAGGCACATACGCGTTGTCCCCCCACTGTGTTTCTTGCCACAAGGATCCTGTGCCCAGGCCCACGCAGGGATACACCTGACGGGTACCCACTCTCCCAGCCGAGCCGGGGTCTGCGCCTGTGGGAGCTGAGGAGTGGGCAGGAGTGGGAGCACGGAGCTGCAGTGATTCAGCCCTCAGCTGGCGAGTTCACCGTGCCCACCCTTTGTTTATTCCCGCTCTTCTCAGAAGCTCGACAGTGCCAAGCAGGGGGATAACGGGGCTCCGGGGAGGCAGCAGCCTCTGCCTGAGTGCCGGGAGGGGCTCGAGCTGCCCGGGACTTGCTCGTAGCCCACTGCAGGGACATGAGCTTGGGATGGCCTCTCTTGTGCTCCATGGCAGGCTGGGGGAGGCCACCGCACAGGAGAGGCCTGGGGCCAGCTCAAAAGCTCCCATTTGCCAAAAGAGCCGTACAAGGGAAGGCTCATGGGACCTAATGAAGGGACTCATGGCCCCAGTCCGTGCTACTGCAGAGGGCCCTGGTGCCCCTTGCCTTGGGTCCGCTTTGGCCGGCAGCCAGGGATAGCTTGGAAGGAGCAGGACAGAGCAGGAAGAAGCACCCCAGGAGAGCCCAGCCAAAAGGAAGCAGCGAGGGAAGGTCCACATTACAAGCAAACTTTGTGTCCATTACTGCTGGAGAAATCGGCCTCAGCTGCGAGAGCCAGCGCTGAGCAAATCTAATGCTGCTCGATAAAGAGTGTCCATTATGGGAGGGATGAAGTGGTGGGCAGTGCTCGGGAAGTCGTGCACTTAGTCCTGAATGAAAGGCAACCAGCTCAGCATGCGCCGGAGCCTCCGAGGGGGCCTTGGGGATCACCCAGCTCCCGGACCTGTCCTCGGAGGCGTCCCCTCACTGCTTGCAGCCCTTTCCCTCTTATGTGCCGGCGGGGGGGGGGGGGCAGTGTAAAGAGGAGCAAAACGCTGTGCTGAGGTAGCTGCTGTAGGACGGACGCTCCGGAATCCCCAGGGTAGCCCGGCATCGTCCCTCGGCGGACGCGGGCAGGGCTGGGCACCGACGCCACGGTGACGGGCAGAGCTGGTCCGTCCTCTGCGGGCAGCGAGGCTGCTCCGGCGGGGCGGGGCGGGGGCTGCGGGGGCCCCCATATCCACCGAAAGGCCCCGGTTCGCGGGGGAGCCATCCCCGTTCCCCCCGCCCGCAGCCCCGGGGACCCGCACCCCCCGCGCGGAGCGGGAGCGGGGGCGGCGGCGGGAGGAGGGACCGGCCGCGGCCGTCGCTGCCGTGCCCGCCGCTCCGCGCACCGCCCCGCGCCCGCCGCCGGCTCCTCCCGGAGGGGAGGCGGGGGCCGGCGGCGCCCAGCCCGGCCTCGCCGCGGCAGACCCGGCCGGCGGAGCGGGCGTGCGGAGCCCGGGCTGAGCCAGCCGCCCGCCCGCCCGCGGGGGCGATGCCGCCGCCCCGAAGCGCCGCCGGCCGCCCGGGCGCGGAGGGCACGGAGCCTCCGGCCGTGCGGCCCTAGGGCGGCCCCGGCGGGGCCCCGTGCCCGGCCCGGCCCGGCCCTCCCTCCTCCGGGCACGGGACTGGGGGGCGGCCCGGCCCCGGGAGCGCCGCCGCCGCCGCTCGTGCTGTCGCTGCGGAGAGGGGGAGCTGCGCTACTGCAGGTGGAGGTTTGGCGGGGGGGCCGGGGGAGATGCCATTTCTGACCGAAGGAGATCGCCGGCGAGGATGAGATGCGGGTAAGCGGGACGGGGGACCGGAGCGGGGCACCGGGGCTGGCGGGACCGGCGGGGCGGGGAGCGGGGGGGGGGGTGCTTCGTGGCCCCGGGACGGCGCCGCGGCGATGCCCGGGGGCCGGACCCGCGCCGGTGCGGAGGGCGCGGAGCTGGGAACTTGGTGCTTGCCTCGGGGGTGCGGGGGAGCCGTGTGCTCCGGGAGCTGCCGCCCTCCAGCTCCGCCGGTGCTGATGCTGCCGCCTCCCCGCCCCGCTCTGCCCGGGCGCTCCCCTCTGCCCATCTCCTTCCCGCACCCCCGCACCGTTCCCGCAGCCTCGGTGCAGCCCCTGCGGGAGCTACGAGCCAGGCGGGGCCGGGGTCCCAGCGAGGGGGCTGGGGCTGTATCCTGATGGGGAGTATCCTTCTCCTCTCCCGGTAATTCCCGGGTGAATTGGCCAGCCTGGAGCAGATGCCTTGTTCAGGTAGGGTACGGATAGTCTGGACAGCGCTACCTTCCGGGACTGGCAGGGGAGCAGGCATCAGCCTCCAGCTGGCTGTGCCCAGCTCCTGCCCATCAGGGGTTAACTCAAGAGCAGGAATTGTCCCTCTGCCCATCCCCAAGGCAGAGGCACTAAGGGTTAAAGATGGGCAGGGAGAGCTCTCCAGCCCTGAGCGATCAGATTGGAGGCAGGAGCCATGGGGAAGGGGCATTTTTCAGGGCAGGGGTTCACCTCTCTCTTACCAGCCCCCCAGCCTGGAGGTAGGTGAGTCGGGGATGTGGGGAGTTAATGCCGAGTGGGATGATTCCTTAGGCTCCGGGAGGGCTCTGGGGGCTGAGGCTCAGCCCCGCACCCCGGAGCCAGCCCAGAGAACTGGAGATGCTGGGCAGGGTCAGGCTGCCAGCGCGGGCTCTGCCCTCGGTTTGTGTCTGGCAGAAAAAAGAAGTGGTTAATGTTAAAGGAGCTCCACGGGGCAGTGGGGATTGCGAGGATGCCCAGGAGTCTGCTTGGCAGAAGGGCTCTGGGAGCCTTCCCGGGCGGTGCCGGTGCTTGTTGCTCTCCGTTACTGTGTGTAGGTTATTGGATTTTTCACCTTGTGCCTTGGATGTATAAATAGCCCGAGTGAAGGGTAGAGGCACGACTCGATCCAGGTGCTGGAGATGCCACCTCCGAGAAGGAATGGGAGTGTTGGTGTCGCGAAAGTGATTTGCACGAGGAGGGAGGGACAGCGGGGGAGCGTGGGCACTGGTGGGATCGGGTCTGCCCGGGCTGGTTGGCATCGCCGAGGCTCTGCTGCCTCTCTCCGCGTGTCCCTGCCCCAGCTGCCTCCCCAGCAGTCGCCATCCACGATCCTTCCCAGCAAACGCCCTTTCCAGCAAGCGACTGTCGCCGCTGGCTGGCAGCAGGGGATCGGTGTGACAGCCCTGCCTCTCTCCGGGCTCTCGACTCGCGGGGGGAAGTTCAGGCATTCCCAGGAAGAGTCCCACTCCATGGATCTCCTTGTCCCTCCATCTCCCCTTCCTCTGCACCACCTCCCAGAGCCCGGCTGTGGCTCTGCAATGATATCCCTTCCACAGCCCCATCCCAGCCCTCCTGTCAGCCTTAACCCTCTCCTCACTGCTCTGCACCTTGCAGCAGCCCTGACCTGACCTTCACGCATGCTGGAGACGGCTGTGGAGCAGCGGCGTGCCTGTGCCTCCGGCCATCTCCTGCAGCACAGGGGCTGCATGCACCGTACAGAGCTGCCCAGCCCATCCGCACCCAAAGGCAGCTATCCCAGCCCATCCCACCCCAAAGGCAGCTATCCCAGCCCATCCCCACCCAAAGGCAGCTATCCCAGCCCATCCCCACCCAAAGGCAGCTATCCCAGCCCATCCCCACCCCACGACGGCATTCCCACCTTACAGCTGCTATCCCAGCCTGTCCCCACCCCACAGCACCTATCCCAGCCCATCCCCACCCCAACCCCGGCTATCCCAGCCAGCATTGCTGCCCAAACCTTTCTTCCCCGCCCATTCCCCTGGTTCCAAGAGCACGCTTTGTCCCTCTCCTGGACCTCTTGCAAAGGCAGATGACCAGAACAGCTGTGCCTGTCCCGGTGCCAGGAGCAGAGGGGCAGCTCCCTGTCCCAGTACCGAAGCCCCGCTCAGCCCTGCGCCCATCCAGCAGCGTGGGCTGGGACACGGTAGGAGGAGGTGTCTGGGTTGGCTGTGTCTTCTCACCTGCTGCTCCTTGCTCCTTCCTGGATCCCGTTGGCTTGGCTGCTGAATGCCATGGAGGAGAGGGGGCCTCTGGAGCTCTCAGATGATGAGCAAGGCCAAGAGAGAAATGTGCCCCTGGGCTAAAGCCTCCGTGTCTTCCCATAGAGAGGTTTCCCTGTAGCACCTGCCCACAGCAGTGCTCAGGCAGCCCCAGCTCTCGCTGGGTCTCATGGGATGGGCAGGAGGTGACTGGAGGAGACAGTGGAGCTGATTTTACAGCTCCTGGGGAAGCATCAGGTTTTTCTTGTGGACGGATTAATTACTAAACAAATGGCTATACCACTGTAACACCGTACTGTGCTGCAGTTACTCTACACCTGTAATGTAATTACTGTGTGATACCTCTAATTACCAGTGTTTCCTGGAAGGTTAACAGCATCAGTGAAGGACTTCTGGTTCCTTTAGTGTCCTGCTTCACATAGCCACAGTAGCACTGCTGAAGTTGGTGCTGTTCCATGTAAGTGACGAGTATAAAATCCTCTGACTTGAGGTTTTAATTCAGGGGTTGGTAAATCACTTTATAATAACACCACAATTATAGTGTAATTACAGTTGTTGAATTACAAAACACAACACAACCTGTTGGGGCTTGATGAGGAATGCTGGATGACCACTGGGTGCTGCTGTTTGGTGGGACCCTGTCCCTTGGAGACACAGTTGGCCATGGGCACATCTCTGTAAACATCCAGGTGGAAAACACAACTCGCAGCTTGGCCAGGGTGGGTGTTTGGTCTCTCCAACACACCCAGTGCACTGAGTCAGCAGCTCTCCTCTGTTCTTTGCTGGACCTCGAGCAGGGTTCATCCTACCATGAGTAGAAATGGCTTTTGGTGGGAAAAGAGCCAGAAAAGCTTGTCAGGTAGTGGAAAGGCTGGGTGAGAGACACAAGGGCTCCAAATGCTTAACTCAAATCAAAAACAAAAGGAGAAAGAAATGGAAGGCCATGACCTCAGCATTCTTCTTAGTCAATTTTTTCCACTTTCTTTCCATCCAGGGGAGTAATTTTTACAATGGGAGTTTTTGGCAGGGAATGGTGGCAGGGAGAGAGATCTCTGTGCCTCTGCTGTGTGTCCCAGTACCCTGTGACCCTGCTTGGGGATGTGCCTTACGCACAGCCGGTGTTGGTGGCTGTTGGGACCTGCAGCCTGTTGGGCAGTGTCAGGGCACGTGTGATACAGAGGGGGAGAGGGGTGTCTGGGGATGGGGCTTTCTTGGGGACTTCCCCTTCCTAGTGATCCCCCAGCCCCCAGGCACTGTCAGCAGCTTGGTGTGGCCTCTGTCCCCTTGTCACCAGGAGAAAGCTGGGTCACACAGAGGTGGCTGTGTCTGAGCAGTGTTAATTGTCAGCTTGACCCAGGCAATTGAATAAAAGCTGATAAATGTCACCGAGAGCCTCATCCATCTCCTCTTCAGCCCGGGCAGGGAGTGTGTGGCTCTCTCCATCCCTGAGGGCAGGAGGTCACACCGGTCTAGCTCAGGAAGGGGGGACAGCAGGGGGAGTGCCCAGCCTTGAGCAGAGACCTCAGCCACTGTGCTGGGGTGAATCCTGGGTGATTCCCACCTTTCAGGAGCAGCAATCAGGAGCGGCCAACAGGACCCCTCTGGGCTTGCATGGGATGCGTGGAGTGTATTGGTGCAGCATTGCCGTGTTGGGGGAGCCCTGCCATGAGCCCCACCAGTGGCTCAGTCCTCCCTCTGGCCACACCAACATCTTGGCTGCCATCCCTTGCCCCCTCCCAGGCCCGTACCCCATCCAAACAGCATCTTTTACCTGAGTGAGGATCAGGCAGGGCAGCAGGTCCTGTCACAGGGGCTGGGGAGCTTGGCTTTGTGTTGCTCATTCTCCTGGTTAAGCACAGAAATTGTTCTGTTTAACCATCCTGCATGTTTTTTTCCATCATTTTATTCATGTGTCTCTGCAAGCCGGTCAGTGCCTCGGCATCCTGCAATGGATATGTGTACACTGAACATTCCTCTCCTGGGCTCCAGAGGAGTGTCCTGGCAGAGGCCAAAGGCTTCGCCCACTGAAGCACTCGTGTCCTTTGTCTCAGGGCTGGGGTCATTGTCCTGAGCTGGAGACAATCCTTGGGTGAGCTGGAGGGTCCCCACAGGGAGCAGGGACAGAGTGAGGAGGTGCAGGACCGGGCTGTGCCTTCTGGGACATGATTCCCGTGGCCCCACGCTGTCCAAGGGAATGCTCAAATGGCAGAATGCCTGTGGTTGCCATCAGACTGGGCTCACATCTGCTCTGGGGACAGGCTGGCCATGGCTCCCTGAGGGATGCGCCCCTGAGCACCCAGCCCTGCCCTTGGGGCTGTAGGGTTCCTGATGCAGCCCAGCCCCTGCCACCCCTCACAACCCTCACTTCCCTGGCAGCCTTTCCCCTCCCCACCTTATATTGCTCTTAGTTATATCAGTAGGACCCACAATTATTATTTTTTTTGTCATTTCCATTCTGTTTCTTCATCAGAATGTAAAACATTAAATATCACTCTGGTAATTATGGTTAATTTCATAACCTGCACCTTAATTGGATTGGTCTCTGATGGGGAATTCTCGTAGGAGGGAGAAGCAGAAATATTTTGACGTGATCTATTCTTTCAGCTCTTTGTTTGGATTTGAGATGTCGAGTGTGAAATGGGAAACAACTGATTTAGACCTCAGAGGCAACCTGGGGGTGGTGAGCAAAGCCTGAGCGTTCCAGAGGCACTTCACACCCTCCAGCAGCCAAATCTCTCCCTCCCGTACTCAAACCCAGCCTTTCTCCACCCCTCCTTTGGATTGGGAATAGTCACAGAGAGCCAGATCCATCTGGTCTACCCAAAATGTGAGCCTGAGGAGCCGGGGAGGCATCACAGTGAGCACTGGCCTGCTCTGCTGGCCAGTGGTTTGTGTGCTGTAACACGGAGCAAGGCACGGCACTCCACAGTCTCCCTGTGGGTCTGAGGACTTTAGGGATGTGAGGGACACCCACAGGGTGCTGGGAATTGGGCAGACAACAGCCCATGGGTGTCCCCAGGGCTGGAGAGGGACACCAGTCCCCTTGTGCCATGGTGGACCAGGCTGTCTCAGTGCTGCTGCCCAGGGGGGGCCCAGGGCCCCCAGTGCTTGTTTGCGGCTGTGCCATGGGGTGGCCATCCCACAGAGCCAGCATCTCCCTGCCACTTTGGGCCTGAGCTACGGTTTGCTCTGGGAAACATGGAATTGTGCTGCCATTAGGTGCTGCCATTAAACTGATTTGTGCTCAGCCTATTTATCCTTTTCAATGGGCAACGGCACCGAAGCGAGAGCGAAATGGAAACCCTGGCCGTGCACTTCCGATTGCATTCCGATGCACTGTGTTTCCCCGTGATCACTTTTGTTCTCACGTACAGCCCAGAGCGCAGGCTCTGTGTCATTACCCACAGTGCTGGGAGAGGAGGAAGGGGCAGAAAGCATTGCTTTCAGCTCAAGCAAAACACAGCAAACCCACCCCATAGCTGCCTTCTGTTGAGGGCAATGGGGAGCCACTCCATCCCCATGGTGGGTCCCTCTTTTTTTTCCATGCCCACGAGCTCAGCATGTGCTGGAAAGGCTGAGGAATGGCACGGCTGAGTCTGCCACTGTGCTGACACCCCTTCTCATGGGCATTAAAATGACTGCCTCACACAGCCCCATACCTGCCAAGGATTTCTGTCAGCCCAAATCCTGTCCAGGCCACATCCTGCAGCACCTCCCTTCCTGCAGGATTTGGGCTGGGAAGGGCTGGCAGCCCCTCGCCCGCTCTGCCTGGCTCCATGGGTTCAGCTGGATGCAGGACAGGCGGGCTCAGCCGCGGCTCAGCACAGTTTGTTTTTATCTAATCCATTTTATTGTTGAATGAAACAATAACAGCAAATACAGGCCCTGAAGACAAGCCATAAATAATGCAAAAATCAAACAAGTGAGAAAGGAGGAAAGAAAAAGGAATTATACATGTAAAACCAGCCCAGAGAAAGACAGGCTGGGAAGAGGAATCTTCCCTCTGCATTTGCTATTGCTCATGCTTCCTTTGCCTCCCTTTTTTCTCCATTTCTCTCTCTGGAAATTCCTGCGGCACCAAATTTGTGATTATGTGAACAAAACTTAATAATAACTGGGAGGGGGAGAGAAAGAGAGATCTGGCTTGCGGGAAGGAGTCGGGAAATGAGGTGGATGGAGCGAACTGGGGCTTCCATCTCTCACAGTGCCTTGAAGCGCAGCCATGCTCCTGGCACCCTGCTCTGCCCCGCGTCCCTGGGGATGCGGCACAAGGACAGCTCTAGTGATGCCACTGGCACTCATGGGAGCCCTGGCAGCACAGTCCCTCAACCCTTGCCACTTGTCCCACCAGTGGGTGATCCCAGAGCCGGCTCTGCCGGGCTGGGCTGCACTTGGCTTCTCCCAGAGGCTTCCAAGGCCACTTATTTTAGGCAGCAGTATAAAAATATCAGGGCTGGTCCTAAAGCGGGGTAAATCAGCAGGTTTCCCTGAGGTCAGCAAAGCTGACGGCTTTATGTCCTATGTCCTTTGAAGTTCTCTTGCCGCTATCCCAAAGGTTTCCAGGGGAAAACGCAATGCTTCGGAGCAGCCCTTGTACTTTTCTTGGTATCGTGCGCTGGTTGTAGGCATTCAAGGGATGTGGCTTGGGAACAGAAGTGATGCTGTAAGTACAGTCTTAGCTTAAATTAAATGTAAGGAATGTGACTGGTCCCTGGACCTGCTGTTCCCCAGCATTTGGGACTTTGATCTGGGGTTTCCACCTTTGAGCAATGGCAGGGATGCAGTAGGGACGCAGCGTTTTGGAGCGGTGGCAATTAGATGGGGGGGTCACATCCCAAAGCCTCAGTGCTGTTCTCTCATGGCCCTTGGGACCAGGGTGTCGGGCTGGCTTGGCATTTGCTGTCCTGCTGAGGCAGCCCTGGGTAAGGAGGGCAGGAGGCACTGGTGGGGTTCCCCTACCTCTGCCTGTTGCCCTGGGTTTCCACTGTTGGAGCTGCTGGTGCCCCAGCCCTTCTCTGGGCACTGAGCAGAGCTCTGGGGAGCTGTGGAGCCATGGGATGCTGGAGGAGGTTGAGTGTTCCTAGGCAGGGAGCAATGGGAGGGAGCAGCTTGTCTTTCCTAGTGCCCCCAGGTGTGGTTTGTGGGTGGCCAGGAGCAGTGTCTCAGCCTGGCAGAGAGCTGTGTCCTCGCTGCGGGGACATTGGCCATGGCACAGGCTGGAGCCTGGGTTTGGGGGAGCAGGAATCCCCTGTCACCAGCCCAGCCCTTGAGGCCAGCCCATACAGTGATGCCATCTGCTCCTGGCCAGGACGAGAGGCACTCTGGCACTGGGGTGACTTTGTTCCAGCTGCTTTTATGCCATGTCAGGTGCTGTCCTGCCCTGCACGTGGGCCCAGCTCAGGCTCCGTGCAGCTGGGCTCTGGCTGATTCAGCAGCACTGGGGCAGTGTGCTGAGCCACGCAGGGCTGCCCCGGCAGCACCGGAGCTGCTGGGAAGGATGGCTGCCTGCCCAGCCTGTGCCCATCCTCCAGCTCCAGCCCCAGCCCCAGCCCCAGCCCTGCTGCCCTCCTCCTTGGAGCAGTTCACGGGAGCTCAAGGAAGCACAGACGGCATTTGGGCCATGGGCACGTTGTAGGGGATGCCTTTGCAATGTCACTGTGACCCTGGTGGCTCTCCCAGCAGACATACTCCTTGGATTTTCTTTCACCTCTTCAGGACAAGTGTTTCCATAGCCCTAAGAGGATCCTGGGGTTTTTCCATCCCCCTTTCCCAGCTACAGACAGGGAAGAAGAACCATCTAGGGATACCTTCACGCTACACTGGAGCCTCCAGTACCCAGTGCTCACTGACCAGAGTCTAAGCTGAGCTGAGTGCCTTCAGTGAGCGCTTAAAACATCCTGGTGACCCAGCCCATATCCACAGAGACAGGAACCCCAAAGAACTTTGCCAAAATAAAGGAGGAAGAAGGAGAATCCCCATTCAACTGGTGCATGTCCTTCCCAGTGCCCACCAGCCTTCAGCTGTCTCTTGCTGACCCAGCCCTAGAAGTCTCCAGCCAACCCTTGGGAGCTGTTCCCTTGGCAAACACAACTCTCCTGCTCTTTGGCTTTCACAAGCAATAAAAAATTAGTCTTCTTCAGGCTCTCCTGACCTGGGAACCACCAGTTCAGGCAGTGACTGTGGCAGCGGTGACCAGTCCATGTCCTGGCCACCTCTGCCCATGAGTAGGGGAGCATGGCTGGCCCTAAGCCCCAGCTCCACTCTGTGCTGCACCCTCACCTCCCTTGTTTATCTTGTGCTGGCTCAGGGCTTTACACCCCCTGACATCCCCAGCTGCCTTTGCAATTACTTATTGATCCCTTGTCAGGATGTTTTCTTTGCTGATGGGGTGCTGAGGCATGTGCAGCCAAAGAGGGAAAAGATGCTCAAAACGGAGGAGCAAAGGCATGAGGAGGGAGAGGAGCTGTTGCACAGATGTGATCGCAGCAAGAAACAGCCTCAGCAAAAACTGCTCTGAGCTTCAGCATCCTGTAGAGATGACCAGGATCTCCTTCCCATCGCCCTGCTCCAATAACCCGCCTGCTGAGCCTGAAAACCACTCTCCAGGTTGGCTCTGGGCCACCGTTGGTTGTCCCTCCACTGTACATAGCTGTGCTTATGTGGGGTCAGGTAGATCCACAGCCCAGAGTTAAACCAGTAGACATCTGGGACAAAGCCTCCCCTTACCAGCATTCCAGCCCCTCAGCTCATGAGAGCTTTTCTCCTCCTCTGGGCATCTCTGTTTTTTCTGCTCTTCTTGCCATCTTGCTTGGTGCTTCCCTGACTCACTGTGGTGCTGGGGACACCACATTTTGGGTGGCAGAGTGTACTTCCATGAGGAAATGCCTTTGCAGGACACTCCCATGGGCCAGCCATGGCCAAAATCTCGTGCCAGTGGGTAATGTCAGTGCCGGAAGGGGATTTGCATCTTCAATACTTCTTCATGCTCTTTTACAGCTTCAGAGCAGCTGCCAGAGCAGATCAGGTTGCGTCACACCTATTCCAGGCTCCCATCTCGGAGCTGCTGAAAGCAGATACTCCAGGAGGCTGAGCAAGAGCTCCCAGCTGGAGAGCAGTGCCTTCCTGTAGGGAGGGGAGCGGTGACCCCGGGCAGCTGGTGGCTGCTAGGGCTGCGGGTGGGCTCTCCTCTGGCTGACCTGCCACGGTTCACTGCCTTGCACAACTTGCTTGTGTGTCCCCACCACCCTGAGGGGTCCTTCTCATCTTCTGCCTGTTTCTCCCCCATTCTTTCACCCTCCTGTGCTGCTCCTGGATGATTTGGGGCCAGGCCAGGACACAGGACAGCCCTCCAACCCTTTGTTAGCAGCCCATCCATTAATGAAGGCCCAGAAGAGTGTGGTGGCAGGTCTCCATTGCCCAGGCCAGCGCTGTGCCACCCTGTCTGTGCCCACCAGCCAGTCCTAGCAACACTCGGGGGTCACTTTATGCTCTCCCTCTTTGGTTTCTTCTTTCCCGTGTGAAGCACAGTGATTCCAGAAGGGAAACCACCTCCTCTGCCTGATGCTCCCACCAATTGCTGCCCATCTTGAGCAGGGGGGAGAAGGGCAGTTACTGCCAATGCTTGCACTCTGGGGACTGAGTGGGAAAAGAGGAGGAGGAGGGAGCGGATAGGGTGGAGAGGAGGGAGAGACAAAGCAAAAGGGCCCACAAATGCACGCCAGACACAGGGGAAATGATGAGAGAGGAGGAAATGGGCAGAAACGTGTTTGGCAAATTAAAGCTGCTGCCTTTGTTTTGCTGCTTTGCAGATAGCTACAGAAACACTTAGTGCAGAGCCCGGGGTCTGGATAAGAAACTCCTCTAGCAGCAGGAAAGGTTGTTAAATATTTATTTGTAAACCTGGAGTCTTTGTCTCTAAAACATAGTCAAGTTCAATAAGATTTGATTTAGCTGGAGCAGCTTAGAGGAGACAGGAGCATGGACTCGGGGAGCTGTGTCTCGCTGGCTTTGTAAGAAGCCATTAGGGCAGAGATGGGGTGAGCCCATAGCTGAACTCACACTGCAGCCCAGTGAGGATGCCCAGCACTGCTGAGTCCAACTCACTCCTGTGCGGAGCTGGGAGCACCAGGCTGGCTCCTGCAGGGATAGGGTGGGGACACTGAGCCCCCAGAGCACTGCAGGACCCTTCCCTGCTGGGATATGGCTCGCTTTGTCCTAAATTGCCTGTTGGCGCTCAATGCTCTCAGAAGCATCTGGTTCAAGGGTGAACGTCTCCCGCCCTGTAATTTATGGCTGCCAGGTGGGCTTAGAGCTGACTCGGGGATTTTTGCTGCCTGCTCGCTCACTGTCAGCACAGCAGATCGCTCCCTGCTCAGTGGGGTGGGGAGCAGGAGACAGCAGTGACAGCAGTGGGCATGGCCAGGCAGCTCCCCACCCCTTGGGGCATGTCAGGAGCACACTCAGGGGCAGAGCCTGGGCTCCCTTTTGGGTCATCACCCAACTCTGGCTTTCCTGGGGCTGTTCCTCCCACACCAGGGCAGCCTGCGCCTGTCACAACAGAGCAAACCCCACGCACGTCAGCGCTCCACTCTGGCCCCAGGCTGCATTTCCAGGCACAGGCCCAGAATGGCATCTTTCCTCGCAGCACTGAGCCCAGGCAGAGACACTGGGCAGGTCCTGCTGTATTTAGCACCAAGGCAGCGTGCTCCGGTGCGTCCATCTGCGCCTCTTGGGCTGCGGCCGGGACCTTCTCGCGGGAAGGGACTGTGCTTTGGAGCCCTCAGCCCTGGGCGGCAGGTGGTGAGGACAGGGGTCAGTGGCTGCCATGGCTCTGAGCATGAGTTTTGCCTTGGCGTGCACTGGGTTTGCTCGTTGCCTAAAGGCAGTGAGTCTGGCAGCTGCTGCTTTTTTTATAGATTCTTTTTTTGTGAGTGAGGAAGGAGAGCCAAGCTCATGCCAAGGGCTGTGGCTCTCCCGGACTGGGCTGTGTATCATGGCCATGGCCTGATCCCCTGCTCCTGGCAGCTCCTGCTGGGCCACGGCCGGCACCCTGGAGGGGTGCTTGGGCATGTTTCAGGGCCCTCCTCAGAGTATATCTGGGAGGGCTTTGTGGAAAGCCCTTCCTGCAGGTAGCAGTTGTGCCGGGGCTGTAAAGCCACGCATGGGTTGTTGGCCCACAGCTCACACAAAAATCAAAGTTCGTGTTGTTTTTAGAAGGGCATCTCTTAATATCCACATCACCTTGAGGCACAGCTATTTCTCTCCGAATCAAGCAGAGGTAAATGGGAGCCAGAATTGATTTAAAGCTTGCATCTTAGCTCAGAATTTTCCAGCTTATTTATTGTCTTTCTCCCAAAGCTCTTCTGTGATTCTGGCTATTAAGATTACGGATGTTTTTGTCAGGGATGGTATTTATCACAGATTTAAATTTAGCTGAGACCTAATAACATGTGAGGTGTGTCTAGACTTTAATTCTGGGCTGTGCTCGTCAGTAACGCCACACAGATTCTGCTTCATTCATCTATTGCCTCTGCCGGTATTTTACTCATCGATACTGCACAGCTCTGGCTCCACCGAGGCTGCAGTGGGGATGACAGTACTGAGCCAAAGGTGTTGGAGATGCAATCCCCTTCCTGCTGGTGGAGAGGCAGCATTGAGCCTGGGGGAAGTTGGCCTGCAGGATTCGGCTCTGCCCCCTCCCCATGCCCAGCAGGGACCAGAACAGAGCAGCACATGCAGGCAGAGCAGAGCTTTTGGCCCAGCACATAAACAAGGCTGGTGCCTGGCACTCTTAATGAGCTGAGTGTTTTCAGTCCTGCTATAATTAAGCCCCTCAGACTGTATTTTGTTTTGCATGCCGTGTTTTGCTGTCTTTGATGGCTTTCTCAGCACGGCTGCGAGGAGCAGGAATTGGTTTCTGAGAAAAAAGGCTGCAGGCGAGCCGGCGCTCAGTGACAAGCGTGTGGTAGGAGAGCAGCACCCGAGAGCCTCCTGGCCATGGGGAGGGGTGGCATGGGGACCCCCTGGCAGCCCAGCCCCAGCGGGGGCTGCAGCACAAGTCTGGGGAACAAATCCCTATGCACCCTGAGCCATGCCAACCAGGGGCCGACCCTGGCTCCAGGGCACCAACCCCAGTCCCAACCCCACCCCAGCACCATTGCAGTGGTAGCAGCAGCCCTGCTGGTATGTGCCCAGCACCAGGGAGGTGATGACATGGGAGATGATGGATTATAAATACCCAGCAAATGGCTCCTTGCAGCCTGGCCAGGGCCCAGGCACTCCCACTGGAAATGTTTCCACTGGACTGGGACATGCTGGCCCAGGGCCAGCAGGAGGGAGCTTAGCACCACTGCCAGGGGAGCTTGGCAGGACCAGCTCCCATCCTCTGCACCCCTTCACTTTGGGGTGATGTGTTCATTGTGATCCCCACTTAGCAGCCCCACTGCAGAGGGAGCAGGGAAAGGGGGGTGGGTTCCTGTGGGGACACTCCAGGCCCTCACAGCCCATCATCGGCTGTGCCAAGGCTGGTGGTTTCCAAGATGGTGCTGGTGGACATTTTTATGGCCAGTCCATCATCTCCCATCCTTCTATCTTACAAAGAAATTTTGAATAATTTTTTGGGAACAAAAGTGATCCTTGGGTCATATATCTGTATGAAATGATGAATATGAGCAGACGCAATGGCAGGAGTGCACAGAACGTGTACCAGCCCCATAAATAGTGCCAGAGCAGGGAAAGTAATGGACAGGATATACAGTGATGGATACAAACACAGCCAATGGAAGTAATGGATTAGGTGTGTTCGGCGATAGCCATAAAGAGCATTAGTGGGAGCGTTACAGAGAGTAACATAACAATAGATATAAACACGGGCTGGAGTAGCCCAAGATCTAATATGCAGTATTGATATGATTTGATTCCTCGTAACAGCTTGAACAAGGAAATAAATGCAACAAAGGCAGCGTGACAGGGAGCATCCGCTTCTGCCGGGCCGGGCCGGCTCTGGGCTGGGGCAGAAGCCAGACCATGAGCCCCCAGGGAGGTCTTCGAGCCCTCCCCAGGGACATCAGCAGGAGGTTGGGTTTTTCCCAGCTGACACCAGGCAGCCCCCCCTCATTATCCCAGAGCCCCCCTGGACCTGACGTGAGGCTACAGCTTGCTCTGTAGGCAGTGTCTGCCCAGTTGCTGTTTCTGGGGGGAATGGTTTGGGTCTGCCTTTGCAGGGTGGCATGGTGGGAGGCAAGGAACTGGCCCTGGGGACACACTGAGAGCAGCTGGGGCACGGGGGAGCACAGAGGGAGGGGGCTGGCTCCCGCTGAGCTGTCAGTGTTGCTGACCCCAAGTGGGGTTCCCCCAGATGCTCCATCCCGTGCTCAGCTCCTCTGTTTGCAAAGCAAGCTTTATATTCAGGCTCCATCTACAGGGAACGGAATAATTTCAAGAGCTTAAAATAGGATGTAGATAGATGTGTTTCGTATTAAATTATTTTTTTAAGAAGCCGAGGAAGCTGTCTGACACAGATTCCTCAAGGCCTTCCACTTAAAAGTCTGCGCACGTTCAATCATCAAGTGGAAAGTCGGGGAGTGGGGAGAGAGGGTCTTGAAGCCAAAAGGCTGGATTTCAGCTGGAAAATTAGACCCTCTGCTCTGCATCGGTGGTGCCTTTTGCCTTACCATCATCTCTGCCAGGACACCAAACCTTTGGCCTTGGCCGTGCCCGTTGTTTGCTCACATGCCCCTTGCTCTTTCTCTCCCGCTGTTACCTGCAGGTGAGAGATAGGATGGTAGCTGGGGAGGCGAGTATGCGCAGCCCAATCCTGGCCTGCTGGCAGCCGATTCTCCTCCTGATGCTGGGATCCATCCTGTCCGGCTCCGCCACAGGCTGCCCGCCGCGCTGCGAGTGCTCTGCCCAGGAGCGCGCTGTCCTGTGCCACCGCAAGCGATTCATGGTCGTGCCAGAGGGGATCCCCACCGAGACCAGGCTGCTGGACTTGGGCAAGAACCGCATCAAGACGCTCAACCAGGATGAATTTGCCAACTACCCTCACCTGGAGGAGCTGGAGCTAAATGAGAATATTATCAGTGCCATTGAACCTGGGGCTTTCAACAACCTCTTCAACCTCAGGACGCTGGGGCTCAGGAGTAACAGACTCAAGCTGATCCCCTTGGGGGTGTTTACTGGACTCAGCAACCTTACCAAGCTAGACATAAGTGAGAACAAAATTGTGATCCTCCTAGACTACATGTTCCAGGACTTGTACAATCTGAAGTCTTTGGAGGTGGGGGACAACGACCTTGTCTACATCTCCCACCGGGCCTTCAGTGGCCTCAACAGCCTGGAGCAGCTGACCCTGGAGAAATGCAACCTAACCTCCATCCCTACGGAGGCCCTGTCTCACCTTCACGGCTTGATCGTGCTGCGGCTGCGCCATCTGAACATCAACACCATCCGGGATTACTCATTCAAGAGGCTGTACCGGCTCAAGGTCCTCGAAATCTCTCACTGGCCCTACCTGGATACTATGACATCCAACTGCCTCTATGGGTTGAATCTGACCTCCTTGTCCATCACCCACTGCAACCTGACGTCCATCCCGTATGTATCGGTGAGGCACTTGGTTTACCTCCGGTTCCTGAACCTGTCCTACAACCCTATTGTCACCATTGAGGGCTCAATGCTCCATGACCTGCTCAGGCTCCAGGAGATCCAGCTGGTGGGAGGGCAGCTCACCACGGTCGAGCCCTTTGCCTTCCGCGGCCTCAATTACCTGCGCATCCTGAACGTGTCAGGGAATCTGCTGACCACCCTGGAGGAGTCAGCTTTCCATTCAGTGGGCAATCTGGAGACGCTCATCCTCGACAACAACCCCTTAGCCTGCGACTGTCGGCTGCTCTGGGTTTTCCGGCGGCGATGGAGGTTGAACTTCAACAAGCAGCAGCCCACCTGCGCCACCCCCGAGTTCGTCCAGGGCAAGGAGTTCAAGGACTTCCCTGACGTCCTCCTGCCCAACTACTTCACCTGCCGCCGAGCACGAATACGGGACCGCAAACCTCAGCAGATCTTCGTGGATGAAGGCCACACGGTGCATTTTGTCTGCCGGGCAGATGGGGACCCGCCACCCACCATCATGTGGCTCTCTCCCCGGAAGCACCTCATCTCTACCAAAACCAACGGGCGGCTCACTGTCTTCCCTGACGGCACGCTGGAGGTGCGCTACGCCCAGATCCAGGACAATGGCACCTACCTATGCATCGCCAGCAACGCGGGTGGCAACGACACCATGCTGGCCCACCTGCACGTGCGCAGCTACTCCCCAGACTGGCCCCACCAGCCCAACAAGACCTTCGCGTTCATCTCCAACCAGCCCAACGAGAGCGATGCCAACAGCACGCGCGCCACCGTGCCTTTCCCCTTTGACATCAAGACTCTCATCATCGCCACCACCATGGGCTTCATCTCCTTCCTGGGCGTCGTGCTCTTCTGTCTGGTGCTCCTCTTCCTGTGGAGCCGGGGGAAAGGCAACACCAAGCACAATATTGAAATCGAGTACGTGCCACGGAAGTCCGACGCGGGCATCAGCTCTGCCGATGCGCCGCGCAAGTTCAATATGAAAATGATTTAACCAGGCAACAATTTGCAAATAATAATGGTGTTGTTTTGTTTTTTTTTTAAAAAAAAGAACAAATGAACAAATAAAAAATAATTAACAAACATTGCTACAAACATACCGACCTCTCTCCTTCCACCGTGCCCCTCTGCCCCTGTCCAACCCCACTGCGCCCGCACTGTCACCACCTCCTTCTCCTCCTCTTCTTCTTTATACCAGGAAAACATTCAGCTGATGTCTTCAGGACTCCTGTGTTTGTAAGGACTTTGTCTGATGGACTCTGGTGTCAGATATAACTCTGAGAGGGGAAAAACAAAGGGGTGGGGGGAAAAAGAAAGAAAAAAGAAATAAAATCAATTAAAAAGTTACGAACTTTCTTCTGTAACTTTGATTTCAATAATTATGGATTTTTATGAAAACTTGAAATAATAAAAAAACCCTATTTCCTATAGATAGTTGGAATGCAAAATCTTGACTTCTTGATCTGTCCAGTTCTGTACCTGGCAAGTGCTTGCTTTCTTGCCTCAGAGGCACTTCCCAGATGCCTTGCCAAGAGCAGCCCCAGGCCAGGGCAAGTCTCCCACTGACACCAAAGGCACCTCTCACAGTGTCCTGGGCCCTGCATGGCACCAAGAGGAATCTGACTATTTTTCCTGGTTTTATAGTCAGTTGCCCTGCCCATCCCCAAAGCCTGTGGGAGCAGGGCCATGGCTCTGCTGTCCATAAGCAGTATGGAGCAGGGCTGTGCTTTCCTGCCCTCCGTGTGGGAGGAGGATGCAGACCCCCATTGCAGGGCAGGTGGCAGCTGGCCCTGCCCGTGGTCTCCAGGCTGGGAGCCAGTGGGGCCGGGCTTTGCCTGGGCAGGGCTGGGGATCCTACTGCTGCTTACATGGGGAGAGGCTCTTCTGCCAGCCTTTGCAGCAGTACCATGGTGTCTCCTCTCCTGTAGGGGACAGGCTGGCTCCTGTGCTCTGCACAGCTGTCCCCATGGGCAGGGATGTGGCACATCCATTGGCAGCACCCACTTGGGTGCCTCCAGCAACTGGTACCCTGCAGCTAGAGCAGCTCCAGCACTGCTCCCCACCTGCCTGTAATTCAGGACCTGATCACTGGCAGCCAGACTCTCAGGCACATCCTAGGGAATTCAGCTTCCAGGCTCACAGGAGACCTTGTCTGAAAATAGCATTACATAGGTCTATAAACACAAGTATAGGCTGAGGCAGAGAACAGGCACAGGCTGTGACACCCTGTCTGCCCTTGTCTGGCACCAGTGTGCCCATCACCATGGGGCCCGGTCACAGCAACATCCTGCCGTTGCTCAGCTCTGGGACTTGGATCAGATCTGGAAGGTCTGTGTTGCCTCACAGAACCATGGAATGGGTTGGGTTGGGTGGGGTTGGGCTGGAAGACACCTTAAGAACCATCTCATCGCCACAAGAAAAGGGGAGCAAGGGGGGTTAAATTGGCCACTGGGTTTCCAGGGCTGGAAGCACAAAACATCCCCGCAAATGGTGGCAGCATGGGCACTAAAGGCTTTTATAATCCTTACTGAATCAGCAGGTGCTTCCCAACCTTCCCAGCTGCCACCAGGAGGGTGGCACCACACTGACCCCTGTGGCCCACTCAGCCTCGGTGGCACCTCTGAGGCAGATGAGCTGAGATTTGCATTCTTAATTTGTAAGGCACCTAAGGAGTCTCCAGGGATCAAAGTCACTACAAGATGATAAAATGTAAGTGCCAGGAACCTGGAAGCCCCAACAGGGAAAGGAATGGATTTGCTTTTCCCCCAGCAGTGTGCCAACCTAGTGGAACCAACCTGAAGCATCTGTGCTGGTGGGGAGGGGAAATTTTTGCTGATTTCAGCTTTCTGTTCATCTTCAAACAAAACATCTTGTGTTCCTTTCTCCACAGCAGGTTTCAGAAGCTTTGATTTGTTCTTTTCTCATCTCTAATGCATCTTTCCTTTATAACTTTGAAACCAATACATTTTTTAAAAGCCTTTGGCTTTTGTTTTGCTTTTTAAAAGAACCAAAGCAAAATGCTCTTTATGAGCTTCCCCTCCCACCAGTGTTTAACCAACATTTCCAGCGAGCTAAACCCAAAACCACAAACAGCAACACACAAACTAGGGGTGAAGCTGGAGGCAGGCTCCAGGGACTGCAGATCCTGCTCCAGGGGCTCAGAGCAGCACTCCCCTGGGAGAGGCAGAGGTGCACAAGGGCCTCAGCCCTTGGAGGACGATGCCAAGCCAAGTGGAGCCAAGCAAGGACTTCAGGCACAGAAAGCTCAGTCTGAGCCTGGTTGCCAGGACTGACACGAACTCAACCAGTGGCTCAGCAGAGAGGTGGAGGGGGATCTCCATGACCCTGGACAGCTGCAGGCACTGGCCGCCCAAAAGAGATCCTTAATTGGTTCCAGTTTTCCCTTTTAATGCTGTAATGAAAAGAGTTAATTCAACACACATAGGTTTAAAAAAATACTAGTAACCAAGTCAAATGAGGAATTTACAGCACATTACACAGCCCCAGCAATCCAAGGGAGGAACCAAGTTTTTCACTGTCAAAAAAGGTTAAAAAAAAAAAAAAAGGAGAGAGCAAATTATTTCTTTTCGTAGAACATCTCAGGAATTTTCCCAGCCCAGTCCTGCCACACAGCCCCACACCTGTCCCCAGCCCCACCACCTCTGCTGCCCAAAAGCCTCCTGGGGGAGGCCACACTGCTGCTCTAAATCCCAAGCTGCAGCTCAAATCCCTCATTAGTGAGTGTGCCCGATACTCTGTGGCACTGTTGCCTGCCACACACTTTGTTACCCACACTGATTTTTTAATCCTCGATGCTTTGTGAACTGGATAATTTTTTTTTCCAGTCACCATGTGATTGAAGCAGATGGATGAAGCAGAAGAAAAGCATCTCAGAGTGGCCAGCAACCCAGCTCAGCCATTTTCATAGCTGGTAAAAATGAGAAAAAAAACCAAATCGAAAGAATAGACTCTCTCTCCTTCACTGAGATTTACAGTCTGTTTCTGTTGCCGTTTAATCAGGGGTGAGAAAGCAGAGGCTGGGTTCCAGTACTGCTCATCAGGGAACCGTGGCCCATGTGTCAGAGCCAAACAGCAGTTCCCACTTGTTTCTTTTGAATCACAATAAATACAAAGCGCTTTGTAAAACAGTTTAAAAGAGGTAGCAAAAAACCCAGGGAGAGTTGTGCTTCGGGCATGGAGGGCAAACGTGCCTTACCTCCTCCACTTCCTAAACTGGGAGTCCCACGGGGATCTCCAGGACAAGCAGTTTGTGTGGGGACACAGGGAGGAGGATGAGGAGTTAATCAGCACTTCCAGCCTGGAAACATCACCCACCCCAGGCCCTTCTTTCCCCACCAGCTCCATGTGCTCCCGCACTGCCAGGGCCTATGGCTGGCAGGTGCCTGGCAGGTGTCAGCTCTCCCTTCTGCCTCTGAGCCAGGAGCAGGGTTATGAGCACCCCGCAGGACAGATACTTACACCCACCAACTCCCTGACCCTCCTCATCCATCCCTGTACCCACTCAGCTCCTCTCCATGGATCCCCAGAGGTACACGGAGCATGCAGAGGGGTAAGGGTGACCACAGAAGAGGGGGTCAGGCTGGCCTTTCACCCTCCTGTGCCGCACAGCCCCACAGCTCTGCCTACAGCCCCTCTGCTCTCTGCCTGCAGCTCTGCCCGCAGCCCCCCAGTGCTCTGCCTGGGCTTGCTACCTTCCCCTGCTTCTATCAGGCCTTATCACACTTAATTTTACTCCTTCTCTCACTAACTGCCCTCTCTCTCTTATCTCTGCTTCAGAGCCAATATTTTACTCTCTCCCTTTTTTCTTCCTTATCGCTCTCCTTTTTTTTTTTTTTTTAAATACTTTCTGCCTTCTGTGCTGCTCCCTTGCTCTCCTGCCATTTCTCTCTGTCAAGAGCTCTCCTCTCTCCACCACGGCTGTGCTTCCTGCAGTCCCCTCTGTACACAACGTTTCTCCCTCACATTTCTGCCTCCCTCCTCCCCTGGCAGGGTCTCATCCTGCTTCCACCACAGCAAGCAGCACACAGAGAGGTGGTGGGAAAAAGATCTTTGGGCTTTGATTCCCTTTCGTCCTTTCTCCCTTCCCTCTCTTCCCCCATGTGCTGGCCTTGTCCCTCTTTTTCCACCTCCACATGGGCTCTCCAGCCCCGCCCAGCTGGTTTGCCATGAGACAGGGCAGGGACTTTGCAGTGCAATCCCTGCTTCCAGGTTTTTGCAGGACACAGCAGAGGAGAAGGGGTTTGAGGTGCAGGGGCTCAACGCCCCAGAGGAGGTGGCTGGGGAAGCAGCCCTGCTTCCCCTCTCCCTGGCCCTGCCAAGGTACACATAGGTCCTCCAAGAAAAAGCCTATTGCTTTCCTCTCTTCTTCCTGGATCTGTATCTGCATGCTTATGATAGATTTACTGTGATTCTATCAGTTTATGATTAAAACCCATAAATTTTACTAGGCCTTTTTCTTATTTTCCATAATTCTCAGGATTCAAGGCAATCAAATTTTAACTGGAAAGCATGGGCTGTGCAGTTAGTCCCAGTGTAATGGGGAACGGTTCATTTCCCAATCCACCCCCATTACTGGTGGTGTTAAAGAAATACTGTCCTGTGAAAGAGATTTTTCCTCAATTCCCTTTAAAACAATGTCCTTACCTGAGAAAAGGGTTAGAGGAACAACACAAACCTTGACTGAAACACAGTGTGCTCTGCCACTGTGGTTTGTTCCCATCCTGAGGTTTCCAAGCAGTTTCCCTGCAGATTTGGGTGGGTGCTGAGGGTCTCAGGGTGACCAGCCTGCGGTGAACAGGGTGGCAGGTGTGGGTCCCTGTCTGCTGCTCCATCTCAGCTCCTATCACCAGGCAGTTGGTAGCTCCAGCCCCTCTGGAGATTTCATCATGTGCCTGTTACAATCCAGGTAATAAGACATTTCATTCAAATGAGCAAATTTATTCCAGTGGCACTTTAATAACAAAATCAATTAAACTACACTTCCCAGCAGAGCTTTATCATATGCTATAGCTACAGCATATTGCCTGGATTTACTAAATTCTCTCCCTGAAATAAAGCGCAAAGTTTAGAAGACAGATGACACCATTTGCAGCACTAGTAGGATAATACCCTAATAAATCCATGCCCACCTGGGCACTTCAGAGTCAGTGCAGTCACACACTGCACTCAGTGGCCACTGGGAACTTCCCAATGACAGCGAGAACTGGAATGAGACCTTTGTGCTCCTGGGGCTCACAGTGCAGATGTAGGGAGTGTGGGCTCTGGAGCACAGCCCTGTGTCAGAGCAACCAGGCATCCACGCACACAGACCAGCCAGAGCAGAATGCCTACATGGGAACATCGTGGACCTGGCTATCAGTGCAGACTACCTTATCCGTGGTGGCTCTCTCCGAAAGAAGCGGCTCTGACCAGGCAGAACGGCGAGCATCCAGCTTGGACAGCAGGCTGGCCTCTCCCAGCAAAGCTCTTCAGTGTTATCACCAAGCTAGCAAAGAGATGGGACAGACGGGAAAGGCTGCTGGTCCTGCAGGCAGCATCCTGGGAAAGGCAGCTGACCATGGAAGGACTCACATAAGGGAGCAGTTGCTGCCCTGCCCAGTGCTGTGCTCCCCTCCATGCAGGATCCCACCCCTGAACCCTGCCCGGGCTTTGTGGCTGCTCTGCCCCGGGCCATCCCTCTCACTCCCTCCCCACCTCCATCCCCCTCAATTACCGCCTGCCGCTTCATCGCTGTTTCCCGGATCGTCACTCTCCAGCACCTTGCCTGACACGAGATTATGGCTCTTCCCTCCTCCATCATCCTCCCAGACCTTCGGGCATCAGCTCTCCAAACCCTGCCCCGCTCTCAGCCACTCCCGTCTGCCAGTCAGCCATTTCCCACCAGCTCTCTTCTCCTCATCATCCCTTCAGCTTGTGCTTCCAAAGCCTATCAGTGTTCCCCAGCCTGGAGTGCTGCAAAACTAATTAGCTCACTACAAAGATTGAGGAATAATTAGGGACTCCACTGAAAGCACAAAACTAGGGCATCTCGCCTTAAATAAACGCGAGCGAGTGTCTCTGCGCTCCGCTGACGGCCGCGATTGCTTCAGGCAGATGATTACTCGGCTCACCGTCCCTCGGCTCCCACTCCAGGCGTGTTCACCAGAGATGCCTCTGCCTCCTTCTCGCCCTTGAGGCAGGTGCTTTCTGGGTTTTTTGGCTCATGTCCCTGCACCTAAAGCCAGCTCCTCCCCAGATCTCCACAGCTAGCCAGGCACCAAAGCAAGCAGGCAGCATTCCTGGAGATGCTGGTGCTGCCTCCTCAACAGTGCACCATCTCCATCTCTCTCTGGGGGAAAGCTAGAGCCAAGCATAGAAAACAGCAAGAAAAACATTTGTGGTTTCTTCTTCAGTTGCCTCTGCTAGGTAGAAGAGAGGCTAAAACAGCCTTTCCCCTGGGCAGCTCCACTGTGATGGGCAGGAGCCTGTCCTGCTCCATACTGGAGCCCTTAAAGACCAGGGTGATACAAGAGGAGGATTTGGGGGCTGCACAGGTTCTTCTTCCTCATACACAGACCATGCTGGGGACTCCCCATGTGAGCACAAAGAAGTCCCTAGTGACACACACCCTCCAAGGAAATCCCCCTCCCTTCCTGCCTCCACCAGGTAATGAGCAGGAGATGGAGTTGAAGGCAGCCCAGACTGAGGTGTCCCTGACCTTCAGCACTCACTCATCTCCAGGCACTCTGAACCATCTCTCCTCCAGTCATTGTCTGTGCCTGAGGAGCTACACACAGTTTCGGCACTTACTAATGATATTTAATAACAACCTGGCACTCAGCCCCTGTATCTCACCCAGAGACCTGAGGCAGCCTGATAATGTCCTCAGCCATTTGTGGAGGAGCAGGGGAAGGTGCAGGGGGTCATGGGGAGACAAGCCTTGCTTTAAGCCCTTTGGAAGACCCTCTCCAGTTCCTGCTCCCTTTGAACTTGCTCAAAGCAGGTTGAGCGTCCCCCTCCTGCCCTCGCCTGTGGTGAGGAATGCTGGTGGCCACAGTGGAAAAGGACAAGTTCTCTCCTTAGCAACGTGCAGACCACCAAAGGACCTCATGGACACTGTGGTCCTTCACACAGAGCCGCAAACCCTTCCATCAGAGGCCTTATGGCCTCATGGGTTTGGTTTGTTCTTCTTAGGGTTTTCTGCTGCCTCAGATCCCCAGCCACAGAAGGGGCAGGGAAGGAAAAGTGGGAAGAGAGTCCTAACTTGGCAGCCTACATCAACCCTCATCTGGTTGCATTCTGTAATGTACTCATGCCCCTGCCTGGAGCAGGAATTGTGGCAATGGGTGCCACCCCCAGATCCTGCTTGCTGCCACCAGCGAGGTGCATTTACTTGGCACACCCAGCACTGTGCATATAAAATTACACTGCAAATGCAGCTCCCTTTTCTCCAGCCCTGAAGGGTTAAGGATTTGCAGAGAGCAGGTGAAGCCAGGCAGTACAGTCAGGGCTGGATATGCTGTATCTGCACCCTCAGATAGACTGGAGCAGCTGCTCCCTTCTCCTGGGTGGCTGCTTAAAGGGACAATGCCAAGGTCGATTAGACCCAACCCTGGACTTGCCTTTTCTTTCTCTTTTCTTTTTCCCAGGGCTCACAAGTGTTGGCTATTCAAACAGATGAGAATTCAGGACAAAAAGCAAGAGAGCTTCAAACACCTTCATCTAAGAACCCTTCCCAGGCTGGCTGGCAAGGCAGCTCAGCATTGCCTACTCCACAACAGCTCACTGGCCCACTGCAACCTGCTCCACAAACCACAGGGGAAGAGACACAGAGCTTTTAAAATTCCCCTGCTTCTCTCTCTGTGTACCTGGATAGCATGTTTTCACACCCACTGACTCTGCTCACAGCATGTAAATCCTCTGGGTCAGAGTCAATTCCGGGATAAAACCTCCACCTATGCCATCTTAAAACAGGCTGAGAACAGAGGCAGGGCCAGGCTGTTTGCCCTGGAGCAAACCCCCTTGGTTCTGCACCAGAGGAGTCCCTGGGCATTGCTCCAGCCTGGCAGAGGGCTGCCACCAGGCAGAAAGTTGCAAGAGTGGATGGGGAATGGGCTGCAGGCCCTCTAGCCCCCTCCATAGCAAACCCCTCTGACAGGATACTCTGGAAGCCAAACTGCCAGTGTCTCCACATTCCTGGTGGCTCCAGGTGCAGGTGACTGAGCATTCAGCAAGGTTGTGCTGTCAGGACCCCAGCAACAGCACCAAAGCTGAGAGCATTCTTCAAAAGCAGAAGTGTGATGAGGAAGAAGAAACATAAAATCACCTTGGACAAACAATCTTGCCCAGTGACAGAAGGATCCTGCTCTGGCATCTTTCAAGGAGAATGAGAAATGCCCTGAAAGTCTGGGATGGGTTGGGATCTGTGTGGGACCAGAGGTTTCTTCTGGTACAAGGCCCTCACAGATGGATGCTCAAGGCAGCAAACAGACAGATGTCTTTATCCTGCAGTGCAAGTGGAGCTGTTCTTGTCTTTCAAACACACACCTAATCATTTTTAAGATCTCTGCCTCAGAACTATCTTTTTGATAAAACTAATCACAGGCTTAAATTACAGATAAATACCCGATATTAAAAGAACAGTTTGAAAGGGAGGGAAGGGGTAGTTCAACGGTGCTCATTTTCCCTGCTTTTCTATAGCACACATCTCGGGCTATTTAACTGTAGAGCTTAGGGAGCTTCATTCTGACAGCTCTCCTTTCTTTCAGATGTGGCTTCTACAAATGTTTCCCCCGGTTTCTTTGCCCGCTCTGCCTCTGTTTGCCAAATTATTGCAGCAGTCACTGTATCTCCAGCTGAGCCTAAGAAGCAGGCATGCTAAGAGCTGTATGAACACACACAAAGGAATCAACCTGGTGCTTAGAAGGCTGGACCCAAAAGCATCTACACAGGGAATGAGGGACTCACAGGTGCCTGTGAAGGATCTGGGCTATAATAGCTCAACAAAGAAGAGGAGCTAAAAAAATAAATCAAAGCTGCAAGAGGCTCAAGAGGCCAGCTGAGGACAGAGGTCTGTGCCCACAGCTCTGCCGGCCCTTGTGCTGCCAGCCAAAGGGATGGAGCTGCTGTTGGGCTAGCAGGAATGATCCAGCTCTAGGTGCTTTTAAGCACAGCACAATCCAGGCTCACGCTGGCTTCTTCTGCTCTGCAGGGAACAATGGCTTTGATCAACAGAAGATTGCCGAGTTAATTGTAATGATATTCTAATAAAGCTGGGGAGATTAATTACGGCTCTTTATCAGCGCTGGCCCTCTGCCAAGGGTTGGCAAAATTGTTTGCCTCTGTTTCTTGTCATTTGAATTTAGGAGAAGAAAGGAGGAAGTTGGGCGCCTTGTTTTCCTGCAGCAATCAGGAGTGTGGCCTTGTGCCCTGCTCACGCTCACAGCTCGCTGTGCTGACGGAGGGGAGCGGGGGGGCACACAGGGAAAGCAAATGGAGAGCGACAGAGCAAACCAATTAGACATGATGCAGCACAATTACACTCCTAGTCAATAAGTGGGCCGGTGCAGAGAAGCACAAAGGATGACGTGCAGACCACAGACGTTCCACAGTGGGCAAAGCCGAGGCATGCTGCACCTTCACAGGCTGGGGAAGACAGGACACACACACAGTGCTTGCCAGGAGGGCTCACAGGAGCAGTGCTGACATCAGGCAGAAAAGCCTGGTGGCCTTCGTTCTTGCTTATACCACACCAGCACAGCAAAGAGAGTGTCCAGAGAACAGCCAGAGCCCTGCTAAGTGGCCTTGGGGAACATGAGACTCAAACCTTCCTATTTCACTTGACAAATAGCTCTTCCTTCCAGGGAAGATTTAGCAGTGCCCAGGCAGGTGAGAGACAAACCTGCAGAGGAATGATCCAGGCTGGAAGGCAGCAGATCAATCAGGCAGAGCTGCCTGTCTTGCTCATGGAGAAGGGTCAAGAGGCCTTCCCTGCACCTGGCCAGCACGAGATGTGCTGGTGGAACAGGCTGTGAGTGAAACCAGGGAAGGAAACGTGCTCCTCACACAAACCAGAGAGCTGAGAATTAAAATAATACCACTTGTTTTTCAGCAGGTGATACAGCACTACCAGAAAATTCCTACTGATGGGTCAGGGGCTGCAGCTTTGAGGAGGAAACATGCCACCATCTAACCCATGCTAACTCCAACAGCACCCATGGGACACACAGCCAATCCAGACGTATCTCCCTGGACAGCTCTAGGAGTTGCTCTAGTAGCATTGCTACTGCTTGTGAACCACGAAGACAGACGGGAGTCTAAATTAAGATTTTAAGTATTATTCCTGCCAAATGGAATGGATCTGGATTTTATGCACCTGAGACGTGCTCAGGCAGGGCCAGCCATACAGGGTCCCTGCTCTCCCTGGGCAGTGGGGCTGGCATGTGGCACAGTGCCAAGCCCAAGTTACTCATCTGAAAATTTGGCAAGAGTAGGCAGGGAGCACCAACTTCCACATGCAACATGACCACTGACAACCTCTGGCTGCTTTTCCAAGTGCACTGGACACTTCTTGCCTGTGGAAGGACAAGAATATGGCAGCAACATCCTCTCTGTGCTAAACCAGAAGACTCAGAGCAAGGTCACAACAGCCTAAGAGCAGGGTCCTTGTTTTGTACCATCGCACTGATAACAATCCAGATAATTCTGTAGGGTTTTCAATGACCCATAAAACTATCTCACACCCGAAATGTTTGCTCCAACTGAGAGGAAAAATTGCTGATCTAAATACTTTTTTCCTGGAACATGACAGAAACAATTACTCATTTAGGCTTTTGTAAAGACTGTTGAGTTTGGCAAAATGTCGCTCCAGGGGCAAAATAATGGGAAAAAAAAAGTTTCAAAAACGTTTAAAAGCCCTACTGGTTTTTTTTTTTTAAGATAAAGAAACTCCAGTTTTTCTATTTCAGAACAAATCCTTACCCCAAATCTGGGTTTATCTTAAATACAAAGAAACAAACAAAACATTGAGAGAACATTAACCAAGATGAAGAACACCAGAAAGCGAAGTGTTATAGAACCTTCCATCATAACCTTCCATCCCAAGAAAATTTGTCCTTTTGTACAGATTCTGGGTGAACAAAGTATTTCAGCAGCTTAAGACATTCCTTACAAAGAAAATCTAATTTCCAGCTGCCTGGAGCCATTATCCCTGCCTGCAACGGGTCTGGTACCGGTCCCTCTCAGAGGGCCAGGGACAGCACCATCGCTCTGGCACGCACTACCCAAGATTCCCCATAAATAAAATCATCGGCATCAGCTCCCGTGTTCATTTCACAGGCGGCTGCTCTGCTGACAGGTTTCACACGCTGCTACTGTGTCTTGTCAGCTTTATACTCTCAGGCCAATGCCAGCTCACCAGCTCTGATGTATATACATAAAAATAAACAGCTCAGAAACCCCAATAAAGTGACAGATAACATAATGGGACCTGGCTTCAGAAAATAAGCTTGTTTATGGAACCTCCGTGCCTCCAAATTTGATTTATGCCACAAGGGCTGCCTCTTGGCATGGGTTTGGGGAGTAGGGCTTGCTCGTGCTCACTTCCCATGGGCAGTGAGGGGACAGTCATTGGTTAAGAGCTGCCTTTAGGGCTCCTGCTCTAAGACTGGAAGCATCAGTGTCGGGAGCAGAGAGCAGAGCTTCCCACAGGATTTGGTTGATGTGATCTTCCTCCGGCTCCTACAGGTGCTCTGCATTTTTCCCAGAGGCTGCCTCCATCAGGTCTAGTACCTGCCCACCTCAGGGAAGCTCTCCTTATCCTCTCTGACCCTCTTAACTCCCCTCCTTGTGCTTTCTGGGCTTGCCCACGCTGTCTGCAAGCTGGAGGTAGCTGCGAAGAGCTCAGGGCTCCAGCAGCTGACAGAGCATATGAAGTTAAACCAGACAGCGCCTAAAGGAGACCATGTGGGCTTCAAAGGGGAGAGCTCCTGACGGCACAAGCAGGTTCTCCTGGTAGCCTCTTTGCTCTGGGCTGCAGATGGTCCTTATTCAATCTCTTTCTCAAAGAGCTTCCTTGCAAACAGGGATAATCCTTCATTTGATGTTTGCTCCCTTGGATATCGCTGTTCACAGCAAGCACTGCAATTTGTGTTTATTCTTGCCAAGCCATGTTTATTCTTGAGCCGCTTTGATTGTTACAGTGAAGGCTGGGACAGCTCTTTCAGTCAAAGTGCCTGTTTCCAGGGGGCTAATAATGAGAGACTGTCAGTTTGGAGGCACAAGGGAAAAGATCGCAGCCCCACCTCTTCCAGCAAACAATCAGCCTCTGCCAGACCCCACGCTTTGCTCTTCTCAGTCTTTGATATGCAGCTGGGAGATCCTTCGCTCCAGCCTCGAGTGGAGGTGCCAATGGGATGCCAGCCCCAGCATCATTCCCGCAGAGGAGCACGGAGACTCCCAGGAAAAGCCACACAGACGCCTGTATAAATGCCACGAGACCTGGGGGTTCGGGCAGCCCTGGCCACATGCCTGGTGTCGGGTGAGCCCAGCAGAACCTGCCTGGTGCAGCTGCACTGCTGGGGACAGACATGCCAGAGCTCCTAACCCAGCAGAGCATTTCAGAGCAACCCATGGGCACAGAGTTCCCGCTGCAGGGGGTGGGTCACAGTAGTTCACTGCCATGTCCTACCCCGCAGCAGGTACACCCCGTCACTGCACTCCTGTCCAGCTCCCAGGCTCCCACATACAGAGCAAACCCCTGGCTTAGTGCCACCAAGCATGGATCACACCTGGAGAGGAAGAATTCCCCTGCAAGAGGCAGGATCACACATACAGATTTGCCCCAGCACAGCAAGGGGCCCTCTGGCTCGTGTGACAACCACGTGGCTCCCCATCTCCTTGTTCCAATCTCCAGGCCCTCATTCCATTCAGATTTTAATCAAACCTTACATTATGCTGTCATTTGTCTGGGGCTTACTACTAAGGAGGGCTGTGGGGGAGGCTTCCCCTCAAATTAAATAATTAAAATGTTTTTCTCAGGCTAAATAATTTTAATTTTCCCCCCCAGCAGACCAGTGGCTATAAATATTTAATACATCACTTGCTTCACTGCATTCAGTGTGTTGCCATTTTAGAAATCATTTTACTGTGTGTATTTTTCTTCTTTTAATTACAGTCGCCCAGTATCAGACCACTTCAATAAATAATCAAAGGCAGGGGGGAGATGGGGCAGCCAGGATGTGCTACCTGCATGGAGAAGTAAGAATGGAAAAAAGGGATGCATCCCATCCTGGCAGCCACCCTTGCTCCTGCTTGGTGCTGACCCCCACCTCAATGCTGCAATCCTGGCAGCTGATTTGGGGTTACTGAAATGTTGCCTCTGGAACAGACAAGGTGCTTATCCAGCTCCAGTGCAGAGATCCATCCTGCCAATCCCTCCCTGGCAGGGGCCAGCAGTGAATGCCAGGGGACGGGTGTGAAAGCCGGCCAAGCGTGCACTGATACCTCCCCAGGACGCTCCTCCAGCCGCCGGCAATCTGCGGCTGACGGACTTCCTGAGTTAGGCATCCTATCTCTCCTTTAAAAGCCCTCAATGGATTTATTTTTATTTTCTTCCAGGAATTTCTCTAATTACAAGGATAGCCCGAGTGCTTCTTAACTGTTCTCTGTCCAAACCAGCCACCGATTTCCAGGTAGAAGTGCCCTCCGTGCCTGCAGTGATAGGTGGGGTCCTGGTGATGCTGGGTGCAGCAAGGGGGGATATGTGGGAGCAGAGGTCAGAAACTGACCCTCCATGCTATTGGAAGCTGGAAGGAGCTCCAGCCCTTCACTGCATGGCCAGGTCCTTCTGTCCCCACAGCCACCAGCTCACGGCCCCAGCAGCCTGGCAAGGAGAGAGTTATCAGCTCCTGCAGCCGCCACTGCAGCCAGCCTGGTGAATGGCATTAGCAAAAATGAATAGGAATACAACATGAAGCTAATAGGATCTGAGGGGAGCTCCTTAGACAAGTTGATTTCCAAATTGGACTGACTTTAACCTCACATAAATAAAAATGAACGCTTATAAAATATGGTGGAAAAATCCATAAGGGCAGATGAAAGCATTGATGCATTTGTCTCTCCCTCTTGCACTTGCAGTACAGAGCAGGGCTCTGTGTGCTGTTCAGGATCACCCTGACCCTGCCCCAGATTAGTCCAGGTAGGTTGTGTCTGGGGCCAGACTCAGTCTGCAACAGCAAATGCTGCCCTGAGGTGTACAGAGAGGTTCAGAAGCAAGGTTCAGGACGAGGAAAGCTCCCCCAGGCCAGCACCAAGCACAATGGAGCAGGCATCAAGCAAGACATCAGCACTGAGCTGTACAAACCCAGCTTCCATACCCTGGGTGCCAGAAAAGGTCCCTCTCCAATGTCTGGACACTGCTTTTTACTAAACCTGGAAGGACATAACATCTCCACCCAGCCTGCCAAATTCAGCTTGAATTCACCACTGCTTTCATAAAGCATGGCAGCAGGACAGGCACACATGACAAAGGCACAAAGCCGGGAGGGTCTCACGAGCTTTTATTTCTTTAGGCAAACGCAGTTAAAAAAAGGTCCTGCCCCAAAGGTCTTTAGCTTAAACAGGTGATGGAAGAACAGCAAGGGAAAACAGGGTCACTGCCTGACAGACAGGTGGTTCCCACACTTGTGCCCAAGCCATTGTCACCAATTTGGGACAGAAGCTGGCAAATGAGGGGTGAAGGGCAGGGACACATTTCTCTGGGGTGCCTCTGGGAGCTCCTCTTCAAGCAAGAGGCACTGGAGCAGAAAGCAGAGAGCTGGGACACAAGGACGAGTGCTGGCAGAGGCTGTCACCGGAGGCTGAGTGACAGTGAGAAACCACGTGTGGAGAGGGACTACGAGGTTAACAGCAAAGAAAGCTGTGAAAGGGCTGGAGAGCAGAGACAGGTAACTGCTGTTTGCCAGCAGGAACCAGCACAAGCAAGTAAAGCATGGGTGACACGAGCAAAATGACAGGCACAGAAAATGATCCTTGCAGCAGAGCTCTGAACAGGCAGGAGTGGGAGAAGATTGCATTTGTCAAGGCCAGAGAAAAGGATGTTGAAGGAATTGAGCCGTGAGATGATGACACTCTGGATGAGAGTTTTAGCTGTACCTTAGCAACCTGAGGTGAGGGAACGAGGCAGGCCAGCACAGCAGGCCCTCCACAGGCAACACTGAACTGGCCTTTGGAGCGGGGGAACCCCTCGGGTACCCATGGGGTGCTTGCACACGGATGCTGAGATCCCAGTCCAGGCAGAAGATGGGCTCTGGGGAGCCCTTCTGAACAAAATCATCTGCTGGCATTAGAAATGTCTTCAGAAAGACAAGGCAAATGAAGAGGTAGACAGAAAACCAGGAAAGATGATCTGGGTTGCCAAGGGAGGACAGGTCTTCAAGAGGTCTGTGGGATAAGGGAAATGTTCTGCCAGTTCAGAGCTGTTGCCAAGGAGAGCTTATCAGCATCAGGGAAAGTAGGGCACAGGGCCAGCCCTGTGCTGGAACCAGAAGACCAGAAACGTCCATCAGTCACTGACGGCATGTCCAAAAACCTACAGGAATTGGGGGGAAGAAAGGGGTGTGTGAGAGCTGACAGAGTGTAAGGTAAAAGGGAAACAAAACCAGGCCTGTCTAGGAAGGGAAGATCAAAGGGGAAAGAGGTAGGGAATTCCAATGAATGGAAAAAGTCACTGCACCCCCTATGCAAGCTCAGCCAAGCCTCCCACAGGCACCAGGTGAGAGGCATCAGGAGCTAAAGCCCTAAACCAGCCAGCTCCAAAATGCTGATTACAGCAGCAGCTCCCCTATAAAAAGAAGTCTGGCATCCTGAATAAAATGTGGGGAATAACAAAGAGGAGCAGCCTTAAATATCCATTTCCTCCACATAAATAACACAGTCTATAACTCTGGCTCTACATGCAAATATTTACAGGGCAGAGAATCTATAAAAGATAAACAACTTCTAGGCTGCTTGGGACAGAGACAAGGAGTTTGGAGACAAGCCCCTCCTGCCCAACGTAAGCAAGGTTCCTGGAAAAGTGGGATGGGTCCAGGGACCTGGGAAACCAGCTGACACTTGGGGCCACATGCCCCTCTGAGTAGGCAGCTCTCCTGGTGCACTCATTTGGTGCTTGTGAGATCTCTCTGCTGCCACAGGCCAGCTCGAAGCTGGTTGTATGCAGGACCTGATGTTCACAGTGGGCTTTGCTGACAGCCAGGGGGTGACCTCAGCTCCTGCCAGGAGATAACCTGGGAACGATGGAGGAACCAGGGTCCAGCAGCTGGAGGTCTGTGCTCACCCATGAAAGCCAGGCTTGGTCAACCCACCACCATGCCTATACCAGCAAGTTTCAGCTGAAGAAAAGGGCAAACACCTCAGCCTCACAGGTGTTGTACCAGTTAGGAGTGTCCCTGCCTCCAGCCTCCCTGGCACGACGTGAACACATCTTTGAGAAACTCTTCGTTGCCAGACAACACCAACCCCAAGGAACCGGTCTCAAAGCTGTGAGCAGCCCTGGCAGCTGGGAAAGCAGGGCTTTCACACAGCAGCTGCAGTGTTTCTGAGAGAATACGGTGCATGATTTTGGATCCATGAAAAAATGTAAAGCTTTTTGACCCATTTCAGGAGTGAACAAAAACAACAAACCCAGACCCATGTATTAAATCCTCCAAGGTTTCTGTGGCACTGAAATTCAGGCTCAGAGCAACTTTCTAGGAGCAAGGAATTCCCGCTGTGTCCCTCCTCTGCACTCACCGCTCATTATCCTCAGTATGGAAATTTTTCCTAGCATTTCCAGGAGGTGCTTTGAGCTGTTTTCAGCTCAAAACGTTCTGTGCAGTGAATCCAGATTGGACTTGGTAGGCAAGGATAACAGGAGGCTGCAAGCAGGAACAAAAATCCCTCACGACACACATACAGCATAAAGACTCCTCCAGCCTCAAAGGATTTACCACTTTCAGTCCAGACCTTGCAGCCTTCTTCTGGACTTTCCTGGTCAAGTTTTATTGAATCTGGCAGTGTGGACCAGTGCACGATCAGGGCTTTGGGGAGAAACATGTACACCCAGGAGCTCGGGAACGCTGCAGGACACGGCAGGCACCCAACTCACCTCTCCTGGAGTGTCGGAGCAGATCAAACACAAACCCACATGTGGGTTCTTCTCTGAAAACACTGTCATGGCTGTTCCAGAAACAAAGGACAATTACAAGGGAAGAAGCCTCCCGCTGCCCAGGGGAAATCAGATTGCTGCTTTCGTGTTTGGGCTGTTTCCTACCCATGTGCTGGGAGCCAGCGCCTCCCAGGTCAGTATGGCTGCAGCATGGGATGGATGGCTTGCCCATGGCCCCTCTCAGGGCTTGGACAAGTCCCCAGCCCTCTTGTAGGGCATGAGGTGCAGCAGAAGGACTTAGAGGGGCTTCACAGCAGGCTCAGGCAGGGACAGACACACAGACCTCCAGGGCAGATTGAGATGAAGGCAAGGGAAATTGTTCATAAAAGCGATGGATTTACCTTTTCTCTTCTCACCTCTCCACCTTAAAATGCAGGTTTCAAATCCAAAGACATACAGGTCAAATTTGGAGACAGACTTCAGAAAAAAGAAGTGAAAATGAAAATTTCAGATCTGACTTATTTTTCCTGGATTTTTCTAAAATAGAGCACTTTTCACTAAGGCAGTGAGCCGACATGCACAAACAAGAAGTAAAATGAAATGACCCCAAACAAATGAAATGGATTTTCATGGTTTGTTTCTTCCTCGGGGTGTGTGTGAGGAGAAAGGGATCACTGTCAGTCTCCCAGAGACATTCTTTTAACTGTTCTACTTCAGACACCACATTGAAAAACTGAATTATTCAGAGAGCTCTAATTGCAGCTCCGAGGTACCCTTCCCTCCCTTGGTATAGCACCACACTGGGCGCAAACTGCTGTTTTTCTACTGCTTTCCCAAGGGATACAGGCTCTACCCAAACCCAGGGATCATCATGTACCTATTCCCAGCAGCACGTCACCTTGGGGGAAGAGAGTTTTACAGACAAGAGTGCACAGGTCTGTACATGCGCATAGGAGCTTAGAGGGATGGGGGGAAGCACAAGAAATAATGAATCCCCCTGCACTCACTAAGTCCAAACAAATAGACTGAACTGGGAGCCTGATTTGCATTGGTTTGATTGAAGATGTAATTTGCTGCTGAATAAATGTGGTTGCATCCAAATCAAACCTTTAGTCCCTCAGACATTATAACTCTTTCCTCTCTTTCCTCAGGCTTTGCCAACGCTTAAGGCTGACCAAGGATGATGTATTACAAGAAGGAATGGACTTAAATAAGAGAAGGACAAGAACAGATTATAAGGAAAGGCTTTCCATAAGGAAGAAGGAGACATTTAAAAACACCTTAGAGGAAAGGTGCCATCACTAGAAGGATCACAGCCAGCCCAGCCCCACATCCCACACAGCGTCACCTCAGGATTATGGAGGCAGTGATACACCCAGAGCTGGCCCTACATGCCAAGGGGTTGGGGCTCTCCTTTTCCAGCAGCCTCCTGCTCGGAGCACTTTATATCTACCACAGCTCCCCTTACTCTGTCCCATGGGTGCCCAGCAGAGTAGGCAGCTCTCCTGGTGCCACCACATCAGCATGGTTGCTCAAAGCAGGGTACATGACATCCTGTCCTCAGGGCAGGTGGGAGATGTGCACGTCTCAGTCAGCACACATTGCTAGGATGGGCCTCTGATAGAAATGTGAGCCCAAATTTAATGCTATCCAGACTGGGAAGCATTTCCCAGAGCTTTTCAGGAACATAGAGCCTTAGCCCTGCTGCCTCTGTTCCAGTAAAGCCTGGTGAGATTCAGAGCTTTCCTCCTCTGCTCGTATCTCTGTGGCTTATCACAGATGCCCTGCTGCTGGAATTGACACTTGGATGCCTTCCTCAGGCTATCGCTGACTGGGTGAACCTGCTCCCCATCACACACCCGCTACAAGCTGAGCTCCCTCACTTGTTCTTTCCTCCCAATCCTGTATTTATGAGATCACTCCAAGGTCCCTATCAATCGCTCGGGCAGCCTTGGCCACACAGCAGCTATCAGAGCAGTGAGTCAGCCTCTCAGGCAGGGAGCAAAGGAGAGCTAGGGCCCAGGAAGGACAGATTTACTGGGCAGGAGTGGAGTACGTAACCCATATCCTTGCTAGCCCCATCTCGAGGGACACCACAGTTGTTCTCTGCCTGCCCCCAACCCACAGCACAGCTTCATGCAGCTGTCAGGCAGCACAGTGATGAGGAGAGAAAAGAAGCCAGTACAAAAGAATGAAGGATAACAGTATGAAAGACGAAAAACTGGGCATTACAGCCAGGAAGTTACTCACCTGTTACTGAGCAGGTTTTGGCTTTGCCCTGTGCCTGAAGCCCTGGAGACTCACAGCCATGCTATGAACACACACCAGGAACGAGCATCTCCTGGGCATGAATTCTACCGCTGCACAGGCCTCACTGCTCCAACTGCAGCTTCCCAGTGGAATGCATCCCTGGGAAGAGCAAGGATGCTCACAGCCTCAATTTATATGAGGGAAATCCATCACAAGGCATGAAAGCCTTTCATTGAGGACAATTTGTTGCAGGAGTTATAAACTGAGGTGCTGGGAAGCCAGTTGTCAGGCCAGGAGCGCTTGCAGATTGGCAAGGCGGAGAGGACTGCCCCTGCCAAAGGGATGAGAGTTTCCTAATGAACACGCACTGGGCAGGTGGGGCTGCAAACAGCACATCTGAGCATGGGGGAAGGAAGAAGGCAGGGGTGGGCAGCCTCGTCCCTCAGCGCTGTTTGTAGCCTGGAGTCATCACTCAAAAGCAAGGACCATGGTGCAGGCAACGCCAAGGCCAGAGGAAGGGAGAGAGGGAAAGATTGATTATCCCATAAATCAATTGCCAGGCACTGATTACAAAATAAACCACCAGGGCAAAGGTCAAATGCTTTGTTATATCACCCAGCCTACAAGATTTATTTACCCCTTGAGCCATCCATCCCTCTTGCCATCTATTACAGGGAGCTGCAGCCTATGGACACAGCCAGGACAGCCCTGCAGGCAGCAGCACAGAGCTTAGAAATCAGACCCAGCTGCCAGGACCAGGGAGGTACAGGCACTAATCCTGTAGAACCTACAGAGCCACATCTACAACTCTGGGCAAAGTGAAAGCCAAACAGCCCATCCCTGCTGGAAGCACCAGTGGTGGCTGAGGGTGCTCAACAAGTCCTCCATCACCACCAGCCCCCCTGGAAGCTAATCAGTTCTCCACAGCGGGAAGATCAGAGGGATGTGGTCTCCTCTGGAAAGAGTCACCAGGCCTGGCTGTGGCCACTGTGAAGAGACTCCCATGGCCACTGGCCTCAGGGTGCACTTGCCATTTCTTTCTGGGCTCCAGGAAAGACCAAACACTGAGAGGACCAGCAACTTCCCAGCAGGCAAGCAGGGCCTCACTCCAAATCAGATCTGTACCCAGCCAAGCTTTTCATGCCCACTTTCATCATCTGAGATCTGCATCCTTACAGGGAGAGCTGCAGGGAACATCTCATAGCACTCAACTGGAATTCGGCCTAAAAAACTTTATTTTTTTTCCTCCTTCCCCTCTCTAACTTTATATTTTAAACACAGGCAGCAATAAGAGAAATTCCTGGGAGTATTGTTCATCTGTTTCCCATAAGCTGCTTGTCACTGACCATGAAAAAATTTTTCAGTCTGGCTCCCAAAATATAAAAACCCTAAAATGGACATTTTTGAGTCCTTTGCAGGAACCCAAGGAGAATAACGTCAGAGCCGTATGATGTGTGTGCGTGTGTACTCAGAGGGTGGCAAGAAACCTCCCGGGGAGGAGGCGAGGTGCCAGCCCGTGTGCCGTGCCGTGGGCAGGGCGCCTTCTCCCGCCTCCGCCCGCACAGCCGGGCACTGCCAGGTGGGCTGTGGGCACACACACAGCCTTGGCCGGGGCATTTCCCCTTAGGGATGTTCCCAAGGCCCCTGAGGCTGTCACCCCATCCCCCTGCACCACGGTGCTCTGCCAAAATGGCTGCTGCAGTTGGCACTTGCCCGGGAGTTTATTTTTCTTTCCAAAGTGCTGAATGTTACGACTCCTATTTTAGCCCATCTGCCGGCAGAGAGTGGAAGCTCCAGCTCACAGGCTCAACCACGTGTCCCCACAAGGCACACAGGACACCACCACACAGGGGGACACCACCATACAGAGGGGACAGTTGAGGTGATGAATTGCAACACATAAAATCGCAGACTGCTTTGGGTTGGAAAGTACCTTAAGCACAATCTCATTCCAAGCCCCTGCCATGGCCAGGGACACATTCTGCTAGACCAGGTTGCTCCAAGCCCTGTCCAGCCTGCCCTTGGACACTTCCATGCTCCAAGCCTGATGCCAGTCAGTGCTGGCACTAGACAAACCTCAGTGATTTACCCCTGCTGGGTAAACTCCACAGATACCTTCTGCCACAGGGTGGAATTCATCCACCTTTTGTAGGGCGATGGCCCTGCCAGTCCCTGCTCTGCTCCTGCTCATGTCACCCTCCCAGGAAACTCAGCCACCACTCAACTTCAACTGTCTCCAGGTTAAAAACACCAGGCACCCTCATTCCCACAAGCTAAAACTGCCATCTCTGCTTCTCTGAATTGTAAAAACCATCCCTAGCCCTCCAGGACAATCCTATGTCCCAGAAGAATCAAAAAAGCACAAGGGTCCATGGTTATTTCATTGGCCCCTGCTTCCCTGAGGAAAGCAGCACTCCATGGCATGGGAGAAGTCCCACCAGTACAAAAATGGGCATCTCTACCAGGAGCTGCATTGATCTCAGGGATCATGTTTCCCCCTCCATGGCTGGGCTCCTCATCTCCAGAGCTCCATTCTCATCCCCAACCACCACCTTGACCTCAGTGGGAAGGGTGTTGAAGGTAGCCAGCCCCTCCTGCACTCTCTCAAGGAATCCAATGGCAAAAATGTATTATTCCAAGCACTCATTCCTGGAGGCTTTTGCAAATCCCTTGAAGTCAACAGTATATTACTTTTAGGGCTTGGTATGTCTCTCCTCTCCCTCAGGGGTTCTGACCTTCATGGACATCCATCACTCCTATCGCTTGGCCCAGCTCCACGTTTTGGACAGCGGTAACAAACCGAGGTCAGAGCAAGGCAGTTATATTCCCAATCCCTCCCTCTGCTCCCTCTTGGCAGATTTAGAAGTTCAGATTTAATCTGAAAGAGGGAAGATGGAGAAGAGCCTCAGCAGCTGCAGTTTCTGTAAATGTCAGGATAGAAAGGAGATCTTAGCAAGCCTTAATACACTATGCAAATCCTCAGAGCATGACCGTGTGCTACCAGGGCTTTTTATTCCCCTCCATGGTAATTGGAGAGACAGGGATTAAAAAGAGGAGTTGCCACAGAACTGGCTGGTCCCTCTGCTTTACCAACCATGGTTTAAAGACAATATTGGGACATACAGGCCTCAGGGTCTGGAAAGACTTCCAGGTAGAGGTGGGTGTTCTCCTAAAGGGCGCTGGCCAAAGACTTTTACCTGCATAAGCTACTAGAAAATGTCCAAAGGAGAGCTACAAAGGTGGAGAAGGGTCTAGAAGGGGAAGCCATGAATGGAGTGGCTGAGGTCACTCGGTTTGTCCAGCCTGGAGAAAACTGAGGGGAGACCTCATTGGGGTCTGCTGCATCCTCATGAGGGGCAGGCACTGGTCTCTGCTCTCTGTGACCAGTGACAGAACCGAAGGGAAAGGCTGGAGCTGTGCCAGGGGAGGTTTAGGCTGGATACCAGGGAAAAGCCCTTCCCCAGAGGGTGCTGGGCACTGCCCAGGCTCCCCAGGGAATGGCTACAGCCCCGAGGCTGCCAGAGCTCCAGGAGCGTTTGGACAATGCTCTGAGGCACAGGGTGGGAGTGTTGGGGTGTCTGTGCAGGGCTGGGAGCTGAACTTTGAGGATAAGTGTGGGTCCCTTCCAACTCAGAATATGCCTTGACTCCCTCCTTTGGAGTATATTTGGTGTATGTGCAGGGGGGTGAGAGATGTGTGCATGCATTTGGCTGAAAGTGAGACTGTGCTCCATGGAGACAGGAGGAGGAAGAGGCACTACATGGTGTCCAGGTGTGAAGCTCTGTGCTCTTCTTTCTACAACTGCATGTTTACATTGCTTTTTTTCCTTTACATGATTTTCTTTATGGATCAGGAAAGCTCCATCACTTTCCTTTCCTGTAATGATGTTGACCTGATTAAAATTTTTATTGGATTTTACAAAATAATTTCATACATACTGTTCCCTGGAGCACTGCAGGGTGGAGGGAAGGCAGGGGAGAGAAAGAGAGAAGAGAGTATATTAAGAATGAGGTGGAAAAGGAAAATATTTTATTTTACACTGAAATGATGTTTCCTGAATGAATAATAGATTAGAAATCCTTTTTTTTTTTTTTAAATAGTGCTCTTACAAGTACCCCTGCAACATACAGGCATGAAAAAGTCAGCACTTGAGCATTTTCAACCTATTTCAGTCAAAAAGCTTTGCCTTCCTCCAGCTACTGACCCTTTCCACCACCTCTCAGCAGTAAGCAATCTGTGATTAAGGAGTTGCCAGCACCTGGAAGACAGGCAGAAGCACAAGGATGGACCCCAACCCTCCTGGATATCCACAGCCCTTCCATCAACCAGCCCAGAGCATCCCCTCTAGTCTGACTCCTGGTTTGACTTGATGCTTTAATGTAAGACCAGACTATGTAGAGGCACCCCACTGTCCCTGTCCTGTGGGGACAATGCTGTGGGGTCATTCCCAGGGACTCCTAAAAGCTCCTCATTGATGAAATCACAGGTCACAAACAGGACACACACATCAGGCTCCTGTCCCCAGCCTTGGCCAGTGAATGAGCCTGATGTACCCCAGGGAGCTCATGGAGCAGGGCAGACGTCTGGGAAGCCTGAGGCAAACACAACACCAGCTACAAAGGAGGGTTTGAAAGCAGTGCTTGTCTTGCTATTTTAGCATTTTACTACTGTTTTCCCTCCTTGCCAAGGCAATGCCCTAGCACTGATGTTTCAGGCACAGAATTACCACTGGTGTTTCATTCTGGTCCCAAGAAAGAAATAGGGTCTTTGCTGTATGAGGAATGTCATGAGGATGATTCAGTTACTCACTTCCATTTTCATATATCTAAATTAGATAGAAAGCCCCTGGCCCAGGGACTCACTGTTGCCTTCCAGAGGAAGGCTGCCACAGGGCAGCTTTGCACCCTAGGTCCCAGTATCACTGGAAAAAAAAAATGCTTTTCAGGGAACTCAACATTTGCTTCAGTGTCCTTTCAAGAGTACCCCCACAGGGCTAGCTTGTTTGGAAATTTAGTTTTCCTGGTGGATTCTTATGAAATAAATATTTCAGTGCTGCATCAATGGCTCACCAGAACCCCCCAAGTGGCAATAAGTCTCCAAGCTGAACCTGATGCCAGTTTAGTCTCAGATGACAGCAACAGAGCGAAGTCAAGGTGAGAGACAAAGCATGTTAATCTGTGGGCACTGCTATTGGCCAGCAGCTGAGACTGTCTGCAAGTCCCTTGTTCTCCAGCTGGTTCTCAAGGTCCTGTTGCTGGAGGTTTTAGGATTGTCTCGGTAACCCTTAACATGTGTTTTGGAATGAGTCTATGGGGCAAAGGTTGATTTCTTTCCCAGCACCATATTCTCTAACAAGTGCTGTTTGACATTTCCCCTCGGGCTCTGGTTTTACCCCTGCAGTGACTGTTGTGACAGGCTTCAGGTCTGACCACCTCTGCAGCCCCTAAATCCTGCCCTCCTGCTACCTGCCTGCCTGGGACAGGACTGCTGGTTTGACACAGGGAGCAGTGCAAAGTGTCACCTCCCCTCAGAACACAGGCAAAGCTCCTGGCCCCCAGCAGTACTGTGGACTACACCTGGGATTTCAGGGTTGGGATTTCACCTGGCTCCATGGTCTGCCCTCAGAGCACCATCCCTTCTGCTTCTTCCTCTCCTGCTGTGCCACTATCCCAAGTGCAACCATCCGTGGGATTTCAGGCTCTGTCACCCAGCACATCTTAATCTTGACTTCACCACTCTGTGCTACTCCATTCCCACCTGAGCCCCTCCTGAGCAAGGGCTGGGGGCAGCAAGGGGGGTCACCACAGTCTGTGCAGGCTGTCCCAACCCAGAGACCAGCAGAGCGATTTGCAATGTAGTGAATAGCTAAGTGATAAATACTACAATGAGAAAATTCCAAGCTCTGGATAAAAATGGCTTATGGCATTAAGCTGTGCCCATCGTCCAAGAAATGGAGGGCATCTATCACTCACCACTATTATACTGCCCCACACCCAGCACAAACCCTTCATTTGCTCCCCACTGACTTTTATTTCAAGTTCTAAACAGTGACAAAGAAAAGAAGAATATAAGGCTTCCCCAAGGGAGTGAGCACAGCAATTCCCCAACAGCCCGAGCAGGGTGAGACATGAAATGGCAGCAGCAGGTCCTGCAAGCAGGCAGAGCCAGCTCCTGCATTCCTGCACAGCTGCCTCAACCCCAGCCCAGGAGGGGACAAGAAATTAGGGACATTAATTTCTGCTCTGAGATGGGCAAAAAGACAAGCCCACAGGCTCTAACCAAACCTGAGTTTTTCTGTAACCCAGTCGTTAATCTTTAGAAAGAAGAATAACTCTCTCCAAATACCCACATTTTCCTCCTCCTGGTTTGTGAGGAGATACAAGGCAGATACAGCCCCTCTTTGCTGGGTCACCAGACCATGCACAACCCACAGCTCTAGGAATCTCATCCATGATCTGCAGATTCACTTCCAATCCTCACAGCTTCACCTCCTCCCATAGGAGCTCCTGGGAAGCCTCTAGGCTTTGAAGCACACATCTGCATATCAGCAGCCTCCATTCAGGCTCCCTGGAGTGCCAGTGTGGCAGCCAAGGGCAGCCACCAGCTCCCAGGCCACTGCCTTGGCTCGTGTCTTGTCCCTAAACCACACATGCAGATGGGTTTAAACACATCAACTGATTTTCTAACCTCACATCTCCCTGAGAGCAGGGGCTGGAGCTGTCACAGTCATGTTACGCAGGGCAAACAGGAGAGAAGTGAATTTGGGAACAGCTCCCAGACCAGTGAGGAGGGACAGGTCAACATCAGCTCCCACCAACCCTGACTGTCAAAAGGCATCTTTTTTGGGCATGGATTTGGCAGCCAGTGTGTAAAAGGAGCCTGTAGCCCACACTACAAAACGCCATCACCACAAGTAGCATCTCTTGGCCTCCACCGAAGCAGCCGAGCGTTAACTGGGTCCCTCGGTGCACAGGGGAGGCTTCTGCTGCTGCTGCTTCACCCTGGATAACAACAGCTTTAATCTCCAGGTTTCCCAACTTAGCACCTTGCCAGAACTAGGACTCATTTTTAGTATTAAAAAATAATGCATATTTATCAAACCTAGTCAGGCAGAGGGAGGGGGAAACAGCTGGCAGCAGCCTCCCTCTCCCCATCTGACATGTGCTTGCCATTTTTCACATTTTCAACAGCTCTCCAGCTCTAGTCCTTATAATTATGATGAAAAAACCCTCACACTCGACCATAGTGCCTCACAGCCAAGATGCCAATGTGTTTCCACATAAAAGTCTCGTTGCAAAAAATCTAAAATTTCTCAGTGTCTCTGCTTTATTCCCATCCTCCCTTACATCATTGTATTCACAGGGCGTTCAATTATTTACAAGCATACAAAACACTCCAGCCTGGATTCTCAACTGGTATTAATCAGTGAAATGCCAAATAAATCAACAGAGTTACAAAGACTTGCTCCAGAGAAGGATCTGTCCTGCTGTCCCTGAAGACCCCCTCTTCCCTTCACAGCACACATTGGGAAGGAGAGGATAAAACAGTTTTGGTAGGTTTTTTTTCATTCCCAGCATCACACAAACATGTTAATGCCACACACAAAGACCTGCTCCCCACTGCTGACCTACTTCCCATTCATGTGTATATGACACATTCACCTCACACGGCAGTCCCAGGTGCTCCTGGAAGCAGCCATCCACACCTTACCCAGAACCCTGTGGCAACACCAGGAGCTCTGCACATGGGGCAGGCCCCTGGGTGGTAGGATAACGCCCTCAACCTTAATGACACATAAGGCTTTCACATTATTCAGCCAAGCCTGGCACTTCCTTGGAGTTGGTGCAGCATTTTCTGTCTCCAGCCTGTTTTTCTGGGGCTTTTTCTCCATGCTTTTCAATGGCAACGCTTCCAAAGAGGCCCAAAGGGAGGCACAGCTTCCCTGGCTGGTGAGCACAGAGGGCTCAGAGACAGGATGAGCTCCTTCAGGGCTGGTTTAATTTCTAGCTTTACAGCCTCCATCATTTTAATTCAATGAAACCAAGAGAGCCCCAGGACACAGAACACAAATCAGAGAGGCCAATACATTGGAATAGGCATAGGATATTTCTTCTAAAGCTATGAGACAATCTTCACTCAAATTACATTTTTTAGGAACCCCATAGAAAATTAAGCCTTCCATAAGACCAGGGCCAGCACAAACAATCCTTTGGTAAGTCTCTTTTTCAGGACTTTGTGATTGCACAAAAATCAGAAACTGACTTCTGAAAGACATATTGTTACTTGAACCTTCACTTTGAATCAGAAAGTGAGGAGTCCATTAAAACATAGTATGAGTGTAAAGAACAGGTCTGGTCCCTCAAGAGCATTTTTTACAGACAGACTGGAGAACCACATGTGAAACCCTGGGGCGCTGGGCACCTCACTAGAAGACAGGAGATAAATGTACTCCTATTATCAACACGAGTTCACAGTCTGGGACTTCTCCATTCAAAACCAGAAGGCCAAGGAAATGCAGGAGATGCACACCAGGTTGGGTCTCACTGCACTGAGCACAGCTTACTCATCCCTCATGTACCACCACCACAGCAGAGAGATGTCACAAGGCCTTCATCATGACTGGAATCATAATATCCATGATTCACATGGAACACTTTTTATACAAAGCACCAAGATAAAAATAAAATGAAGAGGGAAAAACTTAACAAGAAACTTGTTTCATTCCCTACAAGATGGATAAACCAAGATGAATGTAAACAGCTCAACTTGACCCAAATATTTTTTCGTTGCTGAGTAACCCCACAAAAAATGTTGTTATCTCACCAGCATCTGGGGAGATTAGATGGTAGGGAATTTTAAACAAACTTTCACTGTCATGCCTCGTTTGAGGAATTTCAGACTGGACATGAGCCTTCAGGACTTGCAGCACCCCAACCCCTTTCAGGAGGAAGCACACAGCTGAGGAGCACAGGAAGCATCTGTAACATCTCCAGCACATGGACATGCTGTTGACATGAAGGTTTACATGAAACATTTGGGTCTACAGCTTTCCAAAACCCTCCAAGGGAAGGATGTGGCTGCTCTGCGAAGGCTCCAAGCAGGAAACACAGGCTGAGGCCATGCCTCCAGCAGGACGTGGGAGCAGTCACAGCAGATGGCTGCGAGCCATTTTGGGTGGCAGCAGGCACCCGCCGAGGGGCTCAGACTTTACAGCCCACACTGGCTGCCATATGTTGTGACAGTGGCTCATCATCACACAGGACCCAATTTATAGCATCCTTCATGGCTGCAAGCACCATGCTACCTCACACTGCTCCCCATTAGGACAATCACCTTTTCGCCAAGCATCTTTTAGCAGCTGGCTAAATATTTACTGATTTTTTCATGTTTCTGTAGGTGGAAGGAGATCTGAGAGATCATCTGAGAGATCCAGGTATGAGGTGTTAGTCTCATCTGTGCTCTGGAGGTCAGGCCTGCTCACTCCTTCACTTTCTCCCAACAGATAAGTGCTATCTCAACAACACAAAGATGCTTCTAGAGATCACCTTGGCCACTGCTAAGCTGTGCAGCATTCCTGCCAAGTGCATCCCAGCAAGCAAGGCTGTGTCTATGACACTGGGAGCTCAGAACAGGGCAGGTGGGAGATTACAGCTCTGAAAATGGCAGTCCTTCCAGCAACAGCAGGCTTCCTTGGTGACTTTCTCCTGGAGAGACTCAGGCAAATGAGAGCAGAAAGGAAAAAAAGGCCTGGAGGCGGCAGGATGGAAATCAGGCTTCCATCATCCAGGGCTCAGAGGGAGGGGATGCCAGTGGCACCTGGCAACAGGCTGCAATGACACAACATAAATGAGGGGCAGAGCATCACTCTGCTCCTGTCATACAGCAGCAACATAAACCCCAGGGCTGTGGCATGATGACCCAGTGAGCCCCAGAGATGGGCAAAGCGGGATGCCTTCGCCAACCTGAGAGCAGGGCCTTCCAACCTGGGATGGCAAAGTTCTCACAACTCTGTAGGACTCTTTGGGAAGCATGGCATTCTGCTCAATATATGTAGTGCCAGCCACATGCAAGTTCATGGGCTGGGCTTTCTGCCCTGTGAGAGCAATGAATGAGGTCAGTTCACCCCCCTGTCACCAGCAGGAGCAAGGCACCCTGAACTACTGCTCTACATCTCACCCTGGGTCAGTGCAGCCGCCAAACTAAAGATTCAGGCAATTTGTTTTGTAAGGGTCCCTAAAATATCAACTCAGCACAAGTATCACAGCTCCCACCAGGGCTCTGAGGGAGGACAGTCATCCACACTTGTGCTAGGCAACTGTGGTTGCATTCCTTGGATTTATGGAGAATCTGGGATATTTTTAACGTTTTGTAAGAAACAGCCACTCAGTGTTGGTTATTTTAACTCTGTACAGTCCATGAATTCAGACCAGCCCTACAACTCCATTTGCTGGTGCCCAAGCCATCCCTCCCTCCATGGATGGCTCTGGCCCATTCTGCCTCCCAGATTATGGCACTTGCATTTTATGCCTCAGGTGATGCATCTTCTCAACAGACATGGCCAGGAAGCTTCCTGCAGGAAGCAATTACAGAATTGAACTCACCCAAACAAAACCCCCACAACAATAACAAGTTGAGATGTATGTCAAAGCCTCAATTTTTCTCTCTACTACACCTAGAACCTGCATCAGACCAAAACACATCAGCAGGAGCAGACTTTGCTCTTCTCCAGGTGCTGCCTGAGCCTCCACCAGTGCTGGCAGCTCTCTGGGCTAGCCCAGAGGCTCCAGTTAACCAAGGAGGTCAGCATAGACCAGTTGTCCTATTTAGACTGAATCAACCAGTTCCATAAAGGAAGTGGTGCTGGTTACACCAGTGCAGACTGGAGCCTGGGAGCACCATTTTCAGCCCTGGAAAGCAGAGGCTTCTGTCGGCTCAGAGCCTGCTAAAAAGCTTTGTTTTTCCTGCCCTACCTGGCAGCTACACACACAGCCAGCTCCATAATCCCCAGCAAAGCACATCTCAGCTGCAGCTTAATCTGAACTTCTACTTCAGCTCTCACCGGCAGCTCAAGTGAAAATGAAAAACAACTGATAAAAGAAACCCCACAAAATGCAGCAGGTGGTGAAGGGGCCAGAGGCAGGGAATGCAACTGGAAAGAGCAATGCACTGCTAGCTCTGTGGTGGCAAACATTAATTGCTTTTTAAGTATTCCAGTGCTCTCCTTCCCCAGTGGCTGGTAACTGCAGAATTTCTGCTCATTCTCCAGCAGCAGTGGAGCAGAGGGAAGCCAAGAGTGTGTCAGCCAAGCAAGCCCAGGGACTGAGCACCCACAGACTGACCCCACAGGGGACAGCAGGAAGCTTCAGTGACCTTGAGGCTGCTGACATTTCTTTTGAGTACCATTGCAGGGCAAGTCTACCAGGTCACCTCAGCCATTTCTGGGGGAATCTGAACCACTGGTGCTAGGTGAAGACATATCTTGAGTTTCTACTCTATTCAAGTGCACAACTTGCTTCTGATCAGAGATATGGGTAGGAAGAAGCATAAACAAGCACAGCCCAGATGTTTTGCCCCAGCTTCAACTACATTTCTGAGGTTCTAAAGTACAAAGGAATGACCTTCTCCTCTGCCCTGCAGCACCCATGATACAGTCACTTCCAGCTCCCAGAGATGAGCCCCACTGCCTGCCAGCACTCCTCGTGCTATCGACACCCTCATAACAAAGCCAACTTTGTGCATCCCTCTGCTGCTTTGTGACCTGGAGAGGCCAGGATTGGTAAAGCAGAGCCACCACCAGGTCCCATCCATCAGCTGTATCATCTACAAATGCTCCCATCCCCTCTCTACAACAGTCCTGAGCCAGCAATAGGCTTTAGGATCGGCCCCCTCAAGCCTTCAGCAGATCCCCTCCATGGGAATCTCACCCAGCACCACGCATATGATCCCACAGCAGCCACAGAAGAGTAAGTAAATAACCTGTCTTAGCTACACTTTCCTCCAGATGGGCAGGAATTGGTGCTGCCATTTTCACTGGCATTGCCAGGAGTCACTTTCTGGCACTGCAGTATCTTTGATGGGAACTCAGAGAAAGGGGTGAAGGAAATCATGCCTCATCCTGCCTTTCCATAGCCAAGCCTCTTCATGAGGGAGGGGAAAAAGCAGCATCTTTAACATAGGAAAAAGGAACTGCTGCTACAGCAGCACAGACAACCTCGCCTTCCACTTCTCACAGCACCCAAAGGGATGTTGTGGGTGGGATGATCTGAGGGCTGAACGCTGTTGGTGCTCTCAAGCAGACAACCAGGCATGTTGTGAGCAAGAGGGAACTGAATCCCAGACCACTCCTCCAAAGGAAGAGGGAAAAGCAAGTCCCCTGAAGCCTGTGGCAGGGCCACATCTGTGGCCACTGTGCCGTCAAGCCACTAGGGTGTGACAAAACGCCACCGAGGGGACACAGACAACCACCCACCCCATCACCACGGGGGTGCTGAGGAGCAAAAAGCCATCTGGGGTACAGGAGAGACACTTCAGGGGCAGTGGCCAACAACACAACACACGTACTGCAGAAAGGAAGCTCTTATACCTTCACACACACTGCCCTGTTTCCTCAAAGACCCAATTCCAAGCCCTCCAAAAATCAATGAGATAACAAGGAGATGAGTTGCAGCCAATATAGATTTGTCAAGAGCAAATCACATCACTCCCATCTATCTCCCTCCTCCAAGAGCCTAACAGACTTTGGGCACAGCACTCCCTCTCAGACACCTCCACTCCAGTAAAGCTTCTGACAGTGCCCAGTGTGCCATTCCCATCAGCAAGGGGAACGTGGTCTTAAGAAAAACAGTGACAGGGCAGGCACAAAACTGCTCAGAGAGCCATGTGTAAAGAGCAGATATCAGCAGTCTCCTCTGCTACAAAGGCAGAGCCTATCGACAAACAGGATTTTGTAGGAACCTGTCACACACCTGCCCTCTTCAGAGCTTTTGCTACTGACCTGGATGAAGGAGCAAAAAGGAAACTTATTAAATTCACAGGTTGCATGGAGGTGGGAAGAACTGCAGGTTATTTTAGAAAACAGGATTAGAAAATGTTGGTAACTCAAGAAATCATCTTCTTTTTTCCAGGGCAGATACAAGGGCCAGATTTTTCTCTCCAGCAGGAATAATCAGCTGTCCAAGAACAAGTATCCAAATAGAAAGAACAAGTCTTCAGGGTCTTGCTTCACTACTCTTGCACATCAAGGGTTACTGATGCTGTAAGGAACTGAGGCCTTTTGCTCTTAACCCTATGACAGTTCCATGTAGGGTTCAAGACACGTTGCATTAGGCAGGCATCAGAGATCCCTACCCTAGCAGCTTGCAAACACCATCAGTATAAAGCTCAAAGGCCCAGAACAGGATCAGAAGACATGAATTCCCACTCCCAGGCTGCTCTTTATCTCCTGCATCACTGTCACCTCATTGCAACTGGCACACGGAGCGCCTCTTGCGAGAGCAGCTTTCAGCAGGGAAGGCATTGCTGTGCCAGCGGCACATCGTGCTAATCATGACAGCCAAGCACAGGCTGCATCCGACTGCTGTGCACGCCATACATGTTTCATCAAGTTGTCCCAACTGCCTGCTCAAGCCCTCCCCATAACTGGCTGCACCCAATTCTGCTGGCAAGTGTCCTTCCTCTTCCCCTGTGATAATTCACACCATTTTAACCTGTAGACTCTGCAAGTCCTCTGCAAGACAAGGACCTCCCATCTCCAGTTGGGGTTGCCACTGGAAACAAGCAAAGCACAACTGCCCCACAAGAACAATGAGCCAGCATTTCCAGATGTGGTCTTTTTATGGAAAACCGTGGCCAAGCCCCTGCAATGAGCTACATTTTAAGCCTGAGGGGAACAGACACTCGCAGCCATTCTCCACATGATCCTTGGGCTTTCCCCTTTGACTGTACATTTGGTTTATCTCATTGTGAGCTGGTGTGGAACTGGACCTTGCAGCCCTGGGAACTCTGATGTTCCAGGTAAATTCATTCACTGCCAGAGCAAGAAAGGAGAGTTTCCAAATAAGTGACATTTCTTTTCCTTTGGCAGCAATTGCAGGGAAAACTGCAAAGTAGCAGGGGATTGATCTGGCTCCTGTGGAGGTGACTAATGCGAACACAATCCCACGGCTATGGCAGAGGAGTAGATGGCATTGCCCTGCACAGCTGCCTCGGTACAGAGACACTTCCCTCACACGTAATGGAGGGAGGGAATCCTTGTACCACACTCCCCACATGTACATCTCCCAGGGACACATTTTGCCACACACTCCAAGAACCCAGAATGGGAAGCAAACCCTTGAAATGAAAGCACGAGAATCAGGTCAGGGAAGGGAAGTCAGCATTGGACTTCAGGTTCAGAAGCACCCAGTCAGCTGGCAAAACCCCCTCCACTGGAGCATCAGCCAGACCACGGGCTTTTAGCACCCTGTGAAGCATGACTGAATGCAGTCTTATCCCTCCAAAACGAAGTCTGAAACAAAGCATTGAAGCAAAAATTATAGTGACACCCAGGGTCATCCCAGGGCAGGTCTCTTCATGGTGAGGGTCAAGACAATCCATGTATCAGGAACTTGACCAAATTTAAAGAAAGGTTCAAAGAAGAGACAAAGTGGGTGAACTGGCTTGTATTTATTACTCACCACAAAAGACAGCAACAAGATAAAGCCATAAAAGCAAGGCATTAGCACCCCTATGATCAGCATCAATCTGTGAGGATCTGCCATCTCTCTCACTAGTACTTACTGTGGTTTCTCTCCTGAAGGATGGGCTGTGCATGTACACTCTCTTTCAGACTGAAGGCTCACAGCACTGACAACCTTGGCACAGTCAGGTGAGGCGCCACAGCCTGCCACTGCATTTTCTCCCTCAGAAGAGACTGGGCATCATTAACATTGCCAAAAAGCCCATGAAGCTTAAACTAGGATTATCATCTCTTCTGTCATTCTCACAGATGCCAACACCACAAGGGTGCCCTAGAATTTACACAAGATCAGCTGGGAACTCAATGGAAGGTACAGGCTATGTAAATTCATCTCAAAAATGGCCCTGAGCACTGGAAGGCAGGGCTAGTGTGCCACTGGCACAGTCAGTTCAGTTCTTGGCTCCCTCACATCCCTTGCTGCCATTAAACTCCACGCCAGAGCGCCTGTGATCCATACTATTAACACCAGCATGTCAGCTCATTCCCGCCTGAGAACAGCGGCACAGCCACAGCTATTCAAGCCTTTTGCCACCTCTCAGAAAGACCACAGCAATCTGACAGCCCTGAAGTGTGTAAGAAGCTCTATCTGAAATATGCTCTGCACCCTGAGTGCTCTGTAATCCCATTACCACACTGGGCTGGTTGGTTGCCTCTCAGCTCCAGGAGAAATCTGACTCAAGGCCTCGGCCCTCACATCCCTGTGGCCTCAGCAGAAGAGGCAAGGCTGCTTCCCAGGATGGAGTCAGCATGGAACACCACAGAGTGCCACAGGATCCCAAGGGCTGATCCCATCTATATGCAGCAGAACCTCCTCAGCCCCTGCTGAGCTGTTGCTGCCCCCCTGGGGCACAGTTACCCGATATCACCGGCTGCAAACAACTGGGTTTCTTTGTGCTACCTGACAGAAATGCACCATGACATGGATTTAAAGGTAAAATCCTAGAACATGACTTTCCACTGTAGGTACTTAACCCCTGGGATGACACTGAAATATCCAGACCCTGACAGATGCAGGCACATTCACTGTCACGCACAACTCAAGTATCTCAGATAGACACCCTTAGAGCTTAGGAAGCTCTGTCTGCAGCCTACGCTAATGGTGAAGAGCTTATAAATTCTCAGTCAGCCTGTTCAGCCATATCAAATAAGCATGGGAGTTGTTTGGTTCCTTTGGAACAGGACTGGGACAGGTTGTTCAGAACAGGACAGGTATTAGAGACATGAAAGGGAGAGGTGGGCTCTCCAGTGCAAGCAATGACTATCACGGCATGAAGTGACAGATAAGGTGTCTGTGCCTCTGCTGAGCTCATACAATTCCCCTATGGCTTCACTCCCTCATCTGTAAAGACAAGGATAACTTGGCTCACCTATCAAATTCCTATTTGCATCAGCTAAAAGGAATAAAGGTCTGGTCCCATGAGGTTCTGATTCACTCTGCTGAAGGTGCCTTATTCTTTTACGACAAGTTAATGGGAGCTGTGGCACAAAGCAATCCACCTTGTTTGGACGTGCAGGAGCAGATGACTTATGAAGAAAGGCAGCCTCAACACCTCACCCTGCAGACTCCCAAACAGTGCTATAGACCTTTTCTTTACCTGCCTCTGCCAATTTTCACCATGAGCTGTATTGCTTTATTATCACCTCTCTAAGGCTCCTCCACATGCTCCAAAGCTCATCCTAGACTACCTAAACACCAGCCAGGGCAGGCAGAGAGCCATTAGCACTGCGGTGCTGTTACTGCTGCTGCCTGGGCTGGAATTAATGCTGCTCAGCCACGGCACAGTGAAAATATTGACTTTCCAGCTAATCAAACCAAATTCCATGAAAGCTACAACTTCAAACTTCGAAAAAAATCCATCAATGATTCATAAATATTTGAAAGTGCCAGATTGATTGCATCTGGATTACTGCAGCAGAGGGAGCTGAGGTTTGGCTGAGGAGGAAATGAACGAGGCAGCTGCTCAGACCTTGATGTCATGGATTACCCGGCGCTCCCAGGACTGCATGGACCTCCCCAGACTCAGAGGAACAGCTGTGTTATCTGTGCTGATGCAGCCCCACTTGATGCAGAGTGCCCAGCCTGCAAGTAGGATGTACCAATCCAACTGCTGGCAACGTGAAGATTAGAAGCCTAATAACCTGGCTGTTAAATTTCTGACTCTGAAACAAAAAAGTAATATAGATACAGATATTCCAAACTCCTCCACCCATTGCCTAACCACTAACAAGGTTGTTGGCATTCCCACAACATGCCAACCTTTAGCTGATCTCCAGGGAAGCAAGGGGATATGTTAGCCCGGCCTTCCCTCCACCCAGCCCAGCCCTTCCATCTTCATGCCATTCAGCCAGACAAGGAGGGGTGTTTTATTTTCCCAACAACCTTTCCAAGGGGAACAAATTCCAGGAAATTATGTAAAATGCAACAAGTCAAAATGATGTTTTTACTTCACCCCACAGAGAAGCTCCAACTTTTCCCACAAAAAAGAAAATTAATCTGCTGTCTAATTCCAACTTGGACGGGGGAAACTTTTTGTAAAGAAACACAATAAATAGCTTTGGTTGTACTGCAGACAGTCTTTGCTGCACAGAAGTTGGTTTGCAAAGCCACTGCAGGCTGCCTTTGTCCTCCAAATCTCTGGAGCTACATTTGTACACAAAAGAAGCCAGCACAAAGTCCTTGCCTGTGAAACCATATATCCAGCTCTTGAAATCAAGAGGGGAAACAGAGGCCTACAAATCTTACTCTGAAACATGAAACTCTCCTTCATGAGCAACTGATGTGAGGAGAGTCCTTCAGGGCAGGGCAGACAGGTAAGAGAACAGGACCAAGGCAAGTTCAGGGCACTGTGTTCAGCCCCCTCTCCTATGACCACCTCATTCCTCAATGACTGTCCTGGCAGGAAGCACAAATGCTGACTGAAGTGCTCCTGTGATTTCAGCATTCAGAGCCTCCTCTCCATAATCCTCTCTGTAATCCTGTAAGCTAACGTGGTGCAGCTTCCACTGCAGCCTCTCCCTTGGTGGGAGCACTTACAGCTCCACAGGGTCTGTGGAGAGAGCTGGGTGAGCACAGCCTCTGCACCTGCACAAGCCTGGTCTTTGTACAAGACAAGCAGTAATCCCCAGAGGCTGATAGTACTCTGACACTCCAAGGGACCCAGTTTTCCCAGGAGTACTCTATCTACTCCCACATGGAAAGGCATAGGCATGAAAACCTTATTTCACCAAGTCAGGTACCTCACGTCCATGGTGTGCACACAGGGTGCAGTGCAGACACGCTGATGGCAAGGGCTGTCCCCCACCATAAGGGAGAAATCTGCTCCTGATCCTTTATGGAGATCAAGCTCCCAGAGTCTGCCAGCTGCTTGACCACAGACCCTGACAAGAAGGGAAACACTTAGCTGCCAGCCTTCTGCAATTTCTAATCCCCACCAAGCTCAAGATCTGGGCTAAGGGCCCTCCCTGGCATTAAACTCTTGGCCAGGGCACCTCAATACTCAAAACACTGCTTGCACTGGTTGATTGCTGTCTGGGGTTAAACCACAACACACTGAAATAAGGAAATTAAACCATGCATTTCTTTCTCACCACTGAAAATAAACTGAGGCCCTAAGATAGTGGTTCTAAACACAAGATTAGAAAACATTCCTTGCCCATAAGCTTCCTGGAGCAAGCCTTCCCGCCTTCATTCCAGATAAAGATACCTTTGACACAACTCACTCTACAGCACTGTTGGTTCCTCCCCAAACATCTAAGAATAGTCTCATGCTCTATGCATTTAAAGATTTTTCCCTAATCAGGAAAGAAACGGGATAATCACTTGAAGTAGTTTAATGAACTAGTTAAGAATAATGAAAACCTCAAGTTTATTTGGCAGGCATGGGCACATACCTTGGTCTGACCCTCAGTGCTCACAGGGAGTTTGAGGGCAGAGCTGCCCGTCAGTTCTGTGCCACTGCAGTGCCAGAGATTGGGGTTCCCAAATCATAAACGAGCATCACAACTACCACAACTGCCAGCAAAGCAGCAAACACACCCATACTGCTCTGCCTGGTTTTCTGCTGCAGCTGCCTTGGCCTGTGACACTGCCTTGTAAGAGACTGCATGAGCAGGAAGAGAAGAGGTCCCTGATAGTGCCCCACAACCAACAGGTCCAGCTGCTTCTCCAGCCCTGCTGCTGCACATGCACATCATTTCTTGCCACCCTCCCCATCCTCACTCCCAAGGCTGAAATAGTTTCTTATGAAAATCAGAAGATCTCCAGTTTAAGAATTGGACTCCAGTTTAAGTAAAAGCTATTTAAAAAGAAACCTGTCCTTGTGAGTTTGCTCATGGAAATCAATGGCATGCTAGCAGATGTACTAAATATCCCCCAAAGTGCACGTGTCAGTGCATTTCTTCCTTCAGAGATCATTAATGGCTCATGACCAAGGTCAGGAGTCAAGTCTAAGACTTTGCTGCTGATACAGAGGAAGGCATCTTTGCAGTGACACAGGGCACAACCTGCCCAGCTAATAGACTCACAGGAACTCGACTCCCAGACCTCATCCATCCCCTAATTTATAAATAATAAATTGCCATTTTAAAGCTGCTGTCTAGGAAGAGTATCCTAAGCCTTCGCCACCCCTTGGAGAGTGCAAACACAACGACAAAACAACTGAAACACATAGCAGATTAAAACAGCCGTAACTAAAATCAGCTTCAAAGCCAGAATAAAAGCCAAGCACACCACCAAAATCTTCTGGACGAAGAAAGGTTTTTCGCAGAGAAAGCCTAAAATGGGAAGGCCTAGGAGCAGCCCCCCCTCCCCCCGGCCTCCACAAGGGAGGGCACTCAGTCACCATAGAGACAAAGCACAGGCACGATTGTTCTTGTCCCCACTCTGCAACCTGTCTCCTCCGAGGCTCCGGAGCAGATGGCAGCTGCGAGCAGGGGAAGGAGGGACTGGTGAAATGCTGCATGTAAATAAGACAGCCAAACACTTTTGCTGTGTCTCGGCGGCAGCCGAGCAGGGCTATTAGGAGGCTGCTGCAGGCGAGCGGCTCGGCAGCAGTAATGAGCTGGCCACGAGTGACTGATTCCGTGTCAAGGTTGGGCGGTATCGATCAGCTGCGCGGCTGCAGCCGTGCCACTCCGGCAGAGACGCCGGCTGATGGATCGCCTGCAAGGCCACGGCACCAGGGGAAGGCAAGGGAGCACAGCGTCCCAAGAGGGGCCAGGACAGCGCCGGGACTCGGGGCAGGAGCCATCCCAAATCCTGAGCTTCTGCCTTGTTTCAGAAGCAAATGAAGATGTTCCTTTTGCTGCTGTCCTGATAGCCTCAGGAGTATCTTTCCGGCCCAAATTCCTATCTGGGTCTGGAAGCAGGGAACAGAAATAGCTTTGCTTCTTTGGAGAGATGTATGATTTGAAGCACAGCAGCCACAGTCCTGTTGGATACTCCTCCCCATGGACAGGGTAGGGAAGGTGAAGAGGCAGATGAACGCTGCCATGCTTTGACACAGGACACGCTGGGTCCCTGCAGCTTAGACTGTCCTATCACTGCCCCAGCCAAGAAACAGGGGTTCTTTCAGGAGCCTCACCTTGTTTCCCAGGCATTCAGAGTATCTGGTACTTTGTTTGTTTCCTTTATACCTGAGGAATTTTTCCACCTTAAAATTACCTCAGGCAAGGAACCTGTGTATCTCCTGGGCTTAGCCCACTGTTCCAAGAGAAGGGAACAGCTCTGCAGCTCTCAGACAGACTGGTGCAGCTTCTCAGTGCATGTTTGGTACCCAAAGCAGCATCAGTTGGTCCCTCCACACAGAGGCAAGGCCAAGCCTTCCGCACAGCTACATCAGCACACCCCTGCCCAGGGTGAGAGGAGCAGGAACAAACATCCACTTGGATTGCATTATCACAGCAAGGCCTTGATGGGTCTGGGATGCAAAGGGCAGCCTAACAGCATGTGGAGAGCATCCCTTGGAAGAGAGGAGTATTTCCATTCCTGGTGCTAACTAGTGCACCACATCTCAGCTCAGCTTGCAGGGCCTGGGGGTTTGAGATGAAGGGTCTGCCCACGATCAGTCATTAGACTGGCCACCAGCAGTTATGGATTTCTCTGGGTTTATGCTCTTCCACCTCTCCCTTATACAGCCTAGAAAGACTAGCAATAGTCACAGCTCAAAGACTCTATTTAAAGGCTGCCTTGAGGACTAGAAGTTAATTTTAAAACTAACTGACCTAAGCTCTCTGCCATAGTACCTCAGGAGGAGTCTGGAAGGGTGGGGTTACTGCTAATGCTTGTCTAGAAAGTGTGTGTTTTACCTCCCAGCTCTTTTTTCTCATTATTAATGTCAAGGTTTTTTAACAAAATTTGTCTTGGTCAATTAACTCAGACGGGGATGCTTGTAACATTCCAAATAAAGCCAACCACATCCTGCGCTCAGAAAGATGAGTGAGCATGGCTCAGGAAACAAGGGAATGACAAGGGCAAGGCATGACTCACACCTACCCACTCCCACATCCTGGAAAACAACCCACCCCACCAGCCTGGCAAGGACACCGAGACACCAACAGGCTCCTGCTCTCCCCACAAGAGTTCTCTTTGCTGTCCTACACGCCAAGGCTAACAGCTGCCTGTGGCACAGAAGATAAAAAGCCTATTTTGAAGTATATTTGCCCGGTGGATCTATCACAACAAAAGCATCACACAGACACTTGCAATGACACTGTTGCACACTAAAAACAGAAAGAGAGATTCCTTTTCATAGGGAGGTGTTATTTGTGCATCAAAATATCTCTTGGTTTGACTTTTATCAATTCAATTACAGTACATTGAAATTTAAGGTATAGTCAGACCGACCAGGGCCATGAGGGGCCACCCAGTATCTCTGCAGCTGGGTAAGAATCACACTGGGGAAGCTGGGGCCAATTCCCTCGGCTTTCAGTAGGTACGCTCTGCATGGGTTTTTTCCCTTGCCTGGATGACCATTCCTGTGCAATTGGAAGGCAGTGACTGGCTGGCACCTAAGAGGGATGGAGGCAGAACTGTATTAATTCTTGACTGCTGAGTGAGTATGCTTCCGTTCCCAAAAACACCTCAGGCTGTTCCCAACTGAAAAAACATTGTTTCTATATCAAAGCATCCAAGTATTTCCCTAAACTATATCATATCCAAGAGAAAGGATTAGTTCCAGGGAAACCTGGACAAAAAAGTAATTTAGATCTTCTTCATAGATCTCAAAGTGTTTTGACTATCAGAAATTCATCTCTCAGCTGAAAAAACCTTTTACCTAACTCCTCTTGAATTTAGGGTGCTCACAGAAGCTGTACTTTCACATAAATAGAAGTCATTGTACAAATAGCGAGGCAAGATTTTTGAAAGCCATCATCTGAACTCACTACTTTTTCCAAGGAACACATTCACAAGTATATTTTTTGCTACAGGAATTATAGCACATGTCATTTCCAACCAGAACACGCACTACCCATCTCAAAGCTGAGATATGGACAGAGCAGGCACAAAACCGTGGGTGCCAGGGGCAAGAATCGCCTCCAGCCTCCCCCCAGGCCTTCCTCATCAAGTCAACTGCTAATGAAGAGCTCGTAACCACCCATTATCTTAGGGGAGCAGCCCCCACAGGCCACGTGGGCAGGGCAGACCTGACCTTGCTTCAGACTGTCACCTGGAATGACAGGCACAATGGGACAGGAGAGGGAAGACTCCAGCAAGCACCAAGATCGGCAAGGGATGGGGCTACATGGAGAAAAGCAAACTGCTGGTGACCACGATGAGAGCACAGGTAAATGTCTGGTTTAGGTGAGTATTTATTCACACTGCCTCCACAATTTCGTATTCCAATCAATGGAATAAGGGCTGCTCTACACATTTTTTTTTTCAGGCCAGAGATCACCTAAAAGGTCTCAGTAGACATCAACTCTTGCCAGCCACAGAGGAGAAATCCCAGGGCACAGGTCCAGACCATACCACTTTTGGCCATGCAAAGCCCACTAAAATTCCACCCCCAACCTCCCTGTTCAATGCCAGCCCCTCCAGCAGCTTATTCATGCCCTCATGACAGGTTTGCACAGCTCTCTGTGCTGCTGCAGCTACCAGCTTTCAGTGGAACCAAGGGAATCATGTAGGGCCTTCTCGAGCTGCCGTCACAACAAACCACCACAGGCATACGTCCCTACTCAAAACACTTCCGTATGTGCTCCCTTGTTCAGGATTACCAATCCCAGCAATATTCCAGCTTTGCACTGCTCATGCCTGCACAGGCCTGTGCTGACTTCTGGGGTGTCTCTTTGCCACAACACACCTCAGTCAGTCCCTTGCAAGGCCACCGCTGTGACATCCCATCCCAAGAAGCAGCCTGCTCACAACTGAACTGCAAACCACGTCAGTTCCATTATCTGTACCAGAACACATGAAACACTGTAGCTAATAAAAAAAATGCCAGTCTCCAACTCAGCAGTGCAGAAAAATACTTGCTTTCATTTGCAGTACAAACTAGAACCTGAAGGAAAGCAAGACCGATTTCTACTAATTAGAATCATAGAATCCCAGACTGGTTTGGGTTGGAAGACACCTTCAAGATCGTATCATTCCACACACCCTACCACAGGCACAGACACCTTCCTCAAGTTGCTCCAAGCCCCATCTAACCCGGCCTTAAACACTTCCACGGATGGGACAGCCACAGATTCTCTGGGCAACCTGTGCCATGGCCTCACCAAAATTCTCTCCCTTTTAGCTCACTCAACAGGGATGTGGGAACTACACAGGGCAGAACAGGAGCCGTGGCTGCTGCACAGCTGTGGCAGGTAAGTCAAGAAACAGCTGAAGCCGGTTACTGTGCTCATCCAGCAGCCCAAGAAAAGAGTTTTCAGGATGACCTTTCATTAGTGAATCCTGCTTTGGGCTGCACAGCCCACCTGTGCTGGATGGCAACAGCCAGCTCCCCAAATCCTTGCTGGTGTAACTGAGGGCACAGCACTACATCCCACAGCTGTGATCCATCACAGCCCACCTGACCCAGCACACACAGGCACTGCCTGTGTCTTTCTGCCGGCTGATGCCCAATGCTGCAGATCAGAGGTGGGATCAATACCGCACTCCTGCTAAAACCAGCGTTGAGGCCAACGATTTGACGCTGACTAGAAACAGAAGTAAAACTGACCTCATCGATTTTCATTTTCCAAGCAAAGGCAGTGAGTAAGAAGCAGACTAGCAGTGCCAAGGGCAAAAGACTAATTTGGTGGGGGTTTTCTAATTATTTCACATTTAATATCCATGTTCCTGATCCCACTGAGATTTAAGATTTCTTTGGGCCTACACACTTGCATAAGGTTGTGTGTGCATTTAAGCGACTGTAGGATCTAAGCCCAACTTTTTACTTATCACTAGGTAAGCAAATTTGCTTAATAGGAATTTTAATTTACCATTATCCCTTTAAAAATGTATTTTTTCTCTGCTAAATTGTAATAAATTAGCCTAACAGCAATCATTTATATTTTTTATCATCTTAGAAGCATCTCAATACATTTTTACCAACCACAGCAGTCCAGTGAAGCTAAATCAACTGCCACATGTAGATCTTGCTGGGTTCAGTTTGAAGATGGGGTCTTTACAGTAGAAAGCTTGGATTTTTCACTATCTCACTGAAAAAACATATTTATAATTTCAAGTGGGAGGGAAGACGCACAGGAGCTCTGCAAGAAGAGTTTAATCTGGTGAAAGGAAGAATTCTTTCAGCAGATTTTGTACCCTGCCCACCTACCCACCCTCCCTGCCACCACATATCAGGAAATTCACACACAGCAAGCCCAGCCCTTCCAAGGATGCTGACACAGCCTCCTGCACACCTGGGCGTTGGTACACAGGTACCAGTGCCTGCCCCTGCACCACACCAGACCATCCCAGCTACAGAGGTGGGCGCTTCTCCCAGTGCAGAGATGCAGCAGACTCAGCCCAGGCACAAGAGCCCAGGCCTGCCTGGATCCTTGGTGCTGGTTTCAACAGACAAGGACCAATCCTGGAAAAATCTGTGTTTCACAAGGACTACAAAGTTTTAATTTGAGGCCTGCCTGCTTCCCAAACTCCCTCCCCAAATGCAAAAGGGTATTATCCCCTGAGAAGAGGCTGGGGAGGTGACAGACACTAACCAGGAAGGCATCTCCAAACCGGAGCCCTAAAATGTTTCTATTTTGGCACTCCTCCTCTCCACCATAACCTGCAGCATGTATCACAACCCATTTCACTCCCAAAACTATCCCTGGAGCAACACTACTGCAAAGGCAGGGAGGGGAAAGAACAGCGATGCCTAAAGAGGACCTGAGGCTGATCCAGGGTGGCACAGGAAAAAACACGCTACCTCTCCCCAAAACAGCCATGCTGTTGTCCCCTCTCCCCAGCAAACCGAGCTGGTCACTTGAGTGCAGCTGGATAGTAACGAAGGACCTGGGTAGAAATAGATTTTTGATTCTGCTTGGCTGTGGACTGCTGGAGCCAGGGTCATTAGCTATGCACGGCAAGCAGGCAGCACTCTCTCATTAGCAGGCCACTCGTCTGCTCCAGCCACCTACATTATTGGTTCAAAGGAGTGTGCCCAGCCATTATTGCCCTCTCCAGAAACTCAGCCTAATTGGCTTAGGGAAAGTACAGGTTAAGAGCATGAATGGCTCTGCAGCTAGCACAGTTTTGCCAAGTCATGATTTTATGAGTTCAGGGAATTGCATATCCTCAGGTCCTGGAATCTTCAGCACTGCTGCATCACTTTCTGCATCAACTAAAGGGGACAGGATGGTTCTAATCCCCATGGCTACAGGGGGAAAGAGTGGTCCTTTAATGGCTGTAAGCCAGATGGAACAAGTTTACAAGTTTTTTCTCTTTATTCTTTGAATTTCCAGGCCATTCCCCAGGGAAGAGTTGGTAATATAACTTCCACAAATGTGGAAAAACAAGCATGTTTGCTCTGCACCGAGGAAGCAGCCAGCCCCAGAGCCCACTGCCCCAGGCAGTGAAGCTCTCTGTCCTCTGAAGCCACAGCACAGGCAGAGCCCCCCAGTGCCACAGAACCTCTGTCCCCAGGCACCAGCCCCCAGCCCAAACCCACCCCTGCCTACAGGGCTGGTGTCATTCCATCCATCCTCACAATCCAACTCGAGGGGAGGAACGAGGGCTAGGAGAGCCCCTTCTCCAGCCACAACCACCACCAAAAATACACCCAGCAAAGCATACCTTCAGTTCCTGAGCCATTCCTGTTCAAATGATCAAACATCCATAGTTCTCCTCAGGCTTTTGCAGAGGTTTCTCTCCCCTGAAGCAACACATCAGAACTGTTCCCCCAATTCCTCCTTGCTTGCACACCTCTCCCCAGTGCCCAGACTACCTCAGCTCCTCTGGTCAGCAAGGTTATTAGCTCGTTACCAGTTCCAGGTGCTGCAATGCTCACCTGATGAGCCTCCCTGTTGGTGCCACCTGTTTGCAATTATCAGGGATGAGTCAGGGACATTACTGGTGGGCTACCCCTGCCCTGCACTTGCTATTACCTGAAACTTGGGCACTAATGCATCTCAGCTGCTTGCTCCTTTCCAAGCCTCTTGAAATCCTGACTGGATTTCAACCTTGCAGCTCAAATTCACAGAACTGGTGAGGTTTGCCCAGTTCCCTGGAGCCTGTACTCTAGGCAGACACTCGACTTGGTGTTTTGTTAGGGGTTACGATTTTTCCTTTTGTTTCTCTCATGGAATTTTGTCCCATTTGTTGATAAGAGACAATAACAACCAGTACCAGTATTTAAGAGAGACAAAAGATGTACTCGTGAAGGAGGGGGACGAGTGCACTTGGCTGCACTTCTCTTATCTGAGGGGTTTCTCCTGGAGGGGCAGAGATACAGTGAGATTTGGGCTGGGGAAAAGGGGGCTGGATGCAGCTCCTCGCTCTCTTGCTCTCTCGGCATCAGAGGGCAAGCAGGCTGCGGTCGCTGTGGGGAGAATTTGCCACCACTGTGAGGCTCTTTCTCCTGCTGCCTTCTCCTACCATGAATAAAGCTCTGCACTGGAGCCCTACCTCACTGTGGGGGACCCTTTCACTATCTGCCCAGGTACCTCAGGGGAAACCCCGAGCCCTTTCCCCCTCCAGGGGAGCCTCTCCTGGCCGTGTTGGGGAGCTGGGCCGCCGCTGCCCAGCCCCGCTGATTCTCTGCCACTGCTCCGGGATTTTTGCTACGCTGTGGCCGCGCACCCCCTGCCTGCCGGGACACCCCGCGGCTCCTGCCGCAGCTGCCGAGTCTCTGCTGCCCCGTGCTCGCTGCCCCGGCTGAGCCCGCCCCGCCGCTCCGGCTGCCGCCCCGGGCTCCTGCTGCAGCCCGCCTTTGCCTCCGGCCCGCCCGCCATGGCCGCCTGAGGGCAATGAGCCGCGCCACAGCGCCCCCTGCAGGCGCGGGCAGCTCCCGCCCGGCCGGGAGCCAGCAGCGCCCCCTGGCGGCCGCGGGCGGAGCTGCAGCGAGGGGCGGGAGCGGCGGGCTGGGGCTCGCTGCCGCTGTGGGTGTGCGGTGCGTGAGAGATGTGAGTGTGTGAGCGATGTGTGAGCGATGTGTGAGCGATGTGAGTGTGTTACCGATGTGCGAGCCATGTGTGAGCGTGTGAGCGATGTGTGAGCGATGTGAGTGTGTTACCGATGTGCGAGCCATGTGTGAGCGTGTGAGCGATGTGTGAGCGATGTGTGAGCGATGTGTGAGCGATGTGAGTGTCTTACCGATGTGCGAGCCATATGTGAGCGATGTGTCCATGTTACCGCTGTGTGTCCGTGTCAGCGCTGTGTGTCCATGTCAATGCTGTGTGTCCATGTTACCGCCGTGTGTCGGTGTCAGCGCTGCCGCTGTTCGTGTCCGTGTGTATGCAAGCAGGCACACAAACAGATCTGTTATTCCTTTTCCCAGAGCTTCGCCTGAAAGCCCCTTAGTTTCAAAGTTACAGTAATTCGCAGGGAAGGGGGTCACACTCTCCATTCCAAGGGAGGCTCCCATCTTCCTTGGCAGCCCCCTGTCTTTCAAACCAAGACAGTGTTGTTAGGGGTCTGTTTGAACCTTCAGAACAAGTCCAGGCTGAGTTGATCTGCTGAGAACTCAAGCAGACTGAAATGGATGGGAGAACTGGCACTGTCGAGCTCATCTTGCAGCCTATTTCTTGCATCATTCTGATAAAATTCCCCGTAAATTGCTAGAAGAAACTTAATGTTTTGCATTGACATATGACGCAGAGGAGTGTTTCTAGGGATTTTTTGATAGCAATGGTCACACAAACTTCCCTTTGCTTCTTGCAATAGCCAATGTCTCACTCTCTAGCTAGAGAGCAATATATAATACAGGCCTTGTCCATCTTTCTAGAGCAGATCAGAAATTTTTCATCAACAATTGCTTACCACCAAAATAAAATGATCAATTGTATTCATTTAAATCAACATATCTCAGAAAATACTAATATCACATAGACGGTTCCATAGCCTTTCCATTTAAAAAAATGAAACAAAGCATTTTAAGCAGTCTAAAACACCTTCTTCAAAATGATTTTTCCAAACAAAATCATTTGGTTGGCATTTTAAAAATACTGGCAAGCTGCAAAGGCTGAAATAGAAATGATATGTTTAATTTTGGAATAACATATGCTTCATCAGAATTTTTAACATTCATTTCGGAGTCAAGAGAAAAACTGATGCCACAGACTTTCTTGTCAAGAGGAAAACTCACTTCTTTGCTAGTCCTAATATTTATCACTTCTGCTCAGTGTTAACAAAATGCAGAAATACTTTTCACTTCCCGTGTGAATGAGGGGAGCTCTGTTACACAGCTGCCATGCTCCAGCCCAGAGGCAGCTGCACTTCAGCCCTCTGCGAATCCCTCATTCCATGGTAAAGGCTTTGGCTCTGGAGGTGACAGCAGCCCCCTGGATTTCACGACTGGCCAGAGCAGCGAGCAATAGATCAGCGTTGCTGTCACACTGCTGTCAGTGCCTGGCTGTTGGCGGGCAAAGCGATGGATCCGCTGGGGCTGAATTAATTGAATCCCAATCCTACAGGCATCCTCCAGAGACAGGAGTTGGACACAGCTACCCATGCCTTTGGCACAGGAGTGCTGCTTTTGTTTGAAAGCACCTCTTTCCCAGAATATGTTTAAAAGTGATTAGCAATTGGCAGGTAAACGAGCAACTGAAAGCTTGGTTATTCACTGTAATTCAAATCTGGGGTTAGCACATCTCTGCTCTCCCTTCCCACACGCTGGAGAGCAGGGAAAGGGGACACGAAGGCCTGGATGGGTGTGAAGCTGCTCTGCAGTGACAGGGCAAGAGCAAGTAGCAGGAGCACATGTCTTTCCCATCTCCCCTCCAAAATACAGTCCCTGGAATGACCTGGCAAAAGCAGCTCTGGCCACAAGGTTCTTCGGCCTGGAAAAGCACCAGTGGGTGATTAGTCCCTGCCTACAGGAGCAGGAGGCACCCACCAATCTCCCACAGTCAGTGCCCAGCTGGGGAATGGAGAAGGGGATGCCTCTGCTAGAGGAGATAATAAAGTCCATGCCTGATTCTGTACAAGCGGCTCCAGCTTTCTCACCAGAGGCAGAAGTAATGAGTTTGCTGTTCATGTCCCAGTGAGCACCAGAGCTAAAGGGCTTTTTGGAAATCGCATGTAGAAAGGGGAATGCTTAAAATGAAGCATGGATAAGAAATCCTTCCCCATCCCTATCATGATCTTGATGATGATGAAAATGCTAAGTTAATAGAATCATAGAATGGTTTGTGTTGGAAGGGACCTTAAAGATCATCCAGTCCCACCCCCTGCCACAGGCAGTGACCCTTCCACTAGACCAGGTTGCTCCAAGCCCTATCCAACTGGACCTTGAAGTTGTTCCAGGATAGAGGGGTCGGTAAGTGCAATCCCCACCTCCTCTTTCAAGTGCTCCTGCTTCAAAGAAGCGTGTTTGAGGTGTGAGCCCTGCAGAAAGGGGCAGCTCCTGCCAGAAAAAGAAGAGTGTACAGTCACCTCATAGTCTAATTAGTCACCTAATATAGACACCTAATAATCAGGTGTAGAGTTGACACAACCAGAGTTGACTCACAAGAGCTTGGCATGTACACCGCTTTCCTCACACTCCAACAGGCTGCAGGGCAGGAAAGGACTGACAATGTTTGTCTCCTGTGATATTTGCAATTTCCCCTTTTCCTACCACCTCAGAGAAAAGCAAGAGTCGTGTTCCAATCCTTATACAACCATCCCCAAGCAGTGCCCATCCCACTGAGACCTGGGCATTTCTGTCTCTTTTGATAGTGTCTGTATCCCTCAGAAAGACACAAAATGCCCCCAGCACGAAGTGGGCTCTGCAGCAGAGGCAGGAGCTTTGCTCCCAGCAGCTGGTGGCAGACACCAGCCCCTGAAGTTCCAAGCCTGTCTGCAGGCACAGACACTCATACGCCTCGGAGCAGTGGGGGTCCCCCAAACACCCATGCATTAGCCTGCTCTTAGGGGACAAACAGCTCCTGAGTCACTGCACAGCCTTCAAACAAGAGCTTTGTGCACTGGGTTATAAAAAGATGGGTAAAGAAGTCTTGAAAACACTGTTTTTTTCATCTTTTAGCGAGGTGGCATGGGAAGGGGTGGGGATCGTGTGTCTCAGTGGTGGAGCAATTCATGAGGCCCACAAGCTTCCCTGAAAGGAGGCAAGGCAGCCCTAGAGAGATCAATCGCAATTTTATCTACCCTTTTCAAGTTCTCATTTCTTTTTATCCCATACTGCCAGATAAAAATCTCTGCCTCAAACATGGGTAAGGAGATAGAGCTTTATTATACCATTCCAAAAACATTAGACGCTGTAGGCTTCACCCTTTTATGAGTTCACTTTGCTGGCACTTCCCTCTCTGCCCCCCCCCCCCCCATCTCTTCCCTTTAATATTTTTTCTCTCCAAATCAGAACAACAGGCACAAAACTAATTATGTGATATTTCAGATCCATGTTGTGTTAATGGCACCAGATCGCGTGTGACATTTCCGACTTGTTAGACTATTATTCTCGCTTATTGTTATCTCTGCTGCTCTGAATACAGGCTCAGGGCTTTATATCCCCCCCATGCACCAGGCTCTCCCCCCCGCCCCGTTCCCTCTCTTGTTCTCATTTATCAGTGTGTGAGGATCTGTGGAATATTAAACTGGCCCATGCTGGATTGCTCACTCTGCTCATTGTGGGCACTGGTGGAAGGCAAGGTAGAGATGGCAGAGCAGAGGAGGTAGGGAAAAGCAAATGCCAGAAGGGATTTATGGGGAGAAGCCACCATAGCAAGAGTCAGCCCAGGGGAATCACGCTGACTTTAGGCAGAGTTGTGTCAGGCTGTGAGATGTCCTCAGGTGACCTTCCAGTGATGCCTGCCCATCTCACCTGCCTTGTATTCTCCAAGGGTGGCCAGGAATTCACAGGAGACCCTTCTGATGTAGCTTCATCTTCCAAAGGCCTTGCTTGAAGAGACAAAATTGTTCCTTCTGCTTAGACCTGTGGGTGGGGCCTTAGTCAGGGGAGGCAGCAGACTGACCCTGGCCTTGAGCCCTGGGCTGCCTCTCAGAGTGACAGCTCATGGGCCATGTCCCACCTACAGCCTCTGCTGCTGCCCATGAACCCAGGGAGGGCTTTTAACTCTGGGCATAGAGATGGAGGCTGAGGTCCAGAAGCGCCAAGAGCCCGGTGAACATCAGCTGCTTTGCAGCTGTAGCACGAGGCAGAACAAATGGCAAGAGCTAATCAAGGGGTGCTGCTGCCACCACACGCCTACCAGGCAAATATCTGCGATGCCACCTCAGGGACTGGCCTTCTTAAGGGAATATCATGGTGCAGCTGTTTCCCCTTTAGGGCCAGTTCAAGCTCCCAGAGGTCATGGGGAATATGCAGTCATTAAACATAGCTCTAGCTGCTCCTTCACCTGCCTGAGGAGCTCCCATATCCTGAGGACTGCTGAAGGTATTGGCCCAAATGCTGCCATCCTTTTGTTTCACTTCCTGACTGATTGTGCTCCTGGGTCTCTTTAGTCACACAAACACAGCAGCTGATTTGTCTCCACGCAGCACTCAGTGAGATGGCGGGTGCCAAGTTCTTCCTGCTGATAACAGGCAGTGTGATCATGCCAGCACTGAGACTAAGGGGAAAAGACTGAGAGGGTCCTCTTGCCTCCACTCCTGCTTGCTGAGGCTTCCCAGGGTGCCACGAATTGCTCTTCCCTCTCCATCCAAATTCCCCCACTCCCTTCCAGCCCCATCCTTGCTCCTGCTCCGTATGTGGTGACCCTGTGCTGCCAGGGAGCAGCACTCCTGACAAAGCCCACATGCCTGGCTCCACCCAGTAGGTCCGTGAAACTCCTTTTACCCTGTGAAAGTGCCTCAGGAGAGATCTATATTGGTAACTAAGCCAAGGCCAGAGCACAGGCTTCAGACATTGTCGTGGCCATCTAAGCCAGGACATGCTTCCCTGGCCTGCTCCAGCCAGCACTCTCCCAGAGGATCCTGGACACAGTTCAGGGGATGGCACGAGCCAGGGACTGTCACCAGTGAACTGCATGGGGGAGGCCAAAGCTCAGTTGTATCAGCACAAACCACACCACATCACACCCCCGCGGGACCAGACTGGATCCTGGCTCGTTACATTTACTAGAATAGATACAGTCTTGGTACAAATGAGCTTTAGAGAGGAATCTTTGCCAGGAATATAATCTCCAGCTTCGTTCCTCTAGGGCTCAGTCCAAGGAGAGTTTGCAATCATGTACTGGCTCCCTCCGTGCCAAGGAGCTGGGAGGGGGTGCAATACCAAAACCTGAACATTTAAGCTAAATTGCTTTGTATAACTCTGAGTCTCTGTCTTGGTTTAAGCCCCATCCAACTCTAATGCCACCAGCACAGCTGGAAGTCACCTGGACTTCTGACCATGGCAACCCTTACAAGGGCCATTAGTGAGGCCACAGACACAGGCAGGGCTCTGTGAGTTGCCAGACAGGACTCAGTTGTCCCTATGAGTCTGTAGGTTGTCAACTATTTAGCAGACACACATGGAGACCTGAAATAAACTTCAGCTGGGAATAGGCTGCTTCCAGTAGCATCTGCAGGGATCTGCTGCAGGAACAGCTTGGCAAGCACTGCTCATGGGAACGGTGCTGTGCCACTGTGCTGAGCACTCGGGGGCCCCAGGCAAGCAGCAATTTGTGGGATTTCTGTGCAACAATTCCTGTCCAGAGACATTCTGTCAGCCTTCCTGGTTCATAACTCACTGAAACTCTCACTCTGAGCAGCTCCACGTTCAGCTCCATGACTGCATTCTCATGGGCTCTCTACCCCTGTCTTGGAAAGAAGGACTAGGAGAGAAAAAAGAAGATGCTGCATGAAAGCTGCCTCATTGCATCCCCAGCCCCTTCACAGTGGGGTCTGTTGCTCTCCTGCTGTAGCCCCTTGCATCCCCTGCCCAAACACCCATCTGTGCTCTCTGCCTGCTCGCAGAACCCTCTGCATTTTGCCCTGGTCTCCATGTCACCGCTCCTCCCTGGAACAGCTGCAGCACAATATGCTCCACAGCTTGTCAAGGGGGATGGGAGAAGAAGCAGCAAGATATAAAAAAATAAAATAAAATACGTCTCGCTTAATCCTTTTATCGCTATACTTCTTTCAGTCATTTACAGAGATAATAATCGCCCAGACTCTGCAGGAAGCACTGATGGAAGCAAGCACAGAAATCTCGTGGCAGCACCCTACTCTCTCATCTGCTGTCACTTGGGTGTGAGGCAAGAAAACAAATCCTTACAGAGGGCAGCCCAAGAGCCGGGTCCCAGTGGGGCTGGCTGGCAGGTGAGCAGGATCGGGGTTAGCAGGACATGCAAAAGGGAAAAAAATGGGAAGCAGAGAATCAGAAGCAAAGCTATAGAAGAAGGGGAAATGTGAAGAGAGGGAGCAAGCTAAAACAGCACCCTGGTATCAAGGAACAGAGCGAGAGAGGGAAGGCATGACACAGCACACACATCACTTTAAAGCCTGTCAGTAAAATACTGCTTTCCTTGGAGGTGGACCAAAGGTCAAACCACTGCTCCATGCCAGGGTCTGGAAGCCCTGCCCAGGGCTCCTGCTTGCTCTGTCTCAGGGTATAGGAATGTCCAGAGCAAACTGGATGCCCTGCTGTGCCCCCAGCAGGGACAATGCTCCCCTGGGATGGACCAGGCATCCTGATGGACTTTGGGGGTCTCTGCTGCATTCAACAAGGAAGTGGGAGAGAAAAGTGTCCCCCTGGGCAAGGGCAGGAGAATCACAGCAGGTTCCTCCTGGGGGGAGTCGGCTTTGGGCTGGCCTAAAGCCACCCAAACATGGCAGCAGGAAGAGCTCAGAACGTCACCTCTTAGCACGTGGTGACTCAAGTTCTCCCACATAAAATGGCAGCCGTCTCTTCCAGTAAACAGATGCCTTCAGGGCTTTAAAGGGCAGTGGATCAAGGTTGTCTTTTCCCAGGGTTTAGCCATCTCTCTCCTTTCCCTTCAGATTTGCTAATATGGTGCATCAGTCTGCTGGCTCTTCAACACATCTCTTCCAGTCACATGGATTCACACATTGATTTGCTTAAGTGCAGCACCAAATGCTACCCCATTCTTCGTGTGTTCTTCCCACCTTGGGGAGTTCCCTAGAAGACTCCAAAGGAGCCTGTCCCTTATGAAGAGCCTCCACCCTCTGGGTGCCAGCCAGGCCTGTGACCTGCAGCACCCAGGAGAAAGGACCCTCCATCCAGGAAACATCAGGTTCCTCTGGGTGTGATTTTTAATTTCCTGCTATACTAAGATCTACAGCGCAACGCCAGGAAAGCAATTTATTATCTGCCTTGGCTTTATCCTGCCATAAACTGGCACCATGGGAAGGCTTAGGGAGCTGTGCATACAAGGCAAGGACTGCACATGCTTTGAAGGAAGATCCCTGTATGCAGATCATTGCCTCCTGCCCAGGTTCCCTGAGCATTAGCTGGGCCATGGGGAAGCTGCCTCTGGCTTCTCTCCAAGGGGAAAACCTTCCCAGGAGGGTCAGGCTGAGATTGCCCAGGCAATTCTTGCTGAACTCATGGATTTCAGCCTCTTCACTTCCTTCAGGGCCCTTCCATGAGCCCAGTCAACTGCAAGCCTGAGGAGCAGCAGCCGTTCCACATGTCCTGAACAGATCTTTGCGCATCAAGAGTGTTTTCTGAGCAAAAAATGCCAGTAGTTCTTTGTGCCTGTCCCCATAGAGAGACGCAGTGCCCCAGGAGAGTGACAGGGGAAAACAGAGCTGCTTATTCCAATGTGCTCCTACGTGGGAGCATTGTCAGTGCTGAGAACATTCCATGGGACCAAAGAACAGCTGAAAACAAAGCAAAAAACAAATCCCCAGAGAGCAGCTTTCCTGCTCCTGGCAAGGACGTTCAGTTGATCACCAAACGTCACCTCTGCCTCAGCCCTCAGGTCCCTTGGGCTCCTGATTTTACTCCCTAGCCTGGTGAGGAAGCTGTACAGATGGGTTTGGGGAGGAAGTGACAGGCTCTGTCCCCTGCCTAGCACACTGCCTGCCCTGGCTTTAGGTCCGATGCCAAGGGAGTGACACACAGCCATGTTGTGTTTCCCCCATGCATTTCCAGGGGACCCTCATAAAATCTGACCTTCATGCTATAAACCTGTGACTGATTGCTGAGTAAGTAATTTCCTCCTGGCTGATTTAGCAGGGACTGTCCACAGAGCTGCAGTTTGTCTGGATTAGAAGAAGAATTCATCAGGCAGCAGCATGGCCCACCTGCCTGTCTCCTCTCATTCCCATCTCCACAGCCATTCCCTGCTCGCTGCCCCCAGCAGCCCTGCCCTCTTTCTCCCCAGACAGCCCTGAGCTGTGAGGAGGGGGAGAAGTCAAGCACGGAAAGAGGTGCTGGGCTGCCTCTGCTCTTTCCCTGTCATAAAGCTCTCAGGGCCAGCTCTGCAGTCGGAGGAATATTATCTCTCCATGCTGCTGTTAATCTCTTTATGGCATCATTTGACCCTTTCTAACATCCATTGATTTTTGAACTACCCTTTATGGTAACGCTTTAGATCCCTTTGGTCTAAATTACTAAACATCAGTGCCCAGGGCAAAACATGGGAACAAATAAAGCAGTTGGGAAAAGTCCATTTAGTAACTGTGACTTCGTTGGTGCATGTGGGGCCCCTTCTCCCTCCTTTGCTGCCCCTCAACCTCCTCTCTGTGGGCACCCCAGGGATCCTCCTTCCCTCCCTCCCAGCACCCAGAGGCGCCTTGCCCTGCCACAGCTGTGCTCTGGGAGCAGGCAGGATGGTGCCTCCCGTGGCACACCCAGCTCCATCTCAGATTCACCAGCTCTGCACTTTCCCCAGGCACTGTCACTCTCAGGTTCTGCCCTTTGCCACCTGCCTCCAAACTCACAATGCCTAAAGTCACATCCAGAAGAAGCTCCTGGCCAAGCCTTGCTAAGGCAGCCTAATAGGGCAACTCAACAAGAGGTGAAGGCTTCTGCTTTTAATTTACTGGAGAAATGACTTTTCATTCCAGATTAATATGTTTTAATTTATTTCTGTTTTCCTGAGCTCAGCCCTGGTCCAGCAGTGACTGTCTCCTTGCCTCATACTTGCTACTTGTCCAAATGAAATACTGAGGTATATTGTCTACTATTATGGTAAAATACACAATATATCACACTGATGCATTCTGTGAGTATGACATAAAAATGACAAATGTGCTCTGGCCAAACACTGAAATGTATTCATCCTGCATTAGTGCAAAATTAATATTAATACGCTAGAAAATGGCTTGGGTGATGAGGGTTTTGTGTCATATTAGAGAGGACACTTCATTCCTTCCTCATTTTTTAGACAGCATCAGCCCTTAGTGCTGACAGGAGCCCCAGGGTATCTACCACAGGCATATTTTCACAGAACTCCAGCCAGGACCACAGAGGATGAAATGCCTGGACACAACACAGACCTGAGTCCCACAGAACAGATTTAGAAGGCCAAGGTGGTACCAAAATTAAAATGGTCCCAGCCTTCTCTGTGCTGCAGATGCTTCATGATTTATCCCTTGTATATTATCATCCCCTCCCTCAATGTCTTCAGTCACTGACCGTGTCAAAAACCACCATGAGGGAGGAGTAGGATCCATCCCCCTGGGTGGTGGGATCAGTTCATCACATTTGGATTTGGCTGGATTCACCTGCTGAGTGCAAGTCTGTGTCAGATTTTCGTAATTATTGCCCTCCTCTATGAGGTGTGGTAGAATAGCTGATGAGTGCAATGCTGAAGATAATAAACTTTACAATTAGGCCATTTCATTATTCCATTGTGTGATTTCCATAACCACAGGCATATCTCTGCAAATTTATTGACCACGTACAACAAAATATACCAAGTGAAGAGGAAAAGCAGCAGTTTTAATGTATCAATCATAAAAAACTCTTTCCTCAATTCTCATCTGAACAACTCAAGCCCTGAAAGTGGCTCCAGCTAAGGTCTGCACACCATGATTAATTGCCCTGCCAGTACCATATACATACATACTATACACATATTATGTAAGTAAGACAAAGTGGGGAGAGGTGAGGGGCATTTTCACCTTATCTAACCATATCTTAGGTAATGTTTTCTTACACAATAGCTTAGGTGCTGCATCTTAGCCAGATTTCCTGGAGTCAACACCCCCCCACCCACAAGCCAGGCTAACCCAATGTCAGCAGCTGAGTGCAGCTCACCAAGGCTTCATTTACTGCCAGAGGATGAGCAATTCCAGGCCAGGTCTACCACACCCATTTCTCTCCCTCTGGGCAAGGCTTCAAGGGAAGATGAAACAAATAAGTGCTTTGTCATTATGGGTACAAAATTGCAAAACCAGGATGGATCCAGAAGCACAGACTTTCAACTCTGTGGGCCCCGGTTCAGTCCCCTGTGCCCCCCTGCCTGCAAACCCTCCCTCACGGCCACGAGTTACTGAGCAAAAAAGCCTCCAGAGCAGCCCCAAAGGAACAGTTTGTACCCTGCCTTTCATCTCCAGCGCACAGGCCTTTCTACAGCACCATCAATACAGGATGGAGGAGGAATCGTTAGATGCGGCACTTCCATCAATATCTCTGAGAGGAACAGGTGACATGAAAAAAGGTGAACCTGAGACCTCTTCAGACTGGAGACAAAGAAATTACAAGGATCTTTTCTTTTCGATGGGTTAGCATTTTGGTTTATATCTATATCTATACCTAATTTATATACCTAGAAATGGAACATCCATTTTTCCTTTGTAAATGGGAAGTGGAGGCTGAAAGCTGCAACCTTTGCCTAGAAGACTAAATGGCCTTTGGAACAAGCTGATAAGTGATAAAAACAACCTGCAAAAGCATGTATCCTTGCATCATTTAAGATGACCTTTGAGAAGGGAGATACAGGAAAAGGGGAGGAAAATGAACAGAGAAAAGGAAAAAATGCTGGGGGAAACAAAATTTTAAAACCAAACATCCGCTGCTGGCATTTGAAGCAGCTGCTACTAGAACAAGAAAATAAAAATAAAAATAAAATGAGATTCGACATTTTATTTCCCCCTATCAAACAATATATCCCAGCTAATGGCAGTAGAATAAAAACTTACCCAATGCAGCCTGCGAGCGAGGCAAGAGAGGAAGAGGAGAGAACAAGGCAGAGGGAGGGGAGAAAGGTTATTATAAATGTGTCAAGCTTGTTTATGGCCCTTTATCAGCAAGTGCAGTGGAAAGAGAGAGGCACCGTTAGCACATTTTAAAAGTGTTTGGCAGCTTTGTTTGGGAATGTAAATAATCTTTACAGTCAGGAGCATTTATGTTTCATGGAACAGGCAGGCACGTGCCACCTGTGCCGAGAGATTTTTGAAGGACCTTCTGACATCCCTGCTGAGCTCTGCCTCCTGGGTCTGTGACATGGGTGCTTCATCTGAAGGTCTGAAACCGCATATGAAGGAAAGGGCTGCTCCAGGAATATAAAAGGATTGAGAGGAGGACTTGAAAATCATGGAAAACCCTTCTGTCAAGGTCAGATGCTGGGCTGGTTCACCGTGTCCCTGAGCCAGGGGAGTTAGATTCCACTTCTAGTGATGTTGCTCAAATCTGCAGGACAGCAGCTCTGATGCTCCATGCAGACAACCACAGCTATGCCCAAACTGCAGCCCCCCTGGGATCAGGATGCAGCAGCAGGGGGTCAGTCCAGCAGAGGATCTGGTCACCCGTGCTCCTTCTTCTCCCAGTTTCTACTGCAATTAATGTAAGCGATAGGCAAACCACTGCCATTTATTTACATGGAAAATATATTATCAGGAATACCCATGCCCTGAAGGGAGCTGACATCTCATTTTTCATGGGCAGGACAGGGAGGGAGAGCCCCGAAGAGCAGCAGTGGCAGAGATAAACCAGGAGACTGCCATGAACACAGAGACAAAGGAGGACACTGTGGTGCCTCTCCCCGCTGCTGCAAGGGAGATTCACGCTCCACAGATTAATTCTGAAGCAGTGTTTAACACATCTTCCTTTGGGGATGAAGGATTTGCCCTGCGTTTCAATGAGACATTCAAAATCACACTCATCGCTCTCGGAAATCGCACTCAGTTAAATTGTCACCTCTCAAGCAGTAAGGCACGGCTGCTCAGCCCGGGAGGAGAATGGGGCTGCGGGGCCATGGCAGGGCTGGGCTGGCAGCAGTTGGAAGCAGCAGCACAGGGCCTTGAAACACAAAATTGAGCAGCTTGAGTCAAGGACTTGAAGTACAGGCAGCTCATGGGATGGCCCTGGGGCTGGCAGGGAGCTGGGGGATGAAGGGGTAGGTGTGTGGTTGCCAGTATATGGAGCAGAGGAAAAGAAAAACATCTGGAAAGGGGAAATGGCCAGAGGGCAAGGTTTTCCTTCTTGTGTGGGAAATGCAGACTGGTCAAGCTAAGCCTTCTCTCTCTGGTCTCATCTTGTATGCTTTCATCTTTTCTCTTTCCTGCACTTCCTGATAGACAAAAAGATGATTAAATTCAGAGGGAACATGCAGCTTTGCTGCTCTTGCACATCCTGGACTCCCACAGCCAGCAGAGGAAAAGTGGAACAGACCAGAAGGATTAGCAGATGAGTGATACCCGAAGACCCAAGTCTACCATGTACCTTGGTGGCCTGCTCCAGTGTCCACCACACATAAGAAGTGTGAGATGAACAGCCTCGGGAATGTCTCCATCAGCACAGAAGGGCAGAGCAGATGCAGTGACAGCACTGGCTGTGCTCTGCTCTTGCTGTAAATCCACTCTGAGCTACAGGGGTGGATCCAAGTCAAAAGGCTGGGGTTCCCCATGCCAGTACAACTGGCTGTGGGACAGTAATAAGAGCAATTCCTCTCCCACAAGTCTCCAGAACTGCCAACTGATGAGTGACAACTTCAGTTGCTGCTGACCTGAGGACATCTGAACAAAAATCCAAAAGCCTTTTTTACCCTCTTATTGATCTTGAGATTATTTACATCTGCTTTAGGAAAAGGTATAACTGCATCAAATCCACAATTTGGAAGGTGTGAACCCACTATAAGAGAAAAAGGTGGATTTTTATAAACTAGCACACCAGCACTTTCCAGGAGGCCCTGGAATACAGTCAAACCTGCATTACCCTCTGGATAAGGAGCCAGCAAATTCACATTTCCATGTGCAGCCAGGTACCTAGAAATCGTCATATAAAGGAATTTAAATGTAGATGTGTGATATTTACTGCAAAGCACAACGTGTATGCAGACAGGGGAAGGAATGCTTGAGCAGGAGGAGTAAATGACTATCGCAGGCAGAAAACCCACTGCAATTCATGCATCACACAAATGGTTGTGTATATTAAGGCAATGAGGACAAAGGGTATTGATTTAGCACAAGTATCAAGAGTCCCAGGTGCTAAAACCTGAAGAAATACAAACTGTGCTGGGCAGAATAACAACAAAACGAAATGATAAAAGGATATGAGTGTTTGAAAAGACGCGTAGGACGGGCTATAAATTCTAATAATCCATATTTCTCGAAAGCAGCAGCTATTGACTCAAAAACAAAAGAGCAGGCATTGTAATGTAACAAATGTCAGACGGGATAGCAGCAGGAATTCAATTTGCTCTGGCCATACATCAACTTGAAACTTAATGTAATGGCACATAGTTAAAGCTGCACCCTCACTTAATGGCTATTACCAGTCCTGGGTGGGTTTTCCAGCAAGCATAAAGCAGTGAGTAATTGGCCCCGCTCTGCCTGCATCACTGCTAATGAAAAAAAACATGCTCAAGTCTGGCAGCAGCGGGATAAGGGAAAGGCAGGGAACCCTGGCAGAAGCAGGCGGCACTAGAGCTGCCAAGAGCCTGCTCTGCCAGCATCCCTTGAAAGAGTTTCAGGAGAGACCTCCCGGACTTCAACTGACCAGCATCTCTTTTGTAGAAGGGTCAGATCCTCGAGGCAGCAGCCTGACATCCTTGTCAGCTTTCTAAGGGAACAGGAAGAAGAGGAGGAGAGACCCTGGCAGTGATCCCTCCCCTGGCCCTAAGCATGGAGTATTTAGGTCTGCTCGGGTAGGGGCTCTGCAGTCGGCCAATTAGAGCCACTGTAATTACTTCTCTTCTGTGACTGACTGCAAACAGTGGAGTTAAACGACAGATTTCCTGTCCCACCGTTACTGTGGCTGCTGGAGTGAAGAAGCAGAAGTGTCAGCATTGCTGAGAATAAGCTCTGACCATGTGTTAGAGGCAAGAGACACTGAATGGAGGGGGAGGCAGTGGGGAAGAGGGAGGCGGGATGGATGTGGGACAGAAACCTTCATAGCAAGGAACTGTAGAATCACAGAATGGTTTGGGTTGGAAGGGACATTAAAGATCATCCAATTCCAACCCCTTGCCATGGTCAGGGACACTTTTCACTGGATCAGGTTGCTCAGAGCTCCATCCAGCCTAGTCTTGAACACTTCATGGGATGGGGCAGCCACAGCTTCTCTGGGGAGTCTGTTCCAGTGTCTCACCACCCTCAAAGGGAAGAACTTTTTCCTAATATCTAATCTAAACCTACTCTCTTTCAGTTTTATTCCATTCCCCCTTGTCCTGTCACTCCGGGCTCTTGTAAAAAAGTCCCTCTCCTACTTTCTTGTAGCTCCTTCAGGTACTGGAAGGCCGCAATTAGGTCACCCCTGAGCCCTCTCTTCTTCAGGCTGAACAATCCCAATTCTCTCAGCTTTTTCACATAGGAAAGGTACGTCCCTCTGATCATGTGGAGGCCTCCTCTGGAGTGGCTCCAACAAGTCAATGTCCTTCCTGTGCTGGGAACCCCAATGTGAAGCATCCAAAGCGATCAGGGAGGGCAAAGATGTAAAACTGTCCTAATCACCACACTGCAGATAGGCAGGGCCATTCCCAATAGGCACATTAGACTTTTAACCAAGAGTAAAGCTTGCAAAATGTTAACTTTCTAGGGATATGCCACTCCAAATTTCAGGACACAGTTTTGGAACAATCAAAAATAAATCAGCCCCTGGGAGAAACTCTCTCAGGTTTGTCATTAAGCCTCACATACGGCAGAAAGGGACTCTGGAAGGTCAGTGCTGTATGAACCTCCCTGCAGCACAAACACAACCAATTTTATTCCGTATCATGAAATATGGAATTGCGGCCTTTGACTTTGCTCTTTCAATGCTTCTCAGGAGGCTATTTAAATATCTTCCACAGCCTTTTATTAAAGCAATAAAGATACTCAGAGCTTGTGACTCAGCTCTGCCTCCTCACTTACTATGAACCATACCTAGAACTTGCCAAGATACCCAATGGTGGCACAGATTACCCCAAGTAAAATTTGGGAAGCAGTGCTTTGGGTGGCACAACTGGTTTTCATCATGCCCCAATACCACAAGGCACTGGTTGGGTTTCAGCATAGAAGAGCTGCTGAGCTGTGGGAAGCCTGGCACAGGCTCCCTGGGAGCCCAGCTGCTCTCTCTGGGAACAGGAGGTGCTATTTTGCTGAGAATTTCCCAGTTTCTATGCCTGGGTGAGGACACAGCCCAAACACCACACCCCTACAGAGAACAAGGTCAAGCAAGAGCCCAGCTCTCAGTTTACCCGTGCTCTTGGTGTTCAGTGCACACAGGAGGTCAGGAGTAGATTTTGGTGTTGATCAGACAGCTGATGAGTGCAAATGGAACACTGGAGGCTGAGTGTGCTCATGGGAACCAGATCTTCTGAGTGAGAAGCTGCAAGGGGGAAGGGATGTTGTACAAATCCACACTCCAGATTAAATCTCATCTTTAAGCTCCCAGTTCCGGTAACAATATCTGTTTTAATGCCCACAGGCCTTGCTTTCCTCAGTAATCTCAGCCATCAGTCTCCCATGACTGACAACGCCAGGAATGAATCTCTTTTGAAGCTGACAAAACTCACTCTGAACTGATTTTCTCTTGAGCTCTGTTTATCCGAGACCGAGACTGAAGAAAGCAGCTCTGAAGCAATCGCAGCCTATATTTACCCCCCAGATCTGCACTGATGCAGCAACAGCCACCAAGTGTGGCCAAGGCCAGTCTTGGCAAGTGCAACACCTGCCAGAAGCAGTCCTGTTCATTTTCTGGCCCCCAGGCCCCTTTCCCCTCTGGAGGCCAAGGCTGTGTTGACACATCTTGGCTGATTCCCAAGAGACCTGGGGCAAGCTGCCTGGCAGAGAGGGGACCCCAGCCTGACTCACGACAAAACAGTTGGAAATATTCTGGGCGTCTGTTTACAGCCCCATAAAGATTTTATGCAGTGCATTTAGCCTCATGTCTCCGCATTCATCGTGTTAAATGCTGAACGTTTTACTTTAATACCACAGTGGCTACAAGCAGGAATACTTAACGTCAGTAAATAAGAAGTAATCACATTTTCCCACTGAATGGATCAAAAATGGCCACTGGGAGAGTTAACCTTCTGAAGTCAAAAGCCAGGAGCACTTGCTGGGATTTCCAGCAAACTACAGACCCTGTGGGGCATCTCCAGGAAAAAAAAAAGATTAGAAAAATAATGGCATAAATAATAAAGCTTATGCAGCTTTTAATTGAGGAACTGGTCTGTAGATTGGACACGGCGCACTCATGCCCAAAAGCCAATATTATACATTCAAATGCAGGCAATGGAGGGAAAGAGGGACAGAAGCAGATGGGCTAAGACTCTCTGCATTTGTGAGTAAAATCTACCGGAAAAGCACATTAGAGCTCCTTGGAAACTAGAGCATTTCATGGAGAAACACACACGCAGAAGAGGGGCTTCTCAAGTGAGCCCAGATTATCACAACAGACTCTCAGGCATGGTTCCTGCAGATCTCTGACCAGCCCTGTCTGGGCTTTGGGCACACTTCTATCTGCCTGGGAACTCCAGGCTCCAGCACCAGCTAAATTACCCTGGATGCAATCACTCCTTCCTTGAGGCAGGCACATGGCCAACTCACAGCACCATGCTGCAGCCTTGGGCCTAGATGTCCACTATGAGGAAGGGCTCAGTGTCTCACGAGATAACAGCTTCAGTGTGGCAGTAGATTAGCAATATATTAATTATGTTTGAGCTATCTCAAATGAAATGATGCTTAACAAGTCGTCCTGGTGAAGAAGGTCAAAATCCAACTGAGTATCTCTTGGTTTTACCTTATCTCACCTTGCCGTGTTGAAGCTACCCAGAGAAGCTGTGGCTGCCCATCCCTGGAAGTGTCCAAGGCCAGGCTGGACAGGGTTTGGAGCAACCTGGTCTAGAGGAAGGGGGTTTGGACTGGATGATCTTTAAAGTCCCTCCTATCCAAACCATTCTATGATGGGTTCACATGAGGTAACATTATATTATATTATTTTCTAAACACACCTATTCTCCACTCCCTGCCTTTGAGCTCTCCGTTTCAAACTTCTCATGTAAAATTGGCCCTTCCTTGTTTCTCTCCAACATTTTGTCGTTGTTCTACCAACCAGAAGACAAATTTAACTCATTTGCATCCTAATTTAACCACACTCTCAATCTGTCACTCAACTGTCAGCTGTAATGTTAGGAAACAACACTTCAACACCTTTCACACCACATCACTCCTAAATAAACTCTCTAAAGTCTAAACTATTGGCTTCTGTTGGTACCTGGTTGCATCACTCTGGTCTAAATCTACTCCTTGGCCATAGAAAAGGCCCCCAATTAAGGGCTCTGATCTCTAGGTTGCTCTTTCAAGGGCATAGGTGGTGCTGATACCACAGTGAGCCTGATGCACATTACAACAGAACTTCTTGTCCAGCAGATGAGAAGGGTGGGGTAGGCAGAGACGACACCTAGTAGAAGATAGCACATGTCCCTATCAAAAACATCCTTCCCAGGTTGTTAGAGTCTACAAACACAAAGATATTTATATAACACTTCTTCGAGGCTCAAGCTATCAGCTCCCCTGATTTGTTCCTGAGAAGTTCACTGTGCAGCTCTGGAAGCAAAGGCTGACACAGTTGATTCACAGCTGTGTTCTACAGCTTCCCCAGTCGCAGAGGGGCTGGGAATTAGGTTGTGAAGACAGAAGGTGGGAAGCTCATTTGCTTTCTCCATCTCAGTCTTTTTTTCTCTCTTGATAAGTTGCCTACAGGAAAATGGCAACTTTGAAGTTGACAGCCAGACACCAGTGCTGTCCCACAACTGGTGGGCTACCGAAGAACATGACAAGGTTTTCAATTTCCTTCCGCAGTCGGAGAACTTCCAGAAGTTCTGGAAGACACCCCAAGTCCACACGATGATCCACGCGGTCTCGAACTGCTGCTGCTTGCACAACATCCCCCAGAATGCCTTGCATGTCTCCCTTTGAAGTTGTGACCTGATTACCATAAGCAACGCACTGCAGATGTACCTCTGCAAGCCCAGAAGCACCAGGGGAAATGAATATATTAGTATTTATCATATTAATGCAGATCAAGCTGGGTATTTGTTCTGACATTTCAATAATAGCTTTTTCTTTTTTTTTTTTTTAGCAGCAGCTTGTATTTTCTTCTCCTTTAAATAATTCATTGTTACATTAAACTTATTTTAAATTGGGGTCCCTTTTTGATCAAACTAAAACCTTATTTGGATAGCCAAAGGGGAAAAAAGGTATAAATGAAAACTCTCTCTTTTCTCTCCTCCATTCTTTCATTCCTTCTTTTTTCTCTCTTGTTAAAATCTCTTAATCAAAGTGACAATCTGTCTTTCCCGGGAAGGAAGCTGGCGCCTTTGAACAGTGCTGCTCTGAGAGCTCTGTGCTTTGATGTGGGATTTAACTTCTGCCTTTAGCAATCTCTAGTGTCTGTGTATCATGCACTGTGCCAGCGTGTGCCCATGGTGTGTTTCTGTGTGTCCTTATGCCTGGACACAGCCTGAGCCACCCATGTGGGCAACAAAAATAAATAAAATGGGAAGGGGAAACATAGCAAATGCCACAGCCACATAGAAGAGTGATGTGACCCTCGTGGAGTTACTACTGAGCACAGCTCAAAGGGTGCCTAGTTCTTTGCCTTCCCCCACAGTGACATGGTCAAGCACTTCACCTGTTAGCATCAGTGCATACAGAACAGCCTCTGACAGGAGGCTGACAGCCTGCACAAGGTCAGCTGTGTACTGGGAGCCCTGTTCCTGCAGGTCATAGTCCCTGGACCACGGCTACCCCCTTCTGGGTGATGGGACACAGGCTGGGGTTGTGGTGCTATCATGCTGCTTGCTGTCCTTTCCCTTCCTTCCCTTGGTTGGACTCCAGGCTGCCCCTGTTCTCATCACAGTCTTTCTTCTGCTTTGACAATTGTTTCCCTCATCCTTTCTCTAGGCCCTGCTGACCTCAGTAGTGGCTCTGGGGGACAGTGAGGTCTCCACCTTGTCTCTTCTTTGAGGACACAGCACAATCAGCAGATTTGACCTCAGGAAACACAAGCCCAGGCTTGGGCCAATGGACCACCTCAAGAGCCTGGGCCCACCTTGTTTCCATGGCTTGCTACTGTCCTGGTGCCTTGGTCGCACTTTCTGTTGTGGGTGAAAGCCACAGACGGCAAAACCAGAGCAGCACTACTGACATCTTCCCATTTCACAGGAGGGAAACTCCATCTCTATCACATAAGGAAGCACCACCACTTGCTGCTGTGGTTTTACAGCAGTTATTCATCACATAATTCCCCAAGACCTCCACTCTACTCCTGGCAGGTGCCTTCTGGGATTTCACCCAATCCTTCAAGGATCACCTTTCCCATCAGTGTTGGTACCTTTGTCATCCTTAGGAGAAGTTCTTCGCCTGAGTGAATCAGAGCTCTTGGTTTTGTGTGCATTGAAGATTTTACAGGTGTTTCTACCTGTCATCCCCAGTGATTTTCTGTAGCAGCAGGCCAAGTGCACAAATGCTTTACAAAATACTGAACAACACGAACCTCAGAACTACAAATCTCCAAAGCAGCTTCAAGTCAGAGAAAACAAAACCTTGGCAACAACAGAACCCAGCACTGCCTCAAGTTTCTTGTACCAAAAGACAATCTTTAGAACAAAAGTGGTATCCGCTCATAATGCCATCTATCAAGGGTCTGAGGGATTTTTGGAAGTTTAATGTTTCAGGTTTTCCCCACTTTTCTCTTCCTTTAAAAGCTTATACATAAACACACACACAGAGAACTTTCTTCTGCTTTAAGAACAAACACACATAAAAACAAATACACAGGAACACATTAATTTTTTTCTGGATATTTACTTCTTTTATGTGTGTCCCATTCCTCACTTCTTCTCAGTAATAGTGGAATTCTGTCACACATTTCTATAAGCTGTGGGGATAGCATGGCAGGAAATAAAACTGATTTTCTCCCTACTTGCTTGCTCTGAGAACCTTTGCTGAGCTACTGCAAATTCCTGCACCGCTGGGAAGAGCTCACACCTTGCCCATGGTGACAAGAGGGAGATGCCAGAAGAGATCTATCCAATTTCCAGTGTCTGCATTACAAACAATGGATGATAATCAAGACAGAAAATAATGATAGTTACAGAGTAGGAGGACACAATTCCCCAGACTCCATCTAAGCTTTGGTTTTTGACAGAGACTCTCCAGCCAATCTGATCTCTGCTGCAGGCATGCTTTTCTCATCTCCATGGTACTCTTAGGTTCATCTCCCTCTATTTTGAGAATCTCTGTGTCCTCCTTGGCTTGGATCCTTTCAGTGCCCTCCCAGGGGCATTATCCCACTGAGCATATATTGCTTCCAGAATCTTTTGTTCCCTCACTCCAGATCCCCTTCACTGAATATCTATTCCTGTACATCTTTGATCAGCCAAAACCAAGGGTTATATCCCTTCCATGGAGGAGTGAGGGCATGCAGCAGCTGACACTTAAAAACCAAGGGAGTCTGGAGAGGCCAGTGATGGGCTGCCTACACCCAGGGATTGTGGTAAAGGATACAACATAGGCTTGAGATGGAGACCAAGGACAGACTTCTTGGGGAAGGAAACAGAGAAGGAAGAGACAAAAAGTGAAAACATAGTGACAGGGAACGGGAAGAACATGAGGAAGGTGTTTCACAGTGGACAGGAAGCATTTGTTTCACATGGAGCAGGAAGCAGGGGGATCTCCAGGAAGGCTTCCCAGGCATTCATTGCAGCTGGAACACACACGGGAAATTTCCACCCCCAGCTTTTGCAATGTTTGACGTGGGAGGTAAAGTCTGACAGAGGTACAGCTCTGAGACAAAGCTTTACTACTTCCCTGTCTGTGCTGACCACTATTGTATGGACAGCTAAGTCCATCCCAACACACTCCCCCTCTAAGCCCCTGCCTTCCGGAGGCACGGAGCATCCCCAGCCCCTGTGAGAACCAGCACTCCTGCTCAGACACTCTGCGCACATCTCTGTGCACAGCTTTGGGAAATGGGGCACAAGATGAGGCTGTGCCGAGCCCTGCTGCCGGTGCCAAGCCCATTCCCCCGGTGCTGCCTCTGGTACCAGTGATGCAGCTCTGCCGTACACAGTGTACATGTGCTGCCCAAGAAAAGAGCCAGGAATAGCATCTCTCTGCAGAACCTCTGTGTCATTTCTAGCGGGCAAGCAAAGCAAAAGGACAGGAGGAGCATTTCCAGGCACAGAACACCTGTGCAGAGAGCCCTGCCAGTCCAAGGGCACCTCTGTTCCTGCTTGGTGCTGCTCCCTAAATCCGAGCCTTCTGGCTGCAGTCCCTGTGCTGCTCTCGCCCGCGTTTCAAGTGCTGCATCTTCCTCCTGAGATTTGCCACCAGCTTAATGGAGTGCACGTTGGAGAAGGTCCCCCCGCCGCTACCCTCATGCATACCCAATCAGGCCTCCTGATTATGCAAATTAAATACAGTAACATCATCACCACCAATACACACCACACACACCTTCCCCCCCGCCCCGCGCTTCTACCCCGCCCCACTCCAGCGCAAAAAGGGAGGGGGGTGAAGAAGAGTAACAAACCCTTCATTCATAACCAGAAACATTAATTATATGTAATGATGGGCAGTCAACTCCCTGAAGCATTTGCATAATTACTAATGCTAATGGATTCAGAGTGCCTCTCTCCTTCTCGTGGAGGCAATTTAATTGGAAAATGCATAAAAGCATGAGGAGGGAGGAGGGTGCTCTGAGGGGTCTGAAGTGGCACACGCAGAGCATAGGAGCTCTCTGGAAACAGAGGAACAAACCTGGTCACTGCCTCCTGGCTCCTGTGGCCAACCTGCCTTTTCTTCCCTTGCCTGCTCTAGCATCACCCCTGTTTCTGGGGAGCAGGCACAGGAGAGATCGAGGCATAGGATTACAGAGCATCCAGGTCAGTCATCTTGATCCCAAGGGGATTATAAAAATAAGATTTAATTAAATTAGGAAATTCTCACCCAGGTGCCTCAAAGACAGCAAGTAATAATGCATGGCACTTGCTTGGCAGGAGGATTCCTTGGGCCCTCTGGCCCCACAAATCTCCAGTAACTGTCTTTCTCTCTTCCTACACATGCTCGTGGCTGCTGAGCTTCCCTGAGGCACAACTTGCTGCTTTCTCCCCACTGCCTCCAGTTATGCTGCCACAGCCTCAGCTCCCTTCCCAAGCAAAAGCAACCTCACAGCAACTGCTGCACAACAGCCAGAACCTCTCCATGCCCTCAAGGAATGTTTTTACCTCCTTCCTGGCAACCTAATAATGGCTAAAGCAGTGTCAAATCTGGGACTGGGCTACCCTTCTGTGGTCTTCTCAGTCCCCAGACTCCCTCCCACAGCTCTCCAGGCCAGCGCATCTCTACGGCCAGGATTTGGGAAGGGGTGAACAAGAGTTCATGTGGCCATCTGTTTGTTCTTCCACCTTTTCCTTGCACTTATTCCCCCTCTCTCTGGAGTTTGGCACTGGGTCTGGGTCTGTCCTGCAGACACACACAGTGCACAGGAGGTCACCTGTGCACCCACTGCCCTTGCCCTCCTCAAGGGGCTGAGTTCCTGAATGGAGATAAGTTTTGCATTGCACTGCGAGCAGCTGGTGAGGCAGCAGATGGCTGGGAATGTGTAAAAGTTAAAAAAAATTTTAGAAGTGCCACTGTCACAGCCCCAGGTATTGTTCACTATTCCCAGTGCCACCAGACTCCGAGTGCATATCAAACAGGGTACGTGCCCTTGGAATCGGCATCAGAGGCAACTGTGCAAAACAGCGACAGAGCCCCTGTAATGTCCCCAGCCAGGCAGCTGGAGAGGACACGCCGTGACAGTAACAGAGCTCTGCATCATCGCAGAGGGACAATCAACCCTTCATCTTGCCCCTTTGCCATCCTTCAGCCATGGCGCAGCACCCCAAGGGACTGGACACCAGTCATTGCTTTATTGCACTATAAAGCACTGTGCACACCTTTGGCAGTGCATAAATAACAGCAATAATGTGGTCCCTTGAGCAAAGCAGCATTTCATCAGCAAGAAAATTGTCCTCTCTCTCTCTCCCTCTTAACATTCCAGTGGGTACTGCTGGCAGTCCCTTGCTCTGGGAGGGGTTTGCACATCTGCTTTCCATTGCAACCACCCATAATTCAGGGAAGGTCTCGGCTTGTTTTCATCTTTCTCTTGTCAAAAAATTTTGGTTAACTTTTAATACTTGTGAGCACCAGAGCCAGGCAAAAGGCAGCTTTGGCAATGAATCTCTCTCTTTCTGACTCCTGACTTGCCTCAGCAGCTACTCCAAGCCTGAGTCCCCATTTTAACACCACCAATAAAACAAAATCCGATTGGCACCTCCACGCTCCAGAACCAGTGCCTTAGGCAAGCCTGAGATGGAAAAATGTTTCAACTATCCTTGTCCTCTTTTGTCAGCTCACCAGGGACCTCACTGGAAACCTGCCAAATTCAGTAGAAGCTGAAGGTTTCCAGCACCTCCACAAAACAAATGAACAAAACCCCTCAAGGAGTCCAGCTTATGATATGGACAGCTGAAGGATTGGTGCACACAGAGACAATATTTCTTACTCAGGCATGTTTGAGTGAGTGATTCTTTCTCAGAATATTGTTTTAGCTTTAAGTGATTCAATGATAACAAATTCTGAATTTTACCAGTATACCTTGTTCACTCTAGATCCCCCAAATCCAGGGTGGTTAAATTATTTTCCTTAGGAGAAATCCAAACTCTAAGCTCTCAGCCTACATTTCCCTTTACTTTGTGGGGTTTTTTTGTTTGGGGGTTTTGATTGGATTTTTTTAAATAATGGCACATTTGGATATATAGGTATTTTGCCTGGATTACAGAACACTTTGAAATCTGGTACACATTTGATCCATTTTCCCAATACAGTAGAAATGGACAGAAACCATGGGGTATATTTTCACTCCCTCCAGCTAATCTCAATGCAAAGAGTAGCCCAGCATCACTTCTTTTAGAAAATATCCTTTTTTTTATTCATTTATCACTAGAGAAAGGAGAAGATTGAAACAAAGAAAAACTGCAAAAAAACCCCACTAAGCAGTGTAACTGCTGATTAAACCTTGTCTCAGTCAAGAGTTCAACCTGAACATATCTAAAATTTTAGCAAAGTTAATCTACACATTTCCACTGAGAGGAAAACAAAGCTTTTTAATCGTTGTGTGAAGCCTGCACCAGAGACCAGAAATGCAAACCACGAAGGTGGTTTTGCTCAATGCTACCCCAGAGCTCTGCTCTTGGCTCTGTAACCCTGCTAAAGGCGAGAAAGAACAATTCTGCAGGAGTTTACTAAGACAATATGAAAAGCAAACAACTGCCACAGCAAGTATTATTTCATTTTATTGCACAGATTTAATGCTGTCATGTGCAAAATGGCTTTGAGGGCCCTCAAACTTTTTAAATGAAGGCTGCCCCAGAGCCCTGTGACAATATTTGCCCAGTCTCAGCTGCCTCTGCATGGAGGGAAGCTCCATCCCCGTGCCAGGAATTCCTGCCTGCTCCCGATGCAGCAGGAGAGCTGCCGGCGGCACAGCAGAAATAATGAGCTCTCTTACAGCTCAGGATGAGAAATGGACAGGAGTTTTTGGGGACAAAAGGGAGGAAGATTTCCTCAAAAGCCAGCACAGGCCCTCCCTCCAATCCTGCAGCGAGGATAGAGCCTGAGAACGATGAAAATCAATGAGTACAAGTTGAAGGACTGGAACTGACTGAGAAAGGTACTTCAAATGCTCACTCCCCCAGAGACGGTGTGGAGTGACTCAGGCTGCCTTGCAAAGCCTGCTTCATTTCCCCAGACTTCCTTGTTGTTTGAGATCAAGGGTTGGGTAAGTGATCTCAAACAGCAGGAGTTCATATTTGTACAATATCCTCAAGACCAGTGGACCCTAAAAGTCTTCACAGATTTCATACAGAAATCACCTCAACTATCACAGCAAGACTTTTAAAAGATAAATTCACCCAGATTATCACATTTTCTGAGCCTGTTGATCTCTAAATATTATTTTTGCCCCTGTATTTACCATGGCCTGAATCCCAAGTCTCACTATCTGGAGGATTGCTGGCCCATGAACCAGAATAACCCAGAACAAAAAAAATAGAGATCTATAATAAAAAATTAATCTGAGAATTATTTCCTTCCCTTTATCTTGCCCTGGTAACAGCCTCAATGGCACTGCCAGCAGCACTACAGCAATAACTCAAGACAGATCTCCTGAAGATTTGGTGTTTTCTAAAGTGAGTGGAGAAATTATTTTGCATGAATCATTGAAGGTACCTATAATTGTCACAAGACTCACGACAGCTTTTGCAGAAGTATCTCTGTTGCTTGTGGTGGACTCAGATGAGAGACAGCACACAAACAAAACCTTGTAAAGGTTAGGACAGAACATTTCTGAAATGGATTACTGCCTGCAAATACAGAGTAACAAAGAGGCTTCTGTGAAACCACAAAGGCACACAACACCAGTATTTAGTTGCTTGCACAGATCTCTTGAATCAGTAGCAAATTAAATAACGTTGTTCCAACAAGATTAAGTCATAGCTAAAATGCTGCATCTTCATAAGGCAAAATCTTTGTTTATTGACAAAAATATATTAACTTTTTCAGTACAGGAAATAAAGACATTCTAGAGAAGGACGGTTTTATTTGCTGTCTCTGATGCTACAACCTTTGGAAATATAAAAGTATTTTCAATAATCATTTATAACTCCAAAGCTGAATTGGCAGCAACCCATTGTCTTCATGACGACTTTGAAAGCAGCGCTGAAACTTCATTTGGAATATTTTTAAAAGTTAAAGATTTACTGTAATGCAATTATTTCAATATTGGCAAAGTGTCTCCACGTGTAACTGGTAACGTTCATTTGTACATGGAGTTGTAATTCCCAAGGCTAATGGAATACAGGAATATATCATATAGCAAGTATCCTATGGATACATCATCCTTTGATCAAGGAGGCTGCATTGCAAAGTTTTAAATCTTTTTTAACTCACCTCCCAAAGTGATTCCGCTTTCCCACAGGGCCCTGGCACGTGCTACATTTGAAAAGGGGTTTTTTTAATGTTCTTAAGCTGCTGGGAGTGACTTTGGTGCAGGGGAAGAGAATCAGATTGTTCAGCAGCAATTTTTAAGCTCTTTCAGGCTGTCCAACACAGAAAGGCACTTCCAGTACTCCACACTAAGGGTCCTTTCACAGAGTGCTAAAAGCTTTTTAATGATAGAGTTTTTAAAATTAAAACAATGGCAAAACACATTAAAGCTAAGTTACAAAAGGGAGTTGAAGAGAAATTATTTGACCATAATAGCAACTTTAATCTCAGAACACACTGTATCCAAAAAAAAAAGGAAAGGAACTGCATTCAGCATTATGCATTAGCTCTCAAATGTCTGCCTTCACATTTCAATTAATTCTAGAGCCTTAATCCAATTCAGGCACTGATAAAAACTGTTTACTTCTCAGGAAACCATGAACATTACTACTCCAAGGCCAAAATTTCACAAAAAGCTCTGTGGAGCTGTACCTTGACCACAGCACATACTGAGAGCAAGATGAAAACATGAGCACAGGCTTCAGAAATCATACAGCCACAGCTGGCCAAAGTTCTTTGAACTCTGGGTCTCCAACTCTAGTAGTGTACCTCATGTCCTTCCCTTTGAAGCAACAGGAAAAACATCATCCTTGAGAAACAGGCTAGGGTAAATTGCAGAAATAGTGACTCTGTTAAGGCAGAGTTTCAAATTAAAGTCAATTTCAATTATACATGTAAAGGGTTTTGTGAAATCATTTCAAAAAACAAAGTTATGTTGAACTGCATTGGGACTGCTAATAAGTATTTTATTTTAGATAAAAATTGACACTTAGGAAAATTGAATTTTGCACTTGCAGGCAATGGAAAAGCAGACTAGAAATGTTAAGGAAAATAGTTCTTTAAAATGTAATTTAAAACAATTAGCTAAGCAAGGTAGTTGTGCTAATTCTGTGATATTAGGGCCCCAACTGTGTCTAGTTTCCAATCAATGACAGACATAACTATTGTACAGCATTTCCTCAGCCAAACAGAGCAGGGGACCTCTACACTGCACAGGCTTTCAGCTCCAGAGAAGCCATTTCCACACCCTCAAATACAGCAGAGACACGGCCCAGGGAACTTTCCTGACCTGGCAAAAGGGAATTAGTGGGAAGATCACCTTTCCTCCCGGCCTCCTCAGCCCATTCAGGCAGAAGCAAGCTCTGTAGGACAGTTATTTTTCTGCTGGACTCTACTTTCAGCACTCGTGGTTCCCATCACACGTGAACCTGTGCACCTCGGAGTGTTTTTAAAACATGTATTTTGTCATAACATTTCAACATTTTGCAACAACACTTTAATCATTTGCTCTGATGCAAAATTAGCTGCTTCTGAACATCAAGGCCCACACAGCGAAGCACACCAGCCACAAGACTGTGCTCTTCATCAACCCAAAATCAGAGCAATCACCGTCCTTTCTATTTCACAAGTACCACACTGGTTTGTGTAACAGTCAAAACCAGTGAGAGTCGAAGTACAACACTACCAACCTCTGCCACCTTGTTGGAGGCTCTGTCCTTGAGCTGCTCAGAGCTCTGCAATCCAGGTGAGTTGCACCTTGGAGCTGCTGTTTGCTCCCTGTGCCTTTATTCCAGCACCCAAAGCTCCTCGCAGACATGCTCGGAGCAGGGGGTCACATGCAAATGCAGTCCACAGCCCAGAACTGCACCCAGGCTCACACACATACAGGCAGCATTCTCACAGCTGCCTTCCTTAACGAGGAGCCTGGGTTAAATGCTTAAATAAAACCGAGGAAATCTGTATTCCAGGCATGATTCCACCACGGGCTCCCTGTGTGACCTTCGGCAGGTCATTTAAGCTCTCAGTAAAAGTAAGACTGATAACACTTCTCCTATCTGCCTTGCCTATTTAGACCTTAAGCTCCTCAGACAGAAACTGTCTCTTACATGCACTGAGCCTGTAGCAGTTGGGGCCTCTCACGGTAATTAGCTGCCTTACAGTAGTTAACAGCAACAATGCATGCAGCAGGGACTTGGACAGGGATGCACTACCCCAAAAACAGTGCAAAGGGAAACAAGTACAAAGCAGGAAGTTGTGGGTGAGCAGAACAGGGATATTATCGAATGCAAACATATTTTTGAGCTCTGTGATCGAACTGGAAGGCAGGTTTTGGGCCGTAACGAAAGAAATCATGTTATTACCCACTTGCACAGCCTGACAGCACAGCCCCATGCCGAATGCATGAAAGCTTTCCCTTTCTATTATGCTTAGGGGCTGTGATGGAAACTCATTTTTTCTTCTTTTCATAAATAAAACCATAAATGACTAGCAGTCTGGAAAGGCAAAATCTTGCAGGGGGGAGCTGCTCTCATTTTTTATCAATGAGGAAGCAGAGCACCGGGCATCGTGATTTGTCTGTCTGCCTGTTTTCATTATCTTTTTAATGTTAACATTAAAGTCTTCTAGAGACTGTATTTAAAAAACCTGGTGTCGAATGACTATTTGAATAGAGATGAAATGCACCTTTGAGAATAGCAGGTAATAGCAAGGCTTTGCTTCTGCCTGTGGGCTGAGAAATGTGTTGTAATGTCAATGCTGGGGGCTGCTGAAAAATTCTTTCCTGTTCCAGGTTCTCTGTGTTGTCTTGTCTCCTTCAACCTTTTCTCAACAGCAACCAACAGAGAGCTGGAGGCCACAGGATCCCAAACTGCAGCACTTTCTGGCTAAGAATGACCACGAGATGCAGCTGCTCTGACTCACTCGAGGTGGGGAGTGCTGCCCCAACCACTCACAAGCTGCTTCCAGGTTACCATCCCAGTCCATCCACTGGGAGTTCGAGTGCTCAGGGATGCTCCAAATAAAAGGGAGGTGCAGAAGTAAAAGCAGCTCTACTTTTATAGCCCCTTCTTATGCTGTACAAAGCAGAGTCTGAAACCCTCAGGCCAGCTTTGGTTTTGTTGATTTTTTTTAACTTTATTTGGTTGTTTTCATTCCTGCTCAGGGTTGTTTTATTAGACATTCAGGTCTTGTCAGTCCTGTTTCTCTGGAAGACTTTGTGGATGGGTAGAGAACTAATAGGTTTAGGATATCAGAGGAACCAATAAATTGCTAGAGCCCTACAAAAATCACAAATAGATTTTTATCTAAAACGAGGCAGTTGCTTAAAGGGAACCACAAAGATGCATTTTATTAAGGCAACAAATGTTCAGGCCAGCTTTTGCTTAGCAGAACGTGCAGACTGCTTAGGAAATTTGCTTCACGGCCCACCCAAAAACACTGAGGCAAGTGCACAACCCATACAGACGTGCTTATGTGCACATACACACAGGGGTATTTAACAAGGAGTAAGCAACTTTCCTGTGAATTCCTCTGCTCCTCTTACTGGTTTCTGACAGACTCGCCCCAATTTCACCAGTGCATTCTGAGCAAGAGAGCTGATAATTATCCTCTATTGGGCATCAAAACCAGAAATGATGGGTGAGATCAGTTATGCCACATTCCCGTTTTTCACACACACATATACATTGCTTATGGCACAGTTCAGTCCTTCTGTCACTGCTCTGCTACAGAAATACTGGCAATGGGGAACAATTATCTGCTTGTGCCCTTCTGTCCCTCCTGATGGAGATGGAAAAAACCATGGAAAAGTGTGAAAAAGATTTACCAAACTCTCTGAAGCAAACCTGCCACCTCTGAGCCTCCTGAAGCAGTTATTCCTACATATGTAGTGGACAGTTGAAGGAAGCTATTTGATTCCAAAAATCAAAAACCTGATAAACTCTAAGGAAAAGTGAAAACATCAGAACCCAGACCATTAGCTAACTGTGAGTCACAAGATGACTTCATTCCTGTGTTTCTTCCTTGCCTTCTTCACAAAGGCCCATCTACAGACCCAATTCCTATCCAGGAGCAAGGGTGCAGGCTGGACTCCCACCTCACTCCGAGGAGCCAGCTGGTTATGGGGGAGCCAGATTCCTTGTGGAATCTGTGATTAAAGATGCTGTACCCCAACTGCACTCGGGTAGGTGCTTATGTGCACAGAGAACTCATTAAGTTGATAGTAAAACTGAAAGGGAAATCATTGGGATCTAAAGTGCAGGCCTGAAGATGAGCACAGTCCCCAGTGTGCTCCTGAATCAGGGCCAGGATAAGCAAAGAGCAGAGAAAAGGGAATTATTTCAGCTTTTTTCCCTTCTGGATGCTCCATATGCTCCAGCCAGCTGTTCTGGGTTTGTTCATACTCATTACAGTGGGTATGTGTGACAGACTCTACGTCCCTTCAGAGTGACTCAATCATACAGGGTCTCCAGTGGTTTGCTGGAGGCTTTAATGCAGGCTGTGTCCCCCCCAGAGCTCCACATCCCCCCATCTCTCCTCCTGTCTAAATCCAAAGGCTCTAACAAGTCCCACCTTGTGAGGTGTGGTTAGAGGAAGGTTGGGTGACTTTTCTGTCTGTTCAGCCAGAGTTTCCTCCTTCACCCACTGCACACCTGCCATCTTATATACATTTCAGCTACCAGAGGGAACATATTTCACTAAAACTACAAGCAAACTTGTTTTGGGGAAGTCAAATTTATAGCTAAGAAGAGGTTCTGAGGAACAAATTCACAGGCCTGGAGGTCTCACGGCCCCAGAGCCTGACCTGCTCACCAATGCCCAGAAGCATTCCCAGGCAGTTCTGCCTCCACCACTCCAGCCCTGTCACTGTCCCCTGTGAGTCCCCAGCTCCCCACAGGATCCCAGAGGCAGCAGAGGCTCGACCAATAACCCAGCATAAGCTTTCCACAGCACAGAGCCAAACCCTGAGCTCTGGGCTGAGAAGGACCTTAAACATACAACAGTGGTTGGCACATCCCAGGACCAGTCCCATCATTTATTCCCCATGACCCCCTGCTAGGAAAAGTCTTTGGGGTTTAGTATTCTGTCATTTCTTCCAGAAACTGCTGTGCCACTCGCCCAGAGTGGGTCTGAAACATGATGACAGGAGAATTTGGCTGTTTTCCTGCTACTGTCCCAAACAATCATGTCTCCAAAATACTTGCAGCCTTCTCAGAGTCTTTCTTTTCTTATTACTTCACCCATTCAAACACCAGAAATCCCTTCCCCACCATTTTTTCCAGCAGATTTCCCTTCCAGTGGCTCAGAGTGGGTCCTCCCACTGTTCCCCCACATGCTGTCTCTCAGCTTTAATCAAAGTCACTTCCTTATTTCCCATCTGATTACCCAAGCGCTGCCTGGCCCTCAGCCACCCTCAGAGCTGGCATAAGCAGGTGCAGCTCTGACAAAGTGACATCAATCTATGTGCACCCTGAATTGGAGTTGTCTTCCTGATGGAGACCTCTTGATCCCAAGCATTTCTGAAAGCACAGTCGCATGGTTTGCGCATGTGACTGAAGCACAGGAGAGGAGGCAGTTCTTGCCTCTTTAACCTCTGCCAAGAATCACTAAATGAAGAATCTGCCTCATTCTGTACACCTTCTCCCTCTTTTGCACTCTTTTCAGCTTGGGTGTTGGGTTGGAGGGGCTGATGAGAGCTGCTGTGCTATCAGCAGAGCCTTCTTTTACACTTCTCACAACCAAATCAGTCTTTGTGCTCTCCCTTGTTGTCCCATTAGGAGGTTCTCCCATTTGAGTGCCTTCAAGGTGCTCCCTTCAGCTCCCAGCAGAGGTGTCAACCACACAATGAATGTCTGGCTTTTCTGCACCACTCTTGCTACAGCACTACACAGACAGCAGAGACAGCCAGACACAACCTGCCCCTTGCACCTACAGCTGGTACCTGGCAGAAGGCACCTGTGACTGCACTGCCACAGGAACTGCAGCCCGATGAGAAGGGGAAATGAACTGATTCTCCTTTCTAGCCTGGCTCCCAGCTGACTGGAAGAAACGCCTGTCTGCAGATTCATCTTCTGGGAACTCCCAGAGTCCCGGAGCACACGCAGATACAAACCAGAGCCTGGTTTTTAGAAGATATATTTGTGCCAGAAGCCTTGAAAGTATTTCTAAGCTACAAGCAACACTCTGCTGACTCACATTTCCACTGAAAGCCATTCAGTTTTCAGAAGCATCAATGATATCTGCCCAGGGACCTTCAGTTCTTTGAGTTATTAGGTTTGCTTTACTAGAGAAGCCAACACAAAATCCTGTGTTTTGGACACCAACAGGATTTGAGCAGTGGAACTCCTTGTTTCAGGGGGCTGGATGCTATAAATTCTTGTAAGCTGAAAGAGCAACTGAACGAATCCAAGGGAGAAAACCCCATCTAGAGCTACTGAATGTAGGAAATGACATTTGGCTAAGAAAGTTGTAAATTTCTGGAGATGGGGAGAGTATATTAAGAGGTGTCACTACATGCTTATCCTGTTCCTACATTCATCCTCAGGCATCCACTATTTACCACTGCAGGAGAAAGAACACTTGCCTGGATAGATGCTCTTATTTAGGCTAATGCAAGCAAAGCACCCTTGAATACACCTGTACACCCAAACTCACAAAACCCAAACCCTCACAAACCTATCCACCATCACCACACTGCACCAGGAGCTACAACAAAGAGCCACAGTGTAATAATGAGTGATTTGCCTCTTGATTCACTTCAGAGAGACCTCCTGTCTGGGGTTAGAGACGTGAATTTACCTCTATTACCTTAAACACCCAAGGGAGCACAGGAGAATAGTCATCCCAAGCTCATTTTCCAACCACCAAGAGTGAAGAGCATGGCCAGAAGGCAAGTGGCCTCAGATGAGCTGATTTCTCTCTCTCCCTGAGAGCAGTGACTGTGATACCAGCACCAACACACACAGCTGCACTCTCAGTTCATCCCATTCCTCAGCTTGGATGGGATGAATCCAAACTTCAGCAATATACACAGAGAACAGAACCCGCACCTCATTGCCACGTATGATGAGGTAATGCACTGCTGGAGGCTCAGTCTTCCATCAAAATTGTTTTTGAGGAATTACAGACAGCATCTCTGTGACTAGCCTGAGAAGGGCTGTTCTCAAACACTCCTGTGTCTTGGGCCACTGCAGGCAAGTTACCTGATCAGAATCACCCCTGCTTTTGGCCAAAGGAAAAGCAAACAACACCAGAGTCTCACTGTGATTCCAGGGAGAAGGATGTGCAAGGAAGGCCTCCCAAGGTCATGGCTGAGAAAGCACATCCACAGCTGCAGCAGCAGCTGTCAGGCTCTGCCAAGATGCCTTTGCTCAGGAGGTCTCTGGGAAATAAGGACATCACTGAGCGCAGGGACTAGGTATGGACAGCATGTTTCAGGCTCCTATGACCTGGGCACAGAGAATAAAGCCCACCTGCCCATTCCCTGCACACAGAGCTGTGCACCATCCCTTCAGATTCAAGCAATTCAGCCTCATGCTGGAAAAACAAAGGGAGGTGCTAAAGGCCAGAGCTTCTCCTTTTTTCCTTGACAGCTCTGAAACACCGAATATACCACAGCATCTGGCTAAGCAGCCTGGCACATGCTGTCGCTCCCTTGCCAAGGAGACTGACTGACAGATTAGATCAGACACACAGATAATGGGCTGGGACATCTTGAAGCCCCATCTCAAGCTGATTGCTGTTTGCAGCATTAATCTCCAGTGACAGAGGGCCCCCCAACATGCAGAAAGCAGCTGTGCAGCACTGTAAGTAGGACATCATGCCATACTTGCTAAGGGGAGCGTGAGGGACTTCTGAGGTGCCTTGGTGCATGCTAGCACAGAACATCCCAGTAAGAAACTCCACCACTGATACGAGGAAAGGCTGAAATGGCTGTTGTGAACAGTGAAGTAGAACAGAGAAGTCCCAGGATACAGATGGGAGGGTTGAAGTCTCCCTGATGACAGCCTGTATGTAACCCATCGCTAAGCTTCCTATCAGTAGATGTACAAAGCACTTTCCTGTCGCTGGGAGACCTCAGATCTCTAAAATGAATGCCAAAGAGCAGCCACAAAATTAAACCTTGATCAGGGAGGGTCGTCTCCCACACTGCCCATGTTGCACACGCAGTGATCCATCAGCCCTGTCGCTCAGGAGCTGGCTGCAGCCACAGCCTCTCCCGCTCCCTCCACGTTCCAGGTGACCTCTGCCTGATCTCCCCTTCAAATGCTCCATCTCTTGCCCCTCTGTCTTCCCTGGCGGCACATCCACCCTCTGCTTCTGCCACAGAGCTATGAATCATGATAGAATAATAAGCTCGTTTATGAGCTGCACACAAGCCCAAAGGACCAAAGAGCGGAATAAATCGCTACAAAGCCCTCTAAGCCGATTTATTCATTCAACAGTTTCTTGCTTTGACTCCAGCCTCCTCTAACGGATGTCCAAATATTGTGGTAGTACAACAGGAAAAACAGCAACCTTCTTTCAAGAGGTTCATTACTTTTGTCTTTTTGAGATCAAGAGATGAACTGGCTTGTAGAGGATTTGAAGCCCAGCATGCCAGCTGAACGCATCGCTGCTCTGGCTGACTCTGGCTTGCAGTGAGGCCTGCAGCTGTGGGTAACATGGAAATGAACTGCTGACACAGGCTTACAGCACACAGCCTGGCCAGGGAGAGATACTGCCTCAACTCCAGGGCCCTGCTGTCCTCAGGATAGTGGATAAGGATTTAATCATGGGCCTCTTTTGGGGCAGAAAGACTTCCAAAGTTGAACACAGCTGTTTGCTGGCTGGTGGTACAATATAGTGTCAATAAAGGGGATTTTGTCCTTCTGTCACACCAAGGATCACAGCACTCAGCAGATACCAGTCAGTCCCCCCAGGCAGAGCTGCATCCGTCTGATACATCTGATAGCTGCAAATCACTCACCATGTGTCACAAACAGGAAACAGAGGCAAGGCAGGTTGAACACACCAATCCAAGTTTGTCTTTCTAGGCACATACAGAGCTGGGATAGAAATCTTCAGATTCCTCCTTCCTGTCCCTCACCCTCTTAGCTCCCCTTTCACCTTTCCCCCAAACCTTCATGCCAATAGCTCCAGTCAGGTTGTTGGTTTTTGCCAGGCCTGTCTGTTCTTTAGGCTTACCCATTCCCGGGCTTTCTCACCCCAGCCTCCCCAGGGTGCTGGCAGGAAAGTTGTACTTCTGTAGCTTTTTCAACTTTGTCACAGCTCAGGTTCAGAGAATAAGCAAAACTTATGGTCACACAGGATTTCCCCTTTGAGCAGCCACTCACAGAAATCAAGGTAAGTATCCAAGCCTGGAGCTGCTCCTTCTCAACCTCACTGCAGAAAGTGTGATCTACTATGATACACATAACCCAGCAATTGGAGATCCCAGAGCTGTTTCTCTACCTGCCCTTGAACTACCTGAAAGGCTCAGGTAAAAAAGGTGTTCTCATCTGTACGAATGCTTGCAATTACCCTGTAAACGCCTTTTTTTTTTTTTTTAGGAGGGTGAGAAAAACTACAATGACTCAGTAATTCAGCCCAGTGGAGCATTAATCTGGGATACAGGAATGGGTCAGGGTCCCATGGCAGACTCCACTGCTGCCCCCTAAGCCTATCTGTGCCTGCCAGGTGTTACATGAATGCAGAATATTGCTCTCTTATAAAGGATTTGGACAGGAGCTATGAGGGGCAAAGCAGCAGGGCACAGCTATAAGAGAAGTAAGCACAAGATGGCATCTATTAGCAAGCATCCAATTTAGTGACTAGCCATAAACCTGGCAGTATGAATAAGAGACATTAATGGATCTCTCACAGGCCTTTGCTATTACTTTCTCACATGAGCATCACAGCAAAAAGGAAATCTTAAGAGTAAGTTGAGTCTCTTGATTCATTACTTCATCTGAAGTCCTAAAAGCCCCATAGCGAGACAGAAAGCACCAAAACAAACTGCAAGCAGCTTTTCCCTGATCCAGAGGAGTTTCACCCTTTGGGCAGTAGTTGACCATTTTTACTGATGTCCTCCCTGCCAGATCTACAAGATTTTCTGAAATCCCTCTGCAGAACAGTTGGCTTTCCAACTGTGCTGCCTTCATGCTGAGAGTATCCCTAATTTATCACCGTGGGGATCAGAGGAGCCAAGAGAAAGGAATCCAGTTCTTGTTCAAATGAATCCCCCTTTGCTTTCAAAAAAGCCCAGAACCTCTCAGTTGGCATTTTTGTCCATGACTGAACACTGGTGGAAGGTGCAATGCATGGCTTAAAGGAGCAGCTCACTATCAACACATAAACAACTGCCAGGCTCACATTGCCTCTGCTTTGCAGGAGGACTCTGGGCTTTGAAAGGCTTTTACAATTTTCTGTCCTCTACATAATTAAAAAGTGATTATTTTTGTGACACAGGGTGGAATCACGTTCAACATCCTGTTGACAGCAAGAAGATAAAGCGGAGGAGAGAGAGGCACATTTTGCAACTAGAGGATAAATGGTCATCAAAAATTTGTGGAGGAGGAACAGAAATTGCAAGGAAAGGAGAGACTGGAAGTAAAAGGAGGGGCTATTCAGTTCCTGTAGGGGCATAAATTTTGGCAAAGTACTTGCTTCAAGATCAGGGTTGAGGTCCATTTAGCAGAGCAGTGGGGGAGAATCTGAAAACCAAATTAGTAAAGACAATGAGTTCTTCCCTGTGTGCTCAGTGCAGGCTCAACTCAGCACCCATTGCAGCTATTGGCAATCTTCCAAATGACTGCACTGACCCTCAAAGCCTGCCAGCAAGGCCTGGGCTAGGAACCACTCGCAGCAGCCCAACCAAACCTGGAGTCTCTGAAGGTATCCCACAGGTCCAGGAATCTCTTCAGCTCCGTGGGGAACAGGCCAAAGCCTTCTGCTGGAGTGCAGGAGAAGCTGCTGATCAAAACAGGAAACTGAAAAAAGCAGGCTGACCTCTCTGACTGCATGACTGGCCATTGTCTGTGGGAAGGACAATGCCACATCTTTCTTGCAAAGAGAAGAGCAACTCGCTGGGCAGCTCAGGGAGCAGCAGTGGAGGCTGTTAGGGCAAACACGAGCCACAGCTCAAGTCTGTCCCATGCTGCCACCCAGCCAGGCACACGTTATCCCAGCACTGTGCTAACGTAGGCTCAGCAATGCCTGAGCTGCCCACAGAACAGGCAGAGCCCACTTGTGCTGCCTGGGAGAGCTCCTGCAGCAGTGCCACTACTTGCATGTGAAACAGCCAATTTAAATTTGGCCCTTGCCTGTTTTCAAGAACAGCAGCCTCAGAGCGATCACACTGTACATACAAAAATGCTCTTTATTTTTTTCCTTTTTTTTAAAAGCAGCTCTGGCACTGATTTCAAAGGCATGCAGGCAGTGTGGTGCTTTCAAGAATCCCTTGGATTCAAGAATCAAGAACCTGAATGTTTTGGGACACTTATTAAGAGCCCAGAAAGTGCTTTTGAACAAAGGACTCAGCCCCTTGAAGGCATTTTGTTACTGTAGATCCTACAGCTGAATGGCTTCAAACTGGTTCCATAACACAGAAATTGATCCAACACCTCACTGTATTCAGTTTAGACATTTTTTCCTCATTTTCACAGGCAAAATAACCACTTAAATTTGACTTTGCATCAATAAATTGCCCGAGATAATAGGATAGATGAAAAGAAGAGCTGACTAGCAGGAAAACATAATAAAAAGGTGCTTGACTGTGTGAGTCAGTTCTGGCCTGTGTGTCAGCAGCACAATTAGTCCTCCCCTTGCAGGCCACATGGTTTGGTGTTGTATTTGACAGACAAATCAATCCTCCCCTTCTTCTAAGCACTGTCTAATGAATAAATCAGCAAGGTCACTGGTGCTGCTGCTTCGCCCTTTCCCTGCCAGGCGGCTGGAGCTGGACCTGCTGCCTGGCTCCATCTGCTGTGCTTCCAACAGGATCCAAGCGTCCTGGGGAGCAAGATGGAGCAGTTAAAACGCACAACTGGGCAGCAAAAGTCCCTGGGTTTACTCCTGACTAGTGTGTTGTCTTGGACAAGTCACACCGACCCTTATGCCAAACACATTCACTCAAGAGACCTTGTCTGGTGAGCCAGCCGGGGAACAGGGGGAAGTCAAGGAACAGTGCAGAAAGGAGGAAGTACCAAAGGACTTGAAGTCACTGGTTGGCATGGGAGCTGCCACGCAGCAGTCAAGGGGGGAAGAGATGCTGCAACCCAGCCCACCTCAGCCCAGCCCCCTCCAGCCTGGCACAGCTCCCAGCACAACAGGCCCAGGGCTTTTCTGGAGAGCCCTCAATGGTTGTGCTATAAACAAATTGCTATGATGAACTGGTCTTGTGCGTGCAAAGGGGCCTCGAGCTAGTTGATGCAGTAATAACAACAATAGCAGTCATTTACTCAGCACCAAGTACGTATCAAGTGTTTGCAAAACACACTGGCAGATGAGGCTCATGTCCCAGCGCACTCACTCTCACTCTGAATGGAGAAGAGGGAGAGATGGTAAAACACACACAAGGGAACAGATGAGAATGGCAGCATGTCTGAGGTCTGCAAGCGAAGCTTCTGGCAGACCTGTCACAAGCCTGCTGCCCAGCCCTACCCAGCTGTGCTTGCTATTTTTGTTTTACCCAAGGCTGTTCCCATGATGGATTGGCCTCAGAACTCCATCCAAGGCCACCATCCCTTCCACTGCTCTCCCAAGTATTTCCCACCTCTCCTCCAGCTCCTTCACTCACACATCTGCCTCCATTTAGCACCCCTGAAATTCCAGCAGACCAACAAATAACACAGGACCAAAATGTTTTTGGGGACCCACAGAAAGTGCTTCCCTCAGGCTGAGCCAAAGCCTGAGGTAAGAGGTGACCATGATTTCTGTGGCAGTCACAGGAGTGATTGGGAAAAGGGATGTAGAGGAAGAGCCAGCTGAGAAGGCAGAAGTGAGTGCTGAAGGGGAAAGGGGTGACACAAAGCTCACTAGGCCTGAAGTCTAGCAAAGAGAGTGTCATGCTTCTGACCTTGTAGAGAGGATTCCTTGAGAGAAGAGCACATATCCCCTGCCAGGCCAGGGGCAGCAGTCAGAAAGACATAGAAGAAGCATGACTGAGCTGGAAAATGGCCGCGGGCTCCCTGTGACAAGACTCCCACCCTTGAAGGGAGGCATTTTCTCATTCATACCCTTTCCCTCATTGCCCCTGACACTGCCAGTCAGTCCCCAGCCCCACCCTGCCCAACACTGGCTGTCCTCCTTCCCAACCTGCCTCCACCCTCCTTTTTCCCTGCCAAGCTGACAGGCTGCTTCCAGCAACCAGGGAGCTTTTCCCCTTTCCTAGGCAATGAAGTCCCTGGAGAAAGGCCCTGCCTTCCCTCTGTTAGCTCGGAGAGCCTGTGATGCCATGGGAGCCAGTGGCTGCTCGATCCCTAGCTGTCACCCACACACCCATATGATTTGTGGATGTGCTGGCACACAAACACTTAGGAGAGCTGTAGGAAGCTTGTGCAGGGACAACCCAGCAGCCTGGCACAGCAGGAGAGCCCTGAACACAAACAGCTGTGAGGAAAAAAAAAAGAAGTAGAACAGAAGGAAGAGCAGAGGCAGGAGAAGAGACAATGTGGACTTGCAGGAGGAACACAGGAGTCAAGCAGTGCACCTCAGTGCAGGGCAAAGGATGCAGCAGGAGAAAAGCAAGAGGCCAATGAAGTGTTTAGGGAAATGATCTCTAAATCAGTCCCTTTTCCTTGATATTAAAATGAGAATGAGTTACCTACCACTAACTTTGCCTCCTAGAATGGGCCAGCAAACCCTGGTCCTGAGAGAACATTGTGGCCTGGAGAAGTGTTTGTGCCTTCACCATACCAACTTGCCCACCAAAGGGAAAGGAGATACTCCTAGGAAAAACACCAGAACAAACCCTCTGCCTTAGCTGGGCTAGCCAGAGCACATCTCTAACATTCTCCTGAGGCATTCATTGAAAGTTCCATTTAGATAAGAAGCAAGAAGAGGAACACTGCAATGCCTTCTTTGTCATGCAGCACACTGAAACCACTTCTGCTTGAGCCCAAAAGCTCTCTGAACAGCTGACTGCCCTCACTGGCTGTTAGCCACAACATCAAGGAAAGGCCCTGCCAGCTGCAGAAGAGAGAATGCCCATACAGTAATGAAAGATGACTAACTGTTAGGCCATTGGTACAGATATTAATTACAAATACAGCTTTCTGCCATGCAGGCATTCTAGTAATCATGTAAACAACAAGTTCAACTGCCTCTTTCCATCAAATTGATGGAATAGGAAGAAGGCAGTCCTCTGGGCTAGTATGAATCACCAAAATGCAGCCACCCCCAGGGTGGGATGCAACTGTGTGCAGTGACAGCACCTAATCTATAAAGGCAGAAACAAGCATGACTGTACCAGCCAAAACAGGAGACAGAAGTGAAACAAGGGAGAGAGTGCCAAAATTCCTCCCTACCACAACTTTCCTAAAATTAGAGGAGACAAACCAAAAGCTGGTCCCTGTTATTAACCCTGCCTCTGGCCTTGATGTACAGTGACCCTCACTAGTGAGTCTGAGGGCTAAAGGCACCTCAGAGGCTCACACCCCATCTTGAAGATACCCCCATTACCAACCATTTGCACCTTCCTCACTGGCTTAAGCATAGCAGAGGTTGAGGATGTTGTAAGGACAGAGCAAAGCACCAGAAGATGAAGAGCCTGTTGGACTTGGCATGAGGCATTGCTCCACACACTGCAACTTGTAGCATCCCTTCCTACACACATCCCTCCCACGCCTCAGAAAACAAGAGCACTGTGGGAGGAGAGATGCTGGCTGCTACTGGCTTGGCTTGGCCTCCCTTCACTGCCTCCCTCCTCACCCCAGCACGGAGGAGTCACCTGTATGTCGACTTCAGGATGCCAAGGTGCACAAAAGCTGCTGCCTTCTTTCCTCTTGGTCTGTTTGACCGTGGAACACCTCCCCCTCCCTTCTCCCCTTCACTGTCTTTTATAGCAGTCTGGCTGTACAGGTACTCAGTAGATGCTGAGCTGTAAATCCAGCTCCAAGACAATAAATTCAGCTTGCTGAAAACACACATTCATTGTCAGTGAGCACAGGAACCCAGGGTTTTGCAGACAGCAGGGCTATTAAATGCTGCTGTCAGAACAGGTTTATTTGACTGCATCGGCTTTTGTAGATATAAGCAAAATGGAGTTTAGTCCTGCTTGGGATCACCCCCCAGCACTGCAGTAAGGGAGTGCAGGCAGTGGCCACTGCCTGCCAGTTCACAGTTGCCTGCTCAGGGGCAGAACACACAGCACAGTCATCAAGCCATCAACAGAAGAGCAAAACCAGGCCCCAGGTCCACGAGCACGACTAAGCTTTACAGCTTTTTTTTGTCCATATCTAATTTGAGAGACAGAACTACTCCAAGTTTAAGCTCTCAAAGGACTGTCAGGAAACAGCAAGGTCCTGCTCTTCCATAAACGCAAACAAGCCTGGAAGCAGAGGTGTGGACAGCAACCTCCCCAACAGGATATAGTCCCACAGCACCCGAGTCAGGCAGTTAAAAACAGGTCTATTAATAAATCATCAGGCAAAAGTAAGATAACAAACCAGGTCTGAGGTCAATGCAGGAAATCCAAACAATCCTCAGTTCAGGAAAGGGCTGGAAGCAGGTACACAGACACTCAAGAAAGGGCTGAGGGCCAGGCCTTAAACGGTGCTCCAGGGCTGATGGGCAGAGAGGTTGATGAAGGCCAGGTGAGGGTGATCAGGGCAATTAATGCCTGTTAGTGCACTCACTGCCCTGACAGGGAAACGCTGTGTTCTAGGGGACAGCTCTGCTGCCCTGGGCCTCAGGAAGAGTTTTCTGAAGGGAGCAGGGCTGCTGGAACTTGTTCCCTCCTTCCAGAGCTGCTGTCAAGGAATGTTGAGCTGAAGATGATGAGGAAGCTGCAAAAGATGGCAGACTCTGAAGGAGAAAGGGAAGATGAGAGAAGGGAAGAAAAGGGAAACTAAGAGACAGAGAAGGCAGAGGACAAATTATCATCACTGGAGAGAGGCAGGAAATCCTTGCTGCTCACACAGAACAGTCACTTGCACCAGTGCCTTCCTCCAAGCCCCACTGAGCTCCTCAGCCAGCACTGCCATGCCACAAAAGCAACTTTCCTCTCCAGTGCAGACAGGACTGGCAGGCACCTGGGACACACAGCACCTCTGTGACCCACTGATCCCATTTCCTGCCTCAGTACTGGGATTAAGAGAAGGGACAACTTTCAGCAGGCAGCATAGTGGGAGGATCTGTCTTGGGACCACAGAAGCACCATCTCCTCTGCTGAGAATCCCAGGAAGAAATTTTGCTGCAGGACATTTGGAGAGGTGACCCAGATCCCCCAAGGATGCTGAGCAGATGCTCTGTTACAGTGACCAGCTCTTCCTGCAGATAGCTGAAGTTTATTCCTAGCAACTTCCAGGGGAATTTGAAGGAGATTTTCTTGTTTCACACAGCTTACTTCACTAAACTAGAAATAAATTGGCCCTTGTTTTCCTGGAGCATCCAAAACAAAGCCAAATTCCCCACGTGCCCAATGACCATCGCTTCACCTGCTGATCTCCATGCTTAGAGTGCAATTTGAGTTCTCTCTGGAAAAAAGGATTTACCTTGCAGAAACAGCCCAGGATCAGTTTCTATCCCAGTGGAAGCCCTGCAAAGCCACATCACTCCTTAGTTACACAGTTATCCAGCCCCATGAGACTCACTGCCAGGTCCTCCGAAGCTATAAAAGCCAAGAAGTTTTATTAGACATCTGAGTGTAAGAGGGCAGCATGAACCACTGGACTGAAACAAGTGAGAGGTGAATCAGGCTTTGCACATGGAGGCATCACAACTTTTTAGAGTCTCTACAAAGCAACAGAGCTACAGGCAGTAGAGCTGAGCCCACAGGTGCGGGGGCACAAGGAAGAAAACAGGGTCAGAGCAAACACTAAGCAACATGAACAACCCTTTTTACTTCAGCCCACTAGATAGCTCCCTGGCTAAACAGGGCACATCCAGCAAAATTCCTCATTTCTGCTTTTATGAGATTTCCAAAGTTGCTGGGGGAGGATTTCTAAATTCCACTTTAAATTCATGTGAATCAAATATTGAAAACCCTATGGTAACTTGGCAAATCTCTGCTTTGATATGGAGTCTCCCTGTAATTAATATCAGATTGTGGAGCTCTGGGATGTACTGCAAGGAGGTCACTGGAGCGTCTCTGGCATTTTCCTGAAGGCCTAAATTCAGGCTGAACGATAAGGAAAGTGCATGGGGCAAGCACAGCCATATTGTGGTTTCAAAAGGACACAGCCTCCCCTCCGTATCAGCTTACACAAGGAGGGTTCAGCCCATGTTCCTCATGCCCCTGGGAGCCCAGGAATTACTTTAGAATCATATTAGCAGGCCCACTGTCAGAAGTCTGGAACTCATTTTGCAGCATTCAACACCTCACTCAGGAAACCTCACAAGGTGTACCAATCAAAAACTTGAAGGCTGTGGAGGAAGACAGCCTCAGTGCATGCTCCTGCTGCAGCAGCTCTATTATTAGCACAGGCCAAGAGCCCAGCCACTCCTCTCCAGCAGAACTGGCTTCATTTCTGTGTCTCCACACGCAGTTATCACAGGATTTAAATGCCCCCATTGACTTGTCAAAACAGTACTGCCAGGGCACAGTGACCCCAGGTCTCTGCACCCAGGGCATCTCCCCACAGCAGAGCAGCACTCTGAGCTGACCTCACTGCCCTGCCAGCCCAAGGGTCCTGCAGGGAGCAAGGTCCCCCCCAAACTGCACTTGGGCCACCCAGTGCAAGCCCACCCCAGAAGCAGCGTGGCACAGGAGGCAGGGATATTCCCAAGGCATGAGCCTTTCCTATGGGAAATGCTGTGAGCACAGAACACTAAGCAAGGCACAAGATGTGTTGTATAACTGCAGGTTACACTCACCCTAAACAATGGTTGCCTTAAATCAACAGAAAATAAGATGCTGAGATACAGACAGCAAAACAATGAGAAGTGGATGAGGAGAGACCAAGAAGAAGCTACTTCAAGCTTCTAAATAAATCTGACAGGGAATATTCATCTTAAATCAGGGTTGCCACAAGCTGGTTGGAAATCTGCCTGGCCAATTTTCCTGTCATCTTGCCAGTTGCTGGGGAGACAGATGAATTTGCCAAGAGTGGGTTTTTTTAATATACAAGAACAGGATTTGCTGCACAAGCCCAGACACACTGTACATGCCCAACTGCACTGACTACCTTGGTTCTGCTCATCTTAAACTGCTCTCCCAGCAGAACCACACAGGTGCTAAATCAATTCCCAAGATAGGCCCAAACTTATTTAAGTGGAGTCAGGAGAGCTGTGCAACTACAGCATGGACACAGTGCACGCTGCACTGCCTCTGACCCAGGATTTAGCATAAAATCCCCTGTTGTCACCACAGACAGCTCTCAGCCCCAGTCTGGACACATTTTTGTTGTGGGTGTGAGCAGAGATGAGATGCCATATATTGCTTCCTCTCTGCAGTCCAAATCGCTCCCATCTTGGTAGCCTTCCAAAGCCTTTTCATAGTTTCTTTAAGAGACACATTGTCCCACAATTGGCCACAAAGCTCCCACAGCATCTCAGCACAGAGAGCTATGTAAAAACCCTGAACACACAACACAGCAAGAGAGACCAAACACGGAAGACTCAGGATTGCAGGTGCAATTTCCAGGATGGACACTTTTAGCACAGACAGCCTGACCCAGCCTAGGTACCTCCCAGGCCAAGTAGACAGTGTCTCCCCTCAAAGAACTTTTAACACGTGCCAATTAAATTTTGGCAATCGTGCATAACCTTGTGAAACTAAGGAAGTGGGTGCTTTATGCCAAGAGAATGGGGCTAACAGCACTTAGAGCTGACCTCAGACAGCTAATCTGGGAAGAAAATGATTTTAACTGGTCAGAAACGGATCTTTTTCAGGCAGGAATGAGATTTTTCCAAAGCATTCCACTCCAGCTTTATTTAGCCCCTGGGAAGCCAACATTACAAGCCAGCTTCAGTAGGAACAAATCCAGATAACCTTAACATATCCAGAAATCCAAGTCCTCCCCAAAAACATGCACAGCTCACAGAAAACAAGGGTTAAGAAGAAAACAGCAATTTTCTGCCTGGCATTCGCATAGTTGGATTCTAGCCTGGAAATAAAGAAATATAGAAAAACACTTGTAAAAATACAAACACGATGTGCTCAAATCATGCTTCCATTGACTTTGAACAGTGTTATGCCTGGAGTGAAATGGCTCTGTTGGGCTTAAGCTTGTCCTCAGAAATGCATTCTGTGTTCTCAGCAATGCCATGGGAACCACACGGGCATCTCCAAGGGAAGAATTTGGCCAACTCCATTTAACTATTTAAAATTCCAGGGTTATTTGCAAAATACAGGCCAGAGTGCCATAAAAGCAAAACAATTTGAAGAGAAAGATATTCCAGAATGACTGTGAAATGGCAAACTGCACCCTCTTCTCTCATCAAAAGGCATCCGTTTACAAAGTGATCAGCGCGGGTATTGATTCAGGCGTGGAAGCGGCAATATTTACCTAAGCACCTGCACTTATGATGTGTCAGACCCACCAAACAGCCTGTGAGCCCAGCAATCATTTACCATGGGAGAGGAGTCTCTATCATTTCAGCCTTAAAAGAGCCATGAAGCAGCAGATAGTGTACTCCAAAGTGTGCATTTTGGCAGCATGGGAATAAGTCATTCTGTGCTAGAGCCAGAGCCTTCTGTTTTGGGTCACGTGGACTCAAATGAGCTGCTGAAATCCATTCTCACGTGTTCTTCTCCCTCTTGTCACTGTAGTCCTCTCTTAAAAATCCCTGTGCCTGGGACTTGAGCAGGAATTTCTCTCCCAGCTTTCTCATCAGGAATAAAAAGCAAGCACAGAGCTCAGCAGAGAAAGCACAGGAACCATATATGCCTCTTCCCACACTCTTGTCATGTTTCTCCCACAGTCCCCACCTGCTGAAGCCAGCCTGGGTGTTGTGAATAGCAGAGGAGGATGAGCAGGGGTTTAAGCTCATCCTGGAAAGTCCCCAGCCCTCCACTCATGTGCTACTCAGTCCAATCCGCCCCTGCTAACTAAAACCCCCTATTCCCACATCCCAGCCTTACAACCAGTTGTTTAGCAGCTACCTCTGGGCATAAAAGAAGAGCAGATGTAAGGAATACCACTGGGGCTCTCAGAAGAGAAATTCGCAATATCAGGAATCAGTTTAAAAGGCCTGCATCGCCTCCCAAAGCAGATATTGATGTGTCCAGAACACAGTTTCCTGGGCTGTCTTTAATAGCATTTTCCGGAATAACATCACTGCTCTCATGTATGCTCCAGCATTCTGCACTCCCTGCAAACGTAAGGAGCTGTGTTGGACTTCAAATACCATTAGCCCAGAGCAAGGCTCACTTGGAAATGGGGACCTATTTTTTTGGAAATGCTTTTGTGTTGAATGGCATCTCCTCACCACTGAGAACCCCAAAGAGTTCTCGGCACAAGGCAAGCAGATTCCAAAAAGCAATGGTGATTATTAGGACATTTTATGTGCCACTAGGTAATGTTTGGAGGTTGACAGCAGAAAATGCACACAGGCAGTCCAGTACCAGCACCTCCAGCCCCTGTGCTGGCAAGGGAGGAAACACAGAAAAGAAGACAGCAAAAGCAGATTTAAAATATTCTCCTATTAGTTTCTTTTTGCCAGTGATTGGAGCAGAAAGGACCTCATCCTGAGAGATAAGCAGCACGTTTTCCTGCTCTGCTCACAGAGAACCTTTCAGATTCAGCCCCACCTCAGTTTTGTCACCATATCAGGACTCACACAGACACATTACAGGACATCCCTAATTTACCACTATCCTATGACAGAGCTGGCTCCATGACACACAGCACACCCCAGCAGAACAGGACAGAACCAGGCCACAGCTTGCACTCCTTGACAGATAGAGAGTGCATTTTGAGGCCCCCCAAAAGAGTCTTAGACTTCATCCCACTCTCTCAGCACAAGCATAAGCCCTTTTCAGGGAAAAGTCTGGGTGTTTCTTCCCTGCCAGCCCTGAGCTAAATGCCCAGGCCCCATCAGCCAGCGGGACAGCTGGGTCACATACAGTGGCACAGAACTGGCACCATAACAATAAAGACTGAATCATTTCAGTGCCATTTGGGAGAAGGGATGTCTGGGATCCCAGCACAGCTCTGGCAGAGTGCAGTGCCCATGGCTCCCAGGCACAATTTGTAGCAGCAGTGCAATCCCCATCATGACAGGCTTCGTACAGGTGGAGCTGGCAGCACCCTCAGCAGGTACAGCCAGGAGGCACTTCTCATTCCCAGGCAATTTCAACACACTCCTGAACAACTATTTCATAATTTCACGTGTTCCCAGAGCTGAAGAGTTTTGAATCATCTCTGAAAAACCTCTTCAGCTGCTTGTGATTTACAGAATGATGAAAAGCACACTTTGGGGGGAAAAAACCCCCAACAAATCTCAAAAGCCTTCCAGCCAGAAAGCATGGCTGGTGCTTGAGACCTGACACGTGGCACCTCAATGAGGAGCCTCTGCTTTCCTAAATTGGAAAAAGTTGGGCTTTGATTTAACAAAGTTGAGTGTATGAAAATTGCATATTTAGCATGCAGTGTAGTAGAAGCCTTTGTGCAGTCTTAACTCTGCATTAGCATATTCTAAGTCATTTAATTAAGTGTTGCAAATTGGTTTTCTGTTAATTATTTCAGTATTGGACATTATTATTTTCTCTTTTGGAAGACAGAATCTATTTCATGAGGGTTAATAATCCTGCTAACTCTCCTTTCCTTAACTGTTCATTGCTGCTGATAAGATTCCACGTGCTTTTGTCAGACTGTAGGCTTCTAGCTCATTTATAATTGGATACATCCTGTACCGAGTATCTCTAGAAGTGCTGATATGATATCCCAGATGGTAATATTCCCTCTTTTCTCTGTGTGTAATTTCACAAAAAGGCCCACTGACAGCTAGTGTTTAAAGGAAATTCGTGTAAGCAGACATGGTAGGTGATCTGATCTGCTTTATATTAGGGATGGGTAAATCCATTCTGATGAAAAAGAAGCAAAGAAGAGTGAATCAGAGCCAGGGAGCGGCATCTGGGAGTCCTGGGCTTTATTCCCAGCACTGCCACTGATCTGTTACAGAACCATTAAACTGCTCCACCTCAGACTTCCTCATCTAAAATGGGCTTATTATTGACTGTACCTACCTGGTAGGTGTCTAGTGGGGATTAACTAATATTTGGAAACACTTTGAGATCCTCTGAGGGAAGGTACAATATAAATGCAAAGCAGTTGCACTGCTACTCTATTAACTGTTGACAGCCTGCTCTGCTCCTTTTGAACTGCCTGCCCACAGACCCGAACCAACAATGAATGCAAAGAATTAAGAGGAGGAACAGTCCCAATCAAAAAGCCATCCAGAGGGGAGTCCCCATGACTTTTCCAAGGAGTGTGTCTCCCATCTTCCTTGCTATTAGTACACAAAAGCAAACCTCTTCATGCAATAAAGGGCTGCTCAGCAAAGCATAAAGAGCTGAAGGCATTATCAGGACTAAACACACATTAAATTCTTCTCCCGTAACTTATTCAAACATTTCACATCTGCAAAGCTGAGCAGATGGGAATCTGGGAGTCTCAGAAGAAGGATCTCACCCTCTATCCCATGGTACTCTCATCTACATCTTCTCACAAAAATTTATTTGTGACCTTTTAGCTGATTTCATTCCTGCAACCTGAGACCATTTCAATCCTCTGCAGGAAAAAAAAGAACAAAAACCCAGTCAGGACAATATTTCTCAACCTTCAGACAGCAACTGGTCCCTTCCCTCTGCGAAATCATCTGCATACCATATACAAGAGCAACAAAGCATAGGACAGTAAGGCAATAATTTTTCAAAAGGCCTATAGGCTGGCCCTGCCCTGGGAAAGAATAAGAGACATTGGACTAGAAGAACTAATGTATTTTAACCTCAAAGCATCACATAAACATTAACCTCATCATCCTGATCTCTAGGCTGTGATATTATTCTTTCCATTCTGTAAAACAGTCTAAAAGATTGAGGAGTATCTCGCGCTGAAATCCACTCCAAGCAGCCTGAAATGGTACTGCCCCTCTTCAGCCTCCTTTCCTCTCTCTTCACCCAAAGGTGTTTATCTTTCTCTTAAACCCACACACGTCCCAAAGTAAAATAGAAGGCCAGGGCACCAGGCAGGGCCAAAGGCTAGCACATGAATTTACTGTGCTGTCTTCAGTCTCCCAGAAGCCTTTCTTGAGTCCTAATAAAGATATCTGAAACAAGATGCTAATGCTGGATTACCCAGGTAATCTCCCAGAGTTACTTCCCCGGTTTGCCTGGTTATAAATAATGAATTAGGCCTTTACTTATTATTTCTCTGCCCTTTGGGGTCACTGCGAGGCTGGGGAAGGAATACAAATTTAAGAATATTAGATCCATTTATTAATATCAATTTCTGCCAATCCTGCATGAGAGATGTCCCTCGCCCTGTGCATGCTACTGATACTCTGAAGCGGCTGAGATGTTAATGGCATGGATCTAATAGCTACGAACTGGCCCAGCCTTACTCACCATTCCCATAAATTGAATTTTAAAAAGGCAGATAGGTGCTTCATAAGTGGAAACAGAATCATGTGCCAGTTTTCATTTCTTTTCCATTCCTGAGCACTGGTGAAATGAAGTCTCCCCACTGGCTTTGTCCACATAAGCCTGTCGTAACAATTTAGTCCCATCTTAAGAGCCCCTGTTATTCCCACACTGGATTTCTAAAGCACCACCTTAACCCCTTCTCTGCTGTCTTCCTCTGCAGCACCCATTCAGCTGAACACAGCCACAGCAACCACACAGGCTTCCAGGGATCTTTAGGCTGAGAGAACAAGATCTGTCCCACAGCCCCTTCACTTTCTCCCTTTTGTCTTACTCCATCTGCTCTTTGACATGAAGGTAATTAATTCCAGCCATAACTATGAGTATGCCTGCAGCACTCACTGTGCTGCAAGTCCCAAGCCGAGCCTTACTCAAGGGACTGGTACTAATTTCAGCTAGAGTCTGAATGCTGGTAGACTCCTTAGTCCAGACAGCTTTTACCACCAGGCTCCCCAGCCTGCCCACGGGTCTTTCGCCAGCAACAGCAACCACCAAGAGCTACAACAGTGTGCTCACAGGTGTCAGTATTTTCCCAAGAACCCAGACAAAATGCTGCCTCTTGCCTTCTATGCACCAGTGTGAACATAGGTAGCCACATGAGCACTCCTGGTAGGCTTCGACCATGCAGTTCACTTAATCACCTCAATGAGTCTCCTAATAACTTCAAAGGCCCCTCACTAAAGAGATCAGCCACCAGCCACCAGCTGAAGGGAGTAGAAGCCATGGAAGCAAGAGTGTTAAGTTTCTATGGCTTGAATATAGAGATGTTTTTGAGATCCCAGGCCTGCTCAGAGCTGGGCTGGGCAGGGCAGGGTGAGATCACTGCTGCCCAGTCTGCACAAGCTCTCGGGCCAGGCAGTAACTGAGACTTCAGCAAGGCCCTCACCAGTCTCCACCTCTTTAGCAACAGGCTCAGAGACCAGGCCAGGAGCCATCCCACCTGTGCTTAAGCACTTCTGTGCTGAGGATCTTGAGACAGAATTTGGGTGTTCATCAGGGTTTTTTTCAGTCAACTCCTGAATTCCAGACACATCCTCAAAAAAGCCAGAGCAGGTCCAGTCACCGTCCCTAGGTGTACAGGGAGGGCATCTTTGTGGATACTGACTTCCTCTGGATCCCTCACCTACATGTCCCTCCTGTAACATGCAAGGCTTGCCCAGTGAATGCAGCAGTACACTCTGCCAGATTCTCTCTTCAGACTCCAGATTGCGGTCATGTTGCAAAAATAATTGGAAATCTCAGCCATAAGGAAAACAGATTCTCATTGCAGAGTTTCTCTAGGTTTCAAAATACTTCTGAAATCTTTGTAGAGTCAAGAAATGTGCTGTTTCCTTCCTTTTCCACTTTGGTGTCATTTCATCTACACCTTTGAAACATGGATCTCCTTTCTTAAGCACAAACACAGCTCTTTAAAGACCCCTTATGCTTAAAATGCACCTCTTCAATATCACACACATATTTGAAACAAAATAGAGAGCATATGAATGCCTGCACTGAAGATTGTTAGCATAGCTAAGGGGTCTAGGCCTGAGTGATACTGCCCAAACAATGGGCAGTTATTACTATAGACATTCCCCTGGAGCACATTTCATGGCCCTCAGCATTTGCAGATGTGTTCCCCTTTGCTCATGGACCCTCCAGAAATCACTGGCAGATATTAGTGACTTCCTCTCCTACAGAGTGCGTTATCTCATGAGGAAAGACCAGTCTGCCACGGCACTTGAATTAGGACTTGACATTCCCTTTTCTCACTTGAAGCACAGACCATTTGTTCCCCTTCTCTCTCAGGTGGCATATTTGAGTCCCTTGGGGAATGTTGCTAATTGAATGGGAAGTGAGACTGTCTGAGCCAGCAGAAAAGGCAGATGGCTACAACTGAGGGGTAAGTCAGATGCAGTTCTAAATTCTGCTGCCAATTTAAAGCCCATCCCTTGGAGACTGGGGGATTTCAGCGATGGCCTCAGTGTGAAGGTCATAACAGTGGATATTCTTTCTTTTCTATGCCTAGGTGATGACCAGAGAGGAGCTGTCTGATCACCACACCTGGGGCATAACCCCCTAGGACTGTCTGGGGACATGCTCACCACCCAACCTGAAGGTTTCCTTGTAATGTTGATGTATATGAGATTTCATCCCCTTGAATTTGATATGAAATTGTTATCTTGCAGCCTTCAGAGTCCCACAGTAAGCTTGGGAAGGAGCAGAGAGCAGTGTGGGAGACATGGAAGACTGAAAACTGTCCTATTCATACCTTGTAGCCCAGAAAAAAGGAAAGTCTTCAGACCAGTTCTACATTTCACTGACAGCCAATACGAACATTTTAAACCTGGTGTTGATTAGCCAGAGCTGGAAAAGAGTAAGAACACACACAGATAGTTGCTGCTGCTTCTGGTGAATTCTGTATGAAATGGGGTGATCTCAGAGGCCTATGAACAACGTATTCAAAGAGCCAATCCCAGACCTTAGAAATGCAGGAGCAAGCAGCTAGATGCCCATCCACTTGGCAAAACAGGAGCAGGCTGAGCCTTGCCATGTTTCTGAGGCAATGAAAAACAAAACAGGCAAAGGGAGAGAGACATTGAGAGAGAAGGGGAAGGAATTTCCTCATTGCATATTAGAAGTACTACACAAAGGTTCAATTTTAAACCCACACACCACAGTGTTTGCCATCATTCTTTGTGGCTCACTCGCTATCATCCCACCAGCCACAGCATCTGACATCAGCCTCTGTAGAGCAGCCAGTTGCAATACCAGGCTTCCACCTTTTCACAATCTCAGAGATAAGTATGAGAAATATCCCTATCCAATCCTGGTGGGATGGGCATGGTGGCAGCTGATTATGCCCCTAATATCACTTGTCTGGAGACAGCTCTCAGATGCAGAGGAAAACCCTGACTTCAGCACTTTCACAAGAGACATTTAACTGCATCTTGACTGGTCAAACTCCTCCTGGAGGAATTACATTCAGCTCACACCCATCCTTGTTGCCTCAAACTGGCTGCAACAGCTGTTGGCATGGTCTGGAGAGCAAGGCAGGCCCACAGCACTGCCAGCTCCCACCTCCCCGGGCCAGCTGATGTGGGATGAGGGGGAGGATTTTCTCCCTTCTCTGCCCTTCAGCCACATCATTCATCTCCTGCCCTAAAGTGGGAATAGTGCAAATTTTCAGGCATGGCTGGAGTTTATCAGTGGCTGCATATGGCTGATGGAGTGATCCGTGCAGTGTAAGGTCTCTGTTCACCATCATAATACTGTGTCACACACTCCTCTGCTGAGCAGAGGTCAGGTTTTAAACAAGGACAGAGGAAAAGCAAGTTTAGATGCAGAAGATAAGACTGAGGCAGTAGAGATTAGAGCAGCCAGAGGAAAGCTGAAAGTCATACTGTGGCATCCCATTGCCTTCTATCTGACAGACCTGGCTTTTAAACACTACTCCTGTGTGTCACTTTGTACAATGATTGCTCCATGAATTTATTTACCAAGGCAATCCAAGAAGAAAACAAAGGAAAAAAAAATCCAGGAAGTTACTCAGATTACAAGTCTGCACAATTAAAACCTTGATATTTATGGCACTGTAAGACAGAGGCACATTAATAAATAATACTTTGCTCTTTTACAGCACTTTTCCTCTAATGATCTCCAAGCAAATTACAAGTTTTTGCTAGCTGAGCTTCACCAAACCCCTGCAAGGCAAGGAATAGATAAATTGAGTCCCTTTGCTCCCAGCCAAAGTTAAGATCTCTGGGAGGGAAGCAATGTAATACACCAAAGCAGCACTGTCAAATGCATACAAGTACAAAAATAAGGCAAGTGCAGTATTTTTAACTGTTCAGCAGTACCTAAAACACCAGCTCCAGCTGAGGCTTCACCATGTTGGGCACTACCTGACACACACTAATGATATTTCTTGAGCCAAGGACACAAGACATGCAAAGCATAAAAGAATGTGGGGTCAGGACAGGTAGGAAACCACCTAAGAAATGTCTTCCAGGCATTGCAGTGCTCTAATCAACACCCAGCATGGCCTGGCTGCTTGGAGCTGGCACTCTGTTGCCGGAAGAATAATGTTTGAACACCTGAGTTATCAGGGTCTGGGCTTCCCTCAGGAAGGAGCTACGGCAGCATCTTTGGCATCCAGGGCCTAGACACAACAGAGGCACAGGGTAGCAGATGGCAGCAGGGCTGGGTGGCAGCCAGCTGGCTGGGGTACACAGAGCTGCTTGGGCAGCTGACCAAGGCCTCCAGATCACGGGAATGTCACCCAGGTGAGGACTGCAGAGCTGAGCAGATTCACATCTAACCAGAGGAGCCAGGAGCTGAAGTGGATGTAGGCTTCAGTCCCTGGATCACTTTGGAGTCCTTCCTTCCACTCCTTTATCCTTGTAAAGTGTGAGATTATCTCATGCACTCTGAAAAAGAAAAGCCCTTCCTCCTGGGAGCAGAAAAAGCTGCTGGGTTAGGACAGGGGGACCCCAAAGGCTTGAGTGCCTTCAGGCCACAATTCCGTGGCTGATCCCTGTGGGCCTCGCACTAACACCATTATCTCCAGCAGCTCCTGGGAGCTGAAGAAACCTTCTCTGTCTGTTTTGCCCTTAAAGCTCAAGAGATTGACCTTTGCTTATTCCTTCCCAAGCTTTTTAAAGCCAGGTCCTAAGTGTGCTGACTAATGATGGCAAGGTCTAGTGCAGACCAGGCTATGCTGCAGTCAGAACAAAGCCTGATGCTTGTCCCACAGGAGGTGGTGTGCAAAAGCAGAGAGATCCTTGTGATTTTTTGCACAGGTTGGCTTCTCCAAGCCCAAAATTGCAGGGCAAGCACAGCAGAGGGGCACTGCACAACTGCTGGGTGGGCTTGCTGCTCACTCTCTGGCCTACTGCCAAAGCCAGCTGATTTACCACCCTGTCAAGAAGAGAAATTAGATGCCCTGCTTAGAGGTTTATATTTATTGGAATAGAAAAAAAAAAAACTCAACAAAAACCTACTCGGTGACTGCTAGAAATATGTGTAAACCAGTTAAACACACTTTATAAAACCTTACAACAATAATACACTTTTACTGAAACAATCACAGGAGCAATTTCACCTGTACTTACTGTCCAGTCATCTGAGCACAAACAGCCCTGAGATTTATGTGCGAGTGGAAACATAATTTCTATTATCTCCAACATTAAACTTGGCAATGGAAAATCCCATGCCTGGAGTGCAAAATCAATTTCAATAACCAGAATAGCAAGAAGTCAAAGGCAGGACTTGGAAAGGACATGAGTTTCTCAAATAGCCAGCCAGCTTTCTTTATAATGGGAATGCCACTGGGATAGGATGGGATGGGCAACTGGACATTCTGGCTAGATTTTCTCTCTCAGCATGAAATATTGCTGTAGTTACATGAGGCGGGTTCTGGACCACAGTAGTGGCTCTCAAACTTTGTTTTTCCTGTCAAACCCCACACTTGGGGCATACAAGACAGAAGAGAAATGACTGAAGTGCAGGATTTAAGACTGCTTTTCACTATATCCAGGCCTGAAATACAGCTAGTCCAAAATGCTGGCTCTGAGGCAGGACCAGGTGTGTCAGAACAAGATGTGCTAAATCCTACAGGAGGTAATCTGCCCCCCATCCCAATCCTCACTGCAGCAAAGGCATTGTTTGAGAGGTTTCCTGGCTAACAGGTTAGGGATACAGGTAGAGCTGATCCTGCCTTTGAGAAGGCAGATGAATTAGGTAACCTGCCAAGATCCGTGCCAGGCTGATTTGCTACAGTTACAAGACATTGCCTTAACCCTGACACACAAGGCTTTATCTCTTCCCACTGTTGCAGTTTGAGGGTGACAGAGGGGAGTTGCTGTAAATGCAACAACTCTGAATATTCCTTGTGCCAGCGACATACCAGCCCCACCTCTAAGCTCACCCCAAACTGCCCTAATCTGCTTTGGAGGCAAAATGCAGACAGCTTGCTGAGCTGTGAAGATACAGACACCTGTACCCAGGGTTTGCAGCAGCTCAGATGTGGTGGCATGAGCTCCAGAGGTTCCTGAAGTCATCAAGCCATTCCTAGAAGTACCAGCTGCAGATGGGGAAAGCTGCAAGTATGGGCTTAGAAGTGATGCCTTCACACACTTGCATTTATGCACTCTCTTTTAGGACCTATTTGCTGGGGACTACTTTACAGAAAGCCGGAGTGACAGTACTGCTGAACCAAGTACTCAGATCCTCAGTGCACCCTTGTGCAGACAGCACTTCAGCTGCCCTTTCCCTCACTTCTGTGCTTTCCAGGGAGTCATGACAGGTTTTAATCCATTACTGCACCCTCTGGGAACCAAGACAGGCTGGTACTAGGACACCTTTGCCCTGTAAAGGCAAATACTTTGCTCACACTTTGCAAACACTGTAAGTTCCCCTCTGCAGTAAATTCAAGATGCAAGCACAGAACCAGCATTTCAAGTTTATCAGAAAAGACATAGCACATACAGACATAAAAACCTTCTAAAAGAGGCAGTAAAAAATTAAATGCCATCTTCAGTGCAAGAATATTCACAAGTCAAAGAGCTGAGCCTCTGCCATAAACTACAATCAAGAAATGAACCCAAGGCATGAACCTGTCTCCCAGCTCCCCTCACTCATGTCTGTATGATAACCAACAGCCAGCGCTGCGGAAAAGGAGACTCCTGAGTGATCCTCCCTAATAGATTCGTCTTTTATCATGTTTTCATGACCTTTGTAAAAGGCAATTTAAATTCTAATTGTCCTGTGAGCACCACAGGAATCAATTAGTGACAAGAGATGTTAATTGTGCAGACTGGGAGGAGGCATTGCTGGGCTGCTCAGCTCCAACACGGGGTTAAGAGCCCAGGGGAATGCTGGGATGGTTGGGGCTTTAATCAGTCCTCCCTTTCTTATAGTTTCCATGTTGTGCTGCAGTTGTCAAGGTCCATTAGTCTTCTGGAGCACTGAACGGAGCAGTGGCATCCCCTTCACTCCTGCACTCCCCAAGCACATGCACAAAGGATCAGAAGGAACTGCCACTGAGAAAGCAACTACTAAAACCTCACTCTCTTTTTGTTCTTGCTCCCCCTCCCTACAGACCCTGCATAGAAATCAGGTCTCGGGCACTGGCTATTATAAAGCAAATGCTTAATGTTGGTGGGCTCTAAGGGAGGTGAGCCTGGTCCTGTCACCTAAAGAGCCAGCTTGAGCCGTGCATGAAAAGGAAACCCTCCTGGTTTTGTACCAGGGCACAGTGTTTCTCCATGAAGACCCTGGCACTGATCACACTGACCCTTGCAATGCCAGACAAAGGGCAGGCTGAATGCCCAGTATTTAGACTACACAGGCATGGAAAATTTGTCTGAGTCAGAATGAGAACATGCAGCTCAGCAGACTGTCCAGCCCACCCTGGCACAGGTACCTCAGTAAAAGAGGACTTGGCACAAGTGATCGGGTGCACCCTGAGATACACCATTTGTTACCTACTTCCCCTCAGGTGAAAGCAGTGCTACCCTCACCTGTACCCCCTGGCTGGCAGGCAGATGTGCACAGCAGAGTTACACAGTGGTTCAGGAGTCCTCAGCATCTCCAAGACATGTAGAGTAACTTCATGCCAGGAAAGCTTGTGCTGTGCCAAGTCATGCATCTGCGATGGTTAAATCCCCCAGAAGTAATAACCCCACCATTACTTTCTATTAAATACCATCACAGACCACTATCACCACCTAAATCCCTCTACATTACCCACTTGGCCAACCATCAGCCTTGGGAGGTGCCTCGGGTAGGTGCTGTGCCTTAATTACTTCTGTTCTGCCTGAAACAGAGTAAATGTTCTTTTTTTCTCAGCAAATGTCATTCTTGAGAATGCTCTCCCCATGGACGCAGATTGATTCCGTTTTTAATTATATTTTATTTTTTACATGTGTCACATTCTCTAGCCTCTGGAATAGGTGATAAGCACCATTTTCTAAGGAGCACTAAACACAATGGGAATGTCCTGTATGACACTCCATCACATATCCTAGTGACATTATTGTAATTTTTTTAACTGAGCTTTAGGCACCCCACCCAGAAGAAAGGAGACCTCAGAGTCTGCGAAAGTCTCAGTTCCGATCCTTGGTGGTGGCATCAGAACCTTCCCTTATTTTATGGGCATGAAGCTAAGCATAGCTTTAGCTACCTGTAATTTGGAAGAGATAGTTAACCTGCTTACCAGGGATCTTAATATTTTTATTGCAAATCCCACATGCAGGAAGTTTTCTGGGGGCAGCAAGGCTCGAGTGCACTGGGAGGATGCTAGATGGAGCTAGATGGTCCCTAAGGTTGCTTAGGGACTAAGTAAGGCAGAGGGAGCATGTGGTGTGGGCAGGTTTGATGTGCAAGCCAGAGGGGCAGAAAGGAGCTTGGAATTAGTGTCACACTGAAATTTCTGAGACACATCCTCTGCAGGGGACCCAGAGCTTCACACCAGCACAGTGGACTCCTGTGGCGCAAACGGGAAGAAAACCTGGCAGGTGTGAAGTGCAATCCCCACATGAGGTTCCTCCCATCCCTTGCCAAATAGTCCTTTCCAGCTGCCACATCCATTTGCCTGAGCAGTGGAACAAAGCCGGTTTCACTCCCAACAGTACAGAATTAGCAATTTCTCTACTCACCCTCTGCCCAGTGCATCTACAGAGCCTTTTCTGAATTTCCATTAAAAATAATAATGCATTTCGTTCTGCTTCACAAGGCCCATTGGTCACCTGCCTGTATCTCTTTCAGACTCCACTAGTTCCTTCTTTCTTCCACCAGCATAATCATTTTATGCTCTCATCTTTTCCTTCCATTATTTGGGTGATTGGGGACACGTTTTTACTGCTGAGATTTACAAAACAACTCAGTCAACCCTTACACAGCAGAGCCATCCCTGCTCTGGAAGTGGGAAGGAGTGATTGTGTGAGTTGATCCCCACACCACACACGTGGCTCTTGAGATGCAGCTGATCAGTCTCAAACCTGGGCTGACCTGAGCCCCACATGGCAGAGCCCAGGGCTGGCATGCACAGTGCTACACAGGCTCCTGGCACAGATGGGAGGGGGTTTGTTCGGGTGCATCACGTCCTCTGCAAGGTTTGATGCCCTCACACAAAATCAGTGAACAGTGAACCCAATCTTTTCAAACCAAACAGGAAGCAAGTGCCTTCTGAAGGACCATGATAGAACTAAGTAAAACAGGCTCATCCATCACAAGATTCCCTGAGGCACCACTTGCCCGTGCCTAGGGACCAGCTGAGCAGTGAAACTCCCTCTGGAGGCTGCTGATGCCTTCCTCTGCTCTCTGAAAAGGATGACAGAGGCAGGCTCACTCCTTCTTCCTTTCCCACTTCATTCATTCCCCAGCATCTGCATTGCGTGCTGACACAGCCTGCACTATCCCTGAGCCTTCAGGGGAGGCGGGAGGAGCTCCAGCCAAACCCACGGCCTCAGCAAAGGCTGCATTCACAGCCAGCCACTCAGCACAACAGGGAAGCCTCATGTGCAAGCTGCTCCTGGATAGGAGCTGATGTAAACAGCTGCCAGAGGAAACCTTTTTCTGGCCATGGCAACTTCTAACACTTCCATAAATCCAAGGAATTATTCTGCATAATATCTAATATGCTAATAACATGGATATTGTATATTATATATGCACGTGCAATAGATATTAAATACAGAGGTGTTAATACCAAAAATGAAAAAGTGTATCATACACACCTAATTACCAGTTGTTACTCCAGACAGAGCCAGTTTTGCCTAATGCCTTTATCTTCAGCATTGAGTATGCCTTAGGGGTCCCGATTTTCCTAATCCTAATCCTAAATGTAATCTTTAACCTTCCTTTTAACCCTGCAAAATTGCTGCCCTGAATGCCTCCTGTGATGCTGTTACTTATTCACAGTTAAAGGCAGCATTATTTCATCAGCCCATCTACCTCTTGCTCTCCTGATTCCCTCTATTCACAGGCAGCTTTGCTTCTTTCCTTTTTCTGTTCACCTGGAATAGCCTGTAATGGCTCCCCCATGGATCCTCACTACCCACCTGTCTCAGTCCAGGCAGGACAGCTGGAATCAGGTGCCTTGCTGAGAGCAGGGACTGGTGGTTTTCATGAGCTGAACTGTGCCCAAGGCAGGTGCTAAAGCTTCACCAGCTTTTCCTTTTTTTTTTTTCTCTTCTGCTCCTGCAAGACTGGTCCTATACAAAAGGAGAGAGGCCCAAGCACAGGTACCTTCAAAACCAGATTCTACACCTCAGCAACCAAACATCTCTTCAAACAGACACCAAAAGGAAAGAAAGGGAGTGAAAAACAAGTAGCAGTTATGAGAACTGAGCTACAGAGAGCAGCCAGCAAGACAGAAATTTCATTTGCCAAGTAGGAACTTAAACTGATTGGCTTCTAGTAGCATGGAGTGAATGCTGACAAAAATTTGACTTAAAAGCTACCATTATTTTTCAAAACCATTTTCCCCAGCTGCCAGAAAATACAGCCACATTCAAAAGCTACAAGAAAACATATCAAGTTTCACCAAGTGAATTGCAGCCAAGTTCCCATGATGGCACCTGGCATTGACCACATCAGAACAAAGTCATGGCACTGAGTACTACAAGCCACTGAGTCCAGCAGCAAAAATGCTTCTTGTTTATTTTACTTATCTTTGTGGCACCAGCCATGTCTGTACCACGTCCATATAGCCCTGAGGCTATGTATATAACTCAGCCTCCTGCTGACAGAAAAAAAAAGAGAATTTGGCTCTCTCAGCACCAACTCAGACCATTTGTGTCTGGGCAGGGACTGATGATGGAGCCTGGCACAAAGTCTTTGGCTGGCTCTAATACACTCGTTCCTGTGTCTGGCCATCAGGATGCTTTGGTGGAGCTGTGTCCACCTTGCTGGGAAACATTAACCTCTCCTCAGGAGCTCTTCTAGAAACTGCTGCCCTTTTGTGTTCACCAGAGTCTGATGCAGAAGAGAAAACCATCGTGTTCCCTCTATGCTGGGGTGTCTCGTTTTTTCCCAATCATAGAATTGTATAGGTTGGAAAAGACCCCTACAGTCATCAAGTCCATCCATTTGCCTGGTCCAGCCAAGGCCACATCCACACAGCTTTTAAACCCCTCCAGGGATGGTGATTCCACCACTGCTCTGAGCAGCCTGGGCCAGGCTTGACAACCCTTTTGATGAAAAAAATTTGCCTAATATCCAATCTAAACCTCCCGCAGTGCATCTTGAAACTGTTTCCTCTTGTCTTGTTGCTTGTTACCTGGGAGAAGAGACTACAACCTCCTCTCAGGTTCTATCTGATGCAGGGATAGTGTAGTAACTGTTCACCTGCTTTTCCCTGTTTCCTGAAACTGAGTTTTTGCAAGGAAAATGTGACACTGTGGCCAGCAAACAGTATCTGTGCATCGTGGGACCTGTCTCAACTCTGTGTTACACAAGCTGATGGTCTCTGGACAGTGTCTAAAACAGCCTTTCCAAAGCTGAGACACCCAACCTTTTTCTGGAATCCAAATTGCAAGGAAATGGAAGTACAGGGAGTTGACGTGACTATAAACAGCAGCTGGCTTTAAAGCTTCTTTTACTTATATTTATGCAGATACAAGAGCAGAGGAGCTTTCTCTGTTGCTGCCCTTCGGTCGGTGGTACATCCCTGATAATGTTCCTAAAACTGACATTCTTTTGTCAGTTTGAGAGTCCCCCATTTTGCCAGGAACTCGTGAGCTGGGGCAGAGTGCTGGGGCACACAAGCCCTGGCCGCAGGAGCTCCGTGGGGAGGCACTGGGGTCTCTGTGCCACGGGAGGGAACAGGGCAGCACCTCTGTGAGCGAGCCTGCAGCCTCCCAACGCCGGCTGCCACAAGGCAGAAATCTGTTAGAGCAGCCAGCGCTGCAATTAAAGTGTTGTTGGTTCGTGTGGGGGGGGCGGGAAATGTGCACGCAGACCGAGAACATGGAAAAATCGGATGTGAGCTGAAGCTAATGGGAGGAAACAAGATTGTTTTAACAGCAGCAGCCACTGGGTGGTAGAGTCTGCTACCGAGAGAGGTGGCCAAGGAGGTGCCGCTGCCAGGGGCCACAGTGGTCCATGGAGAGTAGGAACTACTAACACAGGGATGTCCTAAAAATCCTGGGGTCAACTGAACCACAATGGTCCTGCCAGCCCCGCTCTCACAGCTCATACCAAATGAAAGCAGAAGGAGCGTGTCCTTCGCCAAAAGGAGTGCACACTGAACCCCCCAATTAAACTGCAGCAAGATGGATAACACAAAAATCAGCTCCAAGATCAATATTTCTATTCATTTACAAGCACAACAAGGTTAGAGAGGTGAGCAGAGTAAATAATTAACTCATTTACAGGATTTTGCCTTTTTTTTTTTTCCAAACAGAGTCATTTTATTCTCCTGGGTGATTAGCTATGCAGTTGACATTAATCACAACTGCAGCAATTATTTGAAGTATTTGATTAATCAATCCAGAGGAAAAAGAGAGCTAGGCCAAACTACCCTTGCTGCACAGCCCTGTTGGTCAATCAGTCAATACACAGGTGCTGGCTTTCAGAAAGGTGACACGTTTCCTGTGGGCATAACGAGTCCTCTGGCTGGCTGGATACAGCAGTAAGATGGATATAACACTTCACATGGGGAAGATGCAGACCATGGTGTTTTCCAGCTGAATTAAAGAGTATTTATTAATGCTATACTTGCTGAATTGGGATTCTCAACTTGTGGCCCTCCAGCTACTGAAACACAAATACAATCAAATGCTTGCCCAGACCTGATGATACACAAGAAAAATATCATTACAGAGCAGTGCGTGTCAGCCAACAGTGGCAGGTGGCTGAAACTCCTAACTCTTTCCTTCTCATCTATAATATGAGAAGTGATTTCAATTAATGTATAACAAGAAGCATAGAAGGTGGTCTGAGCATTATTATTATTAAAAGATCAGGTTGGAAAAGATCAGGTGTATACTTTCTTTTTCTTGCTATTTTTCCTTCTAATAATTGTTCCTGGAAATCCTGTTTACAACTCCTACTCCTGGTAGCAGTGATCTTCAAACTTAATTGGAAGAAACTCCAGACTTGGTAAACCACCGAAATCAAATTTCAGCACCTTTTTGACAATTCTCACACCTACCGACAGACAGCTGGTAATGTGCTATATTATAATACATTCTCATCTGGTTTTGCTCTGGATTAGGCTGCTGCTTTCAAAAATGCAAATGTTAACTCCCAGAACAAACTTTGCTTGATGATGTTAAGCTTATGTGTAAACTGAAATGCAGCAGACTTTCATTACAAGAGCTCAACCATTTAAAAAGATGAAAATTACAAGATGGGGCACATTTTTAAAACAAATATTGGAACATTCAACCTGTATTTTATTGATTATGTTTTCCCATCTAACACTTCTACTGCTGCATATAAACGAAATTAATGTTTCTTTAACACAAAAACTGTAAAGGATCAAAAATCTTTTGGACTGCTACAACTCCTGCAGGGAATTTGCCTCATGATCATGGCAATGCAAAGTTCTGCTGTGTGGCAGTTCATTGCACTCTCTTGTGGGCACAACCCAGGTGAAAAATAAGCTCTCCTGTGTGCAAACAGGACACCAGACTGCCACTCTCCCAAAGCTTTTGCACACAGATCCTCCATGCACAAAGCCAGGAGGTTCCCACTCCAGCAGAGGACACACTGCAGAGAGAGAGGCAGGGTCTAGAATAAGGCACTACATACATGCTTTTGGTAAGATCAACCACTCCAAGTTTTTTGTCTGCTCCTTGAGCATATTTCTTACATCTGGCATGCAAAATACTGTAATAGTGAAGAACGTCCCATTTTGATTTAAATGAATGCATTTATTTCCAAATGGGAGACCGTAAGTTAAACAAACACATTTCTCTCTTTGCACATGAAAGCATTGTTTTGTCACAGATGTACAGTATAATACATTTATTTTCTCAATTGTTTTGTATTTGTAAGGCACTGCCAGTTATTTGGATGGGTTTGTAAGGATGAAGCAAATTGCTCTGTGGGGCTCTATTCAGGGAACATAATATTCCCACAAAAGCACCATAATTCTGCATGCAGCAACACAAACTGCCACGACATTGCAGCAGCTGGCAGCGTGGATAGAGTTAGCATTATCAAAACCAGCATGACAACTCCACTCCAAAAGCCCCTTACATGCATAAATTAATGATGAATGTACATTGATTAGCCCCCACCCAGACTCCAAGGAACCCTGCCTTCCTGCAATATAATTGGGAACCTCAACACAGTTGCTGTGTCCATTCCTGAGGCCTGGGGAGCACTTCAGCTTGTCCTTGGATCGCACTGGCCTTATGGAAAGCTCTGGAGCCCTGCTCACATTTGTGCACTGGGGCAGATTAGGGACTGTGCTACAGCCCTGAGCCACGGGGAACAGCCAACAGCACTGAATGGTATCAGCAACGTGCCAGGAGGTGCATTTTGGGAGGTCTGCCACACAGAAAGCTGAGAGGAACAAGATCCTGCCAGGGATCAAGTCTGTGTTCCAGAAGTTAGATATAAATTTGGCTGCACCTATCCTTCTGACCAAGTAACTCCCTTCTCCAGGCATGCAGAATGACAAAACAAGCTGTCACAGAAACACTTTATGAGACTGTTTTCCATCACAACTACAACCTGGAAATGTGCACAGGCCCAGTGGACATTGCTGCCCCCAAACTCTCGGGCTTCTCCAGCTATTTGCCAGCTTCCCCCACAGCTCTAACCAGTTCCCACTTGGCACACTCTGGCTTCCTGAAATTTGACCACAAAGGCCTTCCTATCCATTTCTAAATCCTTCTGGTTACACAAAAAATGGGTTTTAAAATCCAAGAAAATGTGCTCTGAACACAGGCTGACTAACCCACATTACATAACTCAGGTTAAAGCAGGATTAAGACAAGGCAGGTTGGCCTGGAGGCTCAAGTAGAACATAATGTGGGAATTCACATTTCAAGTCAACTTGTCCTGTGTGATACTGAATCTGAGTGCATGCATAGGCAGACAGGTTTGTACTGAGTATATAAAACAATACTAGTGATATAAAGGCAGAGTGAATACCTAGATCTGATATGGAAGCCTCCTGTTCTACTGCTATCTCTCCAAAATATCCCTGCATTTCCCTATGTCAGGTGACTTGACCTTTAACTAAAAGCACATCTTCACCTCCTGACTAGTTTCTGTGGGTCATCTGTGGAGCTGCTGAAGCCAGGCTTCTCCTTGCATACTAATGACTCCTCTCAGTCTAGGAACATGCTTTTGTGTGCTGCTTGTGTTACCATACACAAGCTCAGCTTGAGAGAACCCAGCGCAGCCTAGTTTATATGAGCAGGTGCACTGAAATTGAGCAAGAGAGGAAAATCTGTGTCAGCAGAAAAATCAAGAGAGGAGCAGTGCAGGGGGGCCTTAAAGAAACAACCACCCTTTGCTTTATAGACATTGTCTCCTACAGACATGAGAGATGGAAGTTTCATGAAGAGATCCAACAGTGACTGAGACATTAACTTCAAGGTCTAGTCTCTGCTGGAATCCTTTATCCAGAAGTTGTCTGGGATCCCATGGTTCTTCTAAGCCAATCTTTCCATCAGCTCTTTGTATACAGCATCATTGGCAGCTTGTCTTTATGCAGTAACAGCTCATGACCTCAGAAAATTTACTACTTAGGGCACTGACAGATAATAATAAAAATGCAGAAGGGAATTTGGGCAGAAGAGAAATCTCAGCTTTCTAGATTTTTTTGCAGGATAGTTTTAGTTTTGATCAGTCAGCTCTAATGTGGAAGCCAGGAAAGAGCTGACTCAGTGAACACACTAAGTGGTGATTTCACATAGCAACCTAATGATGATGATGTCGTGGTAACTCATGTACAGCTACTGAGCATCACTGGGAGAGAAGGAAGAGCCCTGCAATATGTTGCTGTGATTCCAAATAGACCAGTAGAATTCCTGTTGTCAGAGTCCTGAGGAAGGTCTTGAACCATGGCTGGAGCTGGGAGGTGGCAGAAAAAGGCAGTGTCAGCTGTGCTCTCTAAGCTCTTTGCAAAGGTGAGTCAGACCTTGTTTTGCACATCTCTGTGTGATTAGCCCAAAGTGACTTACCCAAAATGAGCCACCCCTCAAGATGTCCAGCCCATCTTTCCCAATTCCCAACCTATCACTCATCAAGCTACAACAGATCCCTGGAAAACTACAGTCCCTGACCTCTGAAATGGCAGTGACTAAATCCCATAAAGAGCATGAGAGCTGAAATGATTTTCCTGCTGCTGGTTGTTACCTGACAAAATTCTAGAGAACACTGTTCTCACAAACAGGACAGGAAGGCAGTGCTGCTGCAGAGCCAGGACGTATCCATTGCATGGCTGGGTTGATCCCTCTGCCAGCCACAGCAAACAGAATAATTACACAGAAATAACTGATAGGAGCAAGCAGATTATCTGTGCATTTGCTAGCAAGTTGCATAAGGGTGTTGCAGAATCACAGAATGGTTTGGGTTGGAAGGGGCCTCAAACTCCATCTCATCCCAAGCCCCTGCCATGGGCAGGGCCACCTCCCACTAAACCAGGACAGTCCATGGCCTCCAAAACTTCCAAGGATGGGGCATCCTCAGCTTCACGGGGTCTGTAAGACTCCAGTGCCAGTCTCACCACCCCCAGAGGGACGAATCAGATCAATTAATGGCATTCACCAAATTCAACTACACTAGGGGCTGGTGGGGAGCAAAGGAGAAGAGGGAGCCACTGTAGCTGGATGGAAGCACAAGGGCAGGTCACATAGATTTACACGGAGTTTGAAGCAGGAACTTCTCAGCATAAGGCAGCAGTTGCAACAAAATACACCAATCAATGCGGATCGAAAATGTGTCAGCTTTACAAAGCACCTCCCTATTTCCAAGAGGATCATTAAGAAACGAGAAAAAAGCGCAACTATTCACTGCAGTTAACGGAGACGAAACTGTATTTTATGTCTAGAGCTGAAGTCATCGCATGACTTCATGTCTGAAATAAGCAAATGGAAAAGGACACACGGAAAAGATCGCTCGGCTCGGGGCTCAGCCCGCTGCTTCCCCCGGTGACCGCCAGGCGGCCCCCGCGCTCAATCCCACCGCGGGGAATTCTGTCCTGGCGGGATGTTTGGCATCCCAACCCATCCCTTCCCCCTCTCGTGCTGCCCAACCATCCCACAGCTCCCCGGACGCCAGGCCACTGACACCTCACAGCTCCTCCCCAGGCTGAAACCCAGTGGTTAATGACACATCTCTCTGGGGTTACGTGCGTGTAATCCCACACACAACCCTTCCCGGGCCGGCAGAACAGACGGAGCAGCAACGAATACATGATTTGTCTGCATGGTCACAACATCTGTACCTGCCTGACACATGGGCCAAACACACCTCATGCTAAAGGCAAACACATCCCTGCTTCTCAGAGGCTGCAAGCACCAGTGTGATATCAGACTTCCTGGGATGGATTTGAGCCTTACAAATCCACATGCAAGAATGCCAGTGGTCACAAAGCACGGACTATAAGTAACTGGTGGGTAATTATGGAGGGATGTGTCTGTGTGGCTCAGCTCCAACATCAACAGAGGGAAGAGCTCTGCCTATTGAGTCATCAGCAGCATTTCCTTCCAGCCCTTGGGTTTCCCGACAGGTCCCCTCTGAGTTACTGCCCAGACCCACAGTGGCTGAGCTCATAAAAGCTGCTGAGCTCACACCCCCAGGGAACAGGGCTCCAGGCCCCTACAGCCAGGAGAGGTTGGCTGCTCACGACCATGCTTCAAGGACATGGTGCCTCACCAGCCTCCCTTATTACAGTAACTGAACTGAATACCAACAACATCCCAGTCCCAGCCACCACAGAAGCTCCAGAGATGCCCTGCCAACACCAAACAAGGGCTGCAGGAGTCACACGGGAGTTTTAGTGCCCCATCCCTTTGGTTATCCACGAGTGCCAAACTGTCCATGGGGGCCTGAGTGCCCCCATGTAGGAACTAAGACAGTATTTCCTCTGTGGGAAAAGAATTTGGCTTTGAGAGATTATTAAATGAAAGAAAGATGTTTCTTATTCAGAGACCAGATCCCATCAAAGACCACAGAAGTGTGCCAGACCTTCACATTATCACAAGGGCAATGAATACACAGGCGTTTTTATTTTACCTTCTTGGTATGCAAGGCTACTTGAATTCTTCTACACTTAGTTATTTTCTGCTATTTGCTATAGGCTTTTCATTTGCTTTCCAGTTTGTCCTACTGCTTCCTTCTGGTTTTCTTCTTTTTCTATTCCTTTCTCAGTTCCACATTTTGGGTTCTGTTTCTTCTATTGTCCCCATCCCTTCCAACAGAGCTGAACAGCGAACATGTGCTGATCTGTCTGCTCCATGTAATTCCCCACTTTAATTTTCACTCAACAGATTTGTTAGCCCCATAAAATAGTCACTGAAAGGTTTCCAATGACAAGCAGGACGTAGGACTCTAAAAACCTCATCTCACTGGATCAGGTGCCAGACCACATGAACGAGCTAAAGCAACTGTTTTGATGGAGACCAGAGGGTATCTGCCAGGGTTCTGCAGTAAAGCATCTGCTCCACTGCCTGTGGGCTTTCCTGTGCTACTGCAGCAGCACCTTTACATCTCTACCAGAGCAGAGCAATTCCCCAGGTCTGCAGGACATCTGAAGACATTTCTGAAGACCAGATAAGAGGAAGCTGAAAAATTCAGCTTCAGAACTGCATGTATCTGTGAAACAATACATGTTTGGAGTGATCAGCATTTCTAGGCAGTGAAACAAATGAGCGTTTCCATTCCCGGGGGAAGTGGGAAGCAAGCAAACTCCATTTCTCTGTTCTGTAGCGTACAGGAAATCTGAGTGATTGATGGCAGCAGTAGGGAAATGCACATTCAGCTTATATTTCCAATGTAAATGACTTGCCACCTCACCCCTCTGCTTCCTGTTCCTTCACATAGCCCCCACATTCCGGCTGGTAGTTGTAGTACGTGTGAATCAGGGAGGAAAAAGGAAACAGGACTTGCCAGACTGCTTCCCCCCACCCCAATTTAAATGAGAAAGATAACATGCAAAATCAAAGGGCAAACAGCTGTTCAGGCCTGAGCTCTTTTCGCCCACAGACCCAGGGTGGTGACATAGGGATGGACTAAGGAATCCTGCAGCACTGCTCCCAGACCCCGTCTGTTCCAGGTGCAGAAGGTCCCTGCTTACAGAACGTCTCCTTGCATTACAAAGGTCAAAGCAGAAGGCAAAGAGGCTTTTTAGGATGCTGCACACCATCTGTGGGATCTGCCTGGTTTGCAGGGATGCTGAGATGCAGCAAAGGCCAAGGCAGGAGAAGGAACCGTGAGGAATGCAGGAACATCCGCTGTGGGAGGCGTGTCCCTGTTCTTTCCCAGGCAGCTCACTGAGAGGTGCTTATTTTTACAAAGCAGGCTCTGAGATCTTAAAGAACCAATGCTGTCGTGGTGCCCTAAACCAATGAGTATGTGACCTACTCGTTCCCACTCTGTTCCTTGACCTTTTCCCATAGCATTCTCCAAAAGCATCACATGAAAAATAGCCCTTCACAGCTCTCCAGAGGCTTTGGAGACAGCATCAAAGCTCTGTGCTTATAAACAATTCCAGCTAGGCCAAAATGCCATTCCAGCGTCAGGGGTCCCAGGATTTCTGAGCCTGTCACGAGGAACTGGAGGCAGAGGGGGCAGGGGAGAGGCAGCGTGTGTTGCCAAGGGAAGGAGGAAGCGAGGGCCAGGCAGCTGGGGTGGGAGCTGAGCTCCGTGGGCTGAGACAGGATTTGCACACACACCTGAGGCTGCACAGGATCCTTCTCCTCCTTGCTTATTGCAAATAGCTCTTTTAGCACAGGCTGAAGGTTCATTTACCTCATCGATCCTTCAACCTAATCTTCCCGTTCTTTTCCCCCTTCTCTCAACTTGCTCATCTACCAACACTCCAGCATCCATTCTGGAGAGGAATTTACAGCCCAGGCGAAGACAAGAACTCAACAGACTGCAGAGGGGCAGTCCTTGAGCATCAAGACTAGTTATTTGTTGACTCTTCAGGCTTTGAACAGCAGCTGTCCAACAAGTACCTACAGGAACCCCTGTCAGCTCCCACAGGTGTCTCACACCATCCTTGGCACACCCCTCCCTTTTGCTGAGGAAACTTCAACTGTTCCCAGTTTTTGTGTTTCCTGATGGCTCCAGATCTAACTTCCCTTGGCAATAGCTGCATGCACTTCTTGAACACCTTCTAAAAAGCAAATGCCACAGAAGATGCTCCATCACTGACTGAGACTTTTTCTCAACCATCATCCTATTCCTGTGACTTCCATTTTGCCTATATATGTTCCTCCACAGAGTATTAAGAGCTGCAAATGACCCACAAGGATCCTCAAGTCGAACTCTTTAAGTGAATGGCCCATACAGGGTCCAAACCCACAACCTTGGTGTTATTAGCACCCTGCCCTAACCAGCTGAGCTGATGATCACAGGGGTTTTGTCCTCCTGTTCCTGCCACTACAGGCAAAGCCTTCAGTTGGGCAATCCACAGCAAAGGCTGTTTGAGGACTAATTACAGCTCAGGGACCACTGTCCCTTGTTTCAGTGCACTGCTTTTGCCACGAAAAGGGAAACAAAAAATGGGGTAAGTTTTTTGTAACCATCTACCAGCACATCACCACCGTGCCCGACTGCTCTTGGAGCTTCACCAGTCGAGTCTGGGTCACACACTCCACAGTACAGCCCAGCAGCCAAGGAAAGCCATTTTTATGTCTGAATACGTGGACTGGGGCTAGTGGCAGCCAAGCAGGTTTGTGTTTGGGTAGCTCTTACGTGGCAATAGGGACACTGCCCTCTTGCAGGGCAATAATTTCAGTCCCAACAAGGAAACTGGATAATTACAGAGAAAAGCAGCAGGCGCTTCAATCATTCCTACTGTATCAGGTCTTTTAAAATGTCATTGAAAAGAATTGGTGGGATAATGAATGCCTTGACTCACTTTCAAAGCACCTGGCAGGACAGACAAAAGGAAGCAACAAGACCAGGAGCCCTCCATCATCCTTCCTGGTTCCTGGGGACTGACCCTAGAGGGTGGGAGGTCTGGGACAGGATGGTGTGATCATAGGATGGCATAAAAATAGGAATACAGTCATGTGAGTTCTATTGCTGTAGATGTCTCCAGTTTAAGAGCAAACCTCCTGACTTTATTCTAGTTGATCTTGTTCATTCTGTATTTTAGTTGTGGCCCTTCTTCACCATTTTCCCTTTTATATAGCATCAGAAAAGCATTAACTCATGACTTTGTTTCATTCCACTGACATAACTGCTTAAATATCCTTCCTGATGTTTTGACATATATCACCTGGACAGACATTAAGAAATTTAAACCATGGAAGCTGTGGGACATTTTTTAAAAATTAGAAAATATGTGGACAATTCTTCTGTTATTTTAACAATATGAAGACTCAACACTTGTGTAAGTCTGCCAGCAAATGCAGGGAAATATGTGCTTACCTGGCACAAATATTAAACTGAGCACATCGATTTTTAGAGCCACACGTTCACTACACACCATGCACACATGCTGTAACCCCCCCACTCACAAAAACACATTTACAGCACATAAGGCAGGCACAGATTATTTTCAGTGCAAAGCACCTTTTTCTATAGGCAACAGGAGCATGTGTACCAAGGGAGCACACATACACTGAGCATGCAGACAAAACATCCATTCATTCCACGGAACGAAGATTTACGTCTACCAAATGAGGAATTGCACCTGTATATCCATTTAGAATAAATTTGACATTAGCAAATGCACAATTGCTGTGAAAGGAAATAATACATCTGATGCACTCAAAAAAACACCCTTAATTGTTCAGCCCAGAAAACAGGAAAACAGAACAATCAAATGAAATGCCACACACACAGGCACTGTATGTGCACAGAATGTACACTGGAGAAAGCACACCACCATAAACAAACACAGTATTCCCAAAAGACTTATCCATACACTTATGTTGTGCTCAAATGCACACAGGCAGATCCTTAACCACACACTCACCTGCAATACGTATCAGAAGAACAAAAGCCTCTTACACATAATAAGGAGTCAAAAATGCACACTTTAGAAATGAGGAACACACTACACAAAGACCCAGCTCATGCATAAAAGTGTTATATATGTGCTGCACAGAAAATAATTCCTAAGTCTCAAATGCAGGCTGCAGTTAATAATCCTGATGCACTGGGGGCTGCCTTTTACCCTGTAGTTCAGAGCACAGCACACAGAGCAGTGGGGCTGAGGTCACAGCTGGCCCCACATAGGTGCAATGTCTACAGTTCATGTGTAGAATTTAATTTTCTCCCAGAGTAAGCACCTGCACTGCTGCTGTAATTCCCTAGAGCCGTCTTAGAACTATATAAGCTACTGTGTCTAGACTGCCCTGTTGCAGCCAAAATCCATTTGGAGACCCATTGGCAATTTTCCCTTTTTTCCCGCCTGTCTAGGGGACCCAACAATTCGATTTTACAGAGGGTAAACTACTGCAAACTTCACATGGGCATCTCAGTTAGCCCTGTGCCCTCTTACCTTCCTACCTACACAGCTGCAGTGGAGGGCAGCCACTAGTTCCACTATAGCACCGGTAACAACCTGAGCAACAAAGGAACTGCTGGAGGTAGAGGATAAAGGCATTTTACTCCCTTTTATTGCCCAGATAAGACCTCTGATAATTTTACAGTCAGACTATCGAGTACCTAAACAGAAACAAATGCACCTAATCAAACGCATCAGTGGGCAATGCCAGAGCAGCCGGCCAGGCGTGACTCCAGCATTAATCAAAAGCAGGAGGCAGAACACACTGCTGCATGCCCCAGGCCTCCAGCCAGCCTTCCACTTCAGAGGGGTTTGCATACAGACAAAACACTCCTGTTCCACAGTTTCTGTCCACTACAGGCTAAATGTGAAATCCCAGTAACCCACTGGGAGACAGATTCTGGCTTGCAGCTTGAACACCAGACTGAGCTTCTGCTGCTCCGCATTCCAGACCTACTCCAGCTATGGACACACGAGGAAATCCTGTGGCAGGTGATTTATTTCATCTACTGCACATTGTTTAAAAGTACCTGACCTAACCCCACCATAAAGGCTTAGAAACAGCAAGGCACATCCACAGCATGTTTGCTTCTGCTTCCAGAAATGTACATTTCTCTCTGCTGTGATGAAATCTAGACTTGCTTAGATACAGCTGTCCATGTTAAGTGAAACAAAATGCCTTCCACATCTCTCCTTTAGTCCTCTGTCAGGGAAATGGGAATCAGCACTGCTCCCTTAGCTCTGCCAAAAGTTGCAGTCTCTCTAAATGCTATAAACTTGCACAGTACTCCACATGGAGAAGAACCTTGCCCTGCTATCACAGCCCAGCCTGATGGCACAGCCACAGAGGAGACAGAACTTGGGGTCTACCGTGTCCCTCCCAAGCACCTCTGACCAAGCAAAGGTTGTGGAAATCCAGAAAAAATGGGGAGTATCTGTTTCTCCAGGTGCTCTATGCAGTAAGCAGAGCTAACCAAAAGAAAAACAGAACAAATCAGGAGAGACTAATGAATAAAAATAACAGACTCTTTGCTTTTCTCCTTGTAATTTCCCCACCCCAGACAGCTGTAATGTGGAAAGTATTGAAATTTAAATCACACCTCAGCCTAACCTCAGCTGACAGGCTGCCAATGCAATAATCTCAGCCTGGCTATCTTCTCTCAGGGAGAACGACAAACCAACTAAAGCAAAGTGATAAATTTTCAATTTTATTTTAAAATATACCAGATGGGAGATTTTATTGGAGTCATAAATATGTCAAAAGCAATGTTGGCATATGATTGGAGATTGCCCCCACCAAGGGAGCAGCTCTCCTTGTTTAGACGTGCCATCAGATTCTTAATAAGAGGCTCCAGTTACACTGCAGCAAAATAGTCTATATATTAAGCCAATTGAATGTCTATTTGCCAGATGTCTTTTTTCTCTTCTCTGCCAGCTCCAGCTCCCATTTCTCCTTCAGGAGAAATGAGGGTGCTGAGGTCAGACCTAAGCATCACCCGTTTGGGTTCTCATTTTGTTGTTGAAAAATGGCTGAAAAGTATTTGATTTCTCACCAGTATTTGAAAACAGAATTTCATGTCAGTCAATGAAGCTTCCTTTGATTTCCTAGAATCTCAACCAGCAGGTGTCAACCAAGTTCAGCCTCAGACTTAAAGCAAATCGAATTCAAGCCCTTAATCCTAGCCACGGGTCAACCTCAAATTACGGAAATAGTGCTTGGCCTCAGTCCCAAAATTTCATGTGAGGTAAAACCAGTTCTAAATCCCACCAGCCACATCCAGAAATGTGAGCCTCTTTTGTAGCCTCTGCACCTCTCCTCCTTCTACCACTGGTGCTGTGGCAGATGACAGTAGTCTAACAGGAAGAAGCCTGATATTTGTGCCTTTTCATCATTTCAAAGGTTTTACAGACTGGCTCTACCAGCTATGTCTCTGAGCATGATTCCCACCTTCCAGCTTACTCAGGAAATCCTCATATTCTTATACCATTAAATTCAAATCAGTCAACTCTACCACCACTGATTCCTATCACCACAGAATCTGGCTCATTGAAACTTTGACACTGAAAACTTAATGCAAAGCAAGTGAAAAATAACAATAATCTGTTATTTTATGTTTTCTTATATAAATGCTTTGCAGATTTAATCTTTTAGCCACAAAACTGTAAAAAGGGATTAGAGAATTAGTAAGAGAGCCTATACATAAAATATTACAAAATAATATCCTGCAGTTATAGCCAATCTAACAGTAACAGCACCACAGAGGGTAAGGTAAGAAGGAAACCAGCAAAAAGTGACATAACTTTGCATAGGTTAGAGGTCTATGATCTTTTTAGACATTACTTATTCCTCACAGTCAAAGGAGTGCTAGATGCTCTTTCAGTATTCTCTCTAACAGATTGATCATTTGCTGTAGAAGGCTTTTAAAAAACTTCGTGAACATAAAACACCATCAGGTACATTTATCACAAAATATCACCCTCCTACCCACAGCCTCCAGTCCTGGACATGCCATTCATTGGTCTTGAAGCAGCAGATGCATCAAGACAAGCTGAAGCTTTTAGCAGCTTTTTAATCTGAAGGAGCAGATTGAAATAGAAGAATCATACCCATCAGTCTTAGGCTTAAAATATTTTGACTTAATGTATTACACAGTGAGGCTGGCATTCCTCTGGCTTCTGCAGTGTTTTCGGTGGGGACTTGTACAATTCATCATTGACTGGCACAAGGTCAAGGAAATCTGGCGAAGTACAGAACAGCTGGGAAAGAATTCAGCTCGCAGTGTAATGCTTTCGACAAAACAGAAACCCATGCTGGGGACATGAAAGAGGATGGCCTGGCTCTACTCTTCCACCCTCAGGAGGACTCACTGAAAAAGCAGAATTGGCCAGTTCCAACCACATTTGAAGCTATCATTTCCCAAAATTCTGTCTAACAAGCACTGATAATGATGGAAGAGCATGGACAAAGCTGAATTCAGGAACACAGCTGCCTTCCCAGGTTAAAAGGTCTGTGAGGCCATTTCCATTACAGAACCCATGGAACTATTTGGGGCACTAATGCCTCTCAGGGTGCTCTAATGGGCTGATGCACAATAGTACAGCCAAGCTCTAAGATCTCCAGGACAGAGACTGCAGCTTACTGTACATCTGTGCAGTATTCAGCTCAACTGAGCTTCAGCTCTAATAGCAGCCTCTAAGTGTTACTGTGCTACAACAATGGGCAGTGGTAACTTATATAATAAAAATAACATAATGCATCAGGAGTATCTATGGCATAATTACAAGGTTTATTCAAAGCACCTAATCAAATTGTTCAGCAACTTAGCATAAACATGGACATAGAGGCAGATACTCCTAGATTAAGGAGCAAATTATGATTAGCACAGGTATAATTGCCTTGAAACTCCCCACACTTCCAGTCAGGCCAAGGACTGATGAACAGCATGTTCAGGCAAGCACGTATTTCTCCTTGAGAAAGATAAGCCTTGTTTAAGAGCAGTCTGAAAACACAGGGATCCGTGAGTACTGCACCTCTGAGCCCAGGAGGAACCGACCTCAGGCAGCTTGGTTAGCTTCAGACTTACTTAAGATGTCTTTAGGGCATTTTCTAGTTAACATGCTGCACTAATGAAGTCTATTTAATTATCTGAATAAACTTTACTATTTAATACATCACTTAACAAAGGAGTGAGCTCATTTAGGTATTGACTGGTTAACCTACCTGGCAAACAAGTAATATCCAGGCAAGCAGGAATGTTACTTCACCAGGTTCCTCAGTTCCCAGTCCTTCCAGTAATGGGTAAACCTGCTGTCTCACTAGAAAGCTGTCCCATTAAATCACTGCAGCACACAGTAACTACAAAGGTCTCAGAAGACTTTACTACTCTCATATTTGGTAGCCACATGACATCAGTCCATAGAGAAGACCCTGTTATCTCAAGAACACAAAACGCTAACATCCAACATCACGGTATCCCATCCAGCACAGGACACCCTCCTTTCCAACATACCACTGAACACCCCTCTAGTGCTGTCAGATGTCACACAAACTCACTTGCACTCCTGCTATGTGTCTGTCCACCTTCAGGAAATATCCAAGCATCAATTCACACGTAGAGCTGGAGGCCTGAAAACACACATCCACCTTTAAATGGATTAGCAGCACCAGGAACAACCCACAGGGTGGGGAATCAGCAAAAAAATGGTCTGCAACCAGGTCAGCTCCCATAGTCCTGCCAGGACCCCCTCTTTTTGTTTCCCTGATCCTCTATTCCCTTCCTAGCACCACACCAGGACCTGGACACATGAGCAGATACAGGCTTCCCTCTGATGCAGCAGCTACCTTATAAATTACATAACAAATTAAAATTACTTTATGACAGCGGTAACACCATCATCTGTAGTGTTCATGGGTTAATAAATTGTGCCCATGAATGAATATGTGCTGACTCACTAACTAAGCTGCAAACGAGAGCTGTTCATCTCCTCTGCAGTACCCTGAAAACCAGCATCCCCCCTCTGCCAGGGAATTCATTTTCCCTGCTTTGGAGAGGGGAGAAGGAGGGAATTACTTCTTCTTGCTGGCTTCCCGCATTAGTGAAGCCCTGGAGGTTATTTAAATGGGAACTTCAAAGGAGGTGTATGATCGGCTGCTCACTGCTGGAGGAGGCTCATTTTACACTCAGATTTAAAAGCCTCTCTGACTCAGAGGCAAACAGCATCACTTACAGGCTTCAAGCCTCTCAGATAGAGCCAGCTCAGGTGCAGGGGGCCAGCAGCAATGGGACAGACAAAGAATTTTTTTTTTTTTTAATGTTGGATAGGAAAGATTTTCAGGCTCGGTAGGATAGGGAATGGTTCTCCATGAATAGAGAGCCTAAATGCCCCAAATGGGGAGTAAGAGGCTGTTTGGTCTTTAGGACAGTAAGGGAAGGGAATTATGAAAAGCTGTTCTGAAGCACAGGGACAGTTATAGAGGGAAGAAAATCAGAGATTCTCATGTACTGAGCCTCCTGCACACTTACCCACCATGTCTTTTCATCAGGTCTTGAGGCTACTATGTATTAGCTGCAATTCATTCCTTCCATCACTCTTTCCTCCCAGGGATGGCTGTGGATCAGGCAATGACTTACCTTGGGAAGGCTTATTAAGAAGATTCACTAATATAGAAGGAAGATTAAAAAAAGAAACCCTGCTCCTGGCACTTGGAGTGGAAGCTGCATTTGTGATGTGTCTTTGTTCTCCTAAGCACTGATTTCTCAGTCTGACATGATGGTGAATTTGGAAGGGAGATGAGGTTTAGAGATAAGGTAATTCCCCCACCACCAGGTTAGATCCAGCCAGCACAAGGAGCAGTCCATGTCATTTCAAGGCAGCACAGGTCCTTAGCTACAACCCTTCCACAGTTCCATTTAGCTTTGGTCACTGAGAGCCTACTACACGTGAAATTTAATTGGTTAGTTTTAATCATGTTTGTAAGCGTGGAGGTTGGGTTTGTTTTATTTTTCATGGAAGCAGAGAAAATCTCCTCATCTCCATCTGTTTAAGCAACCAAGCACATGGAAGAAGCAGGCAAGATCAAAGAAACCATCTCCCTGGAGAACCTGTAAGTAGAATTCGTAAATACAGGAGCTTCTGCAGTTAGGCAGATGGACTTGCCCCTACAACTCATGCTGGTCAAACCACAGAACTATGAATTTTCAACTAAACCTATGCATTTTTTTTTCCCATGGGCATAACTAAAATGGAATCTTCTGAGAAAAAGCCATTTCGACAAATTTTCTGACACATTCTCCCTAATACTGCCTACAGCAGGAAGCAGCAAGATTAGCATGGTAGAAATATCACCTTGTGGGAGAAATAAGCTCCAGGTAGTGCCAGCACTTACATATGGTTGAATATAACTGCTCCAAGCATATTTCAACTTCTGTCTCCATCAGGCTGGGGAATTATTGCATATATATTCATCTGATACAAAGAAAGTGGGCTCTTGGAAGGGTATTTTTTTTCTCCTCTGAAAAATAAAAAAGGGTTGCTTTAATTAGAATCCACTAGCTAAAAGCCTTTTTTTTGGAGCAATTGCATCAATTTTGTTCCATTAGCCACCATATGAAGCCGGATCAGGAAATAACTTGATACGTAGTTGAAAAGAGAAAGTAAATGAGAACAGAACAACAAAACCCACTGCCTAGAAGCAATCAAGCACCCAAGAGCATTTGAGGGGTTGATGAATGCATACCCTTATTTATGTATTTCACTCCTTTCCCCGTGATTGCAGTGCACATGAAAGCAGAGGAGTGACAGCCATAGATAATGGTGCCAGAAGGTCATGAACCACAGCGTGTACCTCTGCAAGCACAAGTGATAACCCTCCATCCCAGCTGATCCCTGCAGCTCCCAAGCAGCCACTCCAAATGCCCCACAGGCATGTGACAGATGTGTTTGCTCTGTCCTAAGTTCACCAAGAGCTTTCTGTACTGAGTACACTGCCCAGACTGCTTTAGTCTCTGGAGGCAAAACTGCATTATTGGTTCCACCTGCACCTCCACCAGTTACAGTCAATGTATTCAAGGGTGCACAGATCAAACTTTTGCTCAACTTTCAGATTATTCAGGCTTGCATGTGACAATGGCTGTGTCTTCAAAGTGTTCTGAAAGAAACTAGCTGGAGGGCACGGACATGTTAAACAAGGCACTGTTTTTGCAAAAACTTTCTGTCAGTCTATTCAGACAGATGGGAAGGCTGTCCTCTGTGAAAGGCCCTGTTCTAGGAGCTCAGAGATGAAAAACAAAATGTAAATTCAACAAGTGAATATTCATAAGATGAAAACTTCACAAGACTATTTTATATTTAGAAGCCTTTGCTTGAGAACATACCTCCCAACACCAGACATTTAAACTAATGAACCATCCAGACTGACACTACCTCTGAACCTTCTCACCACACCAGCTCAGCAAATAATGTCTCTTGGGAGATCTGGAGCTGACAGAAACCTTTCCTTCTAGGGCAGCAACCTAGCCAGCTCTAGATCTACCAGTGAAGCCCAAATCTGATCTGTTCTCTTCTTCAAACATCAGACTAGGCTAATAAAACAAGATTTCTTTAGCTGAAAGCAGAGCTCAGTGTTCTTCCCTCCCCAGTTAAACCCCTTGGGTCAGCCTGTCATTTGTTCTAAAATCTTAAAAAAACCCAGTAGAAACACATTTCACACTGACTCAAATGAGGAACAAGACAGAAATTCAGGAGAAATTAAGTAGCCCATGAAAAGAAAATATAGATTGTGGAGACTGGTGAATTTAGGACCCTGAGAAACACATTTTTTGCAATGGTTAGTATTTACTATGCACAGTCTTGTCTGTAGACAACAAACCCAGACAGGGTTCATTAGTATGCTAAATAAACAGCTTTTAAACTGATATGGTTAAATTATATAAGACTATATGGATAATGATTTTTATATTGGATCATTTTATTAATGTATCGACACCAAAATTAAGAATTATGACATAAATGTATGTCTAGGCAGACTACACCCTTTTGGTTAAAGATGGTGTAAAATTGCACTTTCATTATCTTGATAATTTCTGGTGAGGTGAACAAGCCCAGGCAGGAGGTTATTTCTGGCTACTGCACTCAGTCATGTCATTCATAGTCTCTTATCCACTATTCTTTCCCAATACATTTTCTGACTACTGTGTCATGCAAACAAAACAGGACTGTTTTCAGAAGGCTACACAAGACCTTTGCCACCTCCTTGTATAGATATCAGTTCCTCTTGTGTTCTTAAAGGTCAGAGCTTGAGAAAGAAAAATAAGATTCAACTGCAGTATTTGCACTATTTCAGGCAGTACAGCTCAAACACAAAAAAAGATATCACAAGTCTACTTTAAATAATAATAAAAAGCCAAGAAGAAATTACTATTTCCAACCCCAAATTCTCTTAATCATATCCAAAACTATCAGTGGAGGTAGACGAATTAACAGAACAAAGCCTATACATTGCTATTCAGATCACAGTGGTAGTTCCTGGACACATGCTAAGACACAACACCTTTTCAGGCAGCTCTGTCTAAAGAGATGATGTTTATTCTTTTCATTTGCACAATGAAGGACTGAAGCAGAGCAAAAACAGCCCCACTGTCCAAGAACTCTGTCTACATCAGTTCTTTTAACATCCTCATCACTGAACAGAGTATCTGTCACTAATATGTTGACTGGACCACGAAGCAGAAACACTATCTGTCACACAGAGAGAGTCTATCTCAGAGCCTGGAAAACAAACCCAGCTCCTCTGGATCCAGGCTCAGTCCTCCCACCCCACCCTGAGAATGCCTCCATTGCATTTGCCATGGTAGTGAAATACTGAATTCAGAGAAATTGCTAGTAGAGAACTTGGGAATCCAACTGAAATTTCCAATCATTAAGAAAAAGCAGCAGTAGTGACAGAAAGTAACAGAAGTGTTTCTTTAAGTGACAGCACTGACATTTTGGTGATGTGAAGCCCTCTCACTGCTAGGATTTTGAAGTGCTGATATTTTATCATCAAATTGGAACCCGGCTAGTAAGTATCAATAACATGAGAAACTCAGCAGAGAAACAGTGACCCCATTATATGTGAAAGAGCACTGCTATTTTAGCTGAAGAAACATATGTTTTGTCAGCCTGGTAATACATTGCAGGAGCTCCTCTTGGATTTTCCTTAGGAAGAACCCCCACGCAGCCTTCTCTGTGAAGCTGCAGGATTAGAGACACTGGATGAGTCTAGGAAAAGATGGAGACACAGTTTCAGCTTCCATATGGGCTGATAATCCATAACCACATATATAACTGAAAAAGAAACCCTGGCTCCAGCAAAGCCAATAATTAAATTTTCATTAATTTCATGGGGGCCAAAACCTTTCCACTGAAACTTTGGCTTTAGAAAACAGTTGATCTAATTATGAAGTATTTCCTACTAGATAAATATGTCAAAACCACATGACAACAAACTGAACTGAGACAAACCAAGCTGATATTTCATATTAGTTCAGGCCAAAGTTGTGCTTCAGAAGAGTCTGATGAAGTTACTGCAGTCTGTCCTCCAAAACACCACGCACACGTGACATCGTGTCTCTTGTTCTAAACACATACTGCCCAGCAATTTAACATCCAAATGCTTTTTAATGTTCATGAAACTGTTGTCTGGGCTTTTATCACAGAAGATGTAAGACCACCTGTGCAAGAGGACTGAACAATTCAGCTTTGTGTCCTAAGGCATCGATGCTGATCTACACCACCCTCCCTCACAAAACAGCCACACCTGAGAGAAGTCTTTATAAAAGTCTGTCGTACTGCACAGTTTGTCCACTTGAAGATGATTTTTTATCTTTGTCTTTGATTTTCCCTCTTTGTTCTGTTAGTGCTTCAGCATTAGAGGAACCCATTTCTTTAACATTATAAAGTCTTGGACTGTAATTCACTTTAGGTTCTGCTGCAGTATCACTGAACTCAACCACCAAACAGCCTCATTTGTAAAATCTGACTTCAGAATCCATTTTTCTTATGCTTGCCTGCACTGCCAAGAACATTTGACACAGATTTGGGAACAGACCAGATGCAGTGCCTATGGATCTGTTTCCTTAAAGAAGGGAGATAACCCTCAAACTCAGAGCAGGACTACCAGTAAAATACATGCAAGAGATGTGATGAAGAAAACAGAAACACCAGAATAAGGTAAGCGTGTCCAGGCATCATTGCCAAGCTCAGCAGGTATGTTACAGAGCATACCTTCACTTCATCTGGCTTCAAATTGCTCCTTTTGCAGGCAATAAAATTACTGCAGAAATCCCAGGGAATAAACTGAGTTAACACCCCATTAAATACAACAGACTTCCAATCCAAGGTAAGGACGTGCCCAGATTAAGCTACCCCCATACAAACTGGCCCATGGGTAACATACATCACTTCTACTGACTTATGGTCTGAAAGAAAGAAAAGAAAAAGCTGAGATGAATTTCTACTAGGTAAGGAAGGGTTTGTTCTTTGAAGCATGCTTAAACAGTACAATGTATTCTTCCATAAACATTCTCTCTACAGTTGAATGCATACCCCAAGGGAGAAAGCCTGGAATTTGTTATTTTACATATTTTCCTTTATCAGTAACGTGATCTTGCCCCTCATCCCCCTCCCCCAGATTAAGCAGCCTTGATTTTATCCCTTCAATTTTGTCAGTATCTGTCTTGGAAGCTGGTACCAGAGAGAAGAGCACTGTTGCTGGGTTGATTTGTTGCCCCCGTTTCTCAAAAGACAAGATAATTTAAAATACTTATTTCCATAATTTTGCCTTTTCTAAATACTTCAGTTGCAGTAGTTGTGAGCCCCTTCTAAATCCACTATCCCTCCAGTGACATTCATATAAAAGACTTTATAAGAAAAATCTTTCTTGGCAAAGCCACTTAAGTCAATTTTAGCTGAAACAGCTCAGCACAAGGGAAGAGGGCGAGTGAGAGAAAGAAAGGCAGGACAGGAAAACATACAGATAAGGGCAACAGCATGAAGCCAGGAGTTGTATTTTGATTGTCATGTATTTAGCGACAGCCCTAGGTGCTGAAAAGGAGATAATTCTCTACAGACTGTGCTCCCACATCAATTCCGTGTGCAGTTCCATGAAACTGGGAGCCAAAATGCAAGCAGGATACCTCCAGATAGGAGTTCCTGCTTCTCTTCCTCTCCTCTCTGACCCTCTTGCTCACTCCACAAAAACCCTAGAGCTTGCCAGACTTCTACAGGAGCTCAGCCAGTTCACAAAATACAGAAAATTTTCAACAACAACCAAAAGCTGCATAGTTTTTTCGTATTTTGATGCACTGGTGAAGCTCAGGGTTGGGCAGGGGTGCTCCTGGCTGGAGTGAGGCCATAGGGAAGCAGCTCCCACCTTGCTGTACACCTGAGAGCTGGTGAGGCTGATTAAGAGTGAAGCTGCTGTGGGCTTCCAGAAAGAAAACCAGCTCTGCAAAGACACTGCACTGTGTAAATACCAACAGTTGCAAAGCTTCCATTCCAGGGATTTCTGTATTCACAGCTCCTGCTAGCTCCAAGCCAGACGTGCTGATTTTGCCGACCAGCCAACACACAGAGACAGCTTTAGCCAACCAGAAATCTTTATCACAGCCATTCCTTGCTGTCAGAACGATGACCTCAAAGACAAGCAAACTCGGGTCATGTTTTCTACGCTGTTCTCCTTGTAATTCTCGCTGAACCACTTCCACCCTGACCAGCTCCCAAAGCGTGGTAGGAAAAGCATAATTTATCTGCATGAAACAAAAATATAAATCTATTTTTAAAACCCAGATACCAAAACCTTCCAAAACTGCCATCTGCCTAGAACAAAACCAGGAAATTGACTTATATTTTCATATGCAGGAGCTCTGGCTCAGGCCTCCACCACCAGGCTTTTTCACTCTCAATCTGAGATACCAAGATGGATCATCAGAGGGCACTGCTTCCCCCAGCAGGAAATTGGTTCTTAAGTGGATAGAGATTTCAGATACCTGGAAATGTGCATTTACCACAGAACTGTGAAGTCCTGAAACCGGGGTGCGGCTGGAATTTCATTTTCATATGTGCTACTTTTCCTCCTCAAAAGCACTTCAAGAACATATGTAATTTGCAGATCTGAATTCAAACTTACTGAGGCTGAACACTCAACCATTTCTGTACTGGCAGTAAGTAAACATTAACCTCAAGAATAAAAGCAAATTCTAGTCTTGTATCCTCTTCTTCTACCCTTATCCTACAAAGTCCCTTCACAGATTTTTAATGGGGTGAAGATAGAAGGCAATTCTTGACACCTTCATAAAAAAAAAAAAAAAATTGTAAACAGAATTTGACTCAGTGCATTTACATTTGCCAGAGCCACTCATCATTAATGCCAGCAAGCAAAAAGAAACTTAAACCCTTCCTCCTGCACATCAAGTTCATGTATGTGCCTGAAATCCACATGCCATTATACAGCAATTACTCCTTTTACAGGAGCAGATGCTCTGCTTGGGTAAAAGCAATTTAAGAGAACTGAAATCTTTGGAAGACGATGTCAACACTCTCCATAAGCAGTTCTTAACCACAAGGAATACAGCCTGGGTACTGCTGCATGTACAACATTCATGCTAAAAGCACCACAGTCCTTTCTGGGAAAGGCATTAGATTAATTTTCCAGAGCTTTTCACTCTCCCAGACTCAGCCATCCTGCTGGCCTGCCCTTTTGATAAACTTCCTGCATCTCTGCCCCCAGCCCAAACAGTTTCCTTCTCTTCCTCCAATATTAAAGAAACAAAACTAACACAGCCAGGAATTTGAAGTGTTATTGAGGAAAAGAAACTTCCTCTGAGAAGAATCAAAATACTGATACAGTTGTTAACATCCATTTTGAATGGTGAAGGGTTGAAACAGTGCATTTATAGGCCTCAGATTTCAGCTGGGGATTTCTTTGCAAGTGTCTTGGGCTTAAGCAGTATTTCAAATAAATTAGATGAGGGAATTCTCTCTTGATTAACACTAGAACAGATTTAATAAAACTAAAACTGCTGATATGAGATAGAAAGAGAAGTCCCACAGGGCTATTGCTACAAAACAAAAACTAGAACTCTCTCCCTGATTTCCAGCCAGTCAGGTATTCAGTGGATGTAACATTGTTCTACTCAATTGAAGGAAACCAGATGGTATCTAGCAGCCAAGGATTTGGACAGGCAGAACTCTTTATACATTAAGTTTTTAGAACCCAAATTTATAAACAAAAAGATCACATGAACTTCAATGCACAGACATATTTCTAGGGAAAAGTGAGAATGCATTCTGCCTTCCAGAGCATACATGACCATTCAGTAGACACAATACTTAACAGCTTTAGGAGAGGAGCCATTTCATCAACAGGAAGAGACAGCAGAGACCCTTACAATTACATCTTAGAATAACTTGCATGTTTGTATCTTCAGACACACAAACCATTAGTGTTTGCACAGTAAATGGCAAAAAAACCAAACCCCCACAGCATAAGAATTACAGGTTTATTAATAAAACCCATTAATCAGTTTGTATAGATGTATGCCTTGTACTACATAATGGATGTGGATACTTCACCACACACCAAAATGATACAGTTCATACAAAATCCAGAGATTTTGCAATTAAGATAGCAAATCAAGAATACATTAAAAAACCTCAATACTATGAAAAATGAAGAAAAAAGCAGCAAAACTCTTCATGGTTCACAAGCAGAAGTATTCTATGGTAGAAGTAAAGGAGAGGCATCAACGTACTCCTGACTCTGAAGGTTTCAACTGAAAGGAAGCAGAAGGTTAAAAAGACCCAATTTCAGATTCCAAATGAATCCACATTCCACATTACCAACAGGAACCTGCCTGAGCAAAGAGGAAGTGATCTCTTCCTCTTAAGAGCCCGGGGCCCTCATATCCCCCCAGCTTCCCTCAGACGATAATTAACCACCAGTGCAATTTACCAGCTGCAGAGTAAACAGGGGGGAACAAACAGGAAAAAACAGCACAAGTATTACACTACATAGTCTCAAATTGAGCATGATTTACCACCATCTGCTCCTGGTGTCACAAACAGGACCACAGGTTAGAAAGGAATTAGGTTTTGCTCTTGCTATGAACTCACTGCTGTTTTGCTCTTACTCTTTCCTCTGGGTGTGCACCTGTCTTGCTGTTCATGCCTCCCACTCCAAACCAGCCAGTGTCACATGGCAGCTAATTCTCCTGTGCAGATTTTCCTTGCATTCCTTCTACTTTTAATATCTTCACCATTTCATACTTAGTGTTTTTAAAAAATCTCCAAAGCATTCTAAATCTAAATATAGTCTATCCCAGGAAGAAGACAATACCAAGCCTGTTGGTATAGACAGACCAGGCATTAATCTGGCAACCAAAATAATGAGATGTGACCACAAAAGTAACATAAAGACATGGCTGCTCACAGCACTGTGACCTCAGAAAGAGCACCAGTAGAGGCAGAAGTCATCCAAACTCCTCCACAGAGCACCTACACCAAGTACAAATATCACGAGATTACAGTTTGCTCCATTGTCGGCCAGCAGGAGGGAAGAGCAGGATAAAAATCTAGTAGGGGAAAAGAAAATCAAATGCAGAGCAATAGTTATGATACAGAAGGTTCTCAAAGAAAATCACTATGATGGTGGGAGATTAGGGAGGATAAAGGAAGACAAGGATGTCAAAAAAGGGCTGAGTGAGAGATATGACATTTTTAAAGTTAGTTAAGTCAGTTAAGAGGAAGGGCCCTGACAATCATTAGCTGTAACCAAAGACTCTGAAGTTTTCATCACTATAAATAATGAACTAAATTCCTTTAGTAAGACACTTAGGATGGAGAGGGGGAAGAGGCACATTATTTCCTTTCACAGGTTAATGCGGAGTTGCCAAAATCTCTGACAAGAGATCAATGTAGCAATAGTTCTTCCATGAAAATGCAGTTAAAATTGAATCAGAATGGATTCAACGTTGAACAATTTTAATGAAGCAAGTGTCAAACAAGCACATCAACTTCTTAAAAACAAAGGAGCTCCAAAGTTTAATTACAAAAACATTGTACAGAAAACTTGGCATCTAAACAATTCCAAACACATTAATCCAGCAAATGGATTCTGCTTTCATATATTTCTCTTAACATTTCTTTAAGTGACAAAAGCATTTTATTCCACTCTTCTCCTTGACACCCACTTCATTTTTTTTTAAATCAGTCAACACTGAAAACTGTAAACTGAAGTGACACTCTGAAAACACTGGAAAGACAAAATCCATTTTTATAGGGTTAATCAACATAAATAAGAAGCTTCTTAATGAGACAAAACATCATCTGTCACATCATCAGTGAGCAAGATCTCAGTCTTCCCCCAGATGCTTCAAGATGGATAACCCACCCCACCTCCTTCTGTGTGGGAAAAAGCAAGAGATTTGTCAGCCCCCAGCTAATAATATCACTTTAAATTTTCCTATCCCACAACACTTGCATGCTTCTCAGCAGAGATGGATGAGCAGTATCCACGAGCAGATTTCTGTAAGCAGGGCAGCCTGAAGCCACCTGACCTTACTGATGGGGTGGATATGTTACAGCCTGGAATAGCATCCATTACATGGAATTTCTGGAGCCTTTATGGGACACAACTCCAGGTATTAGCTAGGATGCCACAGACAGAACTTCAGGATTTTGTATATCAGTTTTGGCTATGCAGTACATTTTGGCCACTTCAACAGAGAGTCAAACATCACCAGTTCTAAAAAACCAAGATACACACAGGAGGTGAAGGTGTAGGTGCTTCTTCTGGAGACATTAGTAACTTCTAGGATTTACAACATTCATTACAGAACCCATTAAAAAAGTTCATGGCAGCATCAGCTGGTCTCATCCATACTAAGGAGAGTGGAAGTCAATGCAGCAAACTGAGGCTCCTTTCGGTGAAGTCTTGAAAGAAAAACAGGTAACAAGAGAAAGGAGTTTCCTCCCTGAAGGAAGACTTGATTTACATGGAAATCCTTGCTACTTGGCTACAGCAATAATCCCAGGAGTAAGCTGAGACCTGGCATACAAGGTGCTGACCTGAAGATGGCTCCAGGCCAGCATGAAGTCCATGTGTACAGCACAGGAACATATTTGTGTCACAGGTACATTAAAGTGAAGCTGACAGCAACACACTCCAGTAACGAAAGCAACCTCCAATTCATAACAGGGACTCTTAACAGATGTCTTAAGCAGGAGCAAAGATTGTCATGTGGGAGCAAGAGCATTTCAACCACCCCCATAAAGCCCAGAGATGTCAAACAAGTGCCGAGCCGAAGTCAGAATCAACAATTTGACAGGAACCAAAGGGCAGTGAAAGTTTTGCATAAGCCAGTGCAGACAGTGGGTGCCTTCAGCTCTGCCAGGAGATGTGGTGTAGCTCAGCAAGATCAGACTCAAACTTGCAGAGCTCTAGTCAATGCAAGTGAAAGGCCATTTCGGTCACCTGGAACATCAAATTCTGAATGCTATGGGCTCCATGGGCAGTACTGGAACTGTACAAAAGGTGAGAGCACAAACAAGCACAAACAAGCTGAGTTCTGTGGGCTACTATGTGGACCTAGCTGCTAATAACCTTCTCTGCTCTAATAATTCATGCAAAAATATATGTGTTGCTCCCAGACATTGCTTCCCAGCACAGTGATTTCAGGAGGGCAGAGAAGGGAAAAAACGCAATCCCTGTGCCTATTTCTCTTTTTATAGAAAACTGCTTTTCCCATGAAATCATTCTCTCAAAAAACAAGGCAATAACACTAAATTAGACTGAACAATGCATCAGAGGAAGGGCAAGCTTTGTGGGTTTAGTCTAAACCGAAGAATCCCATTTTCCCTGCTGAGAAGAACTAAAGTTTCGCTTTCCATCTTGATTTCCACTGATCTTTGTGATAGTAAAATGCTCCAGCAAACATTTTGAAGAGATAACGGGAAGCCTTCAGAGAAGAGCAGGATGCAATGTGCAAGAGAGGTGCTTGAAGAGAGGGGGAGAGAGGAAGTCTGTCTCATAGTAGAATCAAGTCACAAAGCATCAACCACAGCCAGTCTCTAGCAGGGAGCAAACTCACATTGTAGGAATTGCAGGCTAACCCAAAGAAAACGGGATTCTGCTTAAGAAAAGCTCCTATAAACATACCAAGAGGCGTAGGACAAGACAGTGCACCAAGGAAAACTCCCTGGTAGAGCAGAGAACACAAGTGCTGCTATCCAGTACTGCAAGAATCAGGGAACAAGATCAAAAGAAGGAAACGAAAGTGAAGGAAGGTAACCCCACAGGATAAACATGAAAACAAAATAAAAGACACTAGAAGACATTAGGCAATATAACACATCAAAGTTATTACTACAACAGATACGCTGACGCCATTTCACAAGCTGAGATTTCATCTCCACAGTCAGCCAGTCCACAGAACGCAGGCACCCTCACACCCAAAAAAATCCATAAAAAAATGTAGATTGCACAAAAGTTGCATGCTCTTAAATGTTCACACAGAGGACAGTTCCAAATGTTTAGTGGGCGGTGTCCGTGGCTTCTTAAGATCTCTTAATGCATTGATCTGTTTGTGTCCCTGACCAAACGCACTGGGCCCAGGACAAACCCAGGACAAACCCAAACACCATCCTGCCTCCCACCCTAGTCTTTCCCTCATGGCTTCTTATTCCACACTGGCCAAAAATATTTTGTAAAGCTTCCCCGGGTCACGAGACCTGCAGACGAAACAGAAAAATAAGGGTTAGAAGACTACAATCTGCCAGGACTAAACAGGCACCATGACATGATTTTTTGGATGTTTGATCTGAAAACACAATGTTAAGTATAGTAAAGCAGCCTCTAGAGACAGAACTAAACTGAGTTGCTGCTTCCATCCAGTGCTAAGTAACAAAAAAACCTTCCTCTTCTTCCCATATACAGTTTGCACAAAGAAGGTTTTTACCATGCAGTACAGAAAAACCAAAATATTCACCAGTATAGTCAAACAGCCCCTCAACACAAGGTACTAAGCCACCAAAACCCACCTCAGATCTGTGAAAGAGTTGCTTTCAGAAACATCATGATACAGTTTTCTGTGGAATTGATTTGTAATGTGTCTCAGCCTCTGACAGACCACTCAGTTGATAGAGATTACATTCAGAATTAATATACTTCATATGCACATTAACAAAGGGACACTGATGATGACAGTTTGTTGATACAGTGTATTATGTGCCAGCTGAACCTTTTATCCAAGGCTTCCTTGTTTTCCAGGGAATCTCTACCATTTTCTAGGTTTGCATCCAACAAAACCCAACCTTCTTTCTTCCAAAATTTTGTCTCAAAATATAGTCATTGCCAAGTGAAAGTCAGTGTAATTAACAGTCCCATTAATTACTTGATCATTATATTCAGTTACATGCATGTCATTATACAGTGAAACTATGTGATTATTAATCACATTTTTAATTGCTTCACACTGTTTTGCTGCTGAAAAGAAGGAAGGCATTGGTGGGAAAAGGAAAGAAGGGAAAGTAGTACTATTTTTCAAATAGAGGGTACAAGGAAGAACTTTAAAGCAAAAATTACTTTTTCTAAATCAACTGCAGCCAAATCCAGTTTATCCAAGAAAATTGTATTTGCATGTTTAGGAACACAGGAATTGTCCATCCTTTAGGAAAGATGAAGCCACCTGGCAAGAGAGTGATTTTAGTAGCTTTGAGATATGATTTTTCTGGCAAGGTGCTTAAAGGACAAATATCCATTTCTGGGCCCACCATTAGAAGGGCACACCGTTCTAATAACTGATGGATGAAAAACTGCTTTCCTTCTTAGCCATTCTGTAAAACCTCCCCTCCCCCAATTCTCTTTCTGAGCCTGAGAACTAATTGAAAACAGTATACAAAAAGGAGGAGGTTGATGAGCTGCTGAAAAATCCCAGACCTGGATCGACAAGCTGTTCCCTTCACAAATAGCAGCAGTAAAGGCACTTCTTTATTCTGCTGGGAGCTCAGTCATCTCTTAGAACCACAGTCCGTTCCATCTGGCTACCCTCCGGAAGGACAATGATCTCCCAGCTAAAGCCACACTATAATGGGAAATGTGTAATTAACTGTTCTACACAGTATCACAAAAGGTCAGAATCAGAAAGGATGAAAAGCTCTGTCTTCATATTTGCAGATGGCACAAGGCAGCTTTATTTGCATTTCTAAACACTATTCAAGACATGTACAGTAGATCTCTACATAATAAATGCCTAAAGAATGAAGGTATGTACTTTGTTAAAACAGAAATAGGCAAACTCCTCATGGCTGCCTAGTGCTGTGCATCATGGGGAAGTGGGGGAGTGAAAGGTGTGGGACATGCAAAGCAGCACAGTAATGCAGAAAGACTGGTATTTACTTCTTTGTTAATTTGTTTTTCCACTCTGTTCTCTATTACAGTTTTCTAAGCTGTTAAACAGCAGCAAAAATACAGAATCATGAGCTCAATAATAATCTATGCACAAGCCACATAAACATTAGTCTCAGCAAATGCTATGTATAGCTTAAACCACACCACAGTGTTCCATTTACATGTAAACCTTCATAATCAAAACAGCTTGACTACAGGTGCTATAGAGGAGAGGTATTTTCAGTTTATAATAGGATTGAGTTCACCTGTAACCTCTTGAGACAGAATTTCCCTGTGGCCATCAGTTTCTACAATTACTGCTGAAATTTTCACATTTACTTCACTCAAGAATTGAACCTTCTTCTAAATTAGTCACCTTGTTACCATTCTGTCAGAACTCTTACCTTATACAAACACAAAAAGATCTTGGAGCTAAAGAGAACTTCAGAACCCTTTAATGCCGTGGAATACTTTCAACCCAATTTGACTTTCAAAAAGACAACTTGCTCCTGCACCTTTGAGGAAGAAACCTTTTTTGATTGTACAATATGGTGATGAGCACATGAATCAGCACCAGAACAGGTGCCAGAGGTGCACAGCAGACACCAAGAGAGAACACTTACCCCGTCACTAACGCTCCAGCCTGTTCACCACATCCCGCACCGTGGCGATGAGGTTCTCGTTCTCCTGTGGGTTGGCCAGGATAATACTGTGCAGTCTGTTCATGTAAGAATCAATAGTTTCCATCGTGGGGGTTTCCCCACTACCTACAGTGAAGATAGTGAAATAAGCCACAAGGTATTTTGATGACCACAGCAATTCCAAGAAGTTCACATTGTGCTATGGGTAATTTGTGCCAACACACAAACTGCTATAGGAGGTGATTTTGCTACACGCCACCTCTTGTGACAGATTCTGCAAAACCATGTCCTCCTAACTCCACCAAGTGAGTAGTTCCAAGGATATCAGGACTAATGAAGCACGGTTCTCTTTGATTGGGTCTCACAGTTGATTATAACAAACTCTTTCAGCTGGGCATTCACAGAATCTAAGTGGATTCCCTGGCAGCTGACAATACAGACACAGCCTTTATTTTAATCAAGGAACTTGCAGGTCCTGTCTATTCTATTTAGTAACATTTTCATAAAACAAGTAAAGGAGAGCCAGGACTGAATATGTGTCTCACTTCATCAGGAAGAGTAAGAGCAATAAGAAAATAAATGTCATGTTGAAATAAAGCACTGACTCTACACTTCCCCCTGCATGCATTTTAATATTTCATTATCCAATGCAACGAAAGCTCAGAAACAGCCAAGAGAACAGAACTACCACAGCAGACCACGTGCTCTCATCTCACAACATCATATAAACCTGAGCAGTAAAATGTAGCAGTCTCACCTGGCAGTGGGACCCCAGCAAAGCTGCTGGTGAGTGCCTGGCGCAGGGTCTCGAGGTGCTGCTGCAGCACCGTGTTGCGGCTCCGCTCCTGGATCACATCCACCTCCAGCTTCTCCACGGCCGTGCGCATGCTCTCCACGTGTTTCTGCAGGGCCGCGTTCCGCTCCTCAAACTCCATGTTGGATTTGCGCAGCTGCCGCAGCTCCGCTTCGCGCGCTGTGGACATCAACCCGTTCCCAGAGGGTCAAAAAACTGCTACAAACATAGCTAGGACTGGTAGGCAATGAGGCAGAATGTTCTGGAGTGCTCAGCTGATAACTACAAATGGCGCAGTTTATAGATAAAAAGTAACCCATCGCAGAGTGACAATAGCACCAACAGTAGTACCTAAACAGAGTTAATTCCTAGATAGAGAGACAAATCAGAACACATTCAAAGCATGAGAATGGAAGAGAATGGGGGAATTGATCAGGGAGCAAGACTGCAAGACTGAATTCAAATGCAATCAAAATGACAAAGCTTAGCAGCAGTGCTAAGAATCCTGCAAACAAGACACCAGTTACAAAAATAATTTTCTATTGACCATGAAAAGTATCTGAATCTTAATTCTGTTCAGTCAAGAAAGTCTTCAGGACATCTGGCAAAAAAACCCTAAACTCTTGAGACACACAAATATGAAAACCAAACAGAGTGACAGAAAATATATCAGTGTAATCTTCCACATATTGGGGGGAAATAAAATACTGCTAACCAGCCTGAATCATCATCAGGCTACATCTTAGATATTTCTTAGTCCTATAGAACAGTAGATACAGCTAGGAGTGGCTGGAATAAACATCAGAAACATTCTCAAAAAAGGATAATTTGGGAAGACAATGCCAGGAAAAACTGCTTTTCAGCCATTCTGTATCTACAGAGGTAAGGTAATAGCAGAAACTATACCCAAGTCATTACTTGAGCTGAGATGGGGGAGTGCAAAGACTCTTCAGCTGGACAGCATTGGCCAAGAATTTTGGAAAAGCAAGGAGGAAAGGGTCCTGCTGAAGTTTAGCTTACCTTTACTATGATTCAGGAACTCTTCTGTGAAGATTGGAATATCAAAGACAGATCTCTCCTTTGTATCTGCTTCTTTCTACAAAACAAAGGGTAATAACATAGCTAAACAGTTTGTTTTCAGGAATTCATTTAACTGTTTTGATCATGAGAATGAAAGGCCAAGGAGACCAAAACCTGAGGCAGCTAAAAAGCTGTACAGATCAAAGACACTTCCAACTCCTACCAAGAAAGGCCAAAGGATGTGTGTCTTAGCTTTTCAAGATATAGGTTTAATAAAACATCATTAAGAAATAACATAGCACATACTAAAATACACACTTTCACCCTAATGACATTATATGTGAGAATTATTCAGTTTTAAAAACTATCTGAATGAATTTATATTTTCCACCATCAACAAACTGACACATTCTGAAATAGTCTTTACAGGAATATCAACAAACAGAAGACAGAGTGAGCAAAATGCACAATAAGTTTCATGGTTCTTGGTCTTTCACCACCAAAGCAAAAACCACTTTTAAATCAGGAAATGCTCTACAATTTAGTCAAAAAACTGTACAAAATGTGATTTGACTCAAGGCAAAAACCCCCTACTATAACATACTTCGGTCACTACTTCTAAATTAACAAGAATTAATGCTTGTTTTAGCACCTGAATCAAAGCCAATGCAAATTTGGTGTGATAAGCTGTAGCAACTACAATCAACCTGTAACTTAACACAGAAACAAAGTTAAGCAGGAAAGAGTGTCTGTGGAGAACAAAAGCTTTTCAAAACTCTCAAACACCATGGTTGATAATGTGCCACAAACTTATCATCCAGAAGTGCAGTGTTAGACATGACTGGTGTCCTCCAGCAGACAACCTAAATGCTGGACAGCTGATAAGGGAATTCTGGCCCCTGAGTTCAGAGTTATCACGTTGGTGCCTGCCACACAGAGGGGCTACATGGGGTGACCTGAATGCCATTTGACAGTCAACCAACACAGACAAGACTAGGTGGAACCACAGCTAACCTGTCTTTACCTAGGGAGACAGACTGTCCATTGATTGCTTTTAAGGATAAGCTGACTTTTATTGTCTGGCACAATTACAGCTGAGGAGCTCTGTATTTACTGAGTGAGAACACAAACCTCACTTGGCCTGAATCAACTGAAGACACACTAGAAACAGGCAAGACTGGAGGGAATGGTAACAAATCTTCCCAGCTCTGTGAGGCATGGCAGGATTTATTTAGGGCTCATGATCACACGTGCCTTTCACTGAAGTCTTTGTATGTGCTGCTACAGGGCAAATGTCTCAAGAGTATATTTAGAAAGAGAAATCGTACACAGAAGTGTGAATAATGCATTAATTCTGTCTGAACACTGCCTAGATGGCTAGGAATTAATTTCACCCCAAAATCTAGCATCTCAACAATAAAGGGCACTAAGAAATGTTGGCAGTTATGAGGCTTGGTTAGAACACTTATAGAACATCCGTCTTGAACATTCTACTTCATGCTCACTACTACTACCTGTGTGCAAAGGGCCACTGGCTTGGATCATCACTGGCTCCTACAGAATAGATGGTGGAGCAGAGAATACTGCAAACAGAAGAAGACACTCTCTTTGCAGCCCTAGGATACAAGTTCTTCAGGTAAAAACCAAAAAATATTAAGCCCTTTAGATGTAACTGTCCAGCTTCCAAAAGGCAAGAAATTCCACTAAGCAGAAGAGTGATCATTAAAACCATCAGCACTCTCCCATTACAAAATACATTACCCAGCACATAAAAGATCCTCTTGAGAACCCTGAAGTACTTAAGCCACTCAGAGGTTCACTGAAGATTAAAATCATAAGGCTTTGATTACCTCCTATTGAAAAGGACCCAGTCTGTTCAGTTCATGTACCATGTAGTCTTCCCTCAAACCAAAAGAGAATCAAAATTGTTTATACCACTTGCCTTAAATGAGACTGAAATGCTTCAAGAGTCAACAATCTTATCTGGTTATTAAGACTGAGGCTGAACTTTGAAGATTCTGCAACAAATCAGACTTGAAGTTCATAGAGACTTGCTGAAGTAAGGTAATGAGATAGCTGAGATTTTGCGGGGGTTTAAGCTCACCCTTCCTGCTATGCTCAGGCTGCAGACAATAGAAGGAACAGATACAATAAATATACTACTCCGTTAAGTGTTCTCAGAGTAGGTACCACCAGGCAGCCCCTGCTCTCCTCAACCTGTGTGCAGAAATCTTTGAAAGCTTTCCACTAACAAGTGTAGCAGAGTGCACGATGCCAGACCTACTTGGAATCAAGCAGCTTGAGGAAGTAATAACAGAACAACGGAGAACAATTATTCAGGGGTTTAGTCACTGCTGATGACAATAGTACTAGTGCACACTGCTATATGTCATATTTATGAAACTAGAATTTGAAGGAAGAAAAATGTTCTACTTCATGCCCATAGATGAGCTCATGGGACAGTGTGTGCATGTTTTTCAAGGCAGTTATCTATTAAAAATTCTCTCTCATCCTTCAGTTATATTTTATTATAATTAGTATTTGAATTGCCCATCATGAAACTCTTTAGAGGTCAACTCTATACACAATATTTAAAATTACCTCAACACCAACTCACAGAAACTACATCATAAACACTGAACTGAAGCAAGGGAAAGGAAAAAGGTTTCTTTGACCTTATTTTCTTATATTCTCTCAAAAAATAACTTCATCAGCTTGTACCTCCTAATCACAAACACAGCACCAAAGGTCAGTGTGGACAGGAGAAAGCAGCAAGACGATAAAAAGTGAGGCTTTAGCCTCACTTCCAGTAACAACTTGAGCAGATACTTGTAGAAGCAATCTAAGTTTTTTCTGCTTATTCCCCACCTATACAGGATGATAAATACTTGACTTCCCCACACAAAAGATGTGAAAGCACATCAGGTGATAAGTATGTGGGATTTATAAATATAAAGGTGAAAAACATCAAGTAGTCAAAGGCACAGTTTCAGAGTAGGATGTCTGACTGACAGGTTGATGTTCAGCTGTATCTGATGAAGCTCAGAAGTCCCAGAGGGTGAGAACTCTTTTTTAACTGCATTTATGATGTGAAAGATCAGCAATGATAACTTGAATTAGAAGGGTAAGAGGGAAGACTCCAAGTTTGTAGTTTGTCACCTGTATAACCTAAAAGTTATGTAACAGTCAAAGTCAGCCTAGAACTTGAAGCCTTCAGTTTTTGAACAACAGAAGACAAACTTGGATTCAGTGACTACAGAATCAGAAAATGTGGGGACCATGTAGTTCTAAAGGATAATTTCACTGCAAGCACTTCCTTTAGGAGTTAATAAAAGGCATATGAAAACATGCTACCAAAACATTTTCCTGGAAGTGAAACTTACTTTCTGTCAAGTAGACAAGACCAGTAGTTGCCTCTCAGCTGTGCTCAGCCTTGTCACTGCTGTAATGAACACATTAGAAGCCAAGTGGATTGCTTTCCCAAGGCAAAAAACCTCACAAAGAAAAACAGATCTTTCAGAAAGCCCTATTGCTTACAAGTGAAGAGGCTGTGTATAAACAAGATTTTTTCATTGCTCTTTGTTTGCAATTTATTGGTAACCACGAAAGAAGCTCTGTGGCCCCAGGTAATACAACTGGAGAAAGCTGCAGCATTTCAAGGGGAGAGAAACCACAGTCAGCCTAGACACACAAGATTTGTGGTAAGATGCCTGTACTGTAGTTGATGAGCTCTATCTCCAGACATTATCACTCTTTTCCAATATTTACATATGCAGAGGGAGAGGGAGGGCAGAAGGAGGTTTAAGCCAGAGATTTTCCAATTATTTGGTTGTTTCACCCATTTTCTTCTCAAAGAAGCCACAAGCATTTGTGTTACTGCAAAAAATCAGTACCTGAAAACAGCCACCTGAAGATGCTAACTTGGCAGGTTTATTGAGGTCTCACACTATTTTTAAGTTCTTAACACTGCATTACAAAACAGACCTATGTTTTAAGTGTACCCTATGCTCCATTTCATCTCAGATCATTTGTACCTGCCCAAGACTTACCCAATTTAGTTTTGTCATACTAATAAGTGTAAGAATACTCTGTGGTTTCTAACTTTTCCAAACCTGCATTAGGGAAGAGAAAGAATTCACACTCAAGTTCTGATAAACTGGGTTTTGTCTTCACTAAAAGTTTTTTTTCACCTGAAAGTCTACCCACTGATGTAAGTGTAGAATGAAGAGGTTTACCTCATGGTCATGAGCTGGCTGTCTTGCTCCGTCTGAAAAAGAAAACAAACAAGAAGTCTCTCAAAAAAACCCAAAATTTGAGAAAACAACCAAAGAATTAGAGTAGTTACACAACCATAATTACACAATTCTAGACAGACTTGTGCAGCTCTCCTAGTAAGTCACAGAGAATCTGTGTCTAACTTTGATGCTCTTACTGCACATCCTCCAACACAATCTAGATGCAGTTCAATTCACATGAGTCTAATTCCCTTTACACCCAGCTGATGTAAATGCCATAGAATGAACACATTCACTTTTTAACGAGCCTTTAAATCAAAGGCTTTAAAGGAGTGTCAGGCTACATGACTGCCTGGGAATCTTCTAGCTAGGCATGTATTTTTGTCCCATTGAATACCTTGTCTGTGTGATTTGCCTTTTTGTCTGTCCTGTGCTTTCCTGCTAAAGACTTTGTAGGCTTCAGTCTTCTGATACTGCTCCAGCTCCCGCATGTAACGCTCCTTATCTCTATCTGCTTCATCAAGGTATCGCTGAAACAAAAAAGTCCAAGAGTTTCAGGGAGTTTCCTCCCCTTCGGGAGGAAGGGAAGAAAAACACCTTGTCAGATGAAGTGCTGATCCATTTCACCTATGCAAACAGGAAAGGAGTGAAGAAACAATGAGACACAAAGACATAAGATCTCTGGGTAAAACTACTGTGTTCTGGTGTCCCATTTTTCTCTCACTTTTTTATAATAACTATTCTGTTAACTTTTTTTTTGTTAGGACTAGGAGTAACTTGCTACTAAGCTGCTCTACTCAACTGAATGTTACCTACACTACAGACCAAACACTTCAGAATTCCTGCTCTGTGGCCAGGATTAAGTGCTGCCAAACAATAACATCTTAACAGGTGATGCCTTATGGTTCAGATCTGTAACAATGGGGTTCCAAACACACTCTTGTTTTCATACCCCACAGACAAAAAAGCACCACCACACACCTGGCACATTTGAGAGGTGAACAAAACATCATGGCTACTGCAAAGAGCAGCATAAAAATAAAAGAGCCTGGTTTTAATAGATATAATCTATCTGTACTTTGGTTAATAGAAGCCTTTTTTTATTAGCCTGAAGGTATTTCACACATCTGCATGACAGAATGAACTTAGCTGGAGAAGTCTTTAGGGGAACTGATGAACTGAAAAACATTTAATGAATGGTCACAATGCTTACTAATGGGATCCTTTCAAGAAAAAAGTTGCCTTCCCAATTTTTTCTCCAAATGAGTTTAAAATTCAGTGAATGTAAGCATTAAATCAGAGTGAACCTTAGTCACTTGGTTTTTCCATTAAGTCATCATGACAGCACATGTAAGTTATGATTTCCTTACATTTGCAACACAGTTTTGACCCTGCTGATGACATTAGACAGACTTGTGCAGCTCTCCTAGTAAGTCTGCTGATGAACACTGACTGACCCAGTGTTAATATTCTGGACTGGGGTGCAAATTTGGTGATGTTGGGTTGGCATTGCTTTTGGACATGTTATTATTCTGTAAGATATTAATTCTTCTTTTCCATCTCCAGCAATGTGCTGCTGAAAGGGCTCAGCAATCTTCCCTTGACCTGCTCTGAGTTAGAAGCTTACAGCTTTACTCAAGGACAGATTCCCTGGGGATTGAAAAAGCAGCATACAGAATAGAGATTTGAACTCAATTTCCTTTTTCCTAGGTGAAAAATCTGCCTCAGACATAAGAATATGTTAAAATGCAGGTGACAGAGGGGAAGAATGTCTTTTTCCCTTCTCTCCCAGTAGACATTTGCATCAGAATTATGTTCCCACAAGACATCCTCTCCATGGATGTAAACTTCCAACCTTACAAAAGAGCAATCCTGACTTTGCTCTAAGCAACATCATTCTCACTATCCCTGCCACCAAATCAACTGCTTTGCCTTGCCACACATTTTCCATTATGGTTAAATCACAGTGCCTATGCACCATTTTATATCATCTCTAAGTTGCACTCTACAAGCTTAGTAAAAAGCAACAAAAGGAAATCTTGGTTTTTTGCATCATCCCATTTTTCATTTTACCCTTAAAAGTATTTTTCAAAGTTCAAATATCAGGATTAAATTCGTGAGAGCATTCAGTCGCACTGTGATTTAAAAACTGCTTTGCAGTAATCTCCAGCTGGCAATCAGGTGTGGACAGTAAGACACCCATTAGCAATTAACCCATTAACAAGGTCCACTCCAAAAGGCCCTAAAAAACCAGCCCAAACATGGCCTTGAGCTTCATTCACTTATCAGACAGTGCAGTAGGCCACAGGACTCACAATTAGGAGACATCACATCCCAAGACTTTGGCCTTACAAGTCTCAGCTCTATCTGAGTTGGTACAGCAGAGTTACATCCAGATGGATCACACAAACTATGGGATGTCTCCTTAGAGCCATCCCCCCATTCTGGATGTATTCTTGCACTACCCAGAGGATACAGCTCTCCTCAGGTCACACCTGGAGGAGATGCTGAGGCCCTACCAGGGCTCATCATTTGAACCTGTGCCCTTATTTTGAAATATCCTCCCAAACATGATTTCAGCCAAAAGCCTGTGCTACCTTCCTCACTAACCAACATCCCCATCTAGCAGTAACCACACCCCACAAGGACAGGGGAGTGTAGTGATACCCGTTTCTCCTCAGGAGGCAGCTTGCTCCACTCGTTGCCCAGCATCCTGGTGATCTCTGGGAAAGGGACCTCGGGCCTCTTCGCTCGCAGCTGCTCCCTCCGCTCGTTCATGAACCGCACGTAGCCTGTGAGCGGCGATTTGGGGGCATTGGTGTCCCTAAGGGGTTTCTTCCTCTTTCTCCCTTTGGCCCAGCCTCCTCGTTTGGTTCTCTGCTGCTGCAAAATGAAAACAGAAGACAATTCAGACTGAGTGAAAATAAGCACATCTGGAAGGAATAAACAATTTCATCAGGAGTACATTGCTGCAAATACCTCCTCTCCATGGATGCAGGTTTCAGCCTTAACTTTAGAGTTATCCTGACTTTTGTCTAAACAAAGCCAAACAAGTCTCATTGTGAAAAGCAGTTTACAGTTGCTCCTAGTCCACAGGGACAACAAAATAACATTGGCATCAACTTCTGATTGCAAAATCACAAGGCCTGATAATCCCCAACATGATCATCTTAACTAATGCAACTGCAAATATTTTTTTATTACTTGCTTGCTTGGTTTTGGTTATTCTCACCCTTACATACCCTCCCACTCAAGTCATTTACTTCAACAGGCTTTTTGAAGAGATCTTGTGCATTAGTTAATAATTGATAACTAGTCATTTCGCACCTTCCAGGTCTTTGTCCTTCATGCACAGTGTGCCCAAAATGTGGGTGTAAGGACGGTATACAGGCTTTTCTACTCTCATCTGTTCAGTAGATTCTCGTTCCCACTAATCACCTCCAATGGAGCAACAAACAGACTCCAAAGGAGGGAAGATTATAAGATGTGCCTGGGGCACACTGTGAGTTCACAGGAATAACATCATTATCACTCATCCTCTTGGCTTCAAACCATTTCTAAAGCAATCTCTGGACAACACTGCTTTCTAATGCTATGTACATACAACTATTTTCAGTACTTCTAATGTTTCCCCAGATCAACATGTTCTTGCCATCGTGTTACTTTTTGTTGTCCTCCTGGAATTTTATTACTTAATTAAAAAAGGACATCACAGCTGAAAACAAACTACAAGGAGGAATATCAAATGCATCTATCAAAAAAAAAACCCCAAAACCACTTCCTAGTCAAACTTCAGGTCCTTCATGATTTAGTCACCAAAAATCAGTGTTGGGTGGTACACATAGCCTAAAGTAGTAAAAGTGTTAATGGTTTTAAAGACATCAGTTACTACCAGAACAGTTCAGTGGTCTCACTTTGCTGGTTCACAAGAGAGAAAATCAGCTGTGGCAGTTGAACACTCAGTCCTGAATGCAGCACCAGCCTGTGGGCCCCTCTGGCTAAGCTGAGACCCATGTGTTGTGCTCTGCACATTCCAACTGCCAGCTATCTGTGTGCAGCTGTGCAACACAGGAGAAAATTAGGGAATCAGAAGAAAATGGCAAACGGATAAAAATTTGTGATCCTATTTAAAAAAAAAAATCTGAGCAGGTAAGACAAATATAATGACAAAATTCCATGCCTTTGCTTCACTGAAAAGTTACTATTATTTCATCTCACCTCCTCCTCAGGCTTCTGCTCAGTGGTTTCAGCAGCATTAGAAGACTCATTTTGCAGCTGCTGAGCCTGTGACAAGTCCTCCACCAAATCTGGGTTATTCACAGGCTGTGAAGTTCCACCAGTGAATGAACTCTCCGAATTAGCTAATCTGAAAAAGCACAGAAGAGGAGAACAAAAACTTTAATCATCATTCCTATATCACTTCCTCCCTAATCTTCTAAAACATGCAAAAATGTTGCAAATATATTCATTCTCACCCTAGCAAAAAAAAGGGGATTTAAAAGTGATTTTTGAAGAACTGGCTGCTCCATCCAAGCAACCACTATAACTACCACAGTGCCTATGGACTTTCAGACCCAGTTTGATTTTTAAAGTGATATTTTGTTTCATTTTTAGTGAAGCATTTGATTTTCAATTTCAGGCAAGTGTATGTTTGGATCAGAAACCAGGCAGCATGAATCTACCCTTCTTCAAAAACACCATAAGGAATTTGACATTAAAAGTTTCATCATCAACCAAGATACACCTTTCTGGATGTGTTTAATATATTTCTCCACAAATACATTTAGAGGTCTGTGGTTGTGTACGATCTTGGATTGAACTTCAGTCCACACAATCTCCTGTTCATACACATGGGTATTTAAACACAAACATGACTAGCTACCAACAGGCTCCAGAATGGCCATTATTTAGCTTTGCTGCAAGAGTTGTATCAATCTACCTTACTCCAAAAAAGGGCTAGATGTTTGGAGGCAAAAACAGAAGAGCAAGCATGCAGAAATACTTCTGAAGGCAGACTGACAGTGATGAACACACATTTTGGGGCAACAACCCCCTGGACATTGTCAGCACTGCGCTCAGTGGGCAAATTAATATAAGATTTTTGGACTAATCTCAGATTCTAAACCCTTCTTGAGGCTGAAGATTACTTGGCCTTGCCCAGTTACATTCATGAAAATTCCTTTAACAGCAGGGTATGCTTCAAGTCTCCTTTGCTCATTTATTCCAGTCTAAAGCTACTCATGTCTATGGCAAATTTTAAATATTCAAAATAACTGTTCCTATTGATGTAGAATCCAGCTATAAAAAATTTGATATATGTTAACAGAATTGTTATTTGAATGCCCATGGGAATATCTGTCTTCAGAGAGAACAGCATATTTTCATTACTCACTACAATCAGCAATTGTGACACAATTACTGGTAAAGACACAAGGGCTGGCGAGATCCATGCCTGACTTTGAGACACCAGATTGAGTTCCTATTACTGACAATTAGAGAGGGAGCAAGGGAACAAAGCAGACACCCTCCTGTAAGTTAATTATATTTGGTATGTGTCAGAAACAATAGGAACAACGCAGCTCTGGATACACTGTTAGGGTTTGAAGAGTATTTCAGTTTTCCTCTCCATTCCCCCTTAGCAGAGAAGCTCTCTAAACTACACTGACAGGAAGAACTTCATGTGATGCAACCATTTGCAGCAAACACTGATGAAAGCTCAGCCAAAACACTAATATCTCTTAAACACAAGCCTAATTCGAACATGGACCTAATTTGGCACCAACAAGTTTGAAGTCCCGGATTAAGTAAATCCAAATTCAGGCCCATTTGAAGTGAATGTGCCCACATTCATTTTTACAAGGTTTTACCTGACTGCCAAGTCTGAATTCTACTGCTTAATGCTTTGCAAAACAGAAAAGAAGCTTCAATTATCAAAACGCAGCAAGAATTTCATGTATTCTTTAAAGAAAACTTCTTTTGGCTTTGTGATTTTAAGAGGCCATTGTTGCAGTTTGCAAAAGCAGAGTCAGACTGACAAAAATGAGACATCAGTCTCAGTGATCAGTTTCAGACATCAGTGATGAACAGTATATCTAATTGAAATCATTTACTTAGCAGAGACCACATGGCCAACATGGCTTCCTCCCTCTCTGTCCCCACAATGTCACTTGTTTTAAGACCAAAATCCTTGGGATTTACCTTTTAAAGGTAAGAGATACCTGAAGAACAGTTTGGGACCACTTCCATCAGTTCAGATGAGTTCTGGCTTCTCCTAAACAGAGTCTTGTGATCTTCTATCAAGGCCAATGGAATGGTACAAGATTGAATTTTGTCGGGTTTATTTCTCTTTTCAAAAATTACTGAGAATGCCCTCCTCCCACTGAAACGATTTCCCTGACAAGTACAGAGATAGCATCTACCAGCCAAAGGTGAAAAAGGAGCTGCTTACCCAGTTACATTAATTTCACTACCTTCCTTAGATCCATCCTCATCTGTAAAAAGTGGAGGAAGATTGGAGCCAGCTACCAAGTTCTCCATACCTCTGGGGGGAAAAAAAAATACAGGTAAAAAAGGTTAAGTTAACTATGTCATTGTTTCCCTTCAGCAGCACTTCAACTCAAGCATCATAACACACCACAAATTTTTTACCCCATGAACCAGTTGGCCAGCCATAGCTGATTGGCTTCAGGACAGATCCTGCGGGCAGATGTGCTTAAGGTCAGAGAACAAAGACCATAAATGACATTTCAATTCCAAGTTTCCATTTTAACTGAGCCCTGTGCCAATGCCACAGTGTTGCTGGAAATCCCTGCAATTCTGTTTTATCCCTCAAGACAAATCTTCATTCACCATACTCAGCACACAGGTAGGTAGATCCCACTCTTCCAGTCCACCTGCCTGATTATTCTTCACTGTGCACCCTTCACCAGAAGTCTGCATTGATCCCAGAAAAAAAAATGAAACCAAGTCTCCACTGAAGTTTCAAATTAGGATTGTACTAATAATTCCTTGTCCAGATTTTCACAATTAATCTATGTGTGCAGTGTAGTGCTAAGTAAGAGAACACAGCCATTTAGAATATTTTACCTTCGATCCCATAGAACAGTTACTGAAGCAAGTGGTTTAAGGACTATGTTCTTCTCATCCAATACAAACTGCCCCCAAGTTAGAATTAGTTCCATTTGTAACCTTGTGGCCTGTCACGGGAATTTAATGTGAGAGACGAAATCCAAAGCTTATTTAATTTATTTATCCCCTTCCTTACTAAAATACAAAACTTGTACTTTAGTGAAAAAAACCCAAACAAAACCAAAAAGCCTTAACAAACTGACGGTACAATTATGAGTTACCAGTTCAGGCCATTTTGAAGGGCCACTCTACTTAAATTCCTGTTCCTTCAATTTAGGAGTCACCTCTTATGAGCAGCAGATATTCAACTTGATTACTGATATCCCTTTCAGCCAAGTACACGTGGGCTTTGGGCCTCAAGGGACTGAGGAAAGCTATCATCTTGTACTGCTTTCTCCTGGGCTGGTGTGCTTTCCACTCAGCACTGAAATCCAAGTGATCTGAGACATAAAATCCTGCTCCATGTTTTTAATATTACATGTGTTTTCCCACATCCCACCCCAGTTCCAAACGTAGAGGTTTTCTACAGACAAAGGTCACTGCTTCTTACATCTTATAGATTTTGCAGATCTCTATCACAAGTACAACATGGATGACATTCATCCTTTTCTCTTCTGCTTTTCCAGCTGCTGAGATCCTTAAACCATCCTTAAGGATCCCAACATCCTGACTCCTTATCTAGGAGATAATTAAAGTTCAGCAGATGGTGGTACAGACACTGATCTCCAGCAGAGGAACACCTTTACTTGTGCATAGGAAAGGCTCAACGTGGAGTGAAGAAATCAAATTCCTGTGCTGCCATTACAAACCAGGGACTGAGTTTTGGGGGCTCAGCCTTAGAGCTGTGGCACAGCTGGAGACTGACCAGCAAAGGGCTTCCAGGATGCTCAGGGACCTAAAGCACCTGGCCTGGTAAGGAATGGGGAGGGAACTGGGCTTGCTCAGTCTGGCAGAGGGGGCCAAGGGCCAATCTAACAGAGCCTAAAGCTACTGGATGGCAGTGGCAGAGATGACAGAACCAAATTCTTGCCAGTTTTATTGGCTTTGGAGGTTCAGGCTGGACACCAGGAAGCATTCCCAGAGAGATGGAGTCTATCCTGGCAGACTTTAAATGCTGAAAACTGTAACTGACCTAAACTAGTGTTGGCAATAGTCCTGCTCTGAGTGGGAGGCTGGACTAAGATGACCTCCTTCCAGATGTCCCTTCCAAGCAACATCTGCAGCTCTATGAATCAGAACTCCACATTTTGGGGTTTTTTTCATATACTAGCATCTCTGACAGGAAAAGGAAGACAAATAATATAATGCTGTTAGGAAAAGTAGTGAGATACTCTGGTGAAATAAATATGATTTTAATCCTCAAAGAAGGCAGCGCAAACAATACTTGCTCACACGTAGAAAAATCTACACATGTAGAAAAGAAACTACATCAAGGCTGGGACTTTATGTATCACAAGAAATCTGAAATTCAACTGATTTGAAAATTAAGCTTTTCACTAATGTCCAGGAAGCTGTTTAAGCACAGCTTCTAAATACACAACATAAATCGCTTCATGCAGTTATCATCTAAGAGGGAAATTAAGTTCTGCTTCATGTTACACAGTATTCATCAGTCAAAAATCCTAAATTATGATTTTCAAAAAAGGAAGCCTAAGTAATTATGCCCATTGTGACCTTCTCACCAGGTCCTGATCTGTCTGTTCACATCTGACCCAAGCTCGCTTTCAAACTGCAGGGAGGCAGCTGGACACCAACCTTAACAACATATAAACAGAACATAAACACAGGAAGCTGGGAGGACCATACAGTTTTTTTAATTTTTCCCATATGTTTTCGATAGTAAGTCTTTCAGATGATACTGACCCACATCCTAAAGAAAAAGTAACATCAGTGAATTTACAATGGCTTCTAACCAGTTCCAGAGAGCAAGAAAACAAAACAGTTCCCCTAAAGCTCACGGAGAGCAGATGGGAACCTACACAAGTCTTTCAGTCCCATTTCTCAGGGATAACCCTTCCCTGCTTTGCCCCAAGCCTTTGCTCCAAAATCACTACCCACTTCGTTTCAACCCCGCTGCAGAGCTACATGTTAATTGAAACACACTTAACTAAATTCAAGTCAAAAGAAACAATGTACACTTAGTTTAATGGCTCCCACATATCCCCTATTTTCATTTTTTAACTATGTCTACCCAAATGCAAAAACAAAACTGAAACTGCTGTTAAAACTCTAAACCCTACCAACCCTACAATGCAATGCAAGGAAGCATCTCCTCAAAATAAAACTAATTCAAACTTGAGCAGCTCTGAGTTCACTGTACTGCTACACTACTGGTTGTGTTGGCTCAAGAAAGCAACCAGCTAAGCAGGAATAGAGAGACTGATTTATTCATTAACAGCAGTATTTGATAAGATTTCAAAGGTTCAACTAACACATATATTAGCATTAGTTGAACTTCTTTATGAGCCTAGAGAAGATCCTACATTGTCAAAAATGTGGCTGAATTTATCATTTTCTTTCCCTCTCTTCCCTCATCAATCATGACTTCATGATACAGAAAGTGGACAACAGTATTTCATAACTTTCAGTTTAAGTTTTCCAGCTGGACACTTTGGTTGCATGCCACAGAGATCATACCTGTACAAAATTGCACAGAGTGAACCAGCATGGTCTGACAGAATTACTCAGGAAACGAAAGAAAAACTTTTACAGCATAAAGATCTAAGTGCTACTACACACATCAATACACACAGAAGGATCAAACAGTGGGTAATTAAACTCACTAAACTATTCAAAACCAAAATATGGTTTAAATAAACTTTCTTAATTTCTTCTCGCATTACCTTTTGTAGGCCATGATATATAATTATTATCCTAGCAGTAAAGATAAACCCACTCAGTTACATTTTGCGTAGACTGAAAGCTACCATATGATCAAATTTCTAATCACAGTTTTACAGCAGAGAGGAAAACTTAAAAGCAGGTAGCTTTAAAATCAGGGTGAGAACAAATCCATGACTGGAGCTAAACAGAACAATTCACTTTTCCACAACATTACTATGGCTGCACTGTTAACAGCACTACTACAGGGCAGCACATGTAAGAACATGACAAAGTTCAATGGCCTTTTATGTATGCTATAAATGAAGGGTAAAATTTGCTACAGTCAATCTTTTCTTCAAAGATTTAGAACCAGCAAAAATTCCATTTGAAATGTGCAAACAATTTTATCTAGCAGACCATAGCATAGCACAGCTGCATTCTTATTTGTCAGAAGCCAACTCAAGTCAGAGCAGCACGAGTTCATGGCCACACTGTCCCAACACAAGCTACAGGCAGCCCTTCTTCTCCCCCACCGGGCACTCCTGCCCCATGGCTCACCCCACATGAGGTCTCTTCCTCCTCAGAGGCTAAGCAAAGCCATCACTGCACTGTCCAAAATGTTCACTGCTTCCACAAAACCTAACCTGCTTTGCCTGTGTGCAGTCATTCACAACTGGGTGACGTGAGGCTGGGCTCTGCAGTGTAAAGGTCTGGTCATGTCATAAGTCACTGTCAAATGCAGACTGATGCCCTCCTCATTCCAAGGCCAGGTCGAGTCTTAAGATGCCCCTGAACACTGGGAAAAGAGTGAACAGCCCTTAACAATGTTGCCTTTTCAATGACTACATTGCAACAGAATCTTAAGAATAAAAAAAAAAAAAAAAATTACTAAACTCTTTAGCCATCCAATTACAAGGTAAGATTATAAATACCTATTATTTATTACAGTTAAGCACATTTAAATATGAAGTCAGCATCAGAAATCCAACTTGCTGGCTGATTATAAAACACTGCAGGAGTTCCAATTACCTCATCGCCAGCTCTAGTTTTAGAAACGTTACTGCTGAGTGGAGAATTTTTCTCCTGAAGTCTCTCATCCCCCTCTGCCAGAGTAAATATGTCCAAATTTTACCATTCAGAGGATAACAGATTAAAAAAAAAAAAATCTGCTATGTCACAGAAGAGGCACAGTATTCCTTATCTCAGCATCAGAATCCAAGCACTTCAGAATGCAAACAATCTCAATTCAGATGATTTACTGAGAGAAAAACCCACAGAACCATCACTTCCTCTGCCTTTCCACATGCAGCCAGAACATCAGAAACAAAACTGAAGAAAGTCCATCTTCTATTAAAACCACAATGCTTTTGGAGCTGTCAGAGGAAGTTCAGATTCCCTCTGGCAGAGCATTTTCTTCCATCAAGCTGAGCAGAAGCATGTTATCCAACATACTTGGCTGCAAAAAATCACATTTGACTTTTTCCCTACAGGCAGCTCATTAGACAAAGGTCTTTGTGACTAGGAAAATTGCAAGCTCAACCTAATGGGACGAAGGTTTTTCTGTCAAACCAGAAAATATATACCAGAGAACAACCAACTGCTTTTATTTTTACTTCTTGCCAGTAAAAACAAAGAAACACTACAGACCAAAATAGAGACTTGCCGGAAAAAATTCTGGAGTTCCACTGCATTTCCAAGCAACTTAAGGAAAGAAGGGAAAGATGTAAAGCTTACGTTTGTGCTTAGTTTAATTGGGTCTCTGCAGCAAACACTAACAAAGCTGTTCATATTCTGACCTTGGAAACAGCTGTTGAACATCTGCAAACATGTATTTTAAAAACACAAGTATTCAATTCTGCATTCCACTCTTAGTTATAGAAAAGCTTTAGGATGAGGCCCATACAAGACCTATCTATATACAATCCCTGCACACCTAAAAGCAGTAACTGTGGTTACCTTTGGTACCCAGAGGGAAGGCTTTGCTATCTAGCTCTTCACTGCAGGTATTACATACCCATGGATTAGGACAGTTCATTTTATTCTGAATTAACTTTGCTTATGATAGCATCAGTTGCCATTTAAACTAATACCATTAACACATACAATTCTGCAAAATTAATTTAATTCTCGTGTTACTGATCTCACATGAGAAAACAGAAACCATTCAGATCACAAAAAGTAAGTCTCAAAATAAATCTTGAGAATTTTTTATTTTTCATTCATCACAAGTAAGTCCAATAGATGACTACCAGGGATGGGACTGGGTTTTGTAACTGCCCATAAAAATGCCTTCTGAATTTCCAGTTCCTATAGGCAATTTAGCCTACTTCTTCACCTGCTCTGCCATTTGAAAATTTCTCTGGCATCTGAGGACCTCATATTTCACAGGACAAAGTTTTCCAAAAGCTCCTTCCACATTAACAAGGTAAAAGGGATACCCCATAAAGCCCCACAACCAGCAGCATCACAGTGCCAGGAGCACAGACACTTCTCAAGCCACAGCGCCTGCAAATCACCCAAGAGCTCAGCAGAGCCTGGTAACTTCCCCAGCAGCGAGCAGATGGTTACTTCCCAAAACTGAAGTTCCATTCCTCTGATCATTTATGTCTGTAAGACTCCATCACTCAATGCTTGTGCAATGCAAATATAAAAGTGCCATGAGCAAAGCAGTTTATTAAAAAATGTAAATGAACAGACTGAAGTTTTTCATGGTGTTTACCCAGTTCAAACATTTACCAGCATCACACAAGTGAAACAAGAAACAGTATTAATTAATGCTTGAGGAGTACTTTGATTTAAAATACCAAACAAGTATTCTGAATTAGAGATAACTGAATGTCAAGGAATCCTGATTGTGACTGGCCAGTGAAATGCAAAGTTACATATTTGAAAATAAAATAACTGAAGACTGCATATACCTGATGAGATTGAAAAGTTGTTTTAAAGCTATTTTAGCACTTTTGCTCTCCCTCAAAGCTTTATTCATCACAGAAGTTGTAAAGGAGTACAGCATATATTCCGAGCTCACTTATATTCTGTGAGAGGAAACTCTGGCTGTTGCCAATAGAGATTGGAATTTTTCATGCACGTAGCCACCAAAACAAGTCATTCCGGCCATTTTACAGAATATGGGGTCGAATACTTGGGATGTGAGAATATACTGAGAAAGAGATTGAGTATATACTTAAAAGAATGACTCACCACAGGCATCATGACCCAACACAAAAGCATCTACTCTGACCTCAAAAGCCACAAAGACAGCATGGAACTGGATATTTTAAATGCACTGATATGGGTACAGGGACAAAGGTTAGAGGAAATGAAGTGTGGGAAGAGTCAGTCATTCTCACACAAAACAAGCAACTCATTCTGCCTGTTTTCAGAGAAGATCCATCTTTAGGAAAAAATATTACATGTCAGCTTCCATACATTTTTGTTCTTATTTTCTTGCTGTTGCCGTGCATTATTCCAACATAAAGCCAGTGAGTTTGAGTACTCAAACCTGGCATGTAGGAGAAATCACAATTTTTAGATAGCCTTAGATGCGCAAAATAACAAGCATATAAACCTGAATAAAAGAACTGCTATTAGCAAACCCTTTCTAGGGTTTCTAGAAAGAACTGGGTTGGATTGTTTGTTTCTAATCTGGTCTTAAAATTCCTGGAAATAGTTTAATATCTATCAGAAATTAAAGTTTGGAGATACATTGCACAAAGAGCAACAAAATCCCTTTTCAGCCAAGGCTTGCAGTCCCACATGGTACCACTGGCATCACAGGATAAAAATTGCAATGATCTTGGAAACACATTGATTGAAAAAGTAATAAGGAAAGAGAGCACAAAAGAACAGACAAGAGGTTCAAGTAAGTATCAATACATCAGTGGACGCTGCTTACAAAACCTTGTCTGGACTCCTGAAAAGAAACAGAAAAGACAGCCCAGTCCTGCCAAAGCATCCTCTCCAGGAACAGCAGACAGCTCCTTTGACCACTGTTAACAAGATCTGAAAGCTGAGTCCGCAGACAAAACGTGTTAAAACAGATACTAGAGGAAAAGACCACATCAATAAAAAAATTTAGGGAAATTTAAAAAGACAAACTTTATGCTCTAAACTAGGCACATACCAGGATTGCCCTCTCAGCACCAAAGGGAGAGAAATTTTAAAATCATACAAAACCCAGGTACTTCCATGGCTCCATAAAACAATTAACTTAAATCAACAGCAGAATGTAGACAAGTTCAAATAAAGCTTTCCCCATACTCATCTGCATCCAAAAGCAAGAGGAAATTACAATATTTAGCATCAAAAATGGAACACAAGGGGAAAAAAGCAACAAAAGCATAAACCCACTGCAGTGGTCTGATTGCTCTCCAGTGTTAAGCAATACATAAGAGATACAGACATCCATGTAAAGGATGGGAATATGTAGGCAGAGACACCTGTAGCATATGTAATGAAAATAGTTCATTTTGGAGCTGAAGTAGGATTGAGAAAAAAACATCCATGCCAGCAGTGGGCTTAAATATCCTAGGCTGAGTGCTCAGAATAACAACTAAACATTTGCAATATTGGATCCAATCCTCAAACCGTTTCCAGCAGCCCAAAGAAACTGCTCTGAGGGCAGAGGTTAACTTCTTCCCACCATCTCCTCTACTGACTTTGCAACCTCTTCTTTGTGCATCTCCTATCATATCATAGGCAAGAAGGCAAAAGAAGTGAGGGAAAAACCCTAAGAGCAGAGTATCACTGCCTAGAGCTTGCAGCCAAAGAGCAAAGAAGAACCTGGGAAAAGCACGTCCAAGACTTCATCTGCTCTTCCAAATTCCCTCTTCCCCAGCTGCTCCTCATATGCTGGAAACAAGAAACTGCAGGTGGGAAACACACACAAGCTTTGAAAAACTGTGTTATCTATGCACCCACTAAATTTAGCCCTAAAAGAAAGTGTAAATCTTTTCAAAGAGGTTGATGATTGAACAGACATGAGGATGGAGGTCTCACACAATACAACGTCTCCAAGCACTTACATTTGAAAAGATTACTAATTTATGCTTAGTTACAAGTGTTCTGAAAGGTATCTGGCATTCAGGTTTGAGTATTTACCATATTTAGCAAACAGCAGATTTATACTGCTTTTACATTTCTTTTGCATTACTTCATTTCTATATATATTTGTTAAGTAAACATGGTCCATCTGAGCTAAAGCAGAAATATCCCAACACCCCTATATATGGGTAGAGATGCATAGTGGGTTTAAAGGTCATAAAGGAAATCTCTAAAAGCTAAGAATAAAACCAAACTTCAGAAACAAACTTTGAAGCACTACCAATCTCAACCTTTCTTTTGGACACCTCAACTAATTGCTAGTCTTTGCTTGGTTTCAGAGATCTCGAAGTCACTCTGAGACTCTGACCTGAATACACATCATGCAATTCTTACTGCAAAGAGAAATAAGAACTAAAGTCTTTGTGATCCTTGCAAAAGGTCATCAACACTCTGGTTCACACAGCTTTAAATAGTGGGAAAGTGGAAAAACATTTCTATTTTCAAAAGGACTACAACATAGATTTCACCTCAGTGTAATATCATAACCTGAAGTTCATTGCCTTGAGCAGAAACAGACAAAGCCAACTGCTGGAAAACAAGAGTTCAGGCACCACTGTCTTTTTTGATTTGTGGAGCCTAAACATTTTACAACAGAAGTGCAAGCACAGAAAACTTACTTTCTTTGATTACCTTTTGCAGTCTGTTAGAAGTAAGCACACAGATTAGCTGAGGATCAAATACCACATTTAATCCCCAAAGTTAGCTCAAGGGCTTTGAGTTAGACAACTGCCTTCTCAGTCACCAGCACTCCATTTCATTTAAAAATACTCCTCTGAAAAAACACTCATTTATATTTTGCTCCTCCCTACATATCCCAAAACAAAGGCAAAAAAAGCATAATAGCTTTATTAACATTTCATTTTTAAAAGTAAAAAGTCTTCAGATTTTATGAAAACTTCAATCATATTTGAGCTTATAGATGTCCCAGGATAAAACATTTATTACAGTAATGGAAGCTTGTTTTTCCTGGTCTTTAACAGTCTCCCAAAACAGCTCATTCCCACCCTGGAACTGTTTCCTGACCTCTAGAAAGGGTCATCTATGTATAACTCTAGACAAAATATGGCCATAGCATTCCAAAGCTCCATTGTAAGATCACCAAAAAGAATTCAGCAGGTTCAGTTCACATCTCAACTGAGCTTTGTTTTTCATGATAAAACAGACATGCAGAAGAAGTGTTAAATAAGTCTTGAGTCTTACCCGGCTGCTTTAAGTAGCACACACTGATCCTTCAGCAGTGAGGACACATTTCCAAAACACTCCAATCACCAGTCCTATTGCTGCCTGATCAGCAACAGCAATGAGCAAACCTCAGAGCAGGTTGCACTGTGTAAATAAAGAATCCTGGGAGACCAGAGAAGATATTGCACCAACCTCTACTTAACACCTCCCATCCACAGCACAACAAGCCCAGGTCTTGGAGTTTAGCATGTAAAAACCAAGCAGCTTATTACTTGAAACTATGCCAAGTAACCAAGCTGAATAGGAAACCCTGTTTGAAATTTCAGTTTGTAAAAATTGTGACTTTTAACAATTGAAGTGTATTTCATTTACAGTTAACAGTTCAATTAACAAGAAGCAAAAACATTCATTCACTTCACAAAGAAATTTTCTTCTACTCAAGAATCCATGTCTTAATCAGCATGAATTCATTTGTATTCCTATTTAAAATGCCTTTTGCAGTAACACTTGCTGACATCACCCAATAGCTACACATTTTATATATAAATATCTCCTAAGCATACAAAAAAATCTGAAGATTCCAACCAATTTTGCTGATTAAGATCCCCCCAGCAAAGCATGTGTCTAGTCACCACAGTTTCTTTGTTGGCCATCCCTGCCTGGCTGTAGGGGAAAAGAAGGAAACAATGTGAGAAAGGTCCACATTTTCTGCTATACTGAATTAAACACACTCCCAGAAATCAAGAAATACATCTCTTGCATCATTCACATTTAATGATTCCAAGTTTAGGCTAGAAGTGACTTCTAGAGGTCATTTAATCCCAACACCTACTCAAAATCAAGGTGAAGGTCATCTTTATGGCAGACACCATGTTACAGTGTCTGGCTCAAATCCTGATCGACACAGATTTAAATCATCAAATGCCCTCAGCTGCTTTGGTTTTTTGACAGGAAGGCTACCAAGAGCTAAACTGCTTATTCTCAGGACACAGACAGTGATAGATGGAAGACAAGACAAATCCCTTACAATGGCCACAGGACAGACAAGACATTTCCCTTACAATGGCCACAGGAACAGAGGTGCATCAGACAACACCTCCCCCAGTCCTGACAAAGCTGGAGGGACAGGAGAGTAAAAGGACACTGGAACAGAGAGCAAGTTTTCCCTGTATTCATCTATTAACCAGAAAATACATCAAGAACAACCTTAGCAAGCAATCCAGGATCTTCTCTCCCATTAGTGAAGCTAGAGCTGGACTTCCAACACTGCCCCTAATCAAAGATCCCCTCACCCTTCGAATTTACTCTCAGATTTACTCTCAACTCTGAGTACAATAAGCAGTGTTTACCCCAACTCACACCACTTCAACAAACTGTAAAAAAAAAAATTACAAGCTGCCATTTCCAAGAGGAGTTCTGTGTTAGGCTCACTTCACAGAACCCAACTTCCAGCAATTTCAAGTAAGTTTAATTCAGTAGCAGCTTTAAGCAGGTTCCTTTTCTTTTCTTCAAATGGAGAGCTTAGCTCAGGGCTGCTGTGTTTGCCACTCCACTAACTAGTCCACTTGTTCAATGCCTTCTGTCCTTCAAGGCATGCCAAAATGAACTGCACACATTTTCACAAGATTATAGGGACAGATGACTGAGGGACCAAGAAGATACTGTAACATCAAGCCCTTCATCACTTAGGAGCAGAAGTTCTCATTTTTAGCCTGACAGAGGATATACTGTTATTTGCATGACAAAAGGGCTTTAAATCTTAAAAGAAATAGTCAGCACTATATGAAAAATTGAGGAGACATTCTGTGCCAAAGCTGGATTATGAATCACCAGCTAACACTCCTGCCACCAGCAGCATGAAACCACCTTTGCAGTGATACTCAAGCCCTACCTGAGTAACCACTGCAGTACTTAACACAGTTGCAACCCCCCATCTGTGTTCAACATCCAAAAAGCAACTGATTTGTCAACTATTACACTGATTTGACACTTCTGTATTCTTTCAATAAACTGCCATTCTAATTACTTGTCTGGGTCTGCTGATGCTCTCATGCTTCTTTGCATTTCATTTACCTTTTAAACACTAAATTATTTAGCAGTAGCAAGTCACAGCAAATGCCAGGAAACTCCTTTATCTGATCTGCAAAACCTCCAACTGCTCAAATTTCTGTATTTTTAATTACAATGGTATACAAATACACACACAGAACTGAGATGCTACCAAGACACTCAAGTCTCAAAACTGCAAATATGACAGACGCATTTCTTATTCCAGACTGACAACTGATTTGAGTAAAATTTATCTACATGACAGACCTTTTCCAGGTTAACTTTCTGGGAATATATTGCTGCATTACCACAATCCTGACTCACCACTTGCCCAGAATCTTCTACTGATCAGTCACTGATCTACATTCACACATGCTGGAAGGAAAAAATCCAACCATATATCAGTTAGAGACCAGTAGGTCCCTACATTTATATAGCAATACTCAAATGTCTCCATAAAAAGTCAATTATAGACACTTAGCTGACAAACATTACTGACCTCAGACTAGAGAATAAGGAATTGTGCATCAATAAAGAAAAAACACTTTTCTAATGTAATTCCCAGACATCTGTAAATTAAAGGCACTACGGCAAAAGCTGAAGCTAATATTTTTTAAAAAGTTTCCAGCCTTTACTATGCATTTGAGATCTGTCTTCCCACTCTTCCTCACTATAAAAATGCAAATCTTTTGTGTGTGGTTATTTGAATATCAATACTTTTCCATGTAACAGCAACGTGAGAACAAACACTCAAGGAACATGCTGAAAAGTACCTTGTGATCGGTTATTTTCTGTGTGCCTTGCAAACCCCTCCTGATAAATGTCTGTTCTGTAATTCCCTTGAGAAATGCTTGGTGGAAATGACTTTGGGACAGAATGTATGTTTTTACAAGCAGCAATAAAATTATATAAATAACTTGCCTAAAAAATTCCAGACATGTAAAGTGTATTTCTATAGAGAAAATGCAAGTAAGTCATCTGTAACAGAGTTCACATTTTTTCATACGTGCAATGAACTTTAAGTTTTTTAAGGTTAAAACAACATCAACAGAAAAGATTTCTCAAGTAAGAAAAGTATCTGTGATATTTGGACAATTTTCACATCACTGCACGTTCAAAACAATTCACATAAAGTCTCACAGTCTAAGTTTAATATGCAGTTAATAATTCTATAGCTTTTTATATCCAAATGTAAACAGAAGAGCAATCAAATCTGATGTCAAGACAAAGACAACTCGGGTTAGTCTAATACAAATATCTGCAAAGTTTTTGTACTTTCCAAAAATTTCCTGGGCTAGAACTAAAAAAAGGTTATTTCCTTATAAAAAAGCTGCAGTACAGGCACAGGCTAGAGGGGATAACTGTGATCACTGTGACCCATTTACCACCAGGCACTACCCTCCACTAAAAAACAGAAACACAGAGTTCAAACCTACATCATGATTATCCAGTCTTGTTTTAAAGCCTGACAGTAAGAAGCATCACTGCAGCAGCTGTCCCACACGGCATTTAAGCACACAGTAAATTTGTACAACTTCTTACTGCAGCAGTCACGTAAAGTTTGTTATTATTTCACAGGTTAGACCCTGTAAGATAAGAGCCTGTATCAAAAAACTCTGATTAAGTTGTTATTTGATAAATGTATCTTTTCAAGAAGTTAAACAAAGCTGCACCTGCATTTATTTTTAGGAGTGAAAATATGCCTTAAACTCATGTTCAAACTGATCCTTTTTCCAGTGTGCTAGCAACCCTTTCTGAATTCCAAAGCAGCTGCAGCAGTGCCAGTGCCAGCTGCACAAGACATGTGTTATACCTTGCCTGTTAAGATTCCTCTGTACTCTTATTTATACCTAAGGCTTAGCTGCTCAAGCTTCACTAAATGCTAATGTTCCCAAGCTGGATTATCCAGTCACCTCCAACACCTCTTCATGTCAATGCTCCCAAGGAGGCTTTCCCAGCCTACACCCGTCCTGAGCTATACTAGTTTTAATGTGACCAAATATCGAGTCTGGTTTGCTTGAGTACATTCTTTAAAAACAAAAAGCTGAACCAGGTTAGTCAACCACAACTACTGAAAAAGCACTTGTCACATTAGCTCTCCACAAATAACCAAGAAGTTTTAAATTGATGGCATTTTGTTCAAAACCATCAAATTTCAGCAAGCAGTATGAATCATGCACTATTTGTTACTTGAAATTGACATTTAAAAAGCAGGGATCAAACTAATATGATTCAGAAGCTTTTCTCGCATTTTCTTTTTCCTATACTCGGAGCTTTAAGAAAAAATATTTGTGCTTCCACATTTCAAGTAAATGTAGCGTGTTAGTGAACATTTACAGAACCCTGGTGATGTCACACAGTGATTTATACACTGCTGTCAACTGATACAGAATGGGAAACTGGCAAAATACTGGTTGCATAAGTTGGAAGAGGCCTGAAAATTGTATTTCTCTAATGCTCAAGCTTTGAATATTTTGATACAACCTAGATTTAAGGATAGCTCACAAAGCTCCTAAGAGGGGAAGGTCTTGCTCTCTCCTCCTTTCTCAGCTGGTTACAGCAATCCTCACAGCTTACTGGACATTTTCTAGAGCTACTTAACTCCCTAACATTTCCCTTTGGGAGAATCCTGGGAAAGTGAGGAGGCTAGGTATCTTCAACTAGACATAGCTGAAAGGAAGGGCTCAGAGAAATACAAGAGCTTATTAAAAAAGAATGTGCATGGAAACTCCCACTGCCATGCGTGGTAAAGTCATATCAAGCTTTAAGAGCCACCTCCAATCACCCAAGATAACTTTTTGGATTCATTCTGCCAGCAGTGGGCTGTAGTTTTCACAAGGTATCAAGAGAAGCATCCAGAAAGGTCCTCTGCCTGCATGAAGACAAGCCAGGTACTGGAAGGTGCAGACAACAGCTGTCCACTGCCTAAGGCTACAGTTTCATTGCAGCCTAAGCCTGTTGAGCTCCCAACGACTCCTAGAGCATCATCTTTCAGCCTGGCACCTGTTCCCTGGACAAATCACATGGTGTTTCAGCATGCTGAAGAAACAGAAGAGCATTTAGTTCATTTATCAAATTAGTTTATGCCAAATGAAAGGGTGAAATGGCTCAGCAAAGGATCCAACAAGCAGCTGGCAGAAGAAAAAAAGATGTAAGTAACACAGCCAGGAGTTAGTGATGTACATTGCTGTAACTCCATAGGCTGTGATTCAACTCTCCCTAAAATTCTACTGCTGCCAGAAATGAAGAACATTTGAAGCTATTCCAGTAACAGAGGGCCCCAAAATAGTCTTAAGTGGGACAAAACACGATTACCAGAAAAAAATTAGGATTATATCATAAGCTGATATGACTTTTTTTTCCCCCTTTCCAATCTCAAGCTAAACATTTATTCTCCTGATGAAAGATGAGATTCTTCCCCATAAGTCTGGAAAAAGAACTTCAATTCTACAATTCTGATTCATTTCTTCATATGATTTATTACACTGGCTTGTCATATCTTACATTAATTGCAGCAATTTCTTATCTTAAACTCAGCAAAGAGTAGCTGAAGTCTATTCTGTCATGTTTCCCACATATTGAAACAGTGAGGATTTAGTCAAATACTGGTTATCTCGATTTCATTTCAGCAGCAGCATGAGTCATGTGCAATAGCAGCTAAAACATATTGCAGTAAACGCACCCTGAGCCAGCACTCTGCTCCAAAGGGTACCTAGGATAGTTACTGACTGGATGTCAGGGCTGGAAAAAAATGCATTCCAATATGCCTATATTTCAGGTCTTTTGGAGACTCTGCAGACTTGCTCATCTGCTCTAGAAATCCCACAGAATTTGTGATTCTTGACATATTCCAACAAGATGCTTGCATATTTGAAGAGATGGTAGCTTTAAACAGAACATCCTTCTTCAGGAAATATTACTTTTTTTATCCTTTAGGTATCAGAAGATGTCTTTGTCAATGTCCTGGATAAGTGTAAATGCAAACAAGGCAGACCATTCTTAAAGTAAGCAGGGGAAAACTGGGACACAAGAGCAGCACCATACCCAGGGAAAATCTTTAGAATGCAAGTAAGAAAACAACACCCTTAGAGCTAAACTGTACTCCAGGCTTTCTTCTCTTACCTCTGTGTGCCATTATCCTGCACTGGGAACACCCCCCTCGCTCCCCAGTTTTCCTGGCAGAAATGCTATGTTAGCAAACTCCAGATTTCCAAGTGTGAAAGAAGATTCACAGTTTACTGCCTCTAGTACTTCACTCAGTGTTGATCTGTTTTCTCTCCTGTATGGTCTCATACTATTACCAGAACTTGTTTTGCCACAGCTCTCTCTCCATTGCTTTTCCAGCCGTGGAGACTGACACTTTCTATATATTGTTAGGCACAGCATATCCTCAATACTGGTATGGGACACTAACTCCATTACATCAGAAATTCAGCCTTTGATGAACATACAATTATGGCCCGGACATAAGCCTGAGATTACTTCACCTATTCTTATACAAATGATGAAGTCTATTCTTCCAAAATATCCTTCACTTCCATTACTAAACGTTTTGTCAATTACTAGATTTCAGCAAATACCCCAAAGTTAAGAAACAACACACCAACTTATGTCCAAGGCTTCAAAATAGCCAAGGGAACTCCAAGAGGAACAAATAGTTTAGTTCTTAAGTAACAAACACAGAAGTTTACAAAACCACCACTAATTCATGCCATACCACTTACCTGAATAAAAGGAAGTACAGAACAGACACAGCTAAGGCAGATCTGCTTTAACCACCATTTGGTTAAGACTGAGAACCCCTCCAAACAAAGCCTAGCAAGTTCCATAGATGACACTTTGAAGGGCAGTTGAAGACAGTTTGTTGAATTTCTTTTGGCTGCAAACAATCCCTCAGACGCCACCATATAATTAAAGCTATGAATTTATCATCTTCTCATATTTGAACACAATAATAAAACAAAAGCAGACTTCTCCCCTGGTAATTCACTACATTGCCGAGAAATCCTCTGTGTTTTGCACTTGTTAGTAGAAGAAAAAAATGGAAAAAGGATCTAGAAATAAATCCTGTCAGCCTTAAGCCTCTTGAAGTCAACTAATAACCAACACTTTGACTACCCTCATTCTCTTATGCACTTCACACACTTTTATTGCCAGAACAAAGCTTTATGCCAGTCTTGTGACTAAAACACCCTTTGCCATTTTCATGCTATCACAGTATCCTGAACTGCAGGCTAAGGGTGTCCACTGCTCACCTCACTACTTATCCCAGCACAAAAGGCACGTTCCAATGCCTTAGATTTACATTCCCTTTTACAGGAAGAAACAGTATAAACAATCCAAGTCATAAGAATTTCAGAAACAGTGTAATGTAAGGTTTATTTTGCAATCACTGTATGTAAGATGTCCGGTCCAAAAGACTGAAATCAATCAGCCAAAGCCAGCTCTTGCCACAGTCTCCTGCAAAACAGTGCAGGATTATTTGTTTCTAGGATTAAAATTGTTAATAAGCCTTCTTTGAAGACAACACAGCATAGCTCCCTTTTAACATATTTACTATTAAAACGCTCTAGCCAATAATGTGCCTAATGTTTCAGAAAGACAGGTTTTTTCCCAAGTACATCAGAACTTGCAAAAGCAAGGTCAAGGAACAAGGAAGATTTCCTAATAAATTCAGAACTTGGAAGAAATCCAGGTATTCCACAGTAAGTGATTTTGTCTCCCTGTAACACAGAATGAAGACTTCTCCAAATAAACACACTCAAAAGTAGCTGTAGCTGCAATTCAAAAGCTGTCCTTGTCAAACTGATATCAAGTAGACCTTCAGAAACCAAATGTCAGTCTCAGCTTTGCCCCTAACAGCTATGAACAATGCAAGTTATTCCTTTAATAAGAATTAACCCTCTGTGGGATTAACGCGCATACAAAAAGCTTTAACATATATATCCCAACAATCCCATTATGCAAGAGATTAAAACAGACTAGTCTGGCAATAAAATGCTTATCACCCGACTTGTCCCACTGGCAGTGCATGGACAAACTCAGATCCGGCTGTTTTGCCCTCAGAATGCAAGGTCCAGTATCAGACTACAGCTTTGCACCACAGAATCACAGGATATGCTGGTTTGGTAGGGACCCACAAGGACCATGGAGTCCAACTCCCAGTAAAAACTAACATCAGAGCCAAGTGCTGCTGATGCCACTGGACAGCAAGAAGCCACTCCTGGAGTCAGACAGCACCACTGCAGATCCTGCCAATGGAACCTCACCTGCATCAATAAAGCTTTAGCTACCACTTGACTGTGTATTTCAAACAGCCATCAGCTAGCCTTAGCAGCTTTCATAAACTAACCCCCCGAAAAAACCAGCGGTTTCTGGAAACAAATACTCTTATTTGTGAAGTGTTGAAGTGTTTTTATCGATCACTCTTCTTGTCTTAAAAACAGCAAAAGTTTAACAGCTCCCATGAACATAAGAAACATTCCCCCTCTCTTTCTAAGGGAAATCACAGAAGTAAAAAAATAAAAAACCTAGAAGGAATGCAGAAAGCAACCTCGTTTTGGGACTCCCAAGCCAATCAGATCATAGACTGAAACAGCATGTTATTAAATGTATATGAACAACTGGAAAAAAGAAAAAAGACAACCCTTCTGTATTCACCTACTGTCCTCAGAATTGTAAAAGCACGTTCCCTTGAGTTACTCACCTCTCCCACAAATCACTGTCAGGAGTATCTCCATTATTTTAAGTGCAGCCTCTTCACCCGTGCTCTAACAGTTTCTCACAGCACATTCCACAACACTTAAAAAACGAGCACAGCTCTGTGTCCACTGCAGCCATGGTGAGCAGGAATACTTAAATTTTTCAACCACAGCATGGAGAGGGCAGGAAGTACAGCAAGAATTCAGAAACTTGTATGAGCCTGTAAGCTTGAGGAAAATCTCATTCAAGAACTGGTCCTAAAACACTTCTTATTTAATCAAGGAGAAGCAATTAGCATGGAAGGCTGAGCCAGCTTTGGCAGGTGAGGAGATACACCCTGCTAATTGGGAACACCTGGATACTGAGTGACCCTTCATTTACACACATTGGGAACAGACACACTAACAAAGACTACAAAGTTAACCCCAACACGTCAGTGTACAGTTTTCTCCACTCCTGCGCTCTGACAGTTACAGTAACACAGCCATGTGATACAAGCAAAACCACAGCTCACAGTCAGTGCTCGCATTCAGCAGCACCAGGGAAATCAGCACCTCTCCTCAGCTCTGGGGGCAGTCCTGGCCATCAGACACAGGAAGCCTGAGCTTGGCCAGGGAAGCACCCTGCAAGAGCAGAAGGTGGAACACAGTAAGAATCTCTCTCCTCGTGGTCACTTTATCACAAAGTACCAGAAATTATTATAGTCACCTTCCACCAGTCAGGTGCACACAGGAGCTGCACCCAACCCTCAGGTACTACAGAAGCATCACTAAAACATGATTCTCTTCTCCCTTTTGTGAGCAATAAAAGGTGCACCAGTCACCTCACCCTCTATGTGCCACACCGTGGGCAACGAAAGGAAGAAACATTTCATTCATAACCAAGACAGTGTGGTCAGACCACACAATCTCCCATTTCTCTGTTTTGAAAACTGCTGGGATCCTATACAAAAGCTAATTTAGGATTTTAAAGGCTAACCCAAACACTCTGCTTTAGACACCATTTCTAAGCCAAACTTCTCAACTTCTATTTCAAGATGTGCCAGATGTCTAAAGACAGGACCGGACAAAACAAATTGTCACTTTCCTTCAATTTTCCAAACTCTGAAGTTGCAGTATTTGCCACCAAGTGATATAGTTCCAGAAATACTGAATATCTCTTCTAACAGGCACATGATACCTGCCTGTAGATATCGTATGCCTAGGTGTGAGAAAAACCAAGAGAAGATAAAACAACCAGCATTTCACTATCTTCAAACAGGTTGTGCCCCTACACATATGGCCAGGATTGAAAAAAAAAAAAACCAACAACAAAAAACAACCAAACAAAAACGATAAAAAATAAATTGTTTTCATCAGCTGTTTATATTTATATTCTTTAAAAGTTAAGAATGATCACTTTAGACTAACACACGTGCTATAAAAGTGGTCTCTCAAGGGGGTTGCATGCAAGGCAATTCACTGAGGAGTGGAAAAACCATTTTTTGTAGCTTTAAGAAAGAACATTTTAAAATATTATCTAATTCATTTTTGTCTTATCCCTTCTCAATTTCTATGTCTGAGTACGCTTTATATATATCGGTACACCAGTACCTGCATAAACTGACAAATCAATAAATTTACATATATGAGAGGTGCATCATAAAAAGTGTTCTTTATTGACAGGAATGAGCAGCCAAAAAAGCTGGAGACCACTCCCCTAGAGAGCAGAAGCTCTTTTATTTATATTTGCCCTGCCCTTCTTCCTTTCCACTCTAGCGCTGGTTTTCCAGAGGATTGGAATGAATGGCGCCTCGCAAGGCACGTGGCCCCGGTGTTTTCAACCCCAGGGCCGGGGCTTTTTTTCTGCCACCTGGGAAAAAGAGACTTTAGATCCCCAGGAACAGGCAACTGAATGTGGAAACGTGGACAGAGATATCAGAAAACCACGCCATGGAAAATCACCTGCCTGACAAGGGAACATTAAGTGGACGTAAAGAAAGAACAAATAAATAGAACTAAGACGCCATGAAACATCATCGTTTGGGGGAACCGTGGAAAGATGTATAATGGAGAACATCGAAAGCCAAGCACTTAGACCCTCAATCGGTTCTTCCCCCTCACCCCCCGTGAGCTCCGGCGGCTCCCCCAGCCCCCCTCACGGGTGGGCCACAGCACCCACAGCCGCCCGCCGACTCCTTGCCCACCGCGGTCGAGGAGGGGCGGAGGGCCCGCGGCCATCCCTACTGACCTGCCGGCGGCGGCTCCCGCGCAGGGCCGGGGTCGCCGGGGGTGGCCGCGTCCCCTCAGCCGCGTCCCCTCAGCCCGCGCAGCCGCCGCGCCGCCCGCACGCGCACGGCCACCACAGAGCCCCGCCTGCTCGGATCCCTCCGCTCCCGCCTCAGCGCGGCCCTCTCGCCCACCCCACAGGAACCCCTCGGGAGAAGGCCCAGCCGAGCCGAGAGCACTCCCGGACCAGCGGCCGCCGTCCCACCCCCTCAGCGGCGCAGCGCGGGGCTGGAGCTCAAACCGCTCACGGGGACTACTTCACCGCCTCAGGCGGAAGCACACACTTTCTCAAGTGGCGCGCGCGTCCTGACGCGCGTTTTTAAAGGGCCGCGCGCAGGGCACGCCGGGAGTTGTAGTCTTCTGGCGGCGGCTGCCCCGGCCGCCCGAGGGCCTCGCACGGCCCCGCGGTGTCGCCACGCCCCCTGGCGACCCGCAGCCAATGGGCGGGCGGGGGGCGGGGCTGCCCGGCGCGGTGCGCGCGCGGGGGGCGGTGCCCGGAGTTGGTTGTTGCGCGCGGGCGCGGCGGTGGCAGCCCCGTCCCGGGAGCCGCGTCCGCGCCGGGGCCCGGCGGCAGCGGGAGCCGGACACGGAGCCCGCACGGGGCCTCCTGGGCGCAGCCGCCGCCTCCCCGCAGGAGGGAGGCGCCGCGGGGCTGGGGAGCCCCTGCCAGGTGAGGGGCGGGAGGGGGGTGCCGGCCCCTGGCGCCCTGAGGGGAGGCCGGGAGGCGGCGGCGGCGGTCAGCTTCCCTCAGCGGGGCCGCGGGCGGGGGCAGCGAGCGGGGCCCCGGAGGAGCGGGGGGGGGGAGGCGGGGGAGCAGCCGTCGCCCGCTCGTCCCTCCTTCCCTTCGGGTCCCCCCGGCTCCCCTCGCCCCGCCGCGGTCCCGGTCGCAGCGGCGCCCGCAGAGCCCGTCTGGCGCCGGCAGCCGCGCCGGGGCCCCCGCGGGGCCGTGCGGCGCCCTCGCCCCCGGTCGCGGCGCTGGGGCCCCGGGTGCTCGCGGCAGCCCCGGGCGCTTCCCGAGCCCGCAGCGCGGCTGGGAGCGTGCGGCGCCATCCCGCGCCCTGCCGGGGAGCGCCTGCCGCCGCCGCGTTGACACCTTCGAGGAATTTCCCGGGATAAAGCCGCTGTGGGTGCCAGGTGGATGCTGTTCCTGCCGGGGCTCTGTCCCTGCTCTGTTATTATTACGAATTACTGACTTGAAAGGCTTTACGTGTTAGCGTGTACGTGTATAGCTGCATTCCATCCTTCTCTCGGTCCTTCCTTTTCTCTCGAAGGTTATTTTGGACTTGTAGGTGGGTTGGTCTGTTCGCCAGTTGTTATTGCGGGTGAAGTTTAGGCTGGGCTGGGAAGGCTGGGATTTGCGCTGGGACAGCAAGTGAAACGATGTGAATACTTTGCAGAGGTCGGTTACTTGTGGAGCAGCTGGTACCCGATGCAGAACGGCCAGGCTGCTCCGAGGTGAGCGCAGGGGCGAGGGGGACCTGGTGGATCTCTGACCTCGAATTTAATAGCAGTTCCTTCTCAGAGAACATAATTTCTGTTTACTTTAGATCTTTGCCATTTACTTTTGTAGAGCTTGGTTTTCATCCTTCTTTAGTTGCTTCATGAGTGCCTCCAAAGTTTTTCCCCTTACTCTCTGTAGCTTAAAGCCTGTCTAATGTCTGCTAAAACACTTTATTCTCAGATATTTACAGAAGAAATAATATACGGAGATATATGGGCAGGAAGGAAAGAACACGTAGTTGTTTTAGGAACCAAGACTTTATGGAATGCCAATAATTAGGTTCTATAGTTAGAAAGTTTACTTTGACTTATTTAAAATTGCTAGCCGAACAGCTACCTTTGTGACAAACTAGAGCTACTTCCTACTGTGTGACTTTTGTTTGACTTACAACCTCATCTAGACAGTCTGAATCAAGGGGTGTAGCAAGAGCAGCAAATAATTGTGGAGATTTTATTTGGTCGTTTGGACTAGTTAGAGCTCTTAATCTAGTTTCACACTGGCTTAAAAGGTTGTGTCTGTAAAGATGTTTTATCCAGATGAAGCATCTTCCTGGCAGAGTTACTGCTCAGTGTGTTTTCAGGAAAACCTCATTTTGTTCTCTAAAATACAGAAGTATGCAAGAAGGCATTACAAATTTTTCCATGAGTAACTTTCCATGATTAATCTTATGCATTCATTTCTTGATGGCTTTACCTTACTGCTAGGATATCCCATGTAGATAACTTAATTCACAGACTTCCTAAATTACCTTTTTGGTGAGATCTGTTTGGCTGAACTACACCTTCCTCACCTGAGCAGCAGTGGCAGGTGGGGTGTGATTCCTGAGCCCGGGCAAGGAGCCAGCAGACTTGGCTGCCTGGCCTGGCTGCAGGTAGGCACTTTCACCCAGCTGCAGCTCATAGTGGATGCAATGTTTGCATTTCCTTCGACTTTAGAACATACATGTAAAGAAATGTCCAGTGAGTTTGAAGGAACAGCATTTCCTATGTATCTGCAAGTTTTATGGTTGTTTTAGTGAAAGAGAGATCAAAGAGGCAAAATACCATTTCAACTTCTTGGGTAATTTGCGTTTCTGACTTTTCAGCTCTTTAGGAAATCTATTTCCAGGCATGTTTACCAAACTATGTATTCTTTGCTGTTTACTTTTCAAGTAAAGGAATTGGTTGGAATCAGTCATTTAAAGAAAAATAAAGGGGGGATGCTATTTGGCTAAACGACTCTTAAATGTTGATTTCTTCCCCGCCCCAAACAGGATAGTAAAATATTAGGATAACTGGTGTAAGCTATTGATTAAGGTCCACAGACATTGGCAATTACTGTTAACCTTCTGTATCATGCTAGAAAAAAGCCGTGTGTAAAGCTTACTCTAAGTTAACAAGTTGTAACATGTTTTCTCTACCTTGTTTCTGAATTCACGCTCCCGTGTCTCCTTTCCTTTTCCCTTTTCCTGTTTAGTCTTTGCTCTTAGGCTCCCTTTTCCTTCCAGCTGCCCCTCATCCCAGTTTAGAATCACACTCTCCCATCCCTTCTAGTTGCCCATGTTTTCTTTGCCCTTTTCTCTGAAGGGATCTGCAGCTTTTCTCCTTGTCACTGCTTCTCTTGTTCTGATTGCTTTCTGATGAGATTGGATTTCAGGCGGTGTTAATAGTCCTTTCTGTTTCTTTTATTTGTATGTAAGGCTGTGGGACCCTCTGTTGCCCAGCCCCTGAAAAGAGAGCCCCCAAAGTCCCCCCTGGGATTGCCAGGTACGGCTCTGAGATGAGGTCTCCTGCCAGCTTCCACCCTGTTCCCACTTCCTGTGCTGCTGCAGCTCCCGAGGAATCCTGCCGAGCTGCTCCCTCCCGTGTAGTCGGTGTGTCAGAGCTGACATTCGGGTACGGGCAGGGCATTGAAATGCAAATGCCTCGGCTATGACGAGGAGATAGTGCTGCGCTGGTGAAAAGCACTGAGAAGGTTGTGGAACACCTGTGATGTGGAAGGACATTGTAAAGAAAACATCTGACAGGGAAACTGAAAATGTAACTTTCTTATCTTTCTGCTATTAACACCTCCAGGTGTTTTTAACCTACTTTGAGTACAAAAATAATAATCTGTAGAACATGTTTTGGTTTAGTAGTTGAAGCAAAGTTCAGAGAGAGAATGTCAAGTTATTTGCAGCCATATGTAGCATTTACTGGCTGTTAGTGGCAGCCAAAAATCGCCAGTGAGGGAAGTTCCACTCTCTCTCTATATAGAGTAACATGGATTTTGGAGAAGGAGATGTGTAGCCCCAGACCCACAGGAAAAGGCTTTGGATTCTCCATGCTGATAGCTGGAGGGATGGATGGAGCACAGTGCCACGTGCTGTGAGTGTGTTACTTGTGACAGGCTGCTGCAGGGACCTTGTCTGCAGAGCCTTTCTTGGCATTGCCAGTCTCCCCACCTTCCTGTGCTCCCACACTGTGTAAGGACCGAGAGTTGCACTGGGATTTACATTGGCCTAAGGCTGAAATACTTCCATTGTTTCATGTGGATCAGCACAATAATGCAGAATTTCCATTACCATACAGTTTTAAATCTAGAGTGGAAAAATACAGGCTGCAAACTGGAATAAGAGTTGCTAGTTGACTTTCACTGTTTTAAAGCAGGGTAAAGTGGAGCAGTGTACGCTGAGGAGAATGTGACAGCTTTAGAATTTCAGCGACATCAGTGACAAGGATAAATGACTTGTTTTTACTTGGTAACAGTTCTAACTAGTTGTCCAATATTTGAGCTGCAATTTCCATAAATTGTGGTTTCGTGCTGTGGGCTCTGTATTTTCCAAATCCTAAGCAGAAATTATCAACCATGTAAGAAATTTTCGGTCTTCCTTTTTCCTGAGATAGATAAGTAGCTGAGTGACTCAAGCAATTTCTTTCCCCATGTCTCTTTAAGTGGACTGAGTTGATTTGAGATTGCCTGATAGTGCAAAATGTGGATAGAGGAAAACTACACAGTGGGTGTAACTCTGAGGTCACCTTCTTTAAATTGAATTTCTTTTGGGACCCCATCAGCTATTACAAAAGTTACCATGTTAACTCACTGAGTTACAAAATGGTTTTACCACAAATGTTTTGGGGTTTGTCTGTTCAGATGACAACAAGAAAAACAGAATTTTCGAACCCCTGGGAGCCTCATTCATCATTTATCTCCTTCTAGTAATCACATATTGCTGTGCAGGATGAGGACAAAATCAGTTTTAAATCGCACCACTTGGAGAAGTGTTTTGTAATCAGTCTGTAATGGGTTTCCTTTTTAAAGTCTTTGATTCTGGGGAAATGGGGGGGGGAAAAAGTATTTTATCCATATAAAGTGCAAAAAATTATAAATATCTGGGAAAGGCATTTTAAAATCTTTCCATTTGTAGACTTTATCCCACATTTTCCTTAGGAGTAATATTTCAATTTAAAAAGCTGTATATGTGCTTAAACATAAATGCTGAAAAATGCTCAACTGTCTTAATGCAGTCACTGTTGACTGCAGGAAACATTTTTAGCAAAGTTTTTGAAATCACAGTAAACAAATGGATAAAAATCATGCCAGGCTAAACATTGTAGGCTTCTAGCAATACTCGTTTTTAGTAACATCTTGTCTGAGATGCCAGTTCAGTGTGGCGCTAAAAAGTAAGATCACTGACTTGATAAAGTTAGTGCTATTTCAGAAAATACTGCTACTAGCACAGAATTTTGCCAAATGCAACGTTATTGGTGTTCAAGCAGCTTTAGGTTATTGTATTGTTGGATAGAGGTTCTGTAGGAAGCTGTTTAGTGTTCACAGTTTGACCTTCCATGTTTTTGTAAAACTGATCTCAATCCTAGAATGTTCCCTCTTGGATGCATGCCTGTATTTATACAGGCCTCTCTACAAAGCTCACCAGAGGAGGAAGACAGTCTATAATACAGGAGATGTAAATCTGCATGTATATATATTTATAGCCAGTCTTCCAGCTCCGAGGGTCTTACTGTCAGAAAAGCCTTCAAACACATTTAAAAGACATTTAAATCTTACACTATAAACATGAACAAATATAGACATCCTTCCACACTTCATGTATATTCCCTCTTAGTGTAAGTCTTTGTACATATCACAGATGCTCTTATTGTTGTCTCAGCTGCCAAATTTCCTCTCAGTGAGTATCATTGTTCTGCTTTTATACTTGTTGGTGTCCTTTCTGGGGGCTTTTGTGATGCAGCAAGAAGACAGAAGAACAGTTTTAAAAGTATGTAATCTTGCCCCAAATTGGCTGGGAAATTCAGAAGCATGTGTGGCTGAAGGTAATAGAGACACTTAAAATTTCAGTGGCTCTGGAGCTGAAGCTGTCCTTGGGTAACTGTTAAGTCTTTTAGCACCTTTTTTTTTTTTCCTTTTCCCTCAGTTCTGCCTTTCTCTCTACCTTGTTTTAGCCCCGAATAGTCTTCTGCAGAGTGCCCTCTTAGCCATTTGGAATCCTGTTAAAATCACTGATTCCTTCGGTAAAGGCTCAGAATTACATCAGTATTGCTTTAATAAACTTTGAAGTTTAATGCAAATATATACAAGCTGAGAGAGAATAAATATTAGTCCAGGAGTTTTCCACGGGGGAGTAAGTCATGTTGTGTAATTGTTTTTCCATTTGCTTTAAACTTTGCTAATTGTCCTTCTGGGCCTTCCTCATCTAGATTGGGTAGTTTTCCTTAAAAACAGGTTGCACAATATTCCCCAGTCTCAGACTTTTAAGTCTGTAACTATATGGTTAAGGAGTGTGACTCCTGCCATTTGGAATGATCTTTGGAGGAGATAGTTTATTTAATGACTTTTGTTCTGTAAACTGTGGACATTCTCAGTTTTTAGAAGCAGGGAGACAGCTCCTAGTAAAGATGTAGAGAGTGAGGGGCACATAAAAGCTGCCAGTGTGATCAGTTACACATGCTGTGATTGTGCAACAGCTTGTGGTATGTTGTAGTCAGTGGAAGAACTCACTGAACTTGGTGTTAAACATACATCCAACTCATAAATGCTTACTATTCTGGAACTTTATACATGTAAAATTGTATTTTCATACAAAAATTGTATTTTGTATTTGTGGTGGTTTTTTTGGGTTTTTTTTTTTTTTTTGGAATATCATATTATTAGCAAGGAAGTCTCAAAGCTGCTCTGCTGCTAATGAAGTTGTCAATAACATACCTTTCAATTGTAACAATAAAAATTTGGAAGTGTTATTGTGGGCCTTGAAGTGAGACAGATTCAGATTTAAAGCACAGTATTTTTGGCTAGAGAAGATTGTTTGGGAAGTGCAGAAAACGAAGGCATGTTAGGGCAAAGCTTGCTGAGGCTCCTGTGCCTCTGAATTTTGCCTGGTAAGTGTTTCTTGTGCAGCAAAGGCAGCATCCCTGTGAGAGAAAATGTCAGTACAAGCAGAGCTCAGAGCTTCCCCTGTATTTCATTTCCCCTCTGAGCTGTGTCGGTTCTGGCTGCCATATCCTAATTGGCATCTTGCTCCATGAACCTGTTGGCAGGCAGGGTGCTGGGTCATGGTTCCTCACAAGTTAACCCACTTATCTTCTCAGAGCAGCAGCAAATCTCTTCCAAAGGTGGTTCTTCTAGTCAAGTTGTTCAGTAACTGGTGCATCAGGAGGAGTGTTGCACTCTGCTACATAAAGTACCTGTTTTTAGCAACTGATAGAGAGACACTGTTAGTAACAGTTGCCATGAAAAACCTCCTGCGACAGCTTTAAGGTGAGATTGCAGAGTGGTTTAGGTGGAGATTCCTCAACCTCACCGGAGCTTTAGTCATGGTGAGTTCTCCTGTATTCTGCATTATTCTCTGTTGTTCTGCTTGTTGGTGTGTGGGAAGTGTTTGATTGTTTGTTGCTTTCAAAGAGAGAAGCTGAATCAGGTTCCATTCTGGTGGGTATTGCCATCAGCATCAGAGGGGGATTCAGTAACTACATTCTTTACACACACAATTGCAAATCATACTGGATTGCATAATGTTGTAAACAGCAAGAAGTGGTGCATAAAAAAGGGTGCTCAGTTCTCACCCCTCATCCTTCTTTTTTCCACAAGGCTGTAATTTTTCTCTGTAGTACACAACAGTGATAACATTGCAGGCTTTTTTTCTACTCTGTCCTTTGCAGATTGACTTCATTGCTTATGGTTGTACATTATCTTCATTTATCAGTGTAAATCAACAGTGCTGTTCCTGAACAATGGAGATAGCAACAGACAGACCTTCTGTAGCCAAATTTGCAGAGTGAGAAACAGGGTTGTATAGAAACATGTTGGAAAAGATAACCAGCACAGGTTATCGGGGAGCTCTGCTCAGCCCCCCCAGAGGGGATGATGGAAATGCTGTGGAATAATGGTATTTTCTAAAATACTCCTACACAACTGCCTGCACAGCTGGAAGGTTCATGCATAGACTCTTAGGGGAAATAACAGTAAACAGGTGATATACCAAAGCAACAGCATTTAAATAAGTGGGAATTAGATTTAATACATCAAATGTTACATAATTGGTTTTTTCCCCCTAGAGTTCAGTTTCTGCAGTTCTTTGCATATTAAGTATTGGCCTGTCTACATAGTAAGCTACCTTGGGGTGCTTTCGTTGAAAAGTTTTTAAATGCTCAAACAGAATGAAATCTGTAGAACACAGGAGGAAATATGAATCCATATAATGAATATTGTTGTCTTCAGCAGCAATCACTGCTTACTGAGGGGGTTATAAGCTCAGTCAATAGTCACTAAATTATGTTGCACAGATAACACATTGAATATTTTTTTGTGTTCTGCTGACTAAAAGAGTTGGTGTACTTTTTCAATGAAGTAATCACAATAGAAGTTTGAAAATATATTGGGAAAATAAGCAGCCAGTCCTCAGTTCATAGTTGCAGTGATTGTGCTGGATGCAAATACCTGAATTGTGGATAAAAATTACTGAAGAGGTGAAATAATTGAAAATCAGTCTCAGTTTCTAAACAAAGGTAAGCTCTGCTTTTCCAGTAACGATAGCATTGTCATTAGTGTAGACACTGTAGAGGAGCACAGTCTCAGTCTCTCTACAGCAGATGGATGTGGCTTCTTGGGTTTCTCTTGCTGATAATGAGCTTGTCCATTCGAGCTGGTGTTTCAAATGATATGGGAACAGTTATAATTTAAAAACTTTGTTTCTCTCCTACTGTGAATGTAAGGCAATAGCAGGGGGGTTTTTGTCATTTTTATTTGGCTTTCACACACCAGTTTACAATTGTCTCTAAGTTAAGTTATTTTAAAATTCATATATTTCAGCTACTTTTAGTTTAATTGACTTTGCCACGCAAGTCAAGGTTTCTTTTCCATCGCTATTTTTCCATAACTTCTTGGAGTAATTGTTCCGCAGGCGAGGTAAATGTGTATCAGACATAGAAATGTTCATTGGATGATGCAAGGTAAAATATCTCCCCCAGCTGCGTAGTCTGCTACAAAGTTGTGAAAAATAACAGCCAGAGGACAGCTCAAAGCCTGGGCAGCTCCTGGATCCTTCCTGGGCCCAGTGGGAAGGGATTTGCTGTCTCAGAGGTGCACTTGCAGTCATCAGTCTGCACCTGTAAGTTTTTCTTGAACATTCTTGTTGTTTTCTTGGTAGTGGGTATATGATGGAGGTTAGAAAGGAGAGCTGTCACTCCACAAAAAAGACACTCTGCTCATTAATGTGAGAGATGAACTAGACTCAATTTGTATTCGGAGATCTTAAAAAACAGGAGTGTGGACAATTGTGTCTTCCTGAGGTGCCTTCCTCAGGCTGATGAGGAATGCACTTTATAAACCACGTGAGCTCATCACTTCCATGCCCTTGGGTGCATGTGACAGTCCCATTTAAGAACAGAATATGCAGAGAACAAAAGGGATGCCAATCTTGAAGTTAATTGTGCTGCACCTGAAAAATCAGAAATCTGGCCTTTAGATAAGGAAAAAATATTGAAATAGAAGTCTGACTTCTTTATTTTTACCATGAGAGAGGAAAGTGAAGGCATCTCATGATGAAGATAACTGTCTGAATGCTGCTTTGCTAATTGGTGTGACCCTAATGTGTCTGTGCTGTTTCACAGCATGTGCTGGGACCTGGGATAAACATTTCCTTTTGGAAAAGCTGTACACAATGTGCAAAGAGAGGGAATGTGGTCTCTTCTGCCTCTCTAAGATGTGTTGGAATAAATATGTTGTTTTGAAAGGGTTTTTTCATATTTTTCAGATGAGCAACTCTCTTGAGCTTTGTGCTTTTTATTACATAACATTCAAACTTTTTAAGTTCTGAGCATGACCTCAAGTTTTTATTTTGCATTCACAAAGTATTTGCTGCTTGTAGCCATGTAAAAACAGATACATTTCCCTATATTCTAGCTCTGTAACACCTTTAGTCCCCCACAGTTTGTTCGGGAGGCTTAACTGCAGTGTTTTAAGTAGCAAATATTTTCTTTAGTACTTATAGAATTTGCTCTGTATAAAATGATGACCTTCTGAAGAAATATTGGCACAAACTGTGGAAGCTGTTAGGTTTTGGAACTTGTGTTCAAATTGCTCATTTTCTCTGCTTTATTTCTTCTTTCCCCTCATAATTAGAGGCTGGTGGACAAAGCAAACTTGGGGCTGAAGGGCCTGCTTTGGAATCTGACAAAAAAAGGCAGTCACTTAGAAAAAAAGAGTATGTCTTTTAGGTGGAGAAAAATAAAAGTGCTTGAACTGAAGAAACAGTTTTAGGTGCTGTGGCTTGTTTTGTTGTTTGGCTTTGCAGACAGGTCAGTTCTGGCATTCCCAGGCACCAACTTCCACTGTTACATATCTTATGCATATAAATGAGTTTATAGTTTCATAGAAAACAGTTATTGACTGATCCATTTTAGTATTTGTGGAAGTTTAGCTATAAAATTTCTGTCAGTAGTTCGGGAGGACTCTGTAAATATCTTTGGCCATGAAGATTTGGACAAATGTGATCATTCTGCACTATGTTACTCTGAAATCTACAGCTTAAAAATTACTTATATCTCAAAATCAACTTTTTAGTGATACTGGGGAAAAATGTTGTATAAACTTTCATTCAAAGAGGAGACATTTTCTGTTTTCATCCTGAGAAGGATGTGTGTCTTTGCTCAGATTTATCTGGATGTGTATATGTATATCTTACAAATATATTTGTTTGAAGCAATTATTAATGCTGGTTTAGGAAGTAGTGTTGAATCTTTTGCTATATTCATGTTTTGGGAAGAGTCCATTTTTATCTTCAGAGTAGTACACTAGAAGGTAGTGGTGATTTAAAAACATTTCACTGTCTGGGGAGTGTGACTGAAGCGCTCATCTTTCCAGAAATTGGCTGGGACTTTGGTTTGCTGAAGTATTTTTTCCTTTAAAGTGCTGGTTGAGGAGACTTTTGATGAGCATCCCAGCTGTCTGTGTGTTGGAAGCAGAGGCAGAAGAGTGAAATGGCTTTTTAAGTCAACTCCTATCAAAATGCAGAACTCTGTAATTTGCTGATTTTACAAATAAGAGGAGTAAAAGCTTGGCTTGCCTGAAGTCAATTACTCTAGTGTTTAAAAGAGGACCCAGAGCACTCTCATGGTCTTTGCTCACTTTGCTAACCCAGCCTTTGAAAACAGCCATGGTAAATATTTATTTAGTTGCCATAATACAGTATGGGAATGTCTTCTAACCTCAGCAGTTAGGCTGCTGCTTCTAAAAACTTCAAGTCTTTAGTTTGAATGTTAAAGATTTATGGCTTTACATCACAAATTGTGTTTCCAAAGGCTTATCCTGGCACTGCTGTACTTTGTTTTTGTAACTCTGTTGTATTGTCATCTTTCTTGAGCAGCTTGCTGTCAAAGCACATGCCAGGTCATGTGTTACAGTCAGTTCAGAGCAAGTGTACATTTTGCCAGTTCAGTATTTCTCTCTGTGAGCTCGAAGATGTTGCCTTGCATATCAGAAGCTTGCAGCCCAACCTGTTGATGAGTATTTGCTTTTCTTATGGCTGAATACTTAACATGTGATTTGGGAGTCATCTTTGGAATTAATTTCTGTATTGTTCAGCCAATTGGAGAAACTTGGACACTGGGATGATGCTTGTTTGTTGCTCAGTTTTCAGATTATTTAATCTAGGTGCTCTTCTCCCATCTAAAAATTGAAATCTTGGATTAAAACAGATTTTTGCTATTTTTAGAGCATGGAAGATCCTGCCTTTAAACTCCAAGTCAGAGACTGAATAAATACTTTTAAGTAAGGAAGCCTCATTTTTACAGTTTTCCTCATTGACCTCAGGTTCACAGTTTCCATCATTTATGACAAGAGATAAAGCAGTCTGCTTGCAAAACAGTAAAATGCATTCCAGTCTTTTGGTATTGTCAGACCATGACAAAAGCTTAATAAGATGAGAATGATTGGCAGTGTGACATGCACTCACAATTTTTTTAACTCTTCTGTAAAATATACTGAAATCCAAAATGGGGCATAGTATTCTCAACAAAATGCTGATGGTGACAAAACCTTTGACAATGCAAACATTCTCTCACCTGTGGAGCTGAATCAATTGGAAAGAGCAGCCAAAAAGGCAAAGTGGAAATACTGTTAAGTTGTCTGAAGCATTTAGTAGCAATAATCTGCATTAAAATAATTTGGTACAATTAATTGGTGCTTTTTGTCATTTTCTTCTTCATGTGTGTACCACAGTCTTATCTTGAAACAAGAAAATGAGGCTCTTTCTGACCTGGCTAAAGTGTTATTGCAGAGATTTGTTTCTTAATTTTCATGGGACATTTTGAAGTACTGGCTGGTTTTTAGCAGGCTGATTTAGTTCTTGTTTGATTTGAGAATATACAAAATAGGACTGCTGTAATTAAAGCTTGGTGGTAGCTTTTGGCAAGTCCTGAGTTATTTGTGCAGTAGTATTGTACTGAGGACACGATGCATTTTAGGGAGGGGAAATCAGAACAATGTGCTGATTTGCTTGTGTGGCCTAATATGACTCATTTAGAATGAACTCCTTTAAAAGTTTTTTTTTAGAAAAAACTGACAGGCTAACCTCAGGTTTCAAATTAGTTTTAAACTGTCTAGCAGGCTGTAAGTCTCCCTTCGATCTGCATGGCCCTAGCAATTCTCCATGGTTGGGGGTCAGCAGTTTACAAACACTGCCTGGACCAATGATCTGTGAAATCAATCTTTGAGTCTTCCTGCTGCTGCCTTTGAACAGCTTCATTGATGGCAAAGTAGAAATGACTCAGGCTTTGGGATGTGATTATAAAAATTCTAAAGCTTAAAACCTACAGAAGACAAAATGTTGATGCTTGGAAAGTTTCTTTACCATTGGAATGAGAGAGTTTTGGTTCTGACATTTTCTGGAGGTATGTCACAAGATCCTGAACAGGATTACTTTGGTAATGTGGTGCTATTGCATAAATATATTGAAGACATTTTGCCCACCTTTCAAATTGAAACTACTGTATGAGTGAGTCAGCTGGCTGGCTGCTTGTGTGTTAAAGCTAACATTTTGTGGGTTCAGAGATACTTAATTGCTTTTATGCTGTGAATGAGTAAGATGAATTAATTTATATACAACACTTCCTAGTTAGGGAGAAGGCAGTAGTTTTAAAGCCCAATGAAGCAGTGGTTATAGGTGCCACAAGATCTGCTCCTCTTGCTGAAGACAGTTCTTCAAAGCTGAACTGTCATGGTTCCTTCACATGGAGCTCAGTACCTCCATTAATAAAACATGCTTTCTGTTGTTGCTTCAAGCATCTGTGACAACTGGCTTATTGTCCACACCCAGTGCCAAGTGGTGTTTCATATTAAGTAATTTTTTTTCCAAAGCAATTGTTTTGAGTGGAGTTTCTTGCATACCGACTCCAGCTAGCATGCTTCAGTCTGGCAGTGGGTTCAGATATCCCTGTGAAGGGTTCACATCTTTGATTCTTCTCTCATCTTATGCACTTGTATTTTCTTTGTTTTCTTTCAGCACAGCATATCTGTAAAACACTGTGTGTTCTGGCTTGCAGGATTCACCTCAATGTAGGTGAAAACAAAAGTGTTACGAAAATCATAATTCTGTCTGTGTGTGCTGAAAAATTGCTGGAACCTGTGGCAAAATTTGGTGCTGGCTTTTGCCAGTGCCAGAGGAACTGATGCTTCCAGGTCTGGGAGGCACAGAGGGTGCCTCAATCGAGCTCAAGCTGTGTGTAAGAATAAGAGCAGCTGTTGGAAGTGTCCCAGCGCTCTGGGCCGTGGCCATACAAGGAGCCCTCTCTGTACAAAGCTGGTCTGTCTGATCCATGTGTTCCATGTGTGTTAAAGTTCATGGGGCTCTTTGTCTGGGTGTCAGCAACGGGTGCCTTTCATCCCTGAGATGCCCGAAAGCATCTCTCGATATTATTAGAATGGTAGAAAGGAAGTGGAAAAGAGGGAAAACAGACTTACTAAATATTTCAGGGGTCTTTGCCAAATCACATTTTGGGATTCATTTCTATTTTAAATACTACAGTGGCTGCCAAAGCTGGCAAACTATGATCTGCTTTGGAAGGGGGAGGAGACTTCATTACTTCTCTGCCAGAGGAGGAACATCACTTCATTTTCCTGTTGCTTTGTTTTTCCTTTTGTAGTGAGCAAAGAAATTCTGCAATAGAAAAGTAGAAAAAGCCATTTTTCGAAGCTTTTCACACTTTAAATGTGGTTTCCTGTCTTCTCTCACATCATTTGCATGCCTTTAAAAACAGCTTGGTTTAACTTTATTTTATAGGATTGTGTCCTTTCCCTCCACTAGTGCTGGTCAGGGTATTGTTTCCTTGATTATTTCTATGTGCCTATAAGCAAGAAGTGATCAAATTTAATCACCAAACAATTGGCCAGATTTGCATAGAGAAAAACTGATTAGAATCACCAAAAACACAGGCTGAACATAGAATAATATCTATGCCTAAATAACTAAATCCCACAGTTTAAGAAGGTAAGATGACTGAACAGCAAAGAAAAAGAAAAAACTGGGAGCCAAAAAATATCTGGGTTTTCTTCCTGCCTTTGTCATGCCTCACTTGTAGCCTTGGAAACTGAGACAAAGAGGTTAAGAAACTTGCTCATTCTTAAAATGGAGATAAGATACAGTGTACAGCTTATTTTAGTCTCACGTATTCCTCTGCAAAGTGCTGTAAGTGAGCAGTGCTGGAATTTTTACAGTACATATCTGTATCATGAACTTGTTTATTTTGGACTTGAGCCAACGAACCCGCGTTTGGTTGTGTTTCCTGTGCCTACCTGTTAGTGATCCCTTGTTGGAATCTGTCAGTCTTCACAGGTTATTTCATCATCTCTGTCTGGCGGGTGCTGGATGTTTTGGTGAAACCAGACACTTGTGGCACTTGGAGCAGGGTGCTTGGTATCCCAGCACTTCGGCACCGTGCAGAGGGGACCATTGGCTCCATACTTTTCAAACAAGCTCTTGTTTTGCCTGCAGGCATCTAAACCAGGGATTCAAGATTGTGGGATCAAAACATTGGAAAGGGTTCTTGGCAAATTGATCAACTGTGAAATACTTACAAACCCTTTTTTTTTAAAATCTGAAAGTGCCACTTTTTAGTTAAGGTCTGTTCCTAGGGCTTTTGTTTTATAGGTTTTCTGGACATTCACACGCTGTTTATATTAATGCAGCTCATTTGTAGGCAGTGCAGACACTTTTAGAAATTGTAAGACTGTGGAGACATTTAATGGCTGAGGATAAATTGCACAGCTGTGGACACTATTTATACCTCCCTGTATAGAACAGAGTCTGCATCATGAAATAAGCACAGCTCAATGTTGTCAGTTATTTTTCATGTTTTTTTAATCTTGGAGAGTGCTTGCCAGCTCTTGGGTTTACATGTTAAAAAGTGTTAGCATGTCCGTATCCTAAGAAGATAAAGTTCTTTACCCATTAAGAAAATAGATATTGAAGAAAGGAGAGAGGAGGAAAAATGTTTTAAAATCTTAATAAATAATGCTAGAAACACTGCATAAAATTTCTGGTCTGAAAGGAGTAGTTCCTAAATATGCAAAAGGAAACTAAATATGATTGAAAATAACCAGGACTTGATAGAAGGCAAAGTGAACAGTAACTTATGCAACAAATTAGTTTACAGGTTAAGGATTTGAAACCTCTGCAAAGCTCACATCCGTTCCTAACGAAAGAAATGTCCAAGCCCACAGCTTTCAGTAAAAGAGCAATTTAAAGCAATTTCCAACTTATTAAAATATGTAAGGAGAAATAATTATAACTTTAATAATTAGATCTCAACCAAAGGACACAGAAAGAGAGCAAGTTGTTTGTTCCTTGTAGATGTGTTAATGATGGGAATCTTTAGAAGTCAACTTTAAAGGACAAAAGGACAAACACAATTATAGGATGTGTAAAATGGAAATTAGGCACTGAGACAGAAACTGAATTGCTTCAAAGATAAGAGGCTAGGATAAATTAAGAACTAGTAGATACCATCTTCGAAATACTGGAATCTAATATCTTTGACAATTGCTTTGAAAAAAGTTTGCTGAAAGAAAGCGTAGGAAACTGCAGACACTGTATAGTTCTGGGCTCCTAGTTTTTGTATCTTGCACATGGACTGTAACTAATTTCAAGTTGTCCCCATATTTTATAGCTGCAAGGTTCCATAAAATTATTCTGCTGTTTAAAATACCTCTGAGTGTTTCTACATCCTCTAGAGATTTAGTTGCAACGCTGTAGTTTGTTCCCTTTTCTCCCTTAATGCTCTAAAATCCGCAGGCTTGTTCTGTCTCAGATTGCTGTCTGTTATGGGAACCAGGGGATGGGGTTAGTGGGTGAATTATGAAGTAATTTGATCAAGGGCTCAGGAGATAGGATCTTTCCTCTCTTTTCTTCCCTTGTAATGTCAACACTGTGGTTTTTAGAAAATAATAACTTGCACGTATGCTCTGAAATTCCAGCTTTGGCTCCGACTTGTCCTAAGCTGTTACCGCTTTGTTGGGGTTGATCTGATTTGACAGCTCTTGTCCCTCTAAGAAACTAATTTCCAAATTATGTATTACAAAAGTTTGATCAAAAGATAAAACTTGAACTAATAAGATGAAGAAGTTACTGACATCAAAGAGAAAATGGAATGGGGCAGAGCTGAGATCCTGAAACACTGATATGTTCCCAAAAAATTTCTTGTGGATGAGTTCTGCTGACCATGGTGTGTGTCTCATTGCCACTAGTATTTCTAAAAATGAGGCTATGTACTTACCAAAAAAATAAAATTTGGTTAACAAAAATTTTTTTAGAATGTTTCATACATTGATAATTTTATTTTTGGTTCAGAAACTTAGGAAGTCCTTAGACCTGCTAGCCATGTTCCTTCAGTTCTGTTCAGCACTCTGTTGATGCAGACTGATAAATTCTTTGTAGATCAAGTTGGAATCCATGAAAGGGACATTGTCCCTTACCTGTCAGTCATCCCTCAGCTGCAGGTTACTGCCCCTGCCTGGGTGGTGCAGGACAGAGCTGCAATACCTGTTACTAGATTTCAGTACAGAGTGAAGCTGATTTGTTTACTTAGGGATTTAAACATCTTAAATCTCAGTTGTTTTCCTTTGCACTGCAGTGAGCTTGCACAGGCATTCTTCATATTCTTGCTGAGAGACAGCAGCTTGATCAATCACTCTGACAAGAGCAAGTTTTTACTTCTTGACTGGTACCTTCAGCCCACTCACAAATGAGGTGGGTTTTTTTTTTTTTTCATTCTTCAGATGTCTGCTTATGTGAGAAAAGAATATGTGGATGCAGTGGTAAGATGTCAACCCCCCTCCTTAAGAGAGAAGTTGTTAGGCTGAGGGAGCAGCAGGCTGTGCTCCCCTGGGGGACAGAACCTCTGCTGAATGACCCCAGAAGGGACATCTGGGCTTTGTGTCTTTGGGAAGAATCACTTCAGTGTGGTGCCTTCATTTGAGTGACACTTTCAGGAGCGATTTCTCTGAAACGCTTCGATGTGTTTATACATGTGTGTCTCTTCCTTTGCATGTTTAGCTTTTTCCATTCTGTGCATTTTAGTCCAAGGATGCGTGTTCAGGGAGATCAGGGCAGATTGCTGGCTGGCTCTGCAGCCTGATGGGGCCCTGCTGTGGAAAACCTGCATCCCTTAGATCCTTCTTAAATTGCACAGTGCTAAGTGATTTGTGATTCCAGGCTGGAAAGCCTTACTGCTACTTTAGACTTCTTGAAAGTGAGACAAACTAATGTTTTTCTTATTGCTGCCATGTTAGAGAACCACTGTATGTACTGTGCTGCAAATGTAGCTCGTGACTTCTCAGCAGCAGTTCTTTAAGCCTCACTGTCCTTCAGGCACAGGTAACTGTGGCAGGTCGCAGTGCAGGAGCAGTTTGCTTCTGCTTCCTGGGATGACAGAGGAGACGAGATGCACCAATGGCACAGTACAAGGTAATTAATTTTTTTAAATGTCATTTATTACATAAATTATTAGCATTGCCTTGGTGACTGCACAAATACATCAGCAGAATAATGCAGCTGTAGTTGTGAGGCTCTGTGTTATCACATTGCAGTCTGGGCAGCTCTGGCATGCAGAACCTTTCATGATGAGCTCCTGTTTCTTGTTTTACTTGCTCTGAAGCAGTAAGTGGGAATATTTGTTTCAGACCTGTAGGTATTTAAAACATGGGAGGTTTTTATTGAATGTATAGAAAGTTGCTCACTTTGTGAAAAGATTGTAACACCAAGTGTGCAACAACTGAAAGCCTGCACTGAGTGAGTGAATTTAATAAAACTTAGAACTCGCTAGCAAAGGAAGGGATTTTGCCTCATACTACGCTGGTTTCCCAGCCTTAAGGAAGTTGGGTGTGATGTAGCACCAGTTAAATGCAGACTGCAGCATTTTAAAGGCAGCCATAAGCTGGGCAGTCAGACTCTTACATTCTAAAAACTCTTCATCAAAGGTTTTACAGATCAGTTGGCTTGTAAGAATACCTGATCGATCTCTCTTGAGGATGAGAGAACTTAGGTGTGTTTGGGAGAAAGTAAGTTCTTCATAAAAGTAGTCTTTCATAATTTTTTATTAAATTAAGGGAAGTAGTAGCATAGTTCTAAAGAGTTCTGTTAATGGGAACTTTTAAAGGAATTTGAGTTAAGAATGTAACTAGGGACATCCTTAGAAGTATAATTAAATATTTATGATACTGCAAAATCATATTTTCCATGTGCTTATGTAAAGCCAAGCATTCTTCTTGTGTTCCTCTTGTGTTTTTCTGTTCTGAGACTGGGGGTCAGGGTAAATGAATGACTCTCATGTGTGTCCAAGCTCTTAAGCTCTGTTTTACCCTCTTCCTGTTGTGCAATCAGTTTTCCCAGGAGTTTGTCAGTCACAGTGGAGTAATGCATTTACTTGGGTTAGCCAGGACTCTTGGGGAATTTCATGACTCCCTTCTGGAAGGTGCCTGTAGTGTGATCATGTACAGTCCATCAGTATTCCTTGGAACCCCTTATCTCCAAGGTAAAAGGCAGTGCAAGAATCATTTTGAAAAACACATCATGGGGAAAAAATCGTATTTGTCTTTAGAAGGATTGTGTAGGTGTTTAATACCATCTCAACTTGATGATTTTCATAGGGAAAAATGTTAAAGCTGCATATCTGAAGGAATGGGATCTGTACTTGGATTATTACAGTAATATTTGCCATTAGGCTGCCAGACTGGCTAAATCTAGCTCAGGAGCCAAGCCCTTCGCCACGGCTTGATAATCCCACTGCACTGATGTTACTGTGCTGGGTTTCAGCTGGGAATGAAAACCCTGCCTTTTTACCTGTGTCTAAAAGTAATAAATTATGTTAGGAGTTAGAAATAGATTAAGAAGAGCTTCAGTGTGTTATAGTCTGAAGAATCCATAAAAGTCAATGTTGCAAGATGGCAGTAAAACTTCCTTACTGCCTTCATGGTGAGCTCCTACGAGCAGATGCGAAATCAAAGAGGAGGAGGGTTGTTTTTATGGCATGTGACTGTTGCCATGAGATTCTTGGTTGCCATCAGAAAGATAATTTTGCTTAATGGCTGTGATCAGCTACCAATTGAGACATACAAAAGTGCTGCATTAAAATAGCATTCTGCCAGTTCCTGTGCACCTCTCATGTTTTATCCCAAAGAGCTGTTTAGCTACCCAGAGCATCAGAAGCAAGAAAGCAGGGCCTTTCAAGGTTAGAGCTCGTCATGCTTGGGTAATGCAATTCAGGAGAGCCTAAACACAACAAATCAAAATCTATGAAATGATGCATGGCTTCACGCTTCTGTAATTTTGAAAAAGTACATATAGATTTCCATTCTTCCATTCCAAAGAGCCCTTGAAGTATGTCAAGTATTTATAGCTTTGGATGTCTCACTTGTACGTGCGAGAGTTAATGACTCACACCTTTCCTAAACAATTGAAGTGCTTCCTGAATAGCAGAGAAAACATTCCCTCCTCTGCTCAGTACTGATTCACATTCTGATTCACATTTGTTTGTTGTCATGTGGCAAACACCATTTGGCATGTTTACTCCTAGGTCTTAATTACCCTGCAGCAGTACTTTTCTCTTTATAGGTCTTACTTCCTTTCCCTCTCTCAACTGTAGCATGAAACACCACCTAAATTAATCCAAAAATAATGGCTTAGTTCTTCCTCCTATTTTCCCTCCTCTCCCCAGCTGCTTCTGCTTCTTCCCCTGCCACCAGCAGCCGTGGGCCCTCCACTGAACTTGAGTCAACTTGTTGAAGCAACAGAGTGAGTCCAGTGAAGAAAAGACAGTTTTGACACTAGGTTTGCAATTCAAATTGGGTCAGTGATGAGGCTTGTAACCATCAGGGCCAGCACACAGCAGGGAGCCACACTGGCACCAGGAACACGATAAGGGAGAGGGATCTCTGCAGTATCTCTATATTTAACACAAGGAAATTATAGTAAACTCTTCATTCTGCTTAACCGTACCTTTTGTTAAAGATTTGTATTGCTTTTTGTCCCTGAAAGAACTTATCCTGAGGCATGTGAGAAGGTAACAGAGTGTGCTCTGGGGCCAGAAGGGAAGGGAATGGCGCTGGGATCCCTCCCCATGTAATCCTTAATTGTTACCCAAACCTCAGAGTAGTGTATTGGCAGATGTCTTGCCCAAGCCATTTTACAGAGCTGCTTGCACCTCCTGTCCTGTCTCTTGGTTTTGTGCTACATTAGCACATGTACCTCTGTCCAGAAATGGGTCCCAGAAAAAGTGGGAATGAGGCAAGTGCTTATTTAGCAGAGTTTCTGTTTACCCAGATGAGTTCAACCTGTGGCCATACAGAAGGATGTCAGCAGCAGCAGGAATGACTTATGTCAGACTTTTTTTTTACAGCCCCTTGGCCATATTGCATTCCATCTGCCTATCACAAATGTGTTGCTCTCTCATTTGTGCAGAAAACAGGTTCATAGGGCTATACTGGAAAGCAGGCCATGGAAACCTTGTGAGCTTAGCACCTGGAGTGGGTGTGGAGCAGCAGATCTGCAGAACAGCAGCAGCAAGATTTGGGAGAGCTGGGTGGGGAGGTGACAATGTTCCCAGTTGAGTTTGTCACAAAAGAAGATATTCAGTACCCATACTCCCACATTGTGTACATTTCTGATGCTTTCATTTGAAAAAGTTGGAGGTATAGCCAGTGACTGGTTGTTGAAAAATGCAATGAAACATTTATGGGCTAAACATAGCCTATAGGATGTGGTTAAAATAAAGTTATTTGTAGGACTTGGGCTTAGTGACGCAGCATGCTTTGAATTTGAAGTCTGTGCACTGTTGTAAAGGCTGTCTGTTCTTTGCAGAACTTGCAGCAGCTAGAGCAGATCTCTCCAAGATGGTCCTCTCTGCATGGGTTGTTACTCAATCCTCCTTCATTCTGTTCATTCCTCTGCCCTTTATGCTTCTTCCTGGTTTTCCTCCTCCCTCTTTACATGCTTGATTGCATATATATTTCCCTCAATGTATCTCTGCTAATTAAATGTACTAGTGGTACTCATTGTTCTCCCACTCCCAAACACCACAGATTTGCTTGCCCTTTTGATTATTTTTGTTGTTGACTGATTACATTGCTGTGTTACTTCTGCTTCATTAACTGCACATGTTACGTTTTTAACAGGTAATCAATACTATAGAGAGTTCAGCAAAGCAATTTAGCAAAAACACTGGTAGGAAACCAGCAATCATCCTCTGCCCAAATAAACTAATATATAAACCCAAAGTTTCCCCTCCACATCCCACACAAATGTCTATCTTCACACACAAATAAAAATATTTGAAATGTTATGAGATTCCTGTGGGTTCTTTAAATGAAATGACCTTCTCTTGCTATCCCAGGTTTTAAAAAAATAATCATTGGAAACCCAAAATGCTTTCCCTGAACCATTCTAACTAGACCACACAGATTGCAGTTTGTGTGTTGTGAGGACAGGGCAGGGTTGTGCTGTAATAGAGCTTATTAGGGAAATCTGCAGTGAAGGCATCCACGGACCAGACGGATTAGGAGAATCACAACTGGAAGCTTTCTTCCTGTCATCCTTCTCTGCAGCATTTGAAAAAGAAATTGAACTAATAGCCCTCATACCTCGAAGCTGTGCCTTCAGGGAGCCATTATGTTCACTCCTCTTTGCACAGAGGATAAATTTATTTTATAATCAAGTGTTGTTAATGCACGGAAGAACATCTGCTTTTTAATGCTGGAAAATGAGCAGAATTTGTCTTCTGAGTATATTGCAAATGGTGCTGCAGTTCTGGAAAAATCATTTTTGTTCAGGTTTTAGGAGTTTAAAACAATTCAAAATTTTAGGAGTTCCATCTTCGCAGAATTAGGAGTACAACAGAAAAGATCTGTTTATTTTTAGAAACTTAGAAAACTGCTTCTTAGGGTACCTTTGACTTGTTCTCCTGTGCTGTCTACAAACAAAAGTAAAACTTGTCAAACTGAAATTCCTGCCTTCAAAGCCACTCTTTCTCCCAGGCTGCATTGTCCATCAGATGATTCTGATTATCTCTGTAGTCTTGGGAATGGTTCATTGTAACAAGTGAGGCTGTAACTTGTTGCAGTCTCTGGTTGCTCTTGCTGGGTTTGCATTATTAATGAAAAGCAGAATAAAAAGCCTGTCTGCTTTACCACCAGGTTCTCATAGAAGGCGTTTTGTCTCCAAAACATTTTGGCAGGATTATTTAGTGATTTCATTCTGATGTGTCAAATATATTCACATATTAACAAATAAATTTGGCTAGGATTGCAAATACTTGTTTATATAATGTAGTGCAGCAGTTATATTTTGGTAACTTGCTATTCTTTTTCTTCCCTTCCTTGGTTCTTAGATACTCATAAATAGAAATGGGTTGTCCTTTATGCATATATTGAGAAATTCAGTTTCCACCTGCTTCCAGGTGCTAAATTGTCATTTTCCAACAAGTTCAGCTTAACTAATATGGGAGATGGACTTAGTGAATCTCTTACTGTAATAACTCAGTCCAAACTCAGAGCCCCTTAAAAAAGGGCCAATCTGGAATCCTGTGCCTGGTAATGACTGCATCCTTTTTGAGAGAGGCTCAGCAAAAAAGGGACAAAATCTCTCCCAAAATGAAGAAGGTTTCTTTTGGGACTAGCTGCTGATTTTTGGATTTTGTTCAGAGAACTAATCAAATCTGATCTTCAAAAGTGAAAGCCAACTATTAATGTGGATTCAAGAGACAAGCTCTTGCCAGCCTAAGAAAATTACTTCCATTTTTCTATTCAGGGCGGAAAAAACCCCCCAAACCAAAGCTGAAGTGACCAATTTAAAACAGTGTGAGCATCTTTTCCTGTGACTTTTACTGTGTATGTAGGAGGGAGGAATTAATGAGGTGATTCTGTCAGAACTTTTTGATTATGTGATCTGAAAATTAATTATTCTTCTATAGATTGATTATATTCTAAATAAGCTGTGGTATTTGAAAATATACCCCAACTTCTTGTGAAATCTGGGAATAATTCTTGCAAGAAATGTGTCCTTGGACCAAACTGCCTAATGAACTCGATGGTGTTTGATAGCCACATGCCAAATGTAGATAAATATTTTATAGTTATGGATCAGTTATCCAATACATTCTACAGTAATGGATCTGGTATCTGCTCAGCTGGAGCTTTTATGCTGTTGATTATCCTTTTGGGACTCACAGGGAAATGGAAGCCCTTGAGGTCAGTGGAAAATTTTCAGTGTTAGGGTGGAAAGATAAGATTTATGGTGGAAATAGAAGTCTGTTCGTGTTTGGAAAAGGTGGACAGACGTTTTTGAAGTGAAAAGTGTCGGTTTTATGACCAGAACAATTCACAGAAGTGCATTAATTGTCCTGAGCTACTTTACACTTTTTTTTCCCTTTTTCTCCAAATGAGTTGAAATATTTGTTGTTGAACCTGTTACCCTGGGATTGTTTTGTGTAGTGGTATCACTTTGTGTGAGCACAACACTGAAAAAAAGCTGTGGAAAACCGAATTTCCTTGAAAAGATGTTTTTACTCCTCTCAGTTTGGGGCAGAAAACAAGTTCTTGGAAAACTGGGATTTGTGGGGGGTTTTTTTAACCATTTCTGAGTAGAGGAGAGAACTTAGTTTCCAATACACTTTCCCTTTGGTTCCTCATTTTCCTGTCCTGGTCTGTTCTAGCACCACCATCCCCTTGTCACACCCAGTGCATCCTGCAGTGGCCTTTTTGTCACTTCTGCCAAGGACAGAACTTGAACTGTCAAGCCTTCCTCATCAGTCTTTGTTTACTAGGTTGTACTTTCCCCCTGCCAAAATCTGCAGAGTTTAGGACACAGTAGTCCTTACCCTCCTTTTATTTGGCTGGCAGATGTTAAGGGAGGGCACATAGCAATAAACTTCATTTTCTTAGAATACCAGTACGGACATGCAATTTATAGGAAATTAGTCCAGTGGAATGAGTGTTTGAGAATGTTATTATATCATGCCCAACTCAACTTTTTACCCAAGAATTACTGCAGTTCTGGAAAAGCCTTTTTCTAAATGTTTCTATGATCAGAAATAACTTACCAAAAAAAAAAAAATGCAATGACATGCTAAGAAATTAGAGTTGCCTCTTGTATATTATCTTGAACTGAAGTAATATGAAAAGCATGAAGCTGAAGTTCCCAATCTGGCTGGAAGTTTTCTTGTGTGGGGGATTAGCTTCCAGCCAGCTTAGGAAGAACATCTATCAGGCTGATTACACAACCCACAAGCACTTTCATCAGCTACAGCTGCCAGGGAAGTGCAGGGATAGTCCCTTCGACCAAAAGTGCAGATTTTTATCTTCTTACACAGATTGTAAATCTGCACCTTAAGAAATGTTTTGTTAACATGCAGATGGGCTCAGGATGGCTCAGCTGCTTCTGTACTATTTAAAGAGAAAAACAAAGCTCCAGAAGCTGTGCTTTACGTATAGTTGAGTAGGGATTAATCGATCATTTTGTGAGTAAACTTACTACTGAATAAATTTGGATGTTTCGGAGCAGAATACCCTGTAAACATGTCTTGTACCTTAGCAATGTAAAAAGGGCTCTTCTTCAGAAAGTCTGGTACACTGCTGTATTCATACTGCATAAATTTTGCCCAGTTTTTAGCTTCAGATTAAAAGTTCAAGACAGATGTCTAGACTTGTAAGATACTGGAATTAGAGGTGTCAGTGTGACACAGTGAGCTGAAATGTGGTGGATTAAATTGTGATTTTGTTTTCAGGCTTCCTTTTTTGGTTTTGTTTTTTTCCCTAAAATAGCTGTACCTTAAGATCTGGTCTGTCATTGTAGATTCTTCACTTCCATTTCAGTTGATTTTTCAGAGTCATTTTGGAGGACGTATCTTAGAGGGCATGGGGAGGGAGGTGACAAGATGCTGCTGACAGCAGCACCACTCCAAGAGCTGTGAGTCCGTTTCCTGGTTTGTAAATTTTCGGGACCAGTTTTTAAAAACTGCGTTGATTTCTGTTCCTCTTTCCTTAGGAAAGCACTGCTTAGGCTGGACTGGCACGGAGTGGTTTTGGCTCAGCTCTTTTCACTGCTTGGCATTTCATCTTGCCAAGGCATGCTCCAGGCTCAGCATTCACTTGCTGCACTGAATATTTGAGCTGATGAAGGTACTGAGCACTTGCTCCATCACGCAGGGGCAGGGCTCTGTGCATATTGCTGTGTGGCTGATTGAAAAATGGTTTAAGTTGAGACATGATGTCCCTTTGTTTCCCAATTCCTGATTTCTTGTTCCCTGTGTAATGAACTTGTCTAATTTCAATGTGTGAAACACTGTCTTCTCCTGTTGAATGTCAGTGTTTTTCACTGGGGATTACTGCAAAGACATTTTTAAAATGTTTAGCCTACAACAGGTAATTAATCTTCTCTTAGTAATACTGTTGTATTCTCCAACCCCTTTGAGAAAAGGTATCTCATGGGTCTTGAGTGGATGATAAAGCAGTGATAATGAATAGTTTGCTTTAATGGACTTAATTGTGAAATAAATTTTGCTCTCTGAAGTCCAGTCCATTTTTCCCCTGTAGTAGTTGCTCTTCAAGATGATTTATTTTTTCCTTGCTTGAGATAGACGTTTAGTGAAAAGCATCCTGTGGACCACATCCATGTACAATCTGCATTGCCATCAGCTGCCATCCTCCTCATCCAGCAAGTCACACTTGAGAGAGCTCATTTGAGATAATATCTAATGCAGAGAGTCTCCAGCCTGTGCTCAGGTCGGACCCTGAACACAGTAATTACACACATTTTTAGCCTCTAGTGAGCATTTGCACTAGGAAAGGAACAGATCAAAACTGAGAGAGCAGGCAAATCAAAACTGAGCATCCTTCTTAAGTAAAATACTTTTAAATTTTTCATATTGCAGAAATAATCATTTAGGTTAATGTTTGAGCATCGATAGTTGGAACACTTGGGAAAGGTGTGTGGCTTGGGGCTGTACAGGAAGGTGGGGATGCAGTGTCCTTTTCCTTCCCCTGAAAACACCGCTCCAGGATTTCCCTGTGAGCCTGTGCAAATTACATATCCACAGACAAATAAGTGACTGCTGTATGGAGGGATGAGGATTTAAACAAAGCATTAGTAGCTTATTAAAAATCTCCTCTGCAGAGGGTAGAAGTTTTATGTTTCAGTAGGATTTTTAGGTTGTTGGCTGCTGCAGTGCTTCTTGTTCTTACCCTGAAAGTATGAAGAAAATGATGCTGAATTGTGACAGTGTAGCCCAGTTTTTTAAGGATGCCCTGCTTAAGGGAATATTCATAGGGCTTAATAATGTATTATTCAGCTTTGAGGTTTATTTGTGGAGATTTGAATTCAGGAAATGGCATTGTTATGCAAGAACTGGAGCAGCTAAAAGGAAAGGAGATTAATATGCTAAGATTTGGAAGGGGAAGCTGGGGTTGGAGGATTATGTTAGCTCAGGCACTGATTTTCATATTTAACTATGAAACTTTCTCTAAAACTTCTTTTTCTTTAGAGCAGAATTGGGATTCAGAATCAAAAAGATATTATTGATGCGTAGAAGCTGAAGATGTTTCTAATCTTTGTGCAGAACTTTTCCCACTGATTCAGGAGATCTGGGCATGCTTCACTGTAGGCATTTCTTTCAGGGACTCATTAAAATGAATGCACAAGTAGCATCAGATCATTTTTATTCAACTATGTTATTAACAAAATGGAAAGTTGGAGTGATTAAGCCATGAAACTGTAACTATCCCTTGGGAACAGCTCAACAATTGTGCTTCAGAATGTTTCCTATTTGAATTCAGTGCTTACTTCAACAGAGGAGAGAGGCAGCAGTACAGAGATGAGCTTGTGTGTGTCTGCAGTAGACAGACTGGCATTTGCAGAGGAGTTTACATTGTGTTATGTTTAAAATGGAGAATTTAACATCGGATTTTTTTAATCAAGTTGGTATATATTTCATTTTGTTGCTATATACAGTAGTAACTGCAAATCATAAAACAGAAAATTTCAAAGTTCTGTAAGGTTTCATGCCATAAATTATATCACAAGATACGGTTCAAAATTCCAGTATAAAAAATTCGGTAACTCACATACCATTTTCTCTTACTACTGAGAAAAGCACAGCATTGCAGCTTTGATGTTGTGTTAGTTTTTCATGGGGAGAGAAAACCTCTTTGAACAGAGGAATGAGTTATAAAGGAGTAAGATTAGAGAAAATTAATCTTATAGCAATGAAGTAACTTAAGATCCTCAGGGAATGCATACCTTGTCCTGTTAAGAAATTAAATTAAATCTCCAGTTTCAGAAAGGAAAATAAGGATTGTCAATAACTTAATGAAGTATCTAATAAAAAGTTGGTATTGAAAACTACTGACCTGAAGGCCAGTTGAAAGAGTAATTTGTCCATGTAATCTTTCTCACCTGTCTGTAAGAAAACCTGGGGCTCCTCAGGCATAACTTATGTCCTGTATTCTGTGTGCACCTTGTAAGTTAATGTGTTTGTGCTGGAACTTTCAGGACAATAAATGTGCATTGGGAACCCTATTTCCCACTGCAGCTGGACTCAAAGAGGGGATCCTGGCATTCTCAGCTGGGCAGGTCCTGGAGGGGGGCTGAAAGTGCCATGGCCTTTGTAGTTTATACAGCAGTGTCTTAGCAGCCTCCAAAACACCCAAGCTGTCAAGTTGAGCATTTTGTGTGTGGTCTGTAGGCAAAATGTTCTGACCTGTTATGAATGAGAAAGTTGTTCTAAAACTTCAGCGCCCGAGGAGAGGAGCGTGTGTGAAAAATAAGGTTCCCAAGGGCACAAATTCCTGCTGAGCAGTGTGCAGGCTGGGAAGGGGCAAGCTGTGAGATACCTGGTGCATCATCACAGCCCATTCTCAATAAGCAGAGATGGTATGTGCATTTCTTGGCTGCATGTACCACAAAATACCCGCTGTTTATGGCCTGTTGCTGCATTAGGAAATGCCTCACTGCACTGTGTTGCCTTAAGATTTTAAATTAAAAACTTTATAATGGAATGTGTAAATAATATTTACTGAGGACTGAGACTTTGAGGTGGAAACCTCAAAACTTTGGGAAATACTGATTTAGAAAATTCTGGATAACATTCACATGTACAAATATGAATCTTTAAAATGTTAACATAGATAATCTCTAACTTGCGGGTAGCAGATTAAAGATCTGTGACAAAAAACCAATGGGGAAAGGCAGCACATCTTACTAGCCTAATTTAAAATAAAAGGAGAATTTCTGGGTTAAACCTTTGGTAATTGTCATTCCAGGAAAAGCAACAATAATTTTCACTCGTTCAAACTTCCCTGCCATTAAAGAATAGTTCTTGGTTTTCTGCTGTTCCTCCTTTAGAAGTGTTTGTTGCTTTTGGCAGGTGAGCACGCGAGAAAGCTCAGGATGGTTTGGTTATTTTGGAGGAGCTGGAACTGTTTGAGAAGATAGGAATTTCTGTTTAGAATGGAAAACTGATCCTAATGGTCTCTTTGGAGACAGAATGGTCTTTCAAAAATTCTTTCACTTCTGGATATTAGAAAAGCACTTTTCTGTGGAAGAAAGGCATGTCGGGACTGAAATATGGCACTGCTGAACTTGTGTCCAGATAAATTGCACCAGTTACTGGTTTTAATTTTGATTAAAAGTAACCTTAGAGATGTCTTACTGTTCACAATACCAGTGTTATTCTGGCAGCACTTGCTTTTCTTACATATTTATACCTCATCCACTGTTCACCCTAACTCTGTGTGCTCATCTCAGGTGAGTGCCCCAGCTGAGCAGTCAGGAATGCTGTCAGAAGCCTGGCCCCAGTCACACTGCAGATCATCCAGAGCTGGATCTTTTTCTTTTAAAACAGGGATAATGTTTATTTAGCCAGAACTGTGTAGGTCAGGGAGTGCTATTTATAGGCTGAAACGTTGTGTTGGTCTCACAAGTTAATACATACAAATTTTTATTTTGAAGTATTTAAGTTTTTATATATAATGAACTTGATGTAACCTCATGAAAGCCAGAAGGAAAAACTGTATTTGTTGACATGCCATCTTTTTATTTTCCTTCCATGAACATATGCTGCTAATATTTAATCTTCAACATGTCCCAGATCATGCACTGAAATAATAATTTTGCCCTATCAGATCACCTTTCTTCTAAGATGGGTTTTTTTTACTGCCTGGAATTAGTTGTTCTGAGTTTAATTAGGTTTAAGCATTAAGGATACATTCTACTTACAAAAGAAAGTTTTAAAAGATACCACCTATTCCTTAATCTTGGTGTCCTGTTTCAAACGAATATACAATATGAAACCTCAGTAAAAACTCTGTTTACAGGAAGATAACGATTATTCTTTTGATAATTTCTCTCAGCACTGACTCTTTATGGAATGTATAGTTACTCATTCCTTGTTTTAATTAATTCATGGTTCTTCTGTTTTATTTTAAGTGCTGTTTTTTCTCCTTGTAGTCCCAAAATGTTATCAAACAGTTGAACACTCGCTGTGATATGGCCCACTGTGGAAAAGCCTTCAGGGGAAGGTGTTAAAGTGGTAAGGGAGAGCTTTAGGGAAGAACAAGTGTCAGACACACTCAGCCTTGACAAGGCAGCGCAGGGCTGTGTTCACTGCTTGTAACAGAAACTGCTGTGAGTAAAGGGGCATTTTATAATAAAGGAAATTGTAATTAGGGAAATAGCATGTTCCTTAATTGCTGTCATTTTGGAATGATCGACAGTAAAATGGTGGTTTATGTCCTGCTTTTTGAGGGAATGTGACAGGCATGGGCTTTAAGAAGCACATCTGGTTTTTAAGTGTTTTTGTCCTTTATCATGTAGCTGTTCTGCGTGTTGATTTTGTAGGTGGAAGGGAGAGTTCACTGGTCATGTGGATAGGGAAGGGAAGCTATAGAGGCTCATTTACAATGTCTGGAAAAAATCCCTTCCAAGACCCACATGATCAGTGTAAATGAAGTGAGAAACGAGGTGGAGCACCTAAAGCTTCCCAGTTCATGTTCCTACACCTGCTTAGCAGAGCCAGGGAAGAGCACAGGACCTCCTCCTTTCCCACAGAGCATGACTGGGTGTTCCAGCCAGCTCCTCCAGCATTTAGATTATCTCCTCTAGGAAGACTTCAAAGCAGGCACAGGAATATGGTAACTGAGCGTGGGATCAGGCACAAGAGGATGTGTAACTGGAGAGCTCCCCTCTGGTGGCAAACCCTCCTGGCTACTGGGTGTTTGTGCAGAGAGGAGAGCAGTTTTACAGCAGTGAGGTGTTTGTAGTAGGAGAGAGCAAGAAAACCAAGCAATTTGTGTTAGGGTTGTTTTTGTTGGTTTTCAAATATGACCTGCAGATCTGGCTGTCACAGGTAGACCAAACTGCATCATCATAATTCCTTCCCAGATACTCCTGCCGATCCCTGTGTTGCCTTGTGTAACAAATGCCTGGTGGGAACATGGATCACCTGCTCAGCCAGGTACAGAACTGAGTGTTTAGTCCCAGGACAAGACCATGGGCTGTCTTTTCTCTGTGTTGTGCTGCCAAAGTGAGTGTTTGATGTTGGATGTGAATTCTGTCCCTGGGCACGCTTGACATTTGTAGAGGGCTGCTATTTATTCTGTGCAGAACCAGACTAGACTGGTTTTGTCTACTTCAAATGGCAAATTCTAAAGATTTTTAGCATTTGCCATATTGAATAATTTTCAAACCTTTTCTAGCTAATTTTCAGCAGTGCAAGTTTCTTAAGGTTCCTGATGTTGTGTCTCTAATAATACAGGCTTTTAGAGATGGATGGTTCTTTGGCTGACAGCTTATTCCACAGAAGAACATTTGGAGAGTATTTATTGACTGATAGATCCTAATGGCTTCTGAAATGCTGTATCTTGGTTTGTTCTGGAAATCTGAGTAGATATCACATTCTTTTTGTTTGTCTTTTGGGATAAGGTTAATGAGCCTTGTAAATTATTAAGGGCTATGCTCTCATCTTCCAGGCTTGCGTTCTCTGAATAGGTGCTGTGTGCTAAAACTGCTCATTAGTAGGTGGACTGATGGCTGCCTGTATGTATTATTGATGACATGGTGGGAATTTCCCTGTCTGGAAAAGGGTGGTAGGCTGATAGAAATGCTTTGCATAGAAAGGTGATGTTAAAAGATTTGACACTTGGTGCATTTCTTTCTGAAGGTGTGTTTGGCCTCGTGCCATGGGGTACCCAGCATGAAAAGTTGTCACTGGGAAGCCGATGGAATCCTGTCTTACAGACCCATGAGATTTTTGTTACAACTTTGATATAATCTGGAGTGTATTCTTGTAAAAGCAATACAGTTTTATTTAGCGTGTCTTCATAAATATATTGCCATTTCTACTACTGTTTTACCACCCAAAAATGGGCTGTTAAACAATGCTAAAGCAATGAAGCAGAAAAGATTCCTAGAGTTGAGAGTGGATACTGTGGTATCCTACCTATTATCAAAACCAGCTTCAAAGTGTTACTGCCAGCCATCAGGCAGAGAAAACGGGCATTATCCTGCCTGAACTCATAATCCTTGAAGTTTGAATCTGCTCCTAAAGATCTAGTGAGACAAAATTTCATTATTATGTATTCCATTAAGAGAATATATTGCCAGTATATGTATGATAACTTTTCTGCTAATGTACAGATTTAAAATGTTTTAGGGACATAAATCAATACCTTAAAATGAAACTCAAAGCTCAGAATGCCCATTTCCTTTAAGACATGGCTCATTCAGGGTGATTAATAACTCTTAGTGGTACACCTCCACTTAGGCCTGTCTAAGTCTGGATTGCCACAACTTTATCTTGAGACATGTCCTGTATCACTCCCACTCCCTCTGGCTCCTCGTGGTGGCACTGGCTTGGTTTCCAGCTCAGTCAGTTCCTAAATCTGCTCTTTGTGGGATCATGCGAGCACAAGGAAGGGGCAGAGACTCAGAAGCCAGTGACAAGGGCAGGGCTGTGCCAGCCCAGGTTTAGATTGATTTAAAGGGTTGTAGATCCACGCCCTTTTGAAGCATCACTTGTTTGGAATATATTATCTTCAAGTTTCCGCTGAGCCTGGAAGTTTCTAGTTGAAATGGATTTTAGATTAAGCAGAGAATTTGCAAAACAATAGGAGAGAAAAATGGTAGCATGAGTCATAACCATGGGACCTTCCCCCTCTGTCTGCTTAGAACTGCTGAGATCCTGAGGATTAGCTCACAGAAGAGCTGTAGTTTCCAGCATGCAATCAGCCACTATGTCCATTGTACTTTCAGTTTGCTGGAATAAAAGAACCAGATTAGTCATCAAAACTTAGGGTTAGCATAAAACTCAGTAGTTTATGACCACTTTTTTGGACAACACAGCTTAGATGGTGTGCTAAATGCTGATGTTTAGTCAATGTTTATTGGTTTGATATGTTGGCAAAGTGGCTGTAAGTGTCTCATAGATGTGGAGCATTCGGGTTGGTCATCTCTGGTTTTCCTTGTCAGCCATATTTATCATTGTGCAGCTCAGCAGTCAGACATGTTCTGCAAAGCTTCTGCAAGATTGTCATGGTGTCCAAATGTCTAATTGGAGCCCCTTTAATGTTGAACTTTAGATGAGCCTGTGAAGGATTTCTGCCTAGATTTATTGCTAGATCATTTCCTAAGCCAAAATAACTCGTACCTGTGAGCTGTGGGCCACACAGCCCTTCTGAGGAGCAGGGAATTATGGAAATATTTGGCTTCTGAGCTAATGGACATTTGAGGACTGGGAAGGGCTTTCTTACAGCCTGGCTTCCAGGCAGCTGGCTGTCCCCATCACCCTTCCTGGTGGACTGCAGCAATCCCTGGAAACTTGGGAAACCCTTCCCTTCACGGGCTGCTGGTGTGTAACAGCCTCTGACGGCCTTCACTGCTCCTGGAGCAAGTGCCAGGATATTGCTCAGCTCTGCTGTAGCTCAGCCAGCACTCTGGCATCCCTAGGAACATTCCTGCACACACCAAAGCATATTGTCTCCAAAAATACTTAAATCCACGCCAATCCCCGTCTTCTTCCAAAGCCACTTTTTATTGTAAATTAAGGCATTTTCATGAACTCTGGTGTTTAACCAAGTTGATATTTCTTTTCATGGAGTTTTGGAATGATACTGTTCAGTAATGGCATTATTGCCAAAAGAGATATTTCTTTATCTACATTTGGGAGGATAATGTGGCTAGACTTGGAATTTAACAAAGCCTAGAAATGTTTTTGGGCATTGAGTAGTAAATCATTAGTTTGGGCAACTTTGTATGTCACTGTTCTGAAGACATACCAAATAGTGTATTTGCATTGGCAAAGTGTGTTTAAATTTCCTATGGAACTCAGAATTTGTGGGACTTGTGGGGATGATTAAAAGATATCATCTCAAGATTTAAATACTGCTACTCTAAATCTGCTCCCTACTCATCATTCCCTCCCTCATCTTTAGTTTAACATCACTCTTTCCCATCTCTTAATGTTTCTGCAGCTTATCTCATGTGTACAGCAGAAAGCAAATTAAAGCTGGGATTGCATCTGTGGTAGCATTGCAGCCCAGTAAAGCTTGACTTCCATTCTTTCCTGGTCATTCCTTTCCCCTCTGTGCTGTCTCCTGTGCCATGCCAGCGCATGTTGGTGAACCCAGCCAGGGAAGTGATTCAGCTGGAGAAGGAAAATCCTGCCAAAAAGACCAACTGCCAGCATTAACCCACGTGGTCTTGGGTGGTTGGGCTGGCATGGGAAAAAACAGCTGGGGAAGAAAAGGTAGGAGTTAAGTTTGTTCTCCTGCTGAAAAAGTTACAATGGAGCCACAGCCTAAAAATTAAGGTTTTGCCTAAAAGTAAGTGATATGTAAATGGGACACACACAACAAAAGAGACAACAAATACCATCAGGGTCTCTTTTTTCAGATCTCTATGTTGATATAGCCCAGATCAGGTCCTTACTAAGATAAATTAGGTCTGAGCATACCACTACGAGTGATGCTGATGAGGCTCAGGCAAATGACTTAATTGCTGAAGTTCCATGCAATGAGGTTTTTCTGATGCCATTTTTGTGAGCCAGGTTTGCAGGCTGCAGCTTCTTTGAGGAGCACTGTCAAAGGTGGTACTTGAACTGCAAGTGTTGGTCACTGGTACCCCTTGTGCAGCCCCTGTGGATCAGGACCAGCCCCTGACCCACACCAGCAGCTTCTGTGTCCATGTCCATGTGCACATTGCTTCACTGACTCAGCTTTAGGTCTGTCAGGGCAAATGAGGAAGACAAGGGCTCCTCGTGGATCAAGTATTCCACTTGGTTTTCCCTTTATTTTTCTATAACGCTAGAGACAAACTTGCAGCTGCACAGGTGTTGGTGTGTATGTAGCAATGTGTGGCTTGTAGCAGTGATGCAGTTAGAGTAGAGCAATTGGGGAGCATCCTCAAGGTGTCTGTAAGGACATAATCCAGTGCAGAACTTGCTGCTGCTAGGGCAGTTCCTGAGCACGCTGCCCTTCTCCTTCCTCCCCGCCCACGGTGGTGCTGCCACCTCAGATCTTTGCAGCTGATTTAATGCAGTAACTCATGACCAGAGCCTGGCAAGGGCAGAGAGTGCCCTGCTGTGTGAGGGAGTGGGTGGGCACGGAGGAGGAAGCAGAACGACATGGCTGACAGCAGAGGCAGGGAAGGAGCGACTCCTGTCTCTCACCTGTCAGGAGAGCCTTGTGTGACTTCACTCTTAGTGCCACGGGTGATGCAGATGAGGAGCCTTGCCTGTGGCATTAGCGCCGTGTACGTGTGCCTTGCTCACGCCTTTACTGCTCTGTGTGCATATCAGCTCCAGGCTTTACCTCAGAAGCACGGGCTGCACAGCCAAGCTGCAGCACAGCTCTAAGCTTGTGCATAGCTCAGAATTCAACAAGGAAAAATTACTTTCCCTTTAGCTTACAAACCCACAGCTTAAGGGCATTTTGCTAAAAGGAGGAGGACCCTGATGCGTGTACTGGGTGGTTTTGGGGATTGATTTTTGTGGTGAATCATGAACCTGTAGTTTAAGTGTAACTCACAAATAAGTATATGCAGTGAGCAGTGAAGTGCAGACACCTGATGCTTTGGTTAGGTGGCTTTGCCACAGTGCTCCAAAGGTGGTTTTTAGGGAAGCATGTTGTGATAGCTTTAGCCATCTTGCTGCTCTCATCTGCCTCTCTTCCATCGCACAAACAAGAAAAAATAAGCAATGTTAAACTTATTATTTGCAAGCCCCGTCACAGCCAACAGTTTTCCATTGTCTTCTGTTCTGTTGGTTTCCTACAAGAGGTTCTCAAGCTGTAGTCAGCAAAAATACACTAAACAGCTTCTTTTTGACTGCAAAGCTTGAGCATACACAGCAGCCTGCATGGAACCAGCCGGTCTGCACAGAACCGGTGCCCTGTTAGATCACTTTAAATACAGGCTTTAGGAAGCAATCCTATCCAGGTCACGCTCCCTCTCAGCCCTCTGGCATGGAGGAAAGTGCTGACAAGTGTGATGCTTTCATTCAGAGTGGTATCTCATAGAGGAAAAAACTTCAGTTCAAAATGCATACACAGAATTTTAACTCTTAAGTATCGCCTTCCTCAAAGATCAGAGAATAATCAGTTTGCTTCCCTTACGTAAGGAAAAATTCACCTCAAAATTTCTTAAATTATAAAGGGAAAGAGGATTTACCTTGGTATACATTTCTAAATATTTTTACTTGTTAGAGAGCTATTTTCACAATAGCACATGCTTTTCTGTCTATAGAAAGTTTGTGTAATGCTCAAAATTCTGTGTGGAAAGAGGTCTGAGCCTAAAAGGGAATAAAGGCAGTGACTCTCTGAGCTCTACTTGGGCTCCCAGGATGCTAATGCCTGTGTCAGAGGAGATAAAGTGAAGGGAGACTGCATGAAACCCATCAGAGCTGTTAAGCTGTAGCAATGCAAAGCTGCTGGTATTTTAAATAATGGTTAAAATAAATTCCTGTCGGTTAGTGCTGGACTATTTGAAATTCCCCTAGGTTTAAATAAAAAGGGAGAAGGAATTTTAACCAGCTCATTTGATAGAAAAATGACCTGCAGATGGGGTTTGAGAGAATAATAGGCAGCAGATTACAGTGGGGAAATCATGGCAGAGCATCAGGCTTTGATGGGTTTATGCAGAGTGGGCAGTGGGGAGATAGGAAGAATTCCCACTGCAAACCAGCACAGCACTCGTTTTATTTCCACTGCCTGTAGCTGTTCATAGCAGCATTAAGTTTATGAAGTCATATATGCTGAAAAGTTTTAAAATATCAGAAGTGTTACATGATGTGCAAGTATCAGTGGGTTTTCTCCCGTTTATGTGCCTCTTTTCAAGTACACTCCTATGTGGAAAACCTCGTGTTTCTTCCAGTCTTGACCTGCTATAATCGAGGGCAAATATCCCTTCCCTGGTTCCCAGTGTCCTGAAATGTATTCAGTAAATATCAGATTTTATCAACACTTAAGATGATATACTGAAAATATAAACATAGTTGGTTTTTTTTCTTCAAACCTTCATAACTCTGCCAAATTAGAAGGATTTTACAAAGAAGGCAAAAATTTTACAGCCACCAAAATTCAATCACAAAGTGAATTACTAAGCAGGAAAGCTCTTATATGTATATATAGAATAGCACTGGAATATCATTTTCCTTTCCTCTATCTTACTCTTAGGAAAATCTAAAATACGTGTGGTGTAACTTAACAACCAAAAACTTGAGATTACTGTGGCAGAGTACAAAAATTTAAATATTCTCATGAATGACACCTGCAGGGATTTTTTGTTAAATAATGGAAGCCAGCATTTACAAGTACATTTGTGATCTGGAAAAATATACTCTCAAATTCGTGTGTGGGCTTCTGCAGCCCAGGGATGCAACAACATGGAATGTTGCACGTATGCCTCCTGTGGGATTTTTTCTTTCTGCCTTTTTTTTAATAATACAGTTTTTGGTATTCAAGATGCTTACCAGAGATTAGAAGTGGGGTGTTCCTCAAAAATGTTAATAGAGCACTTTTTGTGGCAGCAAATAAACAGTGTCCGTGTCTGGACTGACCAAATCTTCGGAGCAGTTCCAGAGAGGAGCAGGGCTCTGACTGGGTGTGGTTTGAAGCAGTTTTTAATACAAGATGTTTTCCCCAAGGGGGACTGCACTTGCAGTGACCTTACCTGACCTCAGCTGGGGTTCCCTGACTACTCCTTTAGTAAAGAAATGTTGCCAGGATCTGTTTGCTGCTGTGCCCCAGTGTCCTGTTCCAGCGTGCAGCCAGGTAGTGGTGATAATGTGAGAAAAGCAACTTTATCTGTAACAGCAGCTCCAAAGTGCTTCAGTGGGACCTGAGGGGAGCCTGACCTGGGTACTGGATCAAAATGCTGCTCCACTGTTTCAGGCATATTTTGTACTTTTGGAAGTGTGTGATGAAGATCCCAGTTGGCTTTTAATACTGGAAAATAAAAGTTGAGTTCCAGGTATTACTCCTACAACATTAAAAGTGTAAAATGACCAGCAATCATTCTTCAGCCTCCTTTACCACCACCCACTGTCCAGTTCTTTGCAATCTGTTTCACTGCCTTTATTTCTGTTTTTTCAATATATCCATACAGTTAGAATACAGAGGCTCATTAGTGTCTGCCTCTAGCATGGGTGCCCCTTTTTAGATGAGGTAGGAAGTTACAAACTGCAGTGAAATGCTCATTTGAGGAGGAAACAGACCTCACTGAAATTATTTCAGCTCTGTAAAGCATGAAGGCACAGAAAAATAAACTGATTTCTACTACAAATCTTAAGGTTTGTTCCCTATTTCATATCTTTTAATAATGGGTGAGCAGTTCTGCTTGCAAACATGTAGAATTACAGTGAACCTTCTTTTATTTCTTGTGTTTTCTCCCTAAATAATTTTTCTCTACCTTCAAACATGCCTCTTTGTTCTCACTGCTCTAGAATTCTTTCATCCTCTTCTCAAAAGCTTCTGAACATGACACACAGTCTCACTTGAAAAGAATGCAGAAGAGGAATGCAGGGCGGGGAGCTGGAGGTATGGAGCAGCATCCACTCCACAGGAATACAGACAACAGGACACTTCCCACTGCAAGACAGATGGAGGGGGCCTGTAAAAGAAATCACAAGTCATTATGGCACAGGATAAAGTAAATAGAGGTGATAAAGGAACCAAGTTTCTTATCTGTTTTCTTTTTTTTTCTGACAAGAACCTGGCAACTCAAAACAAATGCACAAAGCTGAGAAGCTGTGGAATGTCCTTCCACAGGATGTTGTGGATATGGGATTGTAAATGGGTTCAAAAGGTAACTGGATAAATTTATGAAGGAAAATTCCATGGGAGACTGTGAAGTACAGAGACCCCAGTTCTTTTACAGGAAGTCTCTAAGCTGCACATGGCTGGAGATGGGAGTGAGTCTGGAGAAGGTGCTGCTGTTGGTGCTGTTTGTGCCTCGGTGCTCTGGGCTGGAGCCAGGGGCAGCCTAATGGACACGCTGGATTTGGGGCTGATCTGCCAGGCTGCTGGCATCCTGTAACCACTTTTGTCCTCTCTGGGGCTCTCTTTGGGGTATTTATGATCCTTCTGATATTCTTCTCAACATCTTTGATATTTGGCAACTTTGCTTAATCTGCGGTTTGTTACCTCTGTTGTTTCAAATGTCAGCAGCTGAATCGAATCCTCCCTTCTCAGAAAAAGTCTATAATTTATCCTGCACAGATGGAGCACTCCTGCTTTTCCAGGGCAGTCGACTCCTCTGTCCTTAAATCTGTGTTTAGGAGGAAAATATTTGAAGAAATAACTTGCTGCTTCAGCCTTTTCAGTTTGGAATTTTGTTCTGAACTAACATATAAAATCATTTTCCAGAGGAGCATTTAACAGATCCCTCTGTAGCTTTGGTAACTGATATTGAAGTACAACACTCTCTGAGGTCGTTTCACCCTGGACAGTTGCTTTAGCACACTGAACCATGTTCCTTAGGCCCTGTGATCTGCACCAACCTGGCAAATTGTTCCTGTCCACTAGCAGTTCTCACTTGTGAGCCAAGATTCCCCCCTTACTGCTGATACCTATTTTTCCTTTCTCTGTATTCCCAGTGAACTGTTTGTCAGCCATGGGTTTTCAGCTCTGCATGTTACCAAGTGTCACCATTTGCATTACTCTTCTAATAGTCCTTTACCACCCTCTTTTGATTTTGCCTCATTTTTCTTTAACTGCAGGTTTCAAATAACCATTTTTCTCTGGCAAGTGAGTTCAGAATTAAAGCTTCTCAGAGTCTCCCTTTCCATACCAATACTTTGTCAATGCAAGTGCATAACTCTTACATTGATCTCGATGCTAAATTTCAGTCTCATCGGGTTTTTGTGTGGGGGTTTTTTTTTGTTTGGTTTTGGTTTTTTTAAGCAAATTCTGCCCTTGTAGAAGTGAGGCTGCAGCAAGCTCTCTTCTGTGTCTAATGACAAGCCAGAACTGGAGCAGTGCTTGCAGTGTATTGTCCTGTGTCCTTGCCTCTTTCCGATTGCTCAGTACCAATTGTTTCCAGTTGCAGCTGTTTTATACAGCTGCCAAAACCACTAATGCCCAACCTGTCTCAAGTAAGAGAGAGTTTAAAGAAATAATCTTCCTTTTCTTCAGTGTTTTGAAAGATGGAAATGCTCTGGGTTATGATGCAGTTTGCCTGGTGCATTCAATCTTATGCTATGGTGGAGTGGGTAAATGGCTGGTGTTGAGCAGTGCAGTGCTATGTATGCAGCTCAGGCAAGAGAATTTCAGATAACTGGGGGAAAAAATCTGGAACCATTGAACACTTGCTGAATTTTGTGCTATTTAAATGCATACTCTGTATCTTAATACTTCAGAAATATTAAGTGCTACTTGAAGTTCCCTATTACAGCCCTAGTTGTTTTCCATCAGTATTTTTAAACTGCAGTCAGAACAAGGGAAAATGCCTTAAGTACTTGAGGGAGAGAAATAGCCTAGGAAGGAATCACAGAGCCTCTTTCCCATGCCCTCAGGCCTTTGCAGGGAGCATTACTGTCACCCCAGTGCTGTTTGCCTTAAGGAGGCTTTTCAGCAAATAGTCCTGGTTTTGTTAAATTTGCCAGTGTTCAGTCGGGTTTTATATTCAGAGCACTGTACATTGTGACCTGTCTTCAAGCTCTGCTTATTCTGTTGACTGACCTACAGTTCTGGCCCTTTCACTGAGCTGATGCTCGATTTCTGATGTTCTCTCTCACCTTCACCACTTGTTGCCTTTTTTTGCCTTCTGGCTATTTCAGCCAGTTCAGTTTGCTTTCTCATGTAGTTTCTTCCTTTAGATTTACACAGTATATGAGTGCCTTTCTCATTGCAAGGTCAAACGGTACTTCATTGAGAAGTCAAATGTGTGGATTGGCTCTTGTCACAAGCTTAATTTAACCATCATTTATGTTCCTGGAAGTATTCCATTTTTGATCCATTTCATTTATCTTAATACCTGCTTTTAAGCAAAACTTTGACAAATGATCGCAATATGTGGAAGATATTTTAGCACAGTCTTTTGAAAATAATTTTCCTAATATGTGAAATCTAGTCCAGACCAGACTTAAAATAATAGCGTTACAAAATGTCAAACCTGGTGAAACTATTAAAAAAAAAAAAAAAGGAACTTTGACTAATGGCCCATGTATATGGCTTAACATTTAAGTAAAGATTGCATTTCTGACTTGAGCGATGAGAAGAATTCAGCTAAAGCATTTCTCTACAGCTTCCTGCTGAAGTAAGTTTTCTTTGTCTGGCTGTAGCTGTGGGAAGAGCTCAGTGCCACACATCTCTGGAATTTTCCAGCTTTGTCTGGGATGCTGTTCCCACTCTGCCTGTGGCCATGAGCCCTCTCTCCCGGGGCATGCTGGCTCTGGGCTCCAGCAATGGTTTGTGTTCAAGCTGAGTTGGCTTCCTGGGCTAAATACTTGTGTTTTGGGAGGGGTGGTGTTTGACAAGCCAGGGAAATGGCAGGATGGTTCTGACAGAGCCATCGAGGTCACTGCTCATGAGAGTACAGAACTGAGGGTCCAGAGATGGATCCTCTGCCTTAGCCTGGGAAAGAACAAGCTGGGGGTGAATTCCCAGGACAGGGGTGCAGCCTCATGCCAGTGGATCCCCCCAGGTTACAGGGGCTGCAGAGGCTGCACTGACCCCCTGCCCTTGGGCCTGGTGTGCCCAGGCAGGAGGGGTGGCATTCGTGTTGAGTTTGTCTTGGGGCTCTTACTGCAGCTGTGCAGAAGTTTGCAGTCCCACTGATGCTGGGAACTCTTGATTTGCCTTTGTCCGTGGCATTAAACTGTTCAGCAGGCTCACAACAGCCTCTGCTCTCAGGAACTTCATTTTATAGAAGCAGATTTCGTGAGGAGAATGCCATGCACACATTCAATGTGCCACTTTTTCCTCTAACCCCAAATCAGTAAGATTTCTGATAACCTCTGTTGTACATCCGTGAGTGTTTGTTCCTGTGGGGGGGAATATTTGAGGCTGGCAGCCACAGTTTCAGTGTTAGGCTTGTTTGGATGTGGGCCTGGACTTGGAGCAGGAAATCCACTGCCATTTCACAGCTTTATTTGTTGAATGGAAACCAGGGAATCGACATAATGCATTCAAGAGCAAGAAAAATAGCATTTACAGCAGGGTGTAATTTTTTTTTATGGTCCCAAGCATTCCTTTGTTTGCAATTTTAGCTTAATATATTTGTGATACCTTGAAATAGGGATATGCATGGAGATGGGGGTTTGAAATTGCTTTTGTGGTTGTTTCTGGCTTATATAAATGTCTATATTCTGTAAAGATCAAAAGTGACTGGAAAAGAGGATTTGGGAGAGATTATTCATCAGGGTTTTTTGTTGGTTTGTTGTTTTTTTTTTTTTTGCAATACATTGGAGGGTGGGAAGAGAATTTTCAAGCTTGTTCTCTCAGACTTTGTTTTTGTTCATTTTTCTTATTTTTACAAGATGTCTTATTTTTATCAAAATTTCTAATAAGCCACTGGAGTGAAGTATATGCTAACAAAAGTGATGTTAAGTGTTCCAATAAAAATCTCCCCTGCTAGTTGATCACAGATGCACAAACTCTGTGGTTATTCCATTAATTCTCCTGTGAGATTCCAGGACACTTTTTCAAGAGCAGATCTACTTTTTTTGTACTATTCATTGAAGTAAATGGATTTTCTTTAAATATTTTCAGGTCTGCGTTGTTTTTAATTTTTTATTTGCATATAAAGTTAGATTATGATCATGCTGTTTCCAGTGCTTCTGAAAATACTTTTAAAGTCTGCCCTGCATGATTTCTCAACTCAAATTATTACATTTGCATCTCTTTTTCTACAGCCTGTGCAATTAAAACCACTTTAATTTGTCTGTGTTATATGATAAAGTTCAAGGGAGAAGATAAGCCAATTTGTTCATGGCAATTTTGAAATCCTGCTTAATACTTTTATTTAAACCCCAAAAAGGGGAAAGGAAAGTGTGGGAAGAAAATGGCATATCCCAATGTAGAAGTCTTGTCAGAGTGCTTGAGAAATTTTAAACGGCCTTGTTTAGTTAAACAAGGAATTAGGAATTTGCTTAGGGAAGATGTGGGCTGGAGGTTGTATAAAACAGAATCAGAAAGGTCATGGGAGATGACAGCAGGGTTTGGGTGTGATTGATAGTTGAAGGCAGTTCATGTGCATATGTGGAGAAAGTTATTTCCAGCATTGCTGGAACTCTGGGGAGATTTCAAATCATTCAGCTCATGTCACAGATTCTTCAAATTTGCACATGTACAAACATTATTTGGTGGCAGCTGAATGTTGTCTGTAGTTATTTGTTACCTTTTAAATAGCAGCAACATAAGAAAGAAAATGTTTGTGTTAATCTAAATTGGACAGTAGGAGTAGTGTTCCTTGAGTATTTTGTGTTCATACTTGAAGTGAATTTTCTTTATTGAAAATGCTTTATGAGATTATTTGGAGAAATCTGGAAGAGAATTCTCTGTTAATCCCCAAAAGCGAAGGTTGGGCTGTTCTTGTGCAACGAGGTGAATGCTTCTGCAGAAACAATTTGGAGAAGGAAAATACCAGAACCAATTAAAGGCCCAGGATTTGTGCATTTTGCAGCAGTGCTGACGTGCCCTGCCCTGTGCTGCAGCAGGAGCTGTCCCATTGGGATGGACAGCTTGGTGACAGTGGGGACATCTGTACTCAGAAGGGAGCAAAGATCTTTCAGGAGGGTTCCAGAGAAAGATGGACACTTAAGCAGCACCATGCACAGGCTAATGAAGGGGGTTGCAAGCACATTATATTCAAAAACTTGTAATACTTGTATCATGTTTAAAGAAAATCATTCAAACTCTACTACTTCACTTCACCAACATTCCTCCTTCCCTTAGCACTCCCCTCGCTTGTCCTTTGCCAAGAGCTGCTGGAAGGAAATACTTCTCTGCATTTCTCTTGTTTCTGTCAGGAATAACGGTGAGCCTGAAACTCTTCTGCAGTGGCAACTTGCAGTACTTCAGTAAATTGTGGCTTTTGTCAGATAAATCAAATTGGTAAAAATTTTCTTGATCCCCAAAACCCTCATTTATCTTCCCATTAAAAATACATATATATTCTCCAGCTTCCATTCTTCCCCTTCAATCTGTAAAGCACAGCAGCATATGATGTGGTTTCTATGTTGATTTTCAAGATAATTTTTAGCCTGTCAAAGACCTTCTGTCTCAACAACTTTGAAACAAAGATTTTTTTGAATAGATGAGAAAGTGCAGCTGCCAGATTAACCAACACAAGAAACTGGAAGGGGAGGATCTTGCAGATGGTTCTAATAAAACTGGGCAAACAGCAAACGGGGGTGGGGGGAGAGTGGGCTGAAATGCAAATTGTAATCCCAATGCAAGTTTTGGGGTTAGTTTGTGAAAGAAAGTTGCATAAACAGTCATTTGAGGGTTTGGGACTGGGGACAGTTTATTGTTGCTCTCAGGTTTTCCTGTTGCTACTGCACTGCCAGCTTTTCCTTCTCCCCGTGTCCATGCTCGTACCTGAGCTTGTGTTGCTGTGCCAAGAGCTCTCCTCTGGAAAGGCACATTCAAATATCCATAGGATTTTTGTGAATGTGAAATACCATTAGAAGTCTAGGTTTTCAGTAGATGTTGAGAGAAGAAATTGTGCTTGTTGGAGCACAAAGCAGTAAAAATGGAGCAGAGGCTTGTGTTGCTTCATTGCTCCTGCCTGCTATGCCACAGCCAAAAGTGCATTTTGGCCAAGCCTTGATAAACCCTGTGTTTGAAGTTTGTAGTACATGATTCATTCATAAGGATGGAGGGTGACTAGTAGTAATTTCTGTCTTTTCTGCTGATTTTCTCCTCTTATTGAACGGTATTAGGTCTGTAGTATTAGGCCAGCAATTGCAGTAGGAGAGATGCAGCTGAGGGCCTGGATAGTCTCTGATGGTCTCAAATTCAATCACTACGTCTTGACATGATAATTTGGGGTTCTTTGGTGGTTCTTCAGGCCAGAAAATCTTTCTGACACCTCATTTCGAAAGCCAAAACAATTAAGTCTTTGGTTTTTTCTTCCTCTTGCTAATCTTTCCCTTCTTCAATGAAAGGAAGTGTTTGAGAGCACACAGGCTTTCAGCTTACACGGCAGCCCGTGGGGATGTATCTTCATCTTGCTATGTCAAAAGCTTTTCAAATCAGTAGTTCAGGAGTAGCAAATCCTTCAAATCCATGAGTAACAGATACTTACTTGTTTTATTTAAGAGTCCTTAAGCATGAGCAAGTCATTAAGTACTTCCTTTCTCCCCATGAATCAGTTCTATTTTAAACAGTCATCATGTATTTAATATTTTTAAAAGTATTAGAAGTTTTGACTTCTAAACTTTTTTGGAGTCTCTTGTGTACCTCTATGAATTTGTATTAAAAACGTATCTGTCAAGGGCTGCACATTCCCTGTAATGATGCATTCCCTTTCCCCATCTCCTTCAAGAGTGGATATATTCTGTGTGCAGCATTTCTTTGCCCAAGGAGACAATTTTGAAGCGAAGAAGTTATTACTCTGAAAACAGAGCACATCTCTCCACTACCTGCTCAATGGCTGGGTAATGGCACCACCTGAGTGGCCTCTCCAGAGCTCAGCAACAACCCAGAGCAGTGTCCTCAGGCTGCCCGAGGGGCCGGGAGTGCCTGTGTGCTGTGTTTGCTGCACCAGGTGATCCCTGCAGCCTCCTGGGCAAAGCTGTCATGCACACGCTGCGTGGGGAGCCTGTGCAATTCCACTGAAAGGGATCCCGTGGCTTAATGGAATGCTTTGGTCGTGGATATTGACCCTGTGGTGTTGTCATGCTTTGCTGATTCAGTCAATTTGGAAAGAATCTGTTCCCCCCTCTCTTTACTGTATCATGCAAAGGGGATAACGAACATGAATATTTATATTTAGGTATTTTTGCAGGGGTTCGTGTCCAAGAATACAGCATGCTGAGACATTAAACAGCACAAGTGTTGCCAGAATCCTACCAGCTTGGCAAATCTGACAGCCAGCTGAAGGCAAAGACGAGTTTTTATGATAAAATCAGGCCATGTACTGAATGCTAAAGCATCACCAGTTGTTCTCAGCTCGGGAACAGTTCACTTGCAATCAGCATGAATAGGAGAAACCTTTCCCAAATGATGCTTTGTTTCCTTGTGGATTAGCTTCCGTTTTTGCCTCCTTACACAGTCAGCAATCATAATTCAGATGGTGGGGTTTGAAGCAGTCGTCCTGTTCCTAATCTTGTGAAGAGGTGCCCCTTTATCCCTGGCTGCCACTCGGACTGACAGGACAGGGAGCTGCTCGCAGCCTTGGCAGTTGCGGAGGGTCGGGATGTTCGCAGCAGTGTTTTGTGATTCATTTGTCGAGCATTCCTCGCCCTTTGTGCTGGGAGGGCAGCGCGTCACGTGGCAGCTCCTTCCATCCGGAGCTTCTCCTGCCTGAGCCTCTGCGGAGAGCCAAGGGGAGAATGCAGAGGGACTCATCTACAGCTTCATTTACTCCATCCACGTTAATTGCCTCTTCAGAACGGCAGCTAGAAAGGATTGCACATCATCTCTATCAATTAACTTCAAATGTTTTAAATTAATCTGTAGTACTGGGCAGTGGAACAGAAGTGAATATGGAGTGGTTTGAGTCTTTTCTTTTTGAGTGGTAGATTGTGTTTTTTAAGCCCCTGTGCTGCTTGTGAGTACAATGACAACTGTATCTATAATCTCTGTACCACCTGTTGCCTTAGCTACCATTTAATGTGCAATATGCTGATGTTGGAGATAAAATGTTTTCTGTGGCACCTATAAAACACCTCAGTGGTCCTCACGAGCCATAGGAACACCAGATTTGTATATAGCTGTGGCAGTGAATCTCTGCCATCTCCAGCTGTGCCAGAGTTGTTGGAGTGCAGCTCCACAAGCAAAGGCAAATGGCAAGCAGAGCCCTTTGCTGGGCAAAGCCTGCAGAATTTTAGGACAGAAGTACAAATGTCTGCATGCAGCTAAAATTTAAAAATGAGTGTGACTGTTGATATTTTATTATATAGGTACACACTGGCAATGTTTTCCTGGTTATAGAGACGTGCCCAGAGGTGTCCACAATTTGGGAACAGGTACTGCAGGCTGTTGGAGCTGGGGCCACCTCAAACACTAAAGGAGGAGAAATCCAGCCCCCCTCCTCCCCTGGCCAGCTGCTTGAACTGCAGCATCCTGCCTGAATCCACAAAGTTCCCAGTCTCTTGTTCTTCTAGCCAGAAAAAAAAGACATTTTGGAAGGGGTTAAAATTTTACACAAACACATCTCCTTATGCAGAGACTTTAAATAATCTATCAGTGCAACCATTCCATGCCATGAAGTGTTGGCTGATTTCTCTTTTCTTCAAGGCTATTTCTCTTATTTCAAAGAACTTGATAATATGCAAAAACAAATTCTGCTGCTGGGTGAGGTTTTTAAAACTACTAGGGACTGTGGTGTTCCCTCAACATTCCTTCTGGAGGCTTTGCAGAGCTCAGTTCTCATTCCTTTTCTTCTCCTGCATCCTATTTCTGGCTAATCCCATCTGCAAAAGCAGATTGGTTGGTAACACTTGCGTTAGGAGAGGATTCAATCTTCTCTATCCAGAGTACACTTTTGACTAATTTCTAGTATCTCCATTTAGACAATGAGCCACAAGTTGAAATCTTAATTTAGTGGCTATTCCCTTACCTGCCTTCAATGTGAGGGTATTCACCCTTCTCTTTCAGTCCATTCCTGAGCATATAATGTGTGTTTTCTGTCAGGACAGTTCTTATTCATCTCACTTGTTGCTGCACATCTGCAGGGCTATTTCAGTATCTTCCTTTCAAATGTCCTAAAAAGTCCTTTTGTGGTGATAATCGTTGTCAAGGCGTTTTGGTTGTGCTGCTCAGTCTGTGCCCTCACCAGGCTGTGTTTGCTTTGCACAGAAGTTTAAGTGCTTTGCTCCTTGTTATTTGTGGCTTCCGTTATACAAATAATTTGTGTTTGCTTTCCTTCTGCCAACTTTGTCACCCACAAATGTGTTCACACTTGAAGTCCCAAGAAGCAGAATACCAGAGAAGGGAAAAAACCAACCCCACAAGCAAAACCCCAAAAGAACTGGACAGTGCTGTCTCCTTGAATAACTCTTGAGAGCTCTGCTCCTTTTCCTAGGAAAAGTCCTTAATTCTTCCAGTTGGTTCTACAGGCTGTTCCTCAGCCTGTGCCTCCAACCCATCTTCATTGCAAAGCTGCAGCTTGGCTGTTGGGCAGATAAAACCAAAGTAAGGCTGCTGCAGTGTGCTCCTGGGGAATGGAAAAGAAATGGGAATGTTAAGGACGAGGACAAAAGTCTGGGGTGCCAGCTATGCAGCCAGAATTCTGAAAAGAATTCAGGTGTCTTTTTACACAGCTCTCATAGCATTTAAGAGATCAGGAGGTCACTCAAGAAGGAAAATTTACAATAAATTAGATTTGAAATTTGTTTGAAATAACCTTCTTGTCTGTCTTTCACAGAAAATGTTGCTGCCCTGACCAGCAGTCATGAAGAGAAGGGGGTGAAGCGAATTTGTCTGGAGAAGTTGGAAGTTTTGAAATTTTCAGCAGGAGGTAAAGCCAAGCCAGCCATTGACATGAGAATGGATTCAATGCCTCGAACTTAAGTGGTAACTCATTTTTCTGCCATCTTTTTTATTTCCAATACAATACCGTAGGATAATTTGTATGAATTATAGAGGATATTGTTTGACTACCACCAGAGTTTAAATAGAGAAATCTTACAAGAGCCAAACATATGATTTTGTGAGCTTCATTCATTAGCAAAAAGTTGGAATTTTAGTATCTGGTGCTTTATGTAGTAGTTGAAATTTCTTTCAGTGGGTTCATCCCATCTCTGCATCGTTGAAAAACAAAACGAGATTTTGCTGTTTCTCCACTATTAACTGTCTTCTTACCCAATGCCCAGCAAACTGCAGTTTGGAACAGGTTGTAGAAGCAGCTCTGTCCCTGTTTTTTGTTATATTTTAAGTACTTTTTTTGACTCCTGAAACATGTGGAAAGACACACTTACATGGCACACTAGGAAGTTTGTTCGTTTAGGCTGACATTCAATATTTCCTCAAAAATCTTTTTCCATTTTCTTCTTTTCTTTGCTGTTCTTATTTGCTTATCTTTTTCTCTGCCATTCATAACTGGGTATTAAATATCTGAAATACTTTTATGCCTGTCTTCCTAGGGTCAGTTTACTAGTGAGGAATACAAAACTGCTACTTTTCAAAGTTAAATTGGGAGCAGAAAGACCCCCAGCTCTTTCTTACTATCCCATTTTGGGCTCTGTGCCTTTGTAACAATGTAGAACTGGCCACTAAAACCAGAAGCTTTAAGAAGGGTAGAGGGGAATTACCACATCTTTGATACCACACCAAGATGATGTTTCCATGTCTTTTGAGACAGGAGAGTGAAAGGTGTTTGTGTTCTCCTCAAAGCCTCACAGAACCCCAGCAGAATAGAATCTGCCTTAGTTTGAAAACTGTAATGTAACTGCATATATAAAAAATGGCATCTCACCACGTTTCTTTCATTTGTTATGAAGAAAACAAAGGAAATCTGTTATGTGTTGTGGTTTTGTTTGAAATGCTTCTTTCTTATTCTGCCCTCTGTGGAGAGTGAACAGATCTGACTGTGGTTCTATGTGACTGATGGTAGAAAAATTAGACCTGCATTTCTGAATCTCACAAATATACCTGTTCTTATTTGCCAGTCCAGGTAAGGTATTCATTCCACCCCTGTATCATAGGCTGTGTTAGAACTTCAGTGGGAGAACAGTCAGTGCCCCAGAAGGATTCTGTCCTAATTTCTGTGAGGTTATGGGTGGGATTTCAGAAAATGGTCAGCATAATGGATCAGTTCTGTCTGTAATCCACACTGAGGCTCCTGTGTCTCTTGTGAGAGCACACTCAGGCCAGCACTTGGGAGCCTCCCAACCAAGGACTTAGAGCTCAGCCAGTGCATCAGGTGCTCAGGAGGCTGCCAGGTTCTTCCCTCACTGAGTTCCCATCTTTAGGAGTTGTCTGGTTTGTTGCCAGAGTTGTTTCTATATTGTGTCAGTGTCTTCTGCTGCATTGGCAGGAAGGGAGGGCTTGCAGATTCCATCTGTCTGCAGTGGTGACAAATGAAGCTCCAAAAGAACTTAAAAGAAAAACGTTTTTCTTCTTTCAAGTTTTCAGATTTACTGTGCTCTCGTTAATGCCTTTTCTCTGTTGTTCCCTGTAGCCCTGCAGTCCTTTCTCTTTGAAGGTGTGCACAAATCCTTAGATCTGATTCGCTCACATGTCTAATGAGGACAAGAAAAAGACCATTCCAGCTCCCATGTCTGTTTTGCGAAAGTTTTGGAGCTGGAGCACTTCAGTGGGATTTCGGGTTTCTGTAGGCCACTTTAGAGCTACAAATATGAGCAGCACAAGTTAAAAAGCAGTCCTAGTCACAAACTCTTGCCCATTCTTACTAAGGAAAATGCACCATCTTGGCTTGTCTGTATGCAGCAGGTCAGGAGAAGATGCAAACAGGTTGTAACCACTGTTGTTTCAGAGGAAACATTTCTAGAAAACTGGAAGGTGTTGTTTTGTCTGTTCCTTGTACATCCCTGCCTGGCAGAGCAACTCCTTCATGCATCCAGCCTTTGACAAAACAGCACCAACTGTAAATCTGCTGGGGACAAGGGCTTCAGCTGAGGAAATAGGTTCCCATAATTGTTTCTGCATTCAAATTACTATTATTTAGCTGATAAAAGTGACAATCAGAGGCCCAGGAACAGGGAGAACAATGCTATGGGATAGATTCCCCTGCTGGCACAGGAAGATGTTAATCAGCTGAACATGAAGGGGTTTTTGTAGCTGAGGGAAGTGCTGGGTGAGCTGGGTGGGATGAGGCCTGGGAAGAGCCAGGGGTTGCTGCTTTGGGCAGATAAATCTCCTTCCTGCTGGAGATGCTCTGGAGTGGCCTAGGTGGGAACTGATTGAGTGCACATATTCTTTCTGTTGCTGAGAACAGCTGGAGGATGTTGCCTGGGAGGTGCTCTTGGCTCGGGGATTTTAAATGGGAGGGTTTTCTCTCAGCTTGAGAACACATTTTTTCCGCTTGACTCACTGACTGAAATCTGAATGAGTGATAAAATTTCTAAAAGTAACGTTGAATTGGTTGGAATAATAGAAAATGCATTTATCATCAGGAAGGAAGAGCAAAATAAGGGGAAAGATTCTATGAAGAGGAAGTCACCACCTTCCCAGTGACAATGGGAGGCTGTGGGCAGCTAACACACCTCAGCCTGCCTGGCTCTGCAGCCACACAGCAAGTTGCCATCACAGAGGATTCTTCTGAAACCCTTCTCAGGCTTGTGTCCCACGTGCAGGACCCACACACATTCTGTGGGATGCTTTCCATTGAAGAGACACGGCACCAGGAACGTGTTTGCATAGGTTGCCTTGCTGTACAGAACAGGAGCCTGTGTGTGCATGAAAGAAAACTGCCCACTGACTCCTGCAGAACCCATTTTTTTTCCAGAAACAACACCAGCCTTTGTTGCTTCTCTTTGGCTTGGCACATAGAATAAGGAAGGAGCAGAAAATACTGGCACTGAAGGGGAGCCTGTTGGGATCGATGTGAGCAGTAGATAAAGGGAGGTATCTGCAGGGGCAGGGAGGGGCTGCTGGCTTAGATGGATTTTTAGGATAATAACCATAATAACATTCTTTTGAAGATCTTGCATTTCCGTAGTGCATTTCCTTTATGCGTTCCTGAACAGTTTTCCAGACTCCAACTGCTGTATCAATTTCTGTGTCCTTGCAGTTTGGAGAAGCACTGGGCACAGAGGACTGTGCTGTGTGTGCTCCCTGTTAAGAACAGGCCAGCTGAATTCCCTGTCAGGGTTGCAGCAATCATGGAATTCGAGTGCTAAAACAGGGAACAGATAGGGGAGCATTTTAGCTGCACTTCTTTCAAAAGAAGGATGCAAAATTGAGGATATTTATCTCAAAAAAAGCTGAAGATACTGAAGTCAGGATGTGTTTGGGTTGCGGGGTATGGAAAAATACTTCTTTCTTCCTGAGACCTGGCTTGTTCATTTGTCAGGTTCAACCAGACTTCTCCAGCTGAGGTTTTAATGGCTGAAGGCTGATTCAAAATGGAAACATTGACAGACTAAGCAACAATAACTTAATAATATTTATTCCATGTCCCTATATGCACTTCTTTCCAGAGGGCAGTTCAGATTTTTCACACTTGCAATAGTCTCTGTTTTCACTTGGACTTATCTCTGAAATCTGCCCATCACAGGTGTGTTAAAAATACTGTCCCTGTCAGTTTAGCTGATAGAAGGCAGCTGATGCTGTGTTTGCTGAATTCATGCTGGTGTGATGGCTGGAAATTTCAACTAAACAGGACAGAATGGAAAAATCATCTTGCAAGTGTATGAGGCTCCTGCTCTTCATTTTGGACATGCTCCTGTAAGTGACATCCAAGCAGCTCTGCTGCTGGGTGTCTTGTAGCTCCTTTTGTGATGGGATGGCAACTGCTTACTGCAGGAGCAGGGAATTTTCAGTGATTGAGAGGTGAGAGGTCTTGCTTATGGTGAGGTCTCCTCTTTTCATTTGCTCAATATTTGTAACAAATTCTCTGAATTTCCATCATGTGAAACTTGTCTATTTTACTCTGTCATTTCTTTTATCAGCTGCTCAGTTGGTGATAATTACATTGTATTTTTCATGCTGGGTCCTTTCATTTTTCTCTAGTCTGTTATTATGTGATGTGGCCTTGGCAAGAAACACATCCCCATTCTCCCAAACAAACGCCCCCCCCACCCAAAAAAAACCAACTGCATATAGTTCAGATCCTGCTAATTAAGTAAACTATGAACTTCTAGGTGAAAAAGATAATCAGTGCTTGAACCTGCTGCAGGCAATAATCATTTCCATGAAATGCAGGTAGTCCCACTGTCCCCAGGTTCTGGGCAGTGTTGGATTTCCTTGGGTACTACAGCACCCAACTCATACAGGGAGCTGCTGCATCAACACTGCTTATGCCCCCTTTAACACAAAATAATTGGAGTTTTGGAGGCTTCTCAGATTCAAAAGGTTTCTTCAATTTATCCAGAATGCAACTTTTCCACTCAAACATCCATTTCCCTGGAGCTGGACTAGATGACCTCCGAGACCCCTTCAACCCTAACGATTCTGTGATTCTTTAACTCTCCCCAGGATAACTCTGAAAATGCACTCAGAACCAACTGCTGATGGTGCACAGTCTTTCTTCCTTTGTTCTTCCAAAGCAGGAGTTCTTTGAGCCCAATCATCACTATCTTAAATATGAACATTAGCATAGCTATATTTTAAGCAGAAATACTTCACAGGCAAATAGGCAGGGCTTTAAAGAGACTTCAAAATATTTCCAAAAATACCTGCCTTGCTTGCTTTTTCAGCCTTGTCTTATGTATCATTCTTTCTATGAGTTAACCTACTTTCTTTGCTACGCTTTTATTTTTGTTCTGTTGCTTTCCATTTCTGGTGATATAAATTCTGTGTATTCTCTTGGGGAAAACTGCTGGTTACACTTTAACTTGCACTGTGGTGGCAGTGCTTTGTGATTTATATTACAGTGGCATTCCAAAGATATTTCACAAAATTCAGACTTTTCCTACTGAAGGAGTATGGTAGGCCATGTGCAAACATAACTGGGATTGTTTGTTTTTCCATTACTAGATAAGAAGGTGCAAGGACAAATAAAATACAAAATGAAAAGAATCCCTATTCCGGATTCTTTAGATTCCTGCCTCCCCACCCAGATTTTTTGAGAGCACTGGTGGCTGCTGAGATGCATGTTGGTTATCTGCTGTATAGCCCTACCCAAGATCTAGCAATTACTGATTAGTTAAGTTCCTCTGTTACTGTGCCTTTACTGTTGTATTGCTCTTCTTATGAACATCTCTACCAGGTTAAAATACTTCACATTTTTCACAGTGATTTCTTGAATTAGCAACTAGAAATAAAAGTACCACTTGATAACAAGCTGTGACACCACGTTTTCTCCTATCAGTGCAGCTCTAAACCAGTCAGAGGGATTGGATCTGTCCAAAAATCCCTGTTTTCAGGGAAAGTATTGCTGAAAGTGGAAATAAGACAGACAACTTTCCCTTGTTGGTACTGACTTCCTCTTTCAGTTGTTTTTTCTGAAAGCATGGTTCAGGTACCTCACAATTTAAACATGTATTGTTACATGCAGGAGGAGAAGTGCATCAACAGTTCTGACTTACAGACATTTCAAACTTCTTGAGCACTCTCTCTGCTGTCCTCTCCTGTAATAGTTTCAGATACATGCACTGGCAGTCAAATAAGGATATTTGATTTCTGGCATAGTACTGTTTGCTTTCAACATCCATATAAAGCTTACTGAGGAGGATACACACACCCACCAATTTAAAGATGCCATACTATGAGAAATAAACATGAGAAAAACTCCAGTAATGCCCACTGGGACAGTTTGGGGTTTATTTTATTGCATCAGTGTTGTTGTTTCAGTGAATCTAAGTTTAGGGCTTTAAGTGAGTGAATTTACAGGTATTAAATAAATCAAAATTTATGAGTTTGCCTTGTTAATGAAAAAGACATGCAGCTAAAGAAAGATGGCACCAAGCTCATAGAAGGAAAAATAATCCTTGCCTATGACTCTGTGTTACTGATTTTCAAGTGTTTAGTTGATAATATCCATTACACTTGATATTGGTGATGGATACAAAAATTAACCTTGAATATCTGAGTGGTAGTGACATACTCAAGTCTTGCATCAGTCAGTATTCAGTTAATTATCTAAGTATCAGTGCAAAGAGAGCAGGCTCCAGCTGGCTGTAATTAGGGCTGGATTGTTCCATGCCTTCAAGACAATTTTTACATTCATGGGTTCTGCAGCTTTCTGTTGTCCTCATTTCCTGCAACATAAAAGCACTTGTATGTCAACGAATGAAAGGGGGCAGATAGTGAGAGACACTGTGCGGATAAATCTCATTAACATCCGTGACAGTCTGGCTGAGAAATAGGCATTGCAAGTTCTAAATAAATTTAAAAAAATAAAAAGGGAAAACAACCCCCAGGAGCCATAGACAGGAATTGTTATTTCAGTTGACTGGAAGAAAAGGTGGATCTTTAGAAAGCACAGTGGGTTCTATAAAAGCTGAAATCTGCTCTGTAAATTTTGGTCTTAATGAGAGACCACCAGCCTGTGCAGGAAGAAAGTTGGATGGCAAATCAGGAGTGTGTGTGACAGAAGAGTCGATGAGGAGCCATGGGATACAGCACTGCAAGTGTCACAGATCACAGCCCATTTGTTGAATTCAGGCTCTGGGTTTTGTGTTTATGCTGCTGAGTTACCACTGCAGTGCTGGCATTGGCTCCTAGGGATGTTCTGGCTTTGGGAGATGCTCCTCAGCTCCCTTCAGTTCTCAGGTCATCGTGACCTGTGCAGCCTCTAGTTACCAGCCTCTGTTTCAACTCATGAAAAAGACTGGCAAGTTTTCAAACTATTCCTCTATTTGGGGAAGAAACAGCCTTTTGTGTAGTCTGCATGTAAAACTGCATGTTGGTATTTCAGTGGGATCCAGTGTGGAAGGTCTGTGCCAAGAACTGGGGGAAAAAAGGGCAGTCAGTGAGAGTCCAAGAACTTCAGAACAGGATCTGTTTGGGCCATGGTGCTACACAAAACCTGCTGCTCCTCACCTGCTGAAACCTCCATTGACACTTCTTGGGGATCAGAGGGAGACAGAGCTCCAACAGCTGCCCTTGTGGCCTTATAGCCTTGTTCCTCTGGGCTGAGTGTTGGTGCTCACTGCTGATGTTCAGCAGCCCACTCAGCTCCCTGACCAGACAGAAATGGACCCTTCCTCCCCTCCCACAGGTGGATTTGCTGCAGTTTGAAAGTTGGGGCTGTTCAGAGGTGTCAGGAGAAGTGGTGAGGGTACATGAAGGTGAGCATGGCCATCTAATTTTAGCTTAAAAATGGCTTTAACAAAAGGAAGTTAACAAAACAGTAGTTGATAGGGAAAGGTGTACAAGTTAAATTCCTTCTTTATTTAATGCAAATTAAATATTGTCATAAGTAGTAATAGTTGCATGTGTATTTTCTGTTCAGGTTGGCTCTATTCAGACAGGTATCTCCAGCAGTGGCTGTGCAGATACCTGAGCTGCATTTAGCAAATGCTTTTGCCATGTGGTCATAGAACTGCAAGTACTGAGCTGTGTCTGGGCCATCATCCTGCAGTGCCCTGGCACTGGGTGAGCACAGACAATGTGTGTGTCAGAGCACTTCAGTGGGGCAAGGCTGAAGTGTGGGATATACACTCAAAAAATAATTTTGTGTGCTGAAATAAACTTAGTAAATTTTCTTTTGTGCACTTGATTATTAATAGAGAATTAATATTTTGCTGCTTCGACAAGAGTGCTTTACTTACTGAACTGCTTCTGTGAAAGTTTATATTCTCTGAGTATAGAATTAAGAATCACAGATTCTGTTTATTGACTGAAACGAAGTCTCTTAATCCTCAGTATCTTGCTAATTTCCTTGAAACTTTCCTATGACAGCTGTGCAAAACCAGCTGGACAGATAAGAAACCAATAGCCACTGTGTATGTGCAGACCTGCTTTGGCTCTAGCCGTACAGCAGAGAAGCACTTAGCCATGGTTTGTGTTATTCAGCCTAGTGACAAGCTGTGAGCAAGGGCAATTGGTAAATTGTTCTCCCCCATTATAGAATCAGAAAATTGTTAAGGTTGAAAAAGACCCTTATGATCATTGAGTCCAACCACTGACCTAGCACTGCCAGGTCCACAACTGCCCCATGTCCCCAAGTGCCACATCCACACGGCTTTTAAATCCCCCCTAGGGATGGTGACTCTACCACTGCCCTGGGCAGCCTCTGCCAGGGCTGGACAACCCTTTCAGGGAAGAAATCTTCCCTAATACCCAACCTAAACCTCCCCTGGCACAGCTTGTGGCTCATCACTGCGGTTTCCTCTTGTCCCGGCACTTGTTGCCTGGGAGCAGAGCTCAAACCCCACCTGGCTGCACCCTCCTGTCTTGGAGTTGTGCCCCTGAGCCTCCTTTCCTCCAGGCTGAGCCTCCCCAGCTCCCTCAGCCACTCCTCACCACATTTGTGCTCCAGCCCCTTCCTCAGCTCTGTTCCCTCCTCTGGACACACTCCAGCCCCTTCATGTCTTCCTTGTCGTGAGGGGCCCAAACCTGATCCCAGGGCCTGAGGTGTGGCCTCAGCAGTGCCCAGCACAGGGCAATGGTCACTGCCCTCGTCCTGCTGCCCCACCATTGCTGGGACAGCCCAGGTGCCATCGGCCTTCTTGCTCCCCTGGGCTCACCTGGGCTTGTGTTCAGCTGCTGCCCAGGTCCTTTTCTGCTGGGCAGCTTTCCAGTCCCTCTGCACCCAGCCTGTAGCACTGCAGGGAGTTGTTGTGACCCGAGGACAGGACCCTGTACTTCACCCTGTTTAACCTCATACAGCTGGCCTTGGCACATGGATCTGGCCTGTCCTGCCCTCTGCAGAGCCCTCCTGCCCTCCAGCAGATCAACACTCCCACCCAACTTAGTGTTTTCTGTGACCTGACTGAGGGTGCCCTGAATCCCCTTAGGCCAACCCTTCTCCTTCCCTTTAGCCTGGTGTTAGCACTTAGTAGCCAAAGGAAAGGGAGGCACAGGGGAAGTGATTGAAGTCCTTTTCTCCCCACAGAAGTTCCCTTTCCTCAGTTTTGATTCCCAGCAGGGAACTTTGCTGCAGGGCCCCATAAGCACCAGTGCTGGCAGCACAGCTATGTGGTGGCTCTAAGGTTAAACAAACGAGCAATGGGGCTGTGACAGGTTCTGCTGTGTTTGTGGACACACAGCTACAGCCTCCATTTTGCATGTCTATATTTGAGTGGTTTCCAGCCAATCGAGAGATATATTTTCCAGGAAATTCAAGAGAATTCAGTTATGATGACAAAATGTTAAAGGTACAACTTGCAACAAAAGCCAGGAGCTCTTCAGAACCTCTTCTGCTCTATTTTGTGGTTCATGAGGTGATTAATCCCAGGGACCCTGCCTTCCCAACTGCCTCCCCTCATGCAGAAGTTTAAGCCTGTGTCTGTGTTGCAACTTCAGCATAAGGGATAATGGTTCCTAATTGTTGAGTTGCACATTGAGTGCAGTAAGTGCTGACCTCTCTCTGCAGCACTGTGCCACAGAAGGAATGGCTTTCGTGTTGAAACCCGATTGGAGTAACTGTAATGCTTCATGCATCATTTTAATGGCACTCTCAAAAAGCCTGGTATCTCGGTATGTCATTATCTCAGACTCTGCAGTTGTTGTTTCTTATTTAAATGTCCTATCTCACTTGAGATTTAATGTAATTAGAACCAGCCTGTGGAAAAATCTTTTTCTATTATGTCTTAGCTATTGTTCCAGTCAAGATGGTAAAGCAAATCAAACAGGATATAATGAAAATGATAAAACCATTTGCAAGAGGCAGTTTTCCTGAGGGAAGCAAAAGGCAGCACCACTTTTCATTTTGCTTTGTAATTCTAAACATGGTATGGGCCTGGAGTGACTCCACTGAGACTGGTCCAATACACCTGAGAGCAGAGACAGGTACAGCTGGCAGGAATCTGCCTTGACTGATACAACAGGGAACCAGAAGCACCATAGCAATAAGCTTCTTCCACTGAAATTGCTGCTCTCCCAGCCTGTTCAGCCAGCACTGGCTCTGCTTGCCAGCCAAGGTATGTGTGAAGGAGCTGGGCCTGCAGTAATAAACATCTTAGGTTGTTATATTTTCCTTGAGCTACAGCATCCTGGATGGGGAGGTAGGTCCCAAGTGTGGTGTCTGCAAAGGCACTCGGACCCAAAGCCTCAGTGTAACACGTGTCTCCAGCAAGAACTGGTGTTCCCAGTGCAGAAGGATAGGGAAAAGAAGGTCAGAGGCTTTCTTGGTCTGGCATGGAGGCCGCGTCACAAGGCAAGAGCCCTCACTGCTGTCTCTGCTGGGTGATTTCTGAGCAGTTCAGGTGTTACTGCTCCACATCTCTTTGCTTTTCCATTGGGTTTATAATTTGATGTCAGAGCTGTTTTGCAATATCTTTTCTCTTTTGTGCACAAGCCACTTGTGAACAGGCTTTTGTATTGTCAGCATGTATTACAGAAATCTATATTAATTCTCGGCAGTATTGATAAACTTTAGGTCTGAGAGGTTTGATCAAGGGCTGCGTGCAATGGATGCAGCTCAACATGCGGTGCTTGCACGGGATGCTGACAGGGCTTTCAGTCTTGCTATTTTAGTCCCCAGCAGCTGTGAGGGGATGGATCAAGTGTCCAGGGGCACAAAGCCTCTCCAGCCAGGCAGCCATGTCTGGCTGCTGCTCTGGTGTTGGGTTTACCTGGGACAATGGGCTTTGAGGTGCAGAGTGCAGCCAGCTGAATCTGTCTTCATGCAAATATTGGAAGCAACAGATCAGTCTTGTTTTTCAAAAGCCAATGATGTAAAAATTCAAAGGATCAAAATTCAAGTAATTCAAATGATCAAAAGAAATCATTAGTTTAATACCTGCAAACTATTGTGTAACTTCAGATGGAATGAAAAAAGAAAATCTACCTGAAAAAATTCTCTTTTATTGTAGGTTCCTGGGTTTGGTGCTGACTAATTTATAGATCACCTGTGCACAAGTTTGCCGTTTCTGTTGCCTTGATCTCTTTGGAATTGAAGAAGCAGTAGTTTCTTCCTCTCCCCTTCTCCCTGTTCCTTTCTTGTAAAGAAATGATTAAATACTCAGAGTACAAATGCTGCACATGAATATTTATAAGAACTTTTATAACATTTAGCGAGGCAATGCTTCATAGCTGTCTCTTTCTGAATGCACATAAGAAAGTACCATAATTTCTTCGAAGCTGCACCGAGTCCTTATTTGCTACTGGGTTGGCAGGAGCTGGAGGCTCCTCGGGGCTGCAGTCATTGATGATGACAAAACACGGAGATCATTGGGGTGTTTCCTACTTTTCTGTTAAAGCACTTGGCTTGTGTTTAATACCTCATAAGAACACATTTTTCATGCATCATTTACATTTCAGTTGCAGAAAATTGCTAGGTAGAAATCTTGTTACTGGCGTTGCATAAATACCCAATTCCTGTGTTGATACTTTGGTCTCGGAAGGAACAGAGTTAAATGTCTTCTGCTTGGAATACTGACACTGAGGGACAATTGAGTGGCCCTGGAGCACACTCTGCAAAGCACTTGAAGGGTCCTCCAGTTAATGCAGAAGTGTTTTAGCCTCCACTTCTCTGCGTATTGTCTCTCTGGAGCAGGGCATCCTGTGCATACCTAATTGCCTGTGTAATGCCTCAGAGTGTTGTCACACACCCACTTCTAAAAAGCAAATGGAAACTAGTAGCTCTTAATAGCAGATTTATCCCCTTGACATCCTGAAAGAATTTAGATCAGATTAAGCACAAGAGGAGAAAGAAGAAAGGCTTTAGGAATACGCAAAAGGAGAGGGGGTTACAGCTGTGATTTGTTAAAGCTGAAGATAATTTTAGAACTGGGTTTGGAAGTTCCTTGCTCAAATTCTTATTATAACCGCTCTCCTTCTCCCTTATAAAATAATTGCCATGAATTGCATGTTCTCATGTCCACAAGGTTACTATATGGATTGAAGACTTCCAGTGTTTCTTTAAAAGCTGGAGTGCATTACCTGGATTGGAATCTCATCCATGGTGTGTGGGTCTGTGTGATGTGGTGACCATTTCAAACAGGGTGATGAAATGCCCCCGGTGCTGGGGCTGGTACACCAGACCCACTCAAGGGCAGAGTGGGAATCATTCCCAAAGCCAGGGCTGTGGGCAAAGGCCTGGGATCTCCTGTGGAGTCTGCTACAGCCAGTGTCCAGAGGGGTCTGGCTGGGTGTTAGCACACCCTCCCCAGAAGGTTCTGACAGGCTGATTGCTATGGGATGGGCTTTAAACGATCTGGAGTTTAACATCTTTCACTCGAAAAACTGCCTATGTTTATTCTTCCTGGAATTCATTCATAGTATAATTTTTCTCTTTTGTAATCATATTTTCTCGGTTTTAAGTTCCCTTTTATCTGGTCACACTTACTTTAGCTTTCTGCCTGTGATGTGCATGTCTTTTGTAGTTCTCAGTCTGAAGAGCTCAGAATATCCCAACAGATCTAATACTTGTGATTTCTTCCCTTTTGTGTGTGTGTTTATAAATATGCTATAGCAGTCTGCAAACTATACAGATGTATTTTTAAAGAAGGCACTATTTATGTGACTTTAACCCCTCAACTACTACTGTACTTAAATTTCAGATAGTGATTCTCATCTCCTTCCCAGATGTTTTGAGCACAGAAATTATTAGAATTATTTTCATAATTAGCAAAGGACAACTAAAGGAGACTATCATCAAACAGTTTAGTTTACATTTCAATTAAAGCTGTACCCTTGTGGTATTACATTTATCACTAGATATTACAATAATAATACTGAAAGAAAATAATGCTCTTAGTTGTGCTTTAGTTGTGCAAAACTTTTGAACCTGATGCATGACCTCTGAGCATGTGAGAGTCAGAACTTGGTTACCTCTGTAGGAAAAGTATGTACTCACCTGAGAATTCTTGGATTGTGTTTAGCAGCAGGCATGATGCTGGATCTTGAGATAACGCTCCCATGTTTGCATCTACAAGGGAACAAAGGTATTGTCCACATTGGTGGGGAGCAGCTCATCAAATCCACCCAAACATTAAACAACTGTATGATAATAATAAATGCAAGAGTTTTCCAATCACATTTTTTCATAGGGAAGATTGAAATTGGGTTTCCAAAAAAAATTAGTATGACAGCTCTTCCTAATTTATTTCTTTGCACTGAATTTTTACTAAAAATGAAGTGTGCACCAGGAAATGCATAGGCATATCAAGTGGTAAAATTCCAGGGACCTTTAGAGACCTTCATTTGTCTCTGGATCCTGGTATACTACAGGTTCATGGAGATTTGAGGCAGAATTTATTTTATTACTTCTGTGGAGCCTCAAACTGAAATCCTCCATCATACCCTATGGAACAGAACCTCTCACTCAAGTAGGGAACTTGCTGCTAGAGCTTTGTATTTCACTGAAAACCAGTGACTGCAGACACCCCACTGCTGACACGGAGGCACTGGGCAAGGTGAGGGATCTGCCTTTTCCTCCTTTAGCTCAGGCATTAATGATGCTGCTGCCTCACTTCAGCAGGCAGCCATCTCATTATCTTGGTGAAGTCTCCTCTGCCCTTTTCCCTTCCAGTTCTTCTTTCTCCAAGTTTAGCAAGTAATTAAAAGAGAACAGTGGCTGAGGAGTGAAAACTGAATTTTTCCAAATACTGTTCCTTGTAAAATGTAATATATCGCCCACACATCCCAGGGCAGTGATTGAAGATCTCGTCACATTTGTCTTACTTGAGATTTAAGCAAAATCATCTGCTGAGCATTTCAGTCTATCCATGTGCATTACAATTCATCCAGGCTCCCTGAAAAGAAAAATGGGAAAATAAGACATGGTTAATGTAGCGGTCTTTATGTGGAGAGAACAGATTTAACATAGGACATTAGAGATATAGGCTCCAGTCTATCTCCTGGCTACACAAGGCTAATTAGCATTATGGGCCCATCCTTTTGGTAAGTGTGTTGGACTATCTCAGCCTTAGAGGAGCTCGGGGCTGGAGCAGCAGTGCAGTGTGTTGGGGCTGCCTGGTGCTGGGCCCTGGCTGGGGCTGCCAGCGGAGCAGGAGCAGCGCTGGGCAGGGCTGGAGTGTGGCTGCTGTGTCCTGACAGGGGAGGGCAAGGGGCTTCCCCTGGAACCCAACCAAACTTTGCTTTGGCACAGCCACAGCTGAACACAAGTTGTGCAGAGCTGCTCCTTACAACCCCTGTCTCCACTTTTCTCTTCCTGTTCCTGCAGTCCCATATGGAAGTAGGGAAATTACTTTGCTCTCTAAAGAAAGAAAGGAGAAACAAATATTTTTATGTAGCAAAAAAATTTTTATTAACAGGTATTTTGAAGACCTGCACAGCACAGAGCAGATCTGCTTCAGCTTCTCAGCACTGGTGTAGGAAGCAACCAAGGAGGCCGATCCTATACCTGTAACCAGGCAGCTGATAAATCTCATATTACTGAACTTCACCTTTTTTTTTTCTTCACATACTGCATTCTGGCATCCAAACACAAGTCTTGTGCCTTTATTGAGTTTGACATACTGCAATTTCTCTCAAAATTAAGGCTTTGGGATCCCTGTTAACATACCAGCTTTCAACAAAAGGCTTTATAAAAAAGCTGATTTTAAAAGCTGAGTGATTGTCAGATGAGAAATTATTTGTGCTTGAAACAGCCATAGAGGGTAAAGTTAGTAGTGACTAATTTTCTGGTTATGCCAAAAATTATTTCTGCAAATCACTGAAATCCAAAAAATTTAGTATTTAATCTTTATTCAGATTACTCAGACTGGTTTTTCTGTCAAATAACTGCTGGATACTATTGCAAACAAAAGGCTTGCTTTTTAAAACAGCTTTCAAATAAAACACAAATTCACTGTATTTCAACAACCATGTTTCCTGTCTTCCTTGTGCCTCTGTATGTTGTCTTTGCAGATGCTGGATTTTAGTGAGGTATAAATAGGTAACTTGGTTAACAAGTATACAAAAGGCTAAATTAACTTTTAAATGTAGGATGTTTTAATTTCATTTTTCTATGTTGTTACTAAGAAACCAAAATGATGAAAATGCAGTGTATGTTCTGTGGGTTAGGCCTGGCTATAGGGGACAGGTCTGAAACTGGCTGTAGGTAGGAGGCTGTTACTGAGCAGCATGCTCTGTATTAATCTTTGCCCTAAAATTAGTCAAGGTTTTTTATGAGCAGTCTGAAAGAAAATGTAAATAGAGCAGGAAATTTGAAAGCAGAGACATGCACTGGCTATACTGGAAAAAAAAAGATGGAGGAAATACATATTATTTATTATTTACAACTGTAAACTGGGAATAGAAGAGTTCAGGCCAGGCTTGCCTGATTGCACTGAGAGAAGTGAAGATCCTCAAAAGCTTGTGGAAGGCATGAGCACACCATTATCATGAGTCCTGGCTAATAGTCTGGACTGAAAAGGACAGTGCCTGGACTCCATGTGTGGAGGGATCTATTTCAGGAGTGGCAGGGTTTGTTCTGTTGGGTTTGTCCCCGATGAGAAGCTCCAGAAACACTGCATTGTCTTTGGAGAGCAGCAGCCCAGGGGTGCTGCCAGCAATTCACAAAAGTCACTGGTGGTTAAAGGTTGGGGCAGCTTCGTTTCCGGAGAAGGCTAGGGAGCTCTGTTTATTCATATTTTTATTTTAGAATAGCAAAGTAGAGCCAATAGTGCTTCTGAAGTATGGGGGCAAAAGCGATGAGTAACGGCAGCGTTGATGGCTGTCACAGTTACCATGGCAACCCATTGGCCACCGGTTGGGATCCCATCCCCTGTTTATGTAACCATCACATAACATATGCCACTACCACTAATTAAGCCAAGGTTGAGCCCATAACCTTGAAATCTGCCATTACCTCCTTTTTTCAGTGTAAGTTGCAAGGTTAAGCACTACAGAGAGCGTGGAGTCTCCTGTATGACCATCCTGGGGAGACCTGGCATAAACTTCACCTTTGTTTGCAGAGTGGTGGTGAAGCAGTAGCAAGGAAGCCTGATTTGTATTCCTGAGCAGTTTTGTATATGCAGTGGAATATGGGGTTGTCTCCTGACCAGTCTGTAGAGACCCAGGACCTCAGCAGGGAGCAGTGGGCAGAGTTCTGCTGGTGCTGTGCAACTTGATGCTGCTGATGTGGCTATTGTCTCAGACTGGTTCTTATTATAAACAATTTACTTCCAAATGCCACAGTGTTGCACATGGCAGGAATAAACTTCCCTCAAGACCCTCCAAGAGAGCAGGTAATAGCAGCCTTTCCCATTTCACTCGGAATGGCAGTGACAAAAGGTAATTGCCCTGGGCTTGGTGTGGTTCCTGGTGTGGGCTTGTAGCAGCCCTGTTTGCTAATAAAGTATTCTGTCATAAAAACCTCATTTTGAAAGGCAAGGAATTCAGATGAGTGTGGTTCTGCTTTTACCTTCAGACCCCTGTGGACTGGTATTGAGTCATCTCAGCAGTACAAGAGTAGAAAATTCACATTGTGTTTTTTCTGGCTACAAAAAGCTTTGCATTCTCAGGATTCTGTCAAGCACAAGTAGCAAAATTTATGTTTGGCAATCAGCTCCTTTAGGAAAACATTTCTATCTGTAAAGAAGAACTAAAGAAAGAGAATTGAATGTTGGTGGTGATTTTCTTTCTCTTTCCTTTGCTAGAGCTCGTTTGCTGTGCTTCAGCTTTGTTGTTTCCTGCTGTGTCCTGATCCAGGAGTGAGCGCTGGCTGGGCTGCAAGCTTGGCATTCCCAGGTATGATCAGCAGCCTCTTAATTAGTGCCCAGTGTGGGACAGCCTGGCTGGGCAGCAGGGGCAGGACCAGCTGCAGGGCTGTGCCAGGCTGGGCTCCGTGCTGGGGCTCTGTGATAAGCCACCTCTGGTTTTCAGGTGGCCGGATGCAGCTGGCTGCTCCTGCTGCCCACAGAGCAGATGGGCTCCCAGGGCAGGTTTTTCCTGCCTGAATCAGCCTGCTTGGGAGTAGCAAGCAATTCCTGCTTCCCCTTTGCTCCTCTTACAGCACTGGCTAAAAATTACAGTGGTTTACACACTTGATAGGTTTAAACATCTGTCTGTGAAAATGCAGGGTATTTCTTCTCTCACGGAGTAAATTGAGCAAATTCCCCAGCTGCAAAAACCAGTCATTGACTGTAAAGATAAAAACCAACACAGGATTTCTATTGCATTTCCTTTCTGATTCCATCCTTGTTTATATTTAATGATGCCTTCACTGCATAGTTCTTCCATGTGTGGATTATTTTAAAGTACGGAATCAGATTTTGGGAACTAAAATAAATTACTGGGGTTTTGTTGCGTTTTTTTTTCCTGCCCTACATCTTGTCTCTTTTGGTAGCCTTAAAAGCTCATTACTGACTGTTAGATGCCCTGGGTTTGGGTGTTAGTCCTTTTCTGTCACCATGAAGGGAAAAGGCTGCACACAGAGCCCCCACAATGTGCCTGGAACACTGGGGTGTTGTGGACTGGCAGGCACAACACTTAATCATCAGAATAAGGAAAAAATCAATTCTCATTATGTATGCTAAAAGCATCCAATGCCAGTACCTCCTAATTCCTTTTCTGAATTTCATCTATGCTGGTGCTTTTTATCCCTAATAACATTCTTATCAGTGGTGGCTTACCATTTTATGGGGATGGATTTTAGGCAAAGCAAAAGGAGAATAAGCAAAGAAATTATCTGTTGTAAACTTCAACACTAGTAAACATTAATATCTTTAACCTTGTGACTTGGAGCTCATCACTCATTTCATTGCTCTGGCTTATGACTGCAGATTAAAATTTCTTACATTCATCTTGCTTGGTGAAGTAGCTTATTGGGATGAATAAATGACATCCTAATTAGAAGAGTAGCCTGAGTGAGAGTAAGCTGTTGGATCCAGCTTTGATGGTCAAAAAATTACCTGTAGCTAGTTTCTCAAGATTATCAAAGAGGCCCTCAAATTAGAATGTCTGTCTTTGATCATAGATGTGAGGAACGAGGCAAAATGAGTGCACCAAGCAGATGGCAGTGGGAGGAGATGGTTGCTGTGGAATGGGAAACTGGAGGAGTTTTAACAAAGATTCAGGCCCTTTCCAGGCATTGCTCTACCACATAGTGAATGAGTTAGCAGTACAGGGCTTATTTTTATTGATATTTTCCACCATAAACTACTAATGCATGTGTCTTCAAAAGTTAAATTGATTAGATTAGTTTTAGAGAAAAATCCCTTCTCTATCATTCCTCTGTAACCTTACCCTGATTTTTCTATCCTGTGGTGTGACAAGCTTCAAAAAGTACAAATCTTTAGTAGAACTTCCACCTGGCTTCCCTACCTTGGTAATTACCACTGCCTGCCTTGGGCATTGCTGTGGATTTGTGCAGTTCCCTGCAGGACCTGTTGGTGTGACACAGTCCCTTGGCCCAGGTACCTGACAGCCTGAGGCCCCACCTGCCCAGTATCAAACATGAGCATGAAGTCATAAAAGGCAGAAGTGAAGACAAGGGATGACCCAGGACTGAGTTATAAGTCTGGGACAAGAGTGACAAGGTGTGGGAGGAGGAGAGAAAGGCCTGACCTTACCACTGGGAGATGATGGGCTATCAGTGTTCTTGCACCATTTGGTTATTTTGCTGTATCAAACTGAACCCACTGAAAGTAAAGAGCAGGATCTGCTAAGAGGAGAAGCAGTCAGGCCCAGCCTCCAGCAGCCACTGCCCTTCCTGCTGCCCAGACTCCTCCAGTGGAGAGCACGAGAGCAATCTGTTAATGAGCAAATCCTCTGCTCCACTGAAATGGTTAATGCTGTTTTTAAGCACTGAAATTGGGAGCTTTGGGTTTACCCCACCTCATACAACTGTCAGTGGCTCATCCCATGTATAAATGTCTGGTTGTTCCTCTGAATCTATTGACCCCTTGATCTCAGTGCCAGCTGGTTTCAGGAAGCGTTTTATATGGAATAATTTTCTTTTTGGAGATGTAAATATGCTGCATTGGGTTTATTGCTTTTTTTTTGAGATAGACACTAAATGGGAACACCCAGTCTGTCTTCTTTATGTGACGGATCATTTAATATACTATTACATTATTTTATTTGTCTCAATTCTGAACTAAACTATCCTAATCTTTTTGTTTCACTGAAGGGATGAAAAGCTTTCCATATTAAAATATTTCTGTGGCTGTTTTATGCAGCGTTTCTTCCTGAGATGTCATAAATAGAACTGAGCACAATACTCAGCAAGTCATGTCATTGATTTTCTCACACAGAAAGCATGTAATCTGCTGGTTCCTTGGCATTTTCTGTGACACCATTTGCATGTCCTGCCATTAGGAATTGGAGGGAACTTCTTAAAAGCTTAAAATAAAATTGTGCCATTTCTCTTTTGCCCATTGGTTCATTGTTTGGTAGGGAGAGCAGGTTTCCTTCCCAGAAGTCATGATAAAAAGCACGTCCCTTCACCCTGTGCTGTACTGATGCCTGGTTCTGATAAGGGGCTGGACAATTTTGCATAGCTCAGCCACCTGATTCCTGAATTTCTCCACAATTCTTGGCTTTACAGTCCAGCCCTGCTGTGCTGTTGCTCGTAATTTAGCAGCTATTTTTAATACCTCATTTTTTTATAATGGCTCATTGTGGTTCATTTTTAAACTTAATTCTTCCAAGTCTTTACTTAATGACTTCTAAGGCTGCCAGGGAGGATTGAGACCACTGGAGGGTGCCCACTGTGCTGTACCCTCTGTGTTGTTGCTGATCTGACCCTGGCTGGGAGCCAGCCCCTCCCTCCTGAGTGATCTGCCCTGACACCAGTGTGTCTTTGGCTACTTTTTAGTCACTTCTTTCCCATCCTTTCCAGTGCCATTTTGTATTTTGCTATCCACAAGTTACTTGTGAAACTGAAATGGGTTGGGGGTGGAAGGGGGGGGTCAGGTTTGGCACTTGTGGGTTTTGCTGCATCAGATGCTCAGCACTAAGATCTTTGGAGCTTGGGGCTGCAGTAGTGCAAGGGAGAGAGGTTTAAGCAAACAGAAGTTGCAGAATTGCTGGACTCCACAATCCAGTGATGATCCACACTGTTTTCCTTCTCAAGCTGTGCTCAGCAGAAGGATAACCCCAGCTGTTACCAGGTTTCTGACTATAAAAGCACTATAATGTTTCTCAGGTATTGCTTTTTTGTTTGTTGTGAGCACATTCTGGAGAGGTTTGGTAAAGTTCATTCTGCTCCACATGAGTATTTGCATGTGCTTAAAGAAAAGGGAAAAAAAGATCAAAGGGCAGAATTTCAAGTGAGCCCAGGAAGGGTAAATCAAAGATAATTAGGTTGGTCAAGATATAGTCATACAGGTGCACTTTTAAGATGCTGTGAAGGGCTTAATTCTTATAATTTTCATCAAATAGAGTTGGGAGAAACTGAAATGCACTGGAATTGAGGACATTTTTTTGAAATTATTATTATTATTGTGCTTTTTCCTGTCAGCTGATACGCTTACCCTAATTTGCTGCTAGGTCTTAGAATCTTGTACAGCCATTTTTAGAAAGCAAACAATTTATAGTCTGGCTTAACCTCACTTTTTTAAAAAGTAAAAAATAAAAATTAGTTTTCCATGTACATAAAAAAGTATTCCTAAAGAAGATACTGTACAGCCTTGTCTGAGTGATCATTATTATAAGAATTTACATATGTCTAAATGTCTTATAAATTTAAAATGTTATTAATGCTAAATGGCAAATTTTTTTTCCGAAAAGGAAAAAAAATCTCCAGTTAAGAATGTCAAGAATTCTTATTACTGGGACTCAAAAGAGTTCATGTTCAAACACCTGCCTTGGCTGGCCCGTTGGGCCTCAGCACCAAAGGGCAGAGCTTGGCCCCATTACAGCTCTGTGTGTTCCCAGTGGGATGATGTAGAATCTATTCAGATTACCTGGGCAGATCCCGAGGATATTCCTTGCCTTTACCATGCTCTGTGGCATTATCTCGTTGGGTTAGGTAAATTGCAAAGAAATGCCTGTTTTCTTCCAAAGCATCATGGATTGTCTAGCCCTGGGCAGGTTTATGCTCCAGTTTGTTGGTTATTTCTATTATTTTTTATCCTTGCAAGTTTTAGGGAGGAAAAAAACCCCACATTTAAAGGTTTCCTCCCCTTACTTAGTATTATGAAATACTGATGTCATTTGAACTCTTTTTAAAGGAGAGAAAATACAGTGTGAGACATTAAAACAGTAAAAATAACCCGATATACAGCAAGATAAAACTTTTCTTTTTTAACAAAAGCCATAATGCCCAGCATTTATGGAAATGTCCATCTGTGCACTCTGCCAGTCAGAGCTCTGGCTTGGTACGACAGTGAGCTGATATTTAGCAAATATCCTTCACTTTGGGAATAGAGTTGTGCCAGTACATAGTGCTGCTTGCCATTCTTTAGTTTCATGGCTTTTCCTGGCAGACTGTGAGTGAAGTGAGTGCTTGACACTCTCTGGGAGCATTTCCACAGCCCGTTGCCACCCAAGCAGGACCTGCGTGAGTCTCAGTTTTTAAAACAGTCTCTGAAAATGTTTATGATTACATTAAAATTTAAAAGAAACAGGAATCAAATACTGGCAACGAATAACATCACTTTACCCCTGCTATGTGAGATGCGCACTATCGTTTATGATGATCAGTGACTGTCCAGATGCCTGTAAGTGCTTCAGACAAACCACAAAGCCGTGGTGGTTTTGTGGCCTTTGGGCACTCCCATATAGGAAACCCAGGTTGGATTCCCACTGCTGATTTTTTCAGTCTGAGGACAGTGGCGAGAGGTTTGTGGTTGTGCAGCAGCACTTGATTGGACTGGTGCCGAAGGAGGCTGATCAATGCAGTTTATCCTGCAGCATAAAAATTGCAGCCCCGTTGTCAGGGACAGCAGCACTAAAGGTAAATGGCTTTTCCCTGGAGGGGGACAAACCAAAGGAAACCTGTGCCAGTACGTGGTGATCCCAGAAAAGACTGGAGGATGCTGGTTACCAGCTCAGGAAAATCCCAGCCTTTCAGTGGGGGGAGTTTTCTGCAGCACACAGCATTGCAAACACATGTCTAATAGGTGCATTCATTTTCATATGCTCGTTCATTGAGCAGGCCTGATTAATTAGTGCATGTCACCATCTGGTACTTACCGAGACTATTCATTTTTAAAATGTTGAAATTGTAGGGAATGTTGCACACCAATTAAGTTCCTTTTAATTGGATTATTTTAGTATAAAGTATTACTGGTGAAGGCCTTCATTGTGATTCAGCCAGCATGCATCCAAAGGAGACCTGCCAGCCTGAAATTACCTAGAACAAAGGCAAAATGCCTGAAATGCATGTTTATTACTATCTTCATGCACTCAGCAAAGATGATGTCAACAAATAAAAGAGCCAGAGAAACACTTCTGCATTGCTGTGTGAGCTCCCTGACATGAGGGTATCTCAGCTGATCCCTGCTTCATCTTTGCACTGCAGCTCTGAATGCATCATCATCTCCCTCTGACCTGAAAACTAAAATACGCTTCTGCCTTCCTGACTGCTTGATACCAACTCAGCCAGGGCCAGGCTGAGCCCTCCTGTGCACAGTTGTGTACCTGCTGGAATGAGGAGCATTAGTCTCATACACAAAGAATGATTTGGCCTTTAAGGCTGATAAATTATCTCTGCTGACTCAACCATTTAGTGAATGAAGTATCACGATCTGCTGTTGGGAGCAGAAGTTGTCTGTACTTGCTCCTGACACTGACTCACTGGGTGAATTTTAGTTCCTTAACGTCACAGCACTGCAGTGGTTCCCTGTATAAATTGTCAATAGTTCTGTTTATCAACTTACATAAAAGGCTTTGAGATACAGGGATGAAATGCAGACTGTTGATGTTACGTATTTGCTATTAATAGTTTCTTTACAAGTCTCATGCTGTTTTGTAAGTAACATCTGCGGTTGTCATTGCCTTGATTTTGCATAGATTGAGTGTCTTCAAATAAGTTTTGTCATCTGAACTACTCATTTCAGAAGAGCGAGGAGCCCTGCAGGGTGCACATTCCTGTTCCTTAGCAGGTACATGAAGTGTCAATGGAAGCAGGGAAGTCAGGGAAGAAAAGATACCTGGTCACTTGCAGCTGAAGAGATCTGAGGTGTGCCTGCCTGGATCTCTCGTTGCCCTGCTTTGTTTTGGAAATAGTGTAGGAATCCAGCAATGAACAATGTCAGGGTGATGTTTTTCTTGTATCCATGTGCATTTTCAGTCCCTTCGATGGCCTCTGCTGCCCCCTGCCAAGCTGCAGCTGCAGGTGACAGCCATGGGAGCAACAGCCTACTGAAAGATTTCATTTCTCTTATCACTCCTAATCACTCTCACCATAATTACCACTCATAATAGGGAATCTGTAGTTGAAAAAGTAAATTTTCTTTTTTAAAGGAGAGGAAAGCAGCAGAAAGATTGCATTTAGTTGTACAGCAAGGAAGAAACAGACCTTTTTTTTAGAATGCAAATGCTTGCTTCGACATATAAAGGTCACTGTGGATTTAATTTGAAATAGCGTAGGAGTGCTTCTGATTTCAAAGTACAAAAGTAGCACAGTGTAGGAATTGTTTTGGTTGTTTTCTTAAGATCCATTTCCTCTTGTTGGAAGGTGGCTGTTTCCTCTGTGGTGCAGCTGCAGACAGTGTCAGGGCAGGAGACAGGAACTGCTCGTCCTGCTGTGCCCGAGCCAGTTGGAAACCCAGCTGGGGTTCACAGGCCCGGGAAGTCACTGCCTCGTCTGTTCCAGACTGTCACAAATCATCCTAGGGATCAAGGCTGTGTTCAAACTAGTTTTATTGGCTGTTGGAGACCAAAACAGCTAAAATAACTACACATGGCTTACATATATTCTGTGTACATGTTCCACATCTGCATTTCCACAATCACCAGGTGTGTGACTGTTAAGGTAAATTGCTGCAGGCAGCACTGCTGGCACATGGCGGGGAGTGTTTTAGGATAAAGCACAGAGCTGTATTTCTGACTCCCACTGGAGAACTGTGGTTCTGCTGAGTTGCCTGTAGTTCCCATTCTCATGTTGAGTGTAACCCTCCTTTGGCTTAGAGGAAGTGTCAGCCTCAGTGTCAGAGCAAAGGAGAGTGAACAGTGTGTTGTGACACAGCCAGTGTGACACATCAGGATGTAGCCACAGGAAGGTGGGCAGTGCAGAGCTTTCTCAGTGCTCCCCTGTTGCTAGCAGAAAGTGCTTAGCCTGGAACACCATAAAGCTGCCTGCCTTGTGATGGGATTCTAGAGCAAGTGCAGCTTATGCAATTTCAGAGAAATAAGATCACACGGGTAAATCTTAAAACCCACACACAAGCACTAACCCATTTGTTTAAATTGGTTGTTCAGAGCGTTTATGTGATGCAGAAATCTATTTTCTAAGAAAGCATTTCGTTTAGATTTCCATTAATGTAACTTCACTCCTTTTATTTGTTAAACACGTGAAAAGAGGGAGCTAACCAGAGTATAAAATTCTTGTACATGCTCTCTCTCTGGTTTTAGGAGAACTATTTCTTAATGTAAGTTTTCTGCTTACAATGTATGGCCTTGCAAAGTGTTGAAGCAACAAATCTTGAGAGAGATCAAGAAACATACAAAGGCATTTTACTCTATATATGTAAAACAAAGTCTAAAAGTTTGGGCAGATCTCAGTCTGGCAGACTTTCTATCTCTTAGGTCATACAGAGAAAGCTTTTGGCAGTGGCTTTTTGGCAAAAAGCTTTGTCTGGAAACATATTTAGTCAGCATATGAAATCTGATAGCCCTGGTAGCACGGCTGTGTCTGAAGACACTAATAGAGTTAGGCTTCAGCCCCATCTGCTGTTGGATCGGGATTGCTCTGTTGGTTTGCCAGCACAGGACAGCCCTTGCCAAAACACAGAGCGGGACGTGAGGAGACTGACAAACCCCTCCTTGTGTCAGCTCTCCTAATGATCCTGTTGTTCACCACACTGATGAAAGCCAGTGGTGCCCATGGTGAATTCCAGCACAGCCTCCCTGCTGCTGAGCTCCCACCACGGGCTCTGTGGGGAGCTGCACCTGCACCTGCACGGGGTCATCATGCCCTCTCCATGTACCCGGGGGAGCAGAAAGGATTTGCACCCCAAGGCCCGTAAGAATAGAAAATGACTGATTTCCAGTGCCTGTGTTTACAGAAGTAGCAGTGGACATAGAGATTCTTTCACCTCAGTAAAATGTCTCCGATAATTTGAGTTATGCAACAGTGACGAAGAGAACAGACTTGCGGATTTGGCTCAGAAGGCTTAAAATCTTCAGGCATTAATTCATGAAACTCTCAAATCCTGGATACTCCGGTGACTATAAAGCACAGCAGATTCGTGTTTGATTTTTACTTAAGGCTGATTGTTTCAGGAAATAAAAAGATTCACTTGGAAAGAGATTTTCAGTTCTTTTTCAGTTGTTATTTCTGGAGGGGTTAGGTAGAAAAGCTACATGTGAAACAAATCAGGGACTAAAAATCCTTAGTTTTGTTTTGAGTATATCAGAATGGTTTATTGCTGCTGTGGTAAGCAAAAGGAGAAAAAACAGTGACTTTCTAGAAAGATTTCCACTGTATTTTTATCTGACTTTTCCAGGACATCAGAACAGCCTATCTGTTCAGCCAAAATACCTCTCCAGTTATCATTTAACTCTGATGGAAAAAGTGCTAAAATGGCAGAGTTTGGAATTGCTTGAACATATTTTCTCACTTAAGCTGAGCTTGTTCACATTCAAAGCTAAAACAAATTATCTCAATTGCATTTAGGAGAGTAAACATACTCTTACTTTTCTGTCTCATGTTTGAGTAGTTATGGTGAAAGCATAATGTGCGGTAATCTTCGGGCTTATATCCTCTTCCTGCATTTGTTTTATTGGACAAAATTAAAGGTCAATGGTCCTGAACTAGTCAAGAGAATTACTCTAAATTCTCAGTCATTGCCATTTCTCCCTCTCTCTGCTCTCAGTAACATAGGGTTTAGCTGCCAAAGTTTTAATTCTTTATGTATGAGAAGAATGATACTGGCAATTTCGTTTTGCATTTCAGTTATATAGTTTGGTAAATTTATGTAAAAAAGTGAAGACATCAGCAAAAGGCTACTTGCTCCTTCCAAGTTGTCCCTAGTATGAAAAATATAATGATCAAGCAGATTTTTCCCCATTCTCATCCTCTGTTTTGTGTTCTTTCAGCATGATCACTGCTCAAAGAAGTGCCCATACTAGGTGAACTGAGCGGAACCACATGGATGAGACTCTTACCATGCACTGAGCAGCACGGCATCAAGCGCAGAGCTCTGGGAAAATGTCTGCTTGCAACACTTTCACTGAGCACGTCTGGAAACCCGGTGAATGTAAGAACTGCTTCAAGCCCAAGAGCTTGCACCAGTTACCCCCAGTGTCAGAAAAAAAGCCCCTCTCACATGGAAACCTGAAACCCAATGCAAACCAAAGTAGCAGCCAGCGTGGGAGAAACACGGGCAGCTTCCGCCCGCCTGTGGCCAAGAAGCCCACGATAGCTGTGAAACCCACCATGATGGTGGCAGACGGGCAGGGGCTGTGTGGCGAGCTCACCGTGCTGGAGCAGTGCGAGAACAAACCCCTGCCTGCGGGGTGGAACCGCAACAAGGCGGTCCTGAACAAAAAACCACTGAACAATAATAATGAGGAGGAGATCGAAGGTTACAGCCATGTTCCTAGGCCGTATGGCAACAGCGAGGGCGTGGGTAAGATACCAAATAACAATAATAACGGACTGACAGAAGTTTTGAAGGAGATTGCGGGTTTGGATACCACACCTCAGCTCACTGGAAATGAAACAAACTCAAGAGAAACCTTCTTGGGAAGGATAAATAATTGTTACAAGAGATCATTAGAAAGGAAGATCCCTCCAAGCTGCATGGTGGGTGGAATGAAGGATTCACAGAGTAAGCATGTTATTCTGAGTGGAAGCACTGAAGTCATAAGTAATGAAGGTGGACGTTTCTGTTATCCAGAGTTCTCTAGTGGGGATGAGAGTGAGGATGACACGTTTTTTGGCAGCACGCAGGAAGAGCACGAGAGCTGGGATGAAAGTGATGAAGAGTTGTTAGCAATGGAAATCCGCATGAGGGGCCAACCTCGCTTTGCTAATTTCAGAGCTAACACCCTGTCTCCTGTTCCGTTCTGTGTTGACAAAAAATGGAATACCGTGCCCCTTCGGAACAAGTCTCTCCAGCGGATCTGTGCAGTGGATTATGACGACAGTTATGATGAAATTTTAAATGGTTATGGGGAAGAGACTGTGATTCTTTATGGGCAAGAGAGCATGCAGAGCATGGTATCTTCTGATTCTACATCTCCTGATTCTTCTCTGACAGAAGAGTCTCGTTCTGGGACAACCAGCAGTTCTTCCCAGAAGCTCTGTAATGGAGGGTTATCTCCTAGCACTCCTCAGGACCTCAAAGTGATTGAACCAGAATATGAAAGTCTTTGTGACAATCAAGAAGTGAAGGATGTGCCAAAAGCACCCAGAAATGCTCTGAAAAGTCTGGAAACTCACAAGGCAGTCCTTGCGCTTCGCCTGGAGGAGAAGGATGGCAAAATTGCTGTGCAGACTGATACGCAGGAGAATAAAAGTTCTTCAGATGTTGCTGGTCAAGCTGTAACTATTAATTTGGTGCCTGTGGAGGAGCAAGCTAAACCTTACAGGGTGGTAAATATGGAACAACCAGTGTGCAAGCCATACACCGTAGTGGATGTATCAGCTGCCATGACCAGTGAATGTAAAGAGAATCAGACCAAAACCTCAGAAACCAAAAAGGCATCATCTAACCCAAGCTCACCAGTAACCCCAGGCACACCTACTGCATCCTCTGCAGCATCACCTGTACGTGTACATGCTACCCTGAAAAAATCCAGTGCAATCAGATACCAAGAAGTGTGGACTTCTAGTACTAGTCCAAGACAGAAGATACCTAAGGTGGAACTGATTGGAAACAGCTCAGGACCTTCTGTTCCTCCCAGGAAGACAAGCCACAAGTCAGCTCCTACATCACCTACAGCTACAAACATTTCCTCAAAAACTATCCCAGTTAAGTCTCCTAATTTATCTGAGATAAAATTCAACAGTTACAACAATGCTGGCATGCCACCTTTTCCTATTATCATTCATGATGAGCCCACTTACGCTAAGAGTTCCAAAAACGCTATTAAAGTTCCTATTGTAATCAATCCAAATGCGTATGATAACCTGGCAATCTATAAAAGTTTTCTAGGCACCAGTGGGGAGCTGTCCATCAAAGATAAAACTACAAGTGTGATAAGCCATACCTATGAAGAAATAGAAACTGAAAGTAAAGTGACTGAAGCCATAAGCAGCAAACCCACTGAGCTGTCCCAAGCAAAGGGGGTGGCCAATAGCTCCGAGTGCAAGCTGGGCTCTGTGGCTCAAAAGGTCCAAGAGTTCAACAGCTGCCTCAGTAAAAGCCAGATATCCCCACAGAGAAGTCACAGTGCTGACCACAGCTCCCCATCCAGAGTTCAAAAGGCAATGCAAGAGCCTGCAGCAAAAACAGATGTAACCCCAGAGGGTTCTGTTGGCAGCAGCGGCGGCAGAGAGAACGCAAGCACGGTGCTCTCACAGATTGTGGCTTCTATCCAGCCTCCACAGTCTCCTCCAGAAACACCTCAGTCTGCTCCCAAGTCCTGTAGTGTAGAAGAACTGTATTCCTTACCCCCTGAGGGAGATGCTACTAAAAACACCTTGGTACGACCCAAATCTCTGTTTACGTCACAGCCTGAAGTGGAGCCCTCCAAGACAGAAAACACAGCCATTAAAATGCAGAAAGATCCACTTTCACAGCCAGCTGCCACTCCGTCTCCAAAGCCAGCACGAGCCACCCCGAGTGCCACAAGTCCCCAGGCAGAGCAGGCACCGCCATTCCCCCCTCCACGTTCCACCTCCTCTCCCTACCATGCCAGCAACTTGCTGCAAAGGCATTTCAGCAATTGGGCCAAACCCAACAGCCCCACCAGGTCGACAGAGGCCGAGTCCATCCTGCACTCGGAGGGGCGGCGTCCCGAGGCGAAACCCAAACGCTGGATTTCGTTCAAGAGCTTCTTCCGCCGCAGGAAAGCTGACGATGAGGAAGAAAGAGAGAAAGACAGGGAGAAAGGGAAGTTGGTGGGTCTGGATGGAACTGTTATACACATGCTCCCCCCTCCTCCAGTCCAGCGGCACCACTGGTTCAGCGAGGCCAAGTCGGATTCCAGCGAGAAGCCATCGATCGTTTTCATGTACAGGTGTGAACCGGCACAAGCGGAGCCGAAGGCTGAGCTCCCACTCAAGGGTGGGGTGGAGTCTGCTATCGCAGAGGCACTGGCGAAAGACAAGGGAGAAACGCAGGAGAAGCCTCCAGAGAGCTCGGAACAGAACATAGCGAGCCATTCCTCACCACCTCAGGCTCCCAAGAAAATCCCCAGGTACCACTCAGCTTTTTTAGTCACTTATTCAGTTGTGAACTGTCCTGTATATGCTGCTGAAAAGGGAGAGACTAAGGAGTTTTATTACATTAAAGCAATTTTTTCAGAATACATTTATTTTTAGGTAACTTAAAGTGTGTTTTAAAATCTTTCTGTTATGTTAGATATCAGAAAATACATAAAACATTTACTAGAAGCAGTACCTGATATTAAGAGTTTGTCTTCCAGAATATGTCACAATAGCCATGTTCCATTGAATCAGATCCATTCTCCTGAATTTCTACTTTAAGAAAGTGTTTCTATGTTATGGGAAACTTCAGAATTTCTGAGCAGAAATAGAAGGCAACTATTGAGAAGTACAATAGAAATTAAAAGATCTGTGACTCATGGAAGGTGCTGTGCTAACTTTACCTCACATGCCCAAGAATACAACAGATGTTAATTAACCACACTGCAACATCACTGCAGCACTCCCAAAATAAACCTTGTAAAAAAGCAATCATAGAATTAGGGTACCTATAAAATAGTCTTATCTCTGTCTTGCAAGGCCTTTAGCAGTGACTGTGCTTTGTGCCCTGACTGTATTGGATCCAGGAGAGCTGGTCACATCAGTTGAAGTCAGTCACATGGGCACAGTTAAATTCCCTGAGTGCTGACCACAGCTGTGGATGTGTTAGAATTTGTCCTTCAATATTATTACACATACCAATTCCAAAGTAGCCTCAAACTTGAATTATTTAATTAATTACAATAACAACCTAATGGTAGGAAATTGAAAATTTTGTCAAGTGTGAGCCCCAGAAAATGTATCGTGGCAGTGTTTTTTTGTTTTCTTTCTCCATATTCTGTGCAAGAAAACTGCAGTGTTTTTTAGCTAAAACAGTTTTAAGCTAATAGAAATCTCTGTGTGAGCATAGTTAGACCTCACCATAAACTGACTGCCACTTGTCCTAAAGTAAGATAACTTGGTTTTCTTTCTCCGTTGTCTATACAATAAAAGTGCTAGAATAACCCTTGATAGGAGTGCAGTCTCTTTAGATTTACCCTAAATTAATTGGTGAGAAGTGGCTACCTTTAGAGGGCAGGTTAAAGGATTGCAGGAGTTTGTGCTCTCAACCCCCTTTACAGGAACCTGGTTTTTTGTCCTGTCTCCAGGGGAAGCTGGAGAAGGTGAGGTTGGTTTTGGTTACAGTGCCATCAGGAGATTCTCTTGCTCCCACCTCTTAGTGCCCCGCTCTTGTGCTGGCAAGACACTTCCTGTGCCCTGGTGAACCAGAGCAGGGCAGAGATCCCAGTGAGAAAGAGCTTTGCAGTCACTGTTCAGCCACATCAGCTGGCTGATGTGACAGGGGCTGGGGCAGGAAGGAGCAGCTGCTTCTCTGGGTGATGAGAGGGCAGGAGCAGCCTGTCAGGGATTCTTGCACTGCCCTGGAGATGGTGCTGTTGGAATGTGTCCTGTTCTTGCACTGCGACTGGGATACCTTCTGCCCTTCCTTTTGAAGGCAATGGGTCACTGTTCTCTCATTCACTTATTCCAAAAAGCATGTTTACTCTTCAGTTTTCTTCAAGTCACAATGATATTGGTTAAAACCATATCTCAGAATTTTCCCCAGTGAAAACTGGAATTTTCCAAATGTTAGAATTAGAATTTCTTCTTTCTGGCAGTATTGTTCCCTGGTTTCTACAGATTTCAAAGAAAGTACATGGAGGTGCTGAGTTGTGGGAGCACTGGGCAGTGGGTAGTTTTATGTTTCAGTTCTTATATTCTTGGTGCCTTGAGTTATTTGGAGTTTTTAAATACTTTTTAATGTTGTTAAAGTGACCAAGTGAAACCTTATAGTACCACAAAATTGAAGGGGGTTTTATTGTTGTTTAAGGGGTTTGGCTTTTGTTTTTAGTATCCTGGTGGGTGAGAATCAGGATTTCTAAATTCCATTTTTGCACAAGCAGGAGGCATGACCCATGAGAAGCTATGCTTGTTTTGTGTTAACCCTCCAGGTATTAGTACAAGGTTAGCTGTAATTCAGGCTAAAATATGCGCATGAAAAAGATGGTTAGAATGTTCTAAGCCTGCAGAGGCTTAGAGGAGAATGGAAGACCTGAAGATAGAATCAGTGACCGGGACACTTCCCTAACTCAGAATGCCAAGAACAGCAAGCTCTCTGAAAAAACAAACTGATGACCTGGAAAATAAGATAAGCTTTAAAAATGTCAGATTAGTGGGGGGTCTTGAAAGCAAATTAAATGAACATACCGTTTCCTTACTTTGCAATGGATTACTTAGCTGCTAAAGATTGATAACACAACCACGAAACAGCTGAAGGTATTTCAAGTTATCACTAGAAAGGTCAGTTTTCCCTTTGAACAGCACTTGCAAAATAGCCAGTTTTTCAGAAAGCTGAAAATTATCTTTCTGTTATACAAAGGAACTTCGTTTTGGTTTCTCAGTGTGATTGTTTCTGTTTGATGGCAAGATGCACATATGCTGGTTCAAAAGGAGCTAGCAAAAAATGATGAATTTACTAAAAATTTGTAGATAGATTAAATTTTGCTAAAAATCAGCAGTCATGTCAGATTTATCATTAATTAGAATGAGAACACCTGTAATTCATGAAGCAGCAGTTGTTCTGAGGCAAAACCTAAAACTGACCAAAAGATAACATGATATTTCTGGCCTGAGTCACTGTAACTGATGAGCGTGGTACAGCACAGTGTGCAATCCACTCATCACAAGTTGAATAAAAAGATCCTTCAGAGGCTTTGTTATCTTAGAGATCAGAGTGTTGCTGCTGGAGTTTCACAAGATAAAGGCTTCTCCTCTCCTTCATTGAGACATCACTGCTCATACCCAGCAGCAACTTGTTAGATTGAGACATTTCCTAAAAGCAAAGTGCAGTACAGCATCCTGCTGCTTCCTTGGCTGTCTTCATAAAGCACATCAGAGCTGAACTAATCTGATCTGGGCACAGCCATCTCCATTTCAGTTACAGGTTAAACTCCAGAGTTTCCTTTCACAGCTGCAAGTCAGCCATAACTTTCCTTTATGGGATCTCTGGGCCGGTCTTGGATGAAGTGAAGGTAAAACTTGGTTTTTCCTGAAATACTTCCTTCAGGTAGTGAGGTCTGTATATTTATTTTGTTCTGGTTCAGATAAGGAAGCCTTTCTTCATAGCTAAATCTGTGATTAGCAGTCTAATTCCTAAGATTGTGTCAATTTTTGCAGAAGGATTTGAGCTCATAACTGATAGATCTGAGCTCTATATAGAGGAATATGAGTGTTGTGACAGATCCCTCAGTAGGAACAATGGGAATCACTGTTCTTCAAAAATGTAGTCATACATTAAGGTCAGGATTTCATCCAGAGACAGGCAGGAATAACCACCACTGCCACATTCCACTTTCATATTGTCACTGATCCAGTCCTGCAGATTCCACAGCTGCTTCAGAAACTGCTTGGGAAGATAACGAAATATGTCAAATTACAGTAGGGCTCTGTTTAAAACAAAGTCCTTCCTAGTTCAGAGGGCTTCTGGTATAACTCTGGGGGTGAGGTTCTCACATGAATCCAAAACCTTTTATGTACACCCCAAGTAAATTGATGGGAATTCAAGGATGTTATAGATGAAAAGAAATTTCTTGCTTGAGCAAGTCTACTGAAATAGGAGAAATTCTCCCTGAAATGTTAAAGTAGATCAACTCTCCCTTCTTGTCAAGTCCATGTTAGCGTGTTTTTTACCTAGGTATCAGCAAGCTTTATCTACCTTGCTTAGCAGTGCTTTTAAAAGTATTAACTAGATATCTTCTACCATTTCATCAATTAAAAACTAGATTTGTAATTGATGAAATGGTAGAAGATAGCTAGTTAATCTAGATTTTTCTCTAGAACATTTTCCAATTCTAACAGATTTGGAAATTCTGCATGTGTATTAAGCAGTAAGTTTGGTTAGCAGCACGTTTTATGTGAGAACTTGTAAACACCAAGCACTGTTAAAGATCCAAGGAGAAGGGACTTTACCATTTATTATTTTATAAATTTAGATTAAGAAATAGTAAATCATGTATTATTGTTCTTAACTCCTCTAATACAGTCTGTAAAATGGAAAGACTGAGAACTTAAAATGGATAAAGAAAAATATCTTCTTTATAATGCACAGTTAATCTGTGAAACTCATTGCCATTAAGTTTCAGTGACACTAAAGAGCTTAGCAGGATGTCTTTACTGGATTATCAAGTGTACTCCCTTTATCCGTGCAAACATCACATTATACAAGAGCTAAAAAAAAAAAATATAATTCTCATGCTTCAGGACTAAGCCAGCTTCTCAAGAATCAGATTAGGAATGAACTTTATGGCTTAGTTGTTTCAGGTTGTCATTTGAGAAGTTTGTTTCACTTTTCCTCTTCAGTGACTCTTTGTGGTGGCGAGGAGAGACTGAACTGCAGGAGCCACTGGAATGTTTTCTGTATCCATAGTGCCCTCTGACTGAAACCTGGGCACTGGCTGTCTCTGCTCAGTGTTTTGTAGGAATAAAGTGGTCTGTGTTCTGAGGAGAAGCTCCTGGGTGAGATGGCCTCTGACCTCCCTCCTGCCATTAACCTCTGCATTTTTCCTCAAGCATTATTCAGTCAATTTAGGCTTTATATTGGCTTTATTAGCTTAAAAGGACAGGGCCTGAGGGCATCTCAATGCGCTGTCTTTGAAACGAATATAGCTACGAATTACACAGTTGGTGTGTGTAGGAAGTCATCTTCCTTGTCATCTGCAGCTGTACAGCTGCCATTGATCGCTGCTGATGTCCACTGGGGCAGGAGATCACAGTCTCTGCTGCCTCTAAGGCCCCATCAGCTTTTCTCTGTTTCTGTCACTGACTCCTGCCACTGGGATTATGTGCTGTCTTGCACAGAACTGTGTTCCCTTACCTTGACCTCTGAATCTGACCCTAATTCAGGAATACACTCTCACAATCACTTCTTATAAGCATTCCACTTTATCTCCCTCACATTCATTGCTGTTTATTAATCACTCTAATTGAGCAGGCGTGCTCTGAATAGAGGAGAACACAGGTCACACAAGAGCTGTGATTCCAGTGTCCTCACCAAAATTAACACGCTACACAGGCAGCTTTCTGGATCCTACTGTTCCCAAAAGACTGAGGCGAGTTAGACCGCATCATCTTTTGGCTATCCTCCAGAAACCGTGGAGGAGGAGAGCCTGAAGGAAAGAGTTAGAGGCATTTGTCCCTGCAGAAAAATAACACTTTTATAACAGTTTTGAGCCTGTGCACACGTGAATGACAAATCATGAATTCAGTGGGGTGTTGTCTGAAGGACAGTCATTTTTATGGCAAGTTTTTTTGCTTCACGTAATCTCATCTTCTTAGGACAACAAACATGTTCTCTGTGTGCAGAGGGCTGCTCCCTCCACTAACTGAGTAGTTGTTTAGTTTCAGCCACTTGTGCCCGAGGAGCAGAGTTCTCTAAGATAATTAATTTCTATGAAGTTTGTTTTTGAAATAAAAAAGGGAAGAGAAAAAGACTTGGACAGAGGAGACTGCGCCCACTATGGTAGATGCTAAATATGTGCTCTTATGCAAGGCATCAAAGAATCCATCCTGGCAAAATATCTATAAATATCCCAAATAAGGAGATAGCTTTAAGTTTGACTTGCTACCAACAAGCAGATAGAAAGTTACACAAAATCAGGCTTTAATGGTTCTAATCTGAGGGAGCTGCCTCTTTATCAGCTGCTCTTCTTCCCTCGAAAACCAGGGAAACTCATTTTAACTGTTTAGTTCATGAAGCAACGGGGGATTTGGTTCTTGTAGCTCCCTGAGTGAGGATGGTTCTCCCTTTTGTTCCTCCTGTGTCCTGCCAGCGCCAGTGAAGGGTTGACATTTGCACTGTGTACATAAGCTTGATCTCTCTGTCCTCAGAGTTAAGATACTGGGAAGCATTTCCCCACGGATTTCATGACCTGACCTCTAATTGCTGTGGTTTAAAATGTATTCTTTTGAGGCACTGAATACAGATTTGAGATACTGCCTTACTCTTAACAATAGGTTAGTGTTACTTCCTAAAACTCCTCTTGAGACTTGAACGTGCTTTTCCTGGAGCAATAGCCATGACTAAGGCCATAGCCGTCATTCCAGAGCAGTGATGCAGCAGCCCGTGCCCTGTGTTCCCTGCAGGGAGGCAGTGCAAGAGTTAAGAAGGCAGGGCTGGATCTGCCTGGCTTCCTGGGGCCTTGGCAGGGCCCAGCCCCCGAAGGTAAACACTAAGGTGCAGTAGGTGTATCACTCTGTGCAGAGTTCAGCCCTCTTGCTCACAGCTTGCACAACTTGTAGCACACCAGAACACTGTGGAATCAATGGCTCGCCAGAGTTTCAAGACATGATTAAAAGACTCAAGAAGGCCCTGAAAGAATTTCCTTTAATGGGGAATTGTGTGAGTGAGTACAGTGGGTGAGTTGGTATTTTTTTCTTTCTTCCTTTCTAGCTGTTGGTTTACTTTGGCAAAACGCTTCTGAGCTTAGGTTTAGTGTATGTGCTTGCATGTGTCTGGTTTGGAGAATGAGTATGTTCTTACCTCGCCAAGCAATACTAAAAAGTTACTTGAGATTTGATAATTCCTGGTTTGTGGCAATGACAGAACTGTGAAGCTATTAGAACCTATTTCTTCTTAAAGAAAACATTCCTGTTGAGGAATGCAGGTATGTATATTATTTACAGCAACTACAAGTCTTTAGTTAAAGTATCATGAGAGCCTTGTTACTGCTTTAATTTTATGTCTGCTTTACTCTGAAATTACAGAGGTTAACTCTTTAATGTGGATATATTTACGGCACATGGAATGTTCTTCACACCATTCCTATGCATGGTACTAAAATTGAACAAAAAATGTTACGCTGATTAAAGATTACATCTTTTTGAACTTACGCCATTTTTTCTCTTTTACTAACAAGTTCTAATGAGTTTGGTTTGTGTCAGCCTGCAGTTAAAATTCATGAGTCTGAGCAGAAACAGCATGTGCACACTGCACTGTCCTGGGTCTTGTCATGCAGAGCATTGGCATGTTTAAATCTTTGTACTCGGGGATTGCTACAAGATTGTGTCCCAGGATTTTCAGGATTTTGGCTTTGCCACAGACATATACCTATCATTTATGTTAACTCTTTGTGGAAGTTTTAAATCCTTATTACAAAAAATAAGTATCTCTATGGATCCATGATGTGCTGATCATTTTTTGATGGAAGTGTGTTACTTCTGTCCCTAATGGAAGTCACAAGTAGTTAAAATTCTTGCTGTTGTATTTGATCAGGCTGCAGTAATAAGAACTAGCAAACAGCACATATGCTCTTGAGATTTGGCCTGTAATGAGTATTTGTTTCTGCAAGTGAGAGAACATAAAGGCATGGAAATATTTTTGCTCTGACATGTTTTTGTGGCATATTATTGATAATTGCTGCTATATTTTCAATATGATTGTGAGGTTTTATTAAATCTTGGCATTTTTTCATGCATATAATGCATAATTTTTAAATTATACTGCAATAAATATATCCATGGAAACCAACTGAATGCACGATTTTCAGAGTTTTGTGCTATAAGTCATCACAGTTTGATTAAAACTTCACAGCTAAGAGCAGGCACAGAGGAATGTCTTCAGTGCCTTTTGCAGTTGGCCTAAAGCAGATGGATTTTAATGGTGGAGAATTTCATATGGGGAAGAGATTACTGGCCTAAATGAGGTCTGTTTCCCAGAGTGTCAGTTCCCCAAATCCTACCAGTATATGAAAATGTATCACTAAAGTTTTATGCATTTATTGGGACTTAATCCTTGCTATACCTCCTTATCTTTGTTTGAAACACAATTGTTCGGACTGGTAAAAAGCACCTTAAACTCTGCTGCTGTCCTGAGTCCCACACACTTTACTCAGAATCATGCCTGCATATTTATGAGTATGGATGTTGATGGTAGTCAAGCTGTAAAACATTTTATTGCACCTTTTATATCAAAGGCAGGAACTATTATATATATTATTATACTCATGATAATAGTAACTAACGTTACTATTTCAGTCACAAGTTGTTTCTTCTCATGAAGGAAAACAAAAACTGTAGATAATTGTTCTTGGAAAAGGAGGGTGAAAGAACTTCTGTCTTTACCAGTTCACTCCCTTTCCTCAAGATACTTAGTGCCTAACCTGGCATTTGTGCCAGCAGGATCCAGTGCCCAGCTTGGGTCTCCAGGTGATGTTGTTGTGTTTGTTTCAGTCAAGTGCCCGATGACCCGACCCTGGAGGAGTTGTCCCCTCGTGTCCCCAGAGCCGTGTTTGTGAAGCAGGACAATGGGGGCAGTGCCTCGGTCATCCCGGTGTCCTCCGGCCGGGGGCCGCCGGGGGAGGAAGAAAAAGAAGAAGCTCCAAATTCTCCTGACTTGAACACCTGCAGTGCTACGTACAGCAATTTAGGTGAGTGAACTCTCACAGGAATTGGATCAGATCTTGGATACCTTTACAGGGTGTGAAGAGGCTTTTCCTCTGAACAGCTCAATACATCTTCATAAGAGCAGCCTTTAATGTCTGTTTAATATTGATTTATAGAAAATAAAGATATATTGTCTCATTCAGAGATGACAACCAAGAAAGTGAAGATTCAACAAACTCAAAGGTTTGTTTTCCTGTAATTTAAAACAGTCTTTTAATTGTCCTTAGTGATAAACATCTCAAATGATTTTTAAAAGAAACATTGTTTTATCTCTTTGGAGGAATTTTTGTCAAAGAGGTTTAAAATACAGAGCAAGGTACCTAATTTCTTTAGAAGGAATAAGTAGAATTCAACATTTTTCTAAACTTCAACAAAAGATAGATCTTTTTATTTTAGAGTATCAATAACTGCTAAAACATTTGTACCCATCTTTTGTTGGCTGAAACTGTTCTTATCCTAGTCTGAGAGTTTACTTTTGCTCCTTCCCAATGAGATATGAATGTCCTGAAGGCACTGTTCAATGATTACTGAATTCCTGCCTCATTAAAGAGATACATGGATGCAGGGCTTCTCTGGAAGATAAGGGAGCAAGACAAAGCAGCATCTCCTGATGCACAGCAACAGTATTACCAGCCTATTTTCTGAAGCATTTCGATTTGAAGTACTGTGAATTCAGGGATACCTACAGCCACATCTTCTAGAACAACAAAATCTCTCAGTTATATTCCAGGATGTCCGAATACACGTTTTTTGGTAACATCCCAATCCTGTAAACACACCAACTTATTAAGCATTTGGCCAAGAGTAAACCGATTGTTTTGAGATGACTCACAAGTACAAAGGGTTTAGCATGTCCACACAGGTTTCATGGATCAAGGACTAAATTTGAAACCCTCAGGTGCATACATTCCTTAGCCATTCAGTGAGAGTGTTGCATTTTTTTGCTTAAATGTGAATTAGTGGCAAGCTTATTAGTGCATTCTGCTATTAAAACATTAATTAGGTATTGTTTATAAAGCATAAGGAGGAAAAATATCCCATCCAAGAGTGATGCTAATATCTACCAAGAAGCTCTAAGGAGGAAAACTAAAATCTGTATCTTCATGATGAATTACTCATGGATCTAATGAATTGTTTTCAATTTAATGAGATATATATCTGTCTTTTCTGTATTTAGAAGATAGCAACATTGCAGACAGAATGCAGGCAGTTAAGGTCTAGATACATCAGAACTACTTGTACCATGTTTGTCCCATGCAGCAAAATACCATGAAACACTGGAACAGGTTGCCCAGAGAAGTTGTGGAATCTCTGTCTGTGGAGGTACTCATGGCCCAGCTGGAGATGATCTGGACAATCTGCTCCAGCTGACACTGCCTGACCATCTCGAGAGATCCCTTCCATCGGTCCTGGCCTGTATTAGTGCTGTTGCTAAGTTTGAATGTTCCTTTTTAAAACCATAAAAGTCAACCTCTTAGCACTTTATTCAAAAATCTTCTCCTCATCCTTGGTTCACTTTGAGCTTTGCTGTCTCCAAAGTAACCTTTTGGTATGAAAGAGTTAAGTTAGCTCTAGGGCTTGCCTGCCTCTGGCTGGGAGAGCTGCCTGTTGGTAGGAGCAATGCTTCCCTAAATGGCACTGAGCTCCCTGGCTGCCCTTCAAAGGCTTTCTGCTTTATTCAAGCAACCTCACTTTCTAGTTCAGATGGCAATGGAGAGATTTCTAGGTAGGGACAGAGAAAAATTCCTACTTGTTTTCACATCTTGCATCATTTAGGCAGCAAAATCTTATCTTTTGTAGAATTAACAAATACTGGTATGTGAAACTGGAAGAAAGGATAATATGAGAAGTTACATCACATTTGACTCTTGCCTCAGCTGCAATTAGAGCTACATGCTGCAGTTTGTAGTTTGTAAAACACATCACGTGAACATCTCAATTTGCAGCATCATGCATGACGTTCACTTTTTAAACTAATCTGATACATATTCTATGTTTTTTATTAAAAAGCAGATCTTATGTCTCTACTTTGATAAATGTCTAATCTTCAGTTCTGACATGTCACGTGCAATGTCATGAACAGAAATAATTGCAAGCCTTGGTAAATTTTCATCTGCAGTCAGGTAATAGTTTATATCAGGTACTGCCCTCATATTTGATTTGGCCTTCCAAGAGTCAAGCCTTACAAAACAGAGGATTCTCCTCTGGGAATCAGTTACAACATAAAAGTGTTGGGTCTTTTATGAGATCCCACCATGATAGGATAAGGTATGTTCCTGGCTGTAGAAATAGGAGGAAGCTTCAATAGGAGGAGAGAGTTTCTTGACTGCCATGGTCACAGTCAAGCCCTGGTGCCCACAATTTAAGAAGAATGTTTTAAAAATTGTACAGGCTCTAAAGAAAAGCTTTGCAAATGCCTGGTATTATGGCAAGCACTTCATAGGGACTAATCCAGAATCTGAATCAGTTTAGCTTATCCAAGTGAGAGTCTGGCATTATTGTGGTGTGGGTGCTCATGTGGTAAGCAGAACTGTGATGAGGGATACCTCTGGTATCAATTATTTAACAAAATCCAGAGGCTGCCACTTGAATCAAGATGAAGAAACAAATGTTCAAATGTGTAAGGTAGGGCCTGGATGTTTCTTTTGTAAGGGGCTCCTTTATTGTTACAGAAGTTAATTCAGGTAAGCCCTGTAGCTGATGATAAGGAAGACAATTGACCAGATAATGAAAAGCCTTTCCCTTACAAATCCTCAAATTGTTCTTTCTTTGTCTGAATTTGTTGGGGAAATTGACTTGATTGAATTTGCGTGACTGTAAGTAGATTAAGGTATTCTCAATATACTCAGGATAGTATTTTTGCCATTGAAAAAAAGAATAGGTTATTTCATTATCAGCTGTTTTCCTCTTTACACCTAAAGAACTGTGAAAAAAAAGAGGCTAAGTTTCTAGGCTTTGTGATTGCTGACATTGGAAAAAAATCCCAATCACAGCATCTGCCACAGGGCATTGCCTCAGTCAGTTACTCCAGGGCAGTAAATAGTGCTTTAGCCAGGCTGTAAATAAGGTAATGAGATCATTGTTGAGTAAAACTGACAGTTCAGTGACAGACAGTGATTATAGCATCAGTCTGGTGCATTCTGTATAATATATAATTACACAGCTAATGTCTTTAACATGGTGTAATGGAGGGTGGGCAGTGAGACCTGACAAGTCACCAAGCAAACAAGGTGAAACTTCTCTTTCCTGCATCTTACAAGAGACCTGTGCTCAGTCTCAAATTATTGCTGAGACACTGGAGGTGCATCACCAATGTTACTTAACAAATGTTAGCTTTCCTTTCTGTAACATGTGTTATCATTCTGGTAAGATTTTTATATATTAAATTAACAATAAATGTGTAAATAATTAAGGATTTAATGCAAATCTATGTACAGGACAATGTTATAGAATAGTGGTGTACATGGACTTAGAATTGGGGCTGTGAAGCATGCTGGTAGCTTTTGCAGTCGTTGGAGGGTACTTGATGCATTTGTGGGTTTTTTTCATGGTTTGGTTATTTTTATCAGTCAGGATAAGTGTTTGTTAAGGAGTGATGTCAGATTTGATAGTTTCAGCATCTAACATAAATAGGCTGCAATGCAAAGTCTGATGATAAATCAGTTACCCAGAAAAATTAAATTTAAATGCCTTTCTCAAAGGTCTTTTAGAGGTTTCAGAACTCTGCATGGTGTCTAGGGACTTAAGCATTAATATTTAAATAGTGTAGTGAGATTCTATAATGGAAGTTGTTATTGAACTGTAGAATTATTTAAAGCTCTCTAGAAATCTGCTGTCTGTAAAGAGTTAAATTTTTTTCTGTCATTGAGCAGTCTGGAATCCACTTCAAAGATCTCTCTAAGTGGTAGCCTAATATTGTCCCTGTTCTTCCTTTTCATTTTGCCTCCCAAGAGTGTGGCTGAGGCTGAACTTGCAATGAACTTGGAGAGTCTGTGCAGTAGGTAAGGAAACGATGGTTTTAACCATGCAAGGGGAGAAGGAAAGGATAGGTAAGAAAAAGAAATAAATGCTCTGCCAGTATTTGTGTGCAAAAGGACATTCTTGTGCCTTTGACAGGGACAACATTTAAGACAACCTTTTTCTTGCTAGGTAATGAATTTATAAAAATTTGGCCATGTAGTTTCCTGCCATGCTTGGAGAAAGCTGAGCTGGAAAGACAGGTCCAATGGCTATGAAAGAAATGTACAGTGTTAAGAACTCAGCATAGAAACAGTGCAGACATGAAACTTTTCAACTGTGGAATACAGATGGTTAGATTTCAATATGGAAAACTTGTTCTTGTGGGAAGAAACTAAACTGTAACATAGCAGGTTATACAGACTCATTTTTCTCAGCTGAGAGTACTTGAAACAGTAACTACAGAATGACTTGTACATTCAGTTCTCTGGATCCTGCCACCCCTCCAGACATCTGAAGAAACAACTTCTGGTTATGAAAACCTCCAATTCTGTTTGGATGTCACAGTGCCAGTAGCTATGCAAAAGCAACACTGGTTGCAGTCTCAATACTCTCCTCTGTATGAATGGCTTTTGAAGGCCGGAGCCATTAAAGCAGACAGAAAATAATAGACTCGAGCAGTAACACTGTTTTAAATCTTACCTTTCTTGGAGAGGGCTTCTGCTGGTGCTCAGGGTGTTCATCTTGCTCTAATTTGTTTCCTTGTTTCCCTCTAGTACCTGTGCATCCCAGGGTTAGCAAGTCCCACAAGCAAGGCACATTAGCAAACTGCCTCCTCAACAGTGTCTCTGTCAAACCCCAGCAGTCAGGCTGTCTTAGCAGAGTGGGGAAGAGGGTGAGGAGGAGAAAATAGGCAAGTGATCTTTAGCACAGAGTGCTGCTGGGGAGAAGTACATAGGTCACAGATTTTGTAAGAGTGAGCAGTTGTGGAAGAGGACATGTTTGGATGAGTAAGACAATTGCATACAAAGGAGAAATGAACTTGTCTCAGGATTAAGCAAAAGGCATCTGGATGTGTCTGGAATGCAGACATCAGTTCTGCTTTTGACTTGGAATCGTACCACACTTCACCTCTGCAAAAGGAACCTCCATGACAGAGTTCCTGTAGGGCCCATCTGGCACCAGAATTCAATGCTGCACCACAGCAAACACTTGCTGCAATACAAAGGAGCAGTAGGGTCCCAAGTCCCCCAGGAGTTACATTTTTTTTCAGCAACCTTTACAACACTTCACAGTCTTCCCTGAATATCAGGTATGTACAAAACTGATAGAATTTCCTGCTCAAAACTTGGTTTTTTAAACATTGGAATAGCCAGGCTTATCATTAAATCCATAAGGTTCTCCTGAGGGTTTCTGGAGCTTAAACGAAAGATAGGGATAGAACTTTCATTTGTGATGTTGCCTCCTTGGAATGATTGACAAGAGAATGATTGTTAAGAAAGCAGGGTGCAAGGCTGTTCTGTTTGTGGATACATATAAAAAGAAGATCCTCTCTGATCTTCTGAAATTAGAAAGTGTATTTCAGCATTCTAACCCTGCATTCCAGGGTTTGGTACATCCTGGCCATGTGGATTTTGTGTTCTGTAGTATTCATAAAAACTGTAACAACATATCTTAAAATGCAAAGGAAGCTTTTTCTTTTTGCAAACTGCAAAGTCACTAATTATGAATTGAAGTGATGTAATTCAGATCTGAATCTTAGATCCCCCTAGTCTGGTTCAGCACTCCTGTTTAGTCCTCTCTTTACAAGGATTTGGTGGGCTCGGCAATGTTGACAGTTGGACTCTGATCTTAAAGGTCTTTTCAGCCTAAATGATTTTATGATTCAGCACATTATAAAAAGTCAAATAGTTACAGTCTTCTGTTCCCTTACTAGAAAAGATGCTCAGCTGCAATTATTTAGAGTATCCGTTTCAGGTCTGCTGTTTTCGACTGTCAGAGTTGGCTTCCTACCTTACTATGATAGTCAGTGAACCTCCCAGGAGGAGTAGAAAGCTTATAAAATAATTTCTCTGAAAATAGCAGTTAATTATTAAGAGTGGAAAGATCTCATTTTGGTATGAGTAACGACAGTTGAATTGTCCCAGAGCAGCAAGTTGGTCATTTGTATTGTGTGTTTATTAGTTTTTATTCTCCGTTATATTATTGTCATTTATTTATTCTGCATTTCCAAGGACTCTGGCACTTATAAAACATAATTGCCCTCTATAAAAGCCATCCAAAACACATGACAGGAAGTTTATCTTCCCTGGGTTTACTCAGATGTCTGAAATTAGAAATTCCATGCTTGTGTGTATGTAACCTGCCATTTGGAATCTCTCAAGTTCTGGTTATCTCTGAATGTAATAACTAGGTCTGGTTATCTCTGAATGTAATACTGCCAATAAAGGTACCCATGGCAAGTAAGGAAGGGGAATGCATTAGAGAAATTACTGTCAGGGGAGGGCATGTGAGTTTTAATTGCAGGGTAGAAACCATTGCTGTCAAAATATGATCCTGCTCTTGATGGCAACACACTTGTCAACTTGAGTGAAAGGTGGCCTAACTTCCTTGATTTCACTGTGTGAATCTGCTGGGGCAATCCTGACTCCCCAATGTTACCACCATCTAATCTGTGTTATTTGTGTCTGGCAGTTTCTGGGTTCCATTCTGGAATAGGCTTTTCAGCCTGTCTAGTGCATTTCCCAGGTGTTTTATGGACTATTATCCACCCTTAGTTTTAGCACATTTGAATAGAAAGTAAGGAAAGTAAGGAATAATATTACAGTCAGTTGACTGCAGAAGAAATTATAGAATGCTGGGTGAAATTGCTGAAACTGGACTTGGTCAGAGTGTCAAATTGAGGTTTGGTTTTTGCTTGCAGTTCTTGTCATTGATCTGGTAGGATGTAAAATGGCAGCCTTGCTAGCACTGAAAGTTATTTCAATATATATGCCAAGGTCAAATCAAGACTCGCTGGATGTAATTAGATATATTTGATGCTGATTTGGTAATTTACTTTCTAATTAGTTCATCTTTTCTTATACATATCTAGGTACGTATATTTTGAAATATGTTATTTTTTTAAATGTTGGGGGGGTCCTAGTCAGGGTTTTGGGGGTTTTTTGCCTTAAACTTCTTTGCAAAGCGCAAACAGGAGTGGCACATAAAAGTACTTTAATCTTCTCTTACTATTATCTTTATCCACAGGACAATCCAGAGCAGCCATGATCCCTCTGAAACAGCCAAGGCAACCCAAGGGAGCTTTGGATGATGCCATTGCCTTTGGAGGACTGGCAGACCAGGAGACAGTGAACAACTTGCAGCCAACACCACCTCCACTGCCAAAGAAAACTATTTTGAGAGCTAACACAGAGCCAACTCCCCGAGATCTCCAGAAGCAGGCTCTGGAGAACAACCTGTGCATCATGGCCAATCCCACCTATGACATTGACACCAACTGGGAAGCGAGCAGCGCCTGCTCTTCAGTCAGCCTGGAGCTCAAGGTCCTGGACAACGAGTCAGGAGATTCCTTGGACAGGCCGACAGAGAAACTAAGGGCAGCCACCTCAGCAACTAACAGTGTTTCCAGCCTAACCACTATCAGTATTAAGGACCGGTGTTCCAACAGCATGGAGTCCCTGACAGGGAGGCGCCTCTCGCAGGCCAAGCAGGGCCGAGGCATCCAGAAGCCGCAGAGACAAGCACTTTATCGAGGCATCGAGAACAGAGAGGAGGTGGTGGGGAAGATCCGGAGCCTGCACGCTGATTCGCTGAAGAAGCTGGCACTTAAATGTGAAGACCTGTTCATGGCGGGGCAGAAGGACCAGCTGCGCTTCGGCGTGGACAGCTGGTCGGATTTCAGGCTCACCAGTGACAAGCCCTGCTGCGAGGCAGGCGATGCTGTTTACTACCCCGCGTCTTACGCTAAAGATCCTCTCAACAATTATGCGGTCAAGGTAAGAGGGGCTGGAGAAATGGGGACCTGAGGAATCTGTGACAAAATGTGACAACAGCACCATATCCAGTAGTGACAGGGCCTGCTGCTGGCAGATGTGTGAGAAGTAAGATTCCCAAGATACAAGCTCTTCCTTTTGTCAAGACCCATGTGTGGCATTGGTAGCTGCTGTTTAATTGCATATGTTCTTATTGCAGCTCCAAAATGATTGAAAGAAAGTCAACACATCTTAGTCCTTACTATGGTCATTGCTTAATGATGTTTCAAAGGAAAAGCTGTATTATTTAACGTGTGTCAGCAGTTTTTTGGAAACTCACAATAACAAAATCCTTTGATTCACCTGCATGCAGAGGAAATTAAATCATCACTCCTAGTTAGGAAAGTTTTCCTCAAAAATGGAAAAGTTCTCAATTTTCAAAGCCGTGTAATTTTAAATGTAAATTCTAGGGTAAATTCTTTCTGTTCCCACACAAGGTGTTAGATTTTCACCAGTGCTCATTACCAGCCTTTCAAAAGCTCTGCCTAGCCATCAGTGTTTGCCTTATAAATTCTTCAGCTAACACATTAAAGAAATAAGATTTACTAGATTTACTGCTAATATATTAATGCCTAGCTGGCAGCTATCTCACCAGATATTGTTATTTCATGGGCTTTTATATAGCTAGTTCTTTCTGAGTGCTGTATCTCTGCGTTTCTCAATGCTTATCTGGTAGGAAGATAGTGAGAAGGACAGCTGAGACTCATAGCACTGTCAGGCTTCCTGTGTGACCTTGAGTAAATCACTGAACTTCTGACTCCTCCTTGTTGAAACTGAGATAAAACATTTATTGCCTGACACAGATGTGTGAGGCCTGAGCTGTTATTCCTTATAGCTGACATTCTCACAAGGGTGGTGTTTTAAAGGAATAAAATGTTGTTACTACTCCTGCATGACTGTTTACAAGTAAGATATAAAAAACTGAAAGGTAAGATTGGTGCAGTTAGTATGTTTTTCTGAGACCTGAAAAAGGTATCTTTTTAATGCAGATTTCTGGGCCTAACCATTTCTATTTCATTAATTATTAAGGACTTCTTATTGGAAAAGATGTGAAATGAAATGTGGATGTCTTGGAGCTGCCATGTCCAGTGGTACAGAGCAGCTAAGGAAGAACCAGACCATGAATTTATCTGGCAATCAGCTCTGGTTCAGAATCAGCATCTGGCATTGCTCATTGCTGGCTTGGAGGGTTTTGCTTTAATACAATGATGCAAAAGGGTTGCTTCTAGGGCCCAAAGTGGTATTTTTCTATATAGGCAGGTTTCAGTTATCACTGATGTGATACCTCTTTGCACATCACAGATATGCCTTTGAAGTATTCCCTGACAGCAAGACCTATGTCGTTGTTTTGTTATCTCCTGTCCTCAGAAATACATTTCCCTTATAGAAAGGCAGAGAGAAGAAGGAACAGCAGTGTAACATGGTCAAATATGTGCTAAATTTTCTTTTTTGTAATTCAGGTGTCTTAAAAATAGTTCTCAGACTAACAAGGTTTATTGCATTGTAATAGATGTGAGTGAAGTATCCACAAAATATCCTTGAGCTGGAGGTCACCAGGAGCTGTTGTGCTGTTAGGATGAGAGGAAAAGTCCCTCTTGAAAATACTCCCTTGGCACTTAATGTGATAGAGAAAGGTGTTGGTCCCAAGTTGATCTTTGACTTACAAGCCATCGGCCCAGGATCAGATTTGTCCACGAGCTCATAAGCACAGATTGCTGTTACATTACACAGAGATTTGGGGAATTTAGTTTTAACAAATATGCTAGTTTTTACTACCATGGGCGTTTTTCGTGTGAGCCAAATTACACAGCAATCCACCTTCAACAAATAACCTATGTCTTCCTGCCACTTTAAATCCCTCGCCCCCAAAACAAGATGGAAAATGTAGTGAGATGAAAATTACTGGTGTGCCTGCTGAATCCAAAATACAATCTCCCTGTTATTTTGGATCAAGTCTTAGAAGTACACTTTGAAAATGTATATGGAGCCACATCTTTGGACAGTGTAAATTAATGTAGCTCTTTCGAGTTTTGTAGAACTACCTAAGCAACACCAGCTAACAATTTAGACAGTTCTTAAGTTTTATGATTTTAATATCAGATCTGAGAAGCAATGTCATAATGAGATTTTTTAAATTATTATTATCTTTGTAGAAAATCAGAGATTCACCCCCAAACAGTGCTAATAGTCTTGATACATAAAATTGGCATTTTAATATTCTATCTCCAAAAATAGAATTACAAAAGCGCTGTTAAAAATTCAGCTTTGACCATTTGACTACAGCTGAATTAAATTTAGAACAATGAATGATTTGTGCAGGTGAATGTACCAGTGCACTTTTACATTCTGGTGGCTTCACCAGTAAAAGATGCTCTGATAAATTTGGTGGAGAACAAGCACAACTTGTTCTGTTGGGGTGGATGTAAGAGGAAACATTCATAGGGGTGTGTTGTTTCACAGCACTGTATTATGCTTTTTGATTCAACTCTCACCTAATCTGCTAGTAAACACACAGTGCAAAAATAGCTGCAGGAAGCCATGTGGAAATTATTTTGGATGAAACATCAGCAATAAAACCAGTACACAAGTGGTGATCAGAAAAGTACTTTTTCAAATGGACAAATGTAAGTTCCCTTTCAAGAAAGGTTTCCATAAAATTCCAGACCCTGAGGTGTTTTTCTTTCACCTTAGTGCAGTACCACCTTCTAAGTAGTTGGTAGATCTGTGGCAATATGGATAAAACATTCCCCTGAAACCACAGTCTTATCAGTAATTCCAAATATGTGGTGAAAAGGTTACACCAAAGTAATAGCAGCACAGAGCACCAGCTCTTTGTACACAGCAGACTGGATGAGTTCTGTTCTCAGTGTCCTGACGCAGACTGAATAAGGCACTGATATGGCAGGGACTTCTTTTATTAAAAAGTAAATAAATAAATTAGATTACTCAGAATGAATACCAGTCAGGAAATATAACTGTGTCAGTGACATAAACTACTTCCACTTTCAGTATTAAACTCTCAAAGCAAACACTGTCCAGTATCACCATCATCATTCAGAAGCCATGAGTCAGAATCCACACAGAACAACAGCCATAAAAACCTAGCTCTGGCCACAGGCACGTGTTGCAATGCTGGGCAGGTGGGGTAACAGGAATTGCAAAGGTGCAAACAGCTCAAAAGGAGCGGTCCAAATTTATTGCTTGGATTGCTGCAGGGCAGCAGAAGTTCTCCTAGCAGTAAAACCTTAGGATTCCTGGTAAGGTTCGTGTTCCAGGTATAAAACAGAGCAATGCAGAAGTGGGTGGCACTGGGCTGAACTTGGCTGGCAGTTTCGTACTGCAGCTGACAATTATTTTCTAGTCATGTTTAGTTTGTCACAGTGTGCTAAGGTGGTTTTATTTGCTAATTCAGTTTCCTAGTGGAGCTTCCTGTCAGAAGTGTTATTAAAGGTTGTCCCAGAACTTCATGCTTCAGATCAAAACAAAGCAATGTACATACAACTTCCAGCCCACTCCCAGTTCAGTCACAGCAGAACAGAATTCTGTGTTTTGGCACCTCGTTAAAAAGTCAAAGCTCTATTCCAAGGTCAGATCAAGAAAATGAGGTCAATCAGAGATCAAACTGGCCTCCTTGGAAAACAAGGTTGTGCCAAGAACAAGCTATCAATTTGGGATTAGCAAGCTTTCATTCTACACAGAATTTCATTTGCAGTTGTCCCTCTGTGCAACACAACAAAGTGGCACAGATGGTACAGTCTTTGTGATCTTCTGTGTTTCTCATTTTCAGCGCTTGTAAATTCATTTCCCACAATATTCATCGTGCTTTAAGTTCACTGATGCCCTGTAAAATGCATAGGACAGAGTGGAAATGAGATTCCCTGCTGGGAAAGTGAGAGTCAGCTGATGGCACAGTAGGCTACGGGACTCATAAAGGAAAAAGAAAAGCTAATGCAGAACATTTTGTAGAAGCTCTGAAATGTTCAAATCTTGCTTCTTGTGCTGGGAGCACTGAGGAAAATTGAAATGGCAGGATATAAAGAAACCTGTCCTGTCCCTATAAACGTGACAGACATTTAGTTCATGTGGATGCATTAAAGAAAAGATACATGATGACAGTGCATTCCAGTGAAAAGGAAGATGGATACATTGCATTCCTTCCTGCTTGTACTCTCCTTTTTTCTCACTGCTTTCTTGCGTCATACGGAAGGGCTTTTCACCAACATTGCTTCATCTTTTGAACAACCAGCTCTTTATCAGCTCATGAAATAAGGCTGGCCTTATCAACACCTTCCTTTCAGCTGTTATCACATACCATATCTTCATAGCTCAGCTGGATGTATTTCATTAAAGCAAATGGTAAATAACTGATTGATCCTACTTTCTGTGTTAGTGTTTTAGTCAAAGTATTTTCACCTTTTCTTCCTGTGCCAAAAAACAAGCATTCAACATACTCTACATGTAAAAGGCAACAGGATATCCATATTTTTGAGTAGATGACTGGCACAGACAAAAGCTTTAAAAATGCAAAGGGAACTAGGCTGTATATTTTCTCCCAGCTTTGACACAGAATTAACCACTACAAGCAGGAAAGCAGCTCTGTGTGCACTCCTTTAGCAATTTATCACCAGCAGTTGAAAGTACTTGCTAGGGAGGCCAACAAACTGTACAATTTGTTCCCTAAATTTTTTCAAATCTAAATACTGACTTTAGTCACATAACTTAGACTCTAATTCAAACCATTTTGAAAGTTTTAAATCTTGGTCATTCAGATGATAGTTTTAGGTGATAGTGGAGTTATTCCAGTACAAAATACTTGGTTGAGAATTATTACCCATTGATGGTATTGAACACCAGTATTCACTACTCTATTCCAAAATGGTAATATGAAATAGAGTCCTGAGTAGAAGCTGCAATGTAAAAGAATCTGAACACTGCAATGTAAAAGCCCAGGACTTACCTGAAGAGTAGCCAGACACTTACAGGGAAATCAGATTACTGCAGGTCTGTCTTTTAGGAACTGTTTTATGAATTCAGGCAGGTGTCTGATTTGTTATCACACTCTGAGTTTGGGTGCTGCCTCCAGACAGCCCAGCTTTTCCTTCCTCCTGACAATTGCAGAGTGCCCAGTGTACAAATTTTAGTGTTAGTGTAGTCAGCAATTTAATCAGCCTGAAATAACCCAGCTGCCTCTTCCACTTCTCACTTCATGGTGTTTGTAAACAAAAAGCAAAAAGCAGAAAATACATCTCGAATCAGATCTCAGCTCTCTTGTCTTCGCAGATATTGAATACAGGTTCATGTACCCATCTACTGCTCTGTATTAAGAGAACTGAAGTGTCCAAAAGCCATCACTATTGGCCATTTGTGCGATTAGAGATCTTTCCCTATATTGGTTAGATTTCTTAACAGCACAATAAGGAGGGAAAATCTCTTTTAATGAATGCAGTCATTTTGGTATTGGTTTTAATCATGATACTATTTAGTATTTAATGTCTGGTTTGTTGATAATTTAAATTCTGTTTTATTGATATGAAGAGAAGAGTCTGAAACAAAAAACTGATAAGGGGGAAGTTTGGCCCTGCTGTGGCTTCATACTTTAGTGTGGACACTGCTCTGAATGTTTTCAAGAACACATGGACTTAATAATGTAACTCGTTCTTCCTGTGAAGTGTTCCAAGGATCGTTATCTATAAAGCTCCATTCTGCTGAATGCTGGAGAGGTCTCTGCTGGAATGCTGTATTCATTATAGGGTACCACTCTTCAGAAAGATGGAATACATGGGGAGAATCCAAAAAAGAGCAATACAAATCAGAGGATTAGGAATAAAGACAGGAGAAGTAAGGGGTGGGTATTTTCAAAATTAAAACAAAGAAGATGAGAAAAGTTTCATTTTCCCCAGTTGTAAAGGTAGAATGTTCAAGGATGAGAATTGGGAATCAATTTTTAGCCAATCAGCAAGGAGAGGCCACTTTAATTTGAAGTAAAATTTACTTAGGATCGAATAGTGGGAAGAAAGACAAAGAAGACAGAGAAGCATAACTGTTTTGGGATGGGTTTAGTAGGCTGGAGGGGTGGTTCTCAGGGATGGCCAAACAGGTGAGATTGGCCTTGCAGGCCAGTGCCACTGGCTCAGGAAAAACATCCTCTGCACCAACAGCTGGATGCCTCTGGGTGCAGATGTGCATGGCCAGACATTTCTAAATTAGAAGGAAGCATTACCACATCCACAGAGTATGGATGAAAGTGTGCTTCTGTACTCTCACAATTCTGGGATTGGCCATACTTTCTAAAATGAGGGAACCAAAGCTGATTTTGAGAGGTACAGATCCTATCTCAAATTTTAACTGAAATGCCAGTAGTAAATTTGAGAACATTCTCTGAAGTAAATAGGAAAAAGAGGCTGCCTAGGGCTAAAATTAGAAACTAGGAAAAAGTCTTGATTCCTTTGCTTTTCTTTTTCTGTTGGCAAGGAGAAATCCTTTTCATAAACTTTTTAAAAAGCCTTATATTTACCAAACTGAGAAGTGTATATTGTTTTCAGAGCACCTACTTTGTGAATTATATATTCCTAATAGAATATCAGTTTTAGCTGACTGGTGGCACTAGAAATCCTCTGTGGATGAAGAAATAGAGTGTGGTAGCTAAGGCCAAGTGTGGTTCTCAACATTTTTTATCAGCAAGTAAACTTGACTTTGAAATTAAACTCTTTCAGAATGAGGTTTGGGAGTTTTTATTATTAGGTCACTTAAGTATTTTTAAAAACTAAAGGCTGAATTACAACATGCTGAACCTTTTCTGCAGTTGGAATTGAATATTCCCATGGCTGGCTGTGCAAGAAAAAGGCCATGTACTTGAAGGGCATAGAAGATGGAACAATTTTGTTTTCCTTAATAGCTCTTCACCCAGTCAGATTTGATACACACACCATGTGTGTACATTCAACACATATATATGGGTCTGTCTACCTTTTCTAGTTCTGTCTTCTGTGCAGTACTAAGTATTTAATCAATCTGGGGACTTTAGTCTCAAAGACAATCAGCTGACATTTTCTTTTCCTATATAATTCAAAGGTTATTGCCATATTTTTGCTGTCTTTGTTTAAACTTCTGTAACACTTGAGAGAAGGGAACAGGGGGCAACACGTTCCATTGAGAACTCACTTCACCTCTAACAGGGTAAAATACATTTGAAAATTTAAATAAGCAAGAGCCACTGTATAAACCAGCTAAGGATCAACATTTCCTCTCGTAAATAAAATTGACTAGAAAATGCATTTTTCAAATCTGTTTTGTATGTTCATGGCAGTTATAAATAGGCAATTTTAGTGTACATAATGGGTAGGGAAATGTTTGTGAAGTATGGAAATATGCACAGTCTCAAAGACAAGAGGACAATGAAAATGTTGGTACAACTTTTGTCTGAATTCCTGTGATTATCTGACAATGCCCTTTTCTGATCAACTATCATAAAAGATTAAATCCCCCATTAAATTATACGTTTCTTAACCACATAAGCATGTAAAATATTAAAAATTTGTGTGTGTGCGTTAGTGAAAGGTAGGTTTATAGCTTACCTGCAGAAGTTCTGAGAAGGGGAAAAATGAGAAACAGGAAGAAAAGTCACCTAATGCTTACACTTAGGGCTAGGATGAGATCTGGGTTTTTCGGTGGTGGTGACTGTGCTTAACAAGTGCTGACTTATACTAACCTTAGTTATCTGGCTTTCCTTGGTTTCAGAGATGAGCTAAGGGAAGCTGTAACTTCATCTGGAGAGAGATGTCTTCCTCTTTTTTCTTCTCTGAGCTTTGCACTTAAGACCTGTTGGTGCATTAGAGCAAGTGAATATTTAGACTCTAACCATGTAAAAGATTAAAACATGCACTTAACCTTACACGCTTTGAATGATCTCTCTGAATTTAGTAGAACTAAGGTTAATATGCAAAGGGCAACACAGCTGTGTCTTCTGTAATTTTAGTCAGTAAATGCCTTAGAAACAGAGGCCCTAATAGGGCTTGTCCAGTGACTTTTGTCAGGGGTTGGAGCCGCCAGTTGTTATGGCAGTGCAAACAATTAATAAGGATAATTATTATGTTGATAGTATATATATCAATAAGATATTTCTGGACATAAATACAGCTTTATGTGGCAAAAAGCCAAACCATATGCTTTGGATCTTGACAAATGGTTGAAAGTAATTAAGGTACCATGTACTAATGAGTTTCCATTCATCACCTGAGCCAAGTCTGCCTGGCAGCAGCCTGTGCCATGTGTACATACACCCCTGGCTGCAGACACACTGCTGCAGCTCGTGGATTTCAGCTTCCAGTTACAGTGGGCAAGGAGCAAACATCGGCCACCTAACTGACAGGGGTTGACTTGTTATGCCATGCTAACTCAGCCATGTGCAAGCATTGGTCAAATACTTCATGCGTATTTCTTTGTATCCCCTGTTGCTATTGATTATTTTTATCTTGTTCAAGCTTCACACAAAGCTGAGAGAACTTGCAATAAAATTGTAAGGATAAACAAGTAACTGTAAATAAGCTTTGCTGTGCATTTACCATATATCAGCTGCTGTTCTGATTAAAAACCAGAATTTTATTTTCCATTGGATCACCTAGGCAGAGGGAGAGATGCCCGCATGTATTGCTCTGCAGTTACTTACTAGCCAATGAAAACTGTTTGGGTGCCTTAAGATAGTCTGCCAAGGTCAGTTCATTAAAAAAATGTTCATTCAAGTGTTTAGGCCTAGACTGTAGATCCCATCAACAAAGTACATATTAAAAAACAGTCTATAGAATTTAGAAATTTAAGAATTATGTCTTTTCTGTTTATTTTTTTCCCCCAGATTTGCAAGAGCAAGGCTAAGGAATCCCAGCAGTATTATCACAGCCTGTCTATCCGGCAGAGCCTGGCTATCAACTTCAACATCCAACAGGACTGTGGCCATTTCCTTGCTGAAGTGCCAGTTCGTCTCCTTCCATGGGAAGATGACGACGCACCGGATGTGGAAGAAGAGCGGGAAGAAGAGGAGAAAGAACCTGAGCAGAAGAACAGAGACACTGCTTCCACCACAGAGGCCTCCCATAAAGAGAGCTCCAGCAGCCAGGGCACCATGAGCAAGCCCCGCAGCCGCGTGGTGGTGATCACGAGGGAGGTCCCGCACCTGACAGTGGCCGACTTCGTGCGCGAGTCCGCGCCCCGCCACACCAAGAGCCCCGACCTGTACGAGAGGCAGGTGTGTCTGCTCCTCTTGCAGCTCTGCCTGGGCCTCGAGCACCTGAAGCCCTATCACATCACGCACTGTGACCTGCGCTTAGAGAACCTGCTGCTGGTTCACTCCAGACCGGGAGGCAGCCCCCTGAGCCCCGAGGCCACAGAACCCAGCCCCAACACTGCCTGCCCAGCCAGATTAATAGTGAGCAACTTCTCCCAGGCCAAGCAGAAGAGTCATATGGTGGATCCCGAGGTCCTACGGGATCAGTCCCGCCTGGCTCCAGAAATCATCACTGCAACGCAGTACAAGAAGTGTGATGAGTTCCAGACTGGCATCCTCATCTATGAAATGCTGCACTTACCCAACCCCTTTGATGAGAATCCAGAGCTGAAAGAGAAGGAGTACACTTGTGCTGATCTTCCCAAGATTCCTTGCCGTTCCCTCTACTCTCAAGGGCTTCAACAACTTGCCAGCTGCCTGCTGAATCCCAACCCTTCGGAGAGGATCTTGATATCAGAAGCCAAAGGAATCCTTCAGTGTTTGCTTTGGGGTCCGCGTGAGGACTTGTTCCATGCTCTAAGTACATCTTCCAACCCCTCACGGAGAGATGCTATACTTCAGAACTGGCTCGATATAAAAAGGACGCTGCTGATGATCAAGTTTGCAGAGAAGTCCTTGGAGAGGGACTGTGGAATTATTCTGGAAGACTGGCTTTGTTGTCAATATCTGGCTTTTGCCACTACAGACTCACTTCATCGCATTGTGAGACTCATGAAGCAGCACTAGTTGTAGAGCTTTTCGTGAAGCATCCCCACCTCTGCCCCAGCCCTCACTCCAGCCTGCACTAGGGCTCACACTTTGTACAATCGTTACAAAACAGCCTAGATATCAAAGCCAGCAACTCTGAGCAAATAGGTTCTAATTGGAGAAATTGCATCCTGTACCAAGTATGACAGAAACTTTACTTTTTTGCCAGGCCTGCTAGGGATTGATATCATACACATGACTGCATTTGGATCAGACAGTATGTAACTTGATTCATATCTGGCTGAAAAGGAGAGCAAACTTTGATACCACTATTTCTACCACTGCAGTAAACAAATTGCCCTCCTCTTCTGGGTAGCTTCTGTCATTTCCTATGTAGCATTGGCTAGTGAATAGCAGTGACCATAAGCAGAGACGGAGAAATGTGAGATGAAATTATCCACCAAGCCACAAAACACTCATTTGCTTTCACTCCACATATCACACATTTCCTCTCAGCTTAGTCCCCCACAAGAAGGCTGTGCTCCTCTTCCCTTTGGTCTCAGCCAGATTCTGATCTTTCTCTTACACTTTACACTATCTGTACTTTCCTCCCCAGATGTGGTTTTCCTGCTGACCATGGCAAATGTCAGTGAACAGTAAGCACCTGTGTTCAGTCCTCTTCCCTCCTCCTCTGCCTCCCTGCCTACCCATACCCTTTCTAACCATGGATCCATGATTTCATCAATGCTGCCTTAATCAGAACATTACCCTTAGCTTGAGACGGGTGCATTAAAAAGCAGAATATGCACACGTTGCCTATCCCACTTCCTAGGCAACTTTCACCAGTCTGGACTGTTGATGTACTGTAGCCATAACCACATTTATACAAGAAAATACAACACATGGTGGGCCATTGAAATTCCCCTTCCATCACAAAAAGCACTAAAGCCTGACTTGAAATGGATAGGACGTACATAACCTTCTCTGACAATCACTGCTATGAATCAGGGATGAAGATAAAAGCCACCTCATCTGTTTTGTTTTGGTCTGCTCTTGTCACTTGTGCCATACTGCAAAGTGAGACTGAAATTGGCTCTGCAGGTTTGTTGGCAGGAGATAGAAATGTTTAGAGCTTGTCTGTGTGTAGCTAACAGGCAGCATGGAGACACTTTTACTGCTGACACAGTTCTCTGAAGGGTAAAAACAAGGGGGCAAAAACACTGTTGTTTAATTACTGAGGGAGCTGTGAAGTTTGGCAGCCATGACCAACAGCACCATGATCCACATTTCCTGCAGCAGTGCTTGGCTGCCCATCTCTTGTCTGTTGTAACCAGTGTTTCCTAATGTTGCTATAGACAACACCCAAAAATTGAATGTTGTCAGAAGAGCTCAAAGAGCAGACAGAGTTTTGGACTAGAGCAGGAATTAGTGAGGACTGAAGAGTCAGAATTTTTTGAAACTCAACTTGAAGGAGCTTTTTCACTTTCAGAGGCCACTACTGACTTCCTTCCATGCCCTAACAGCCGTTTCCCATAGAACCTCTGTACAGACAATATCTTTGCTCAGTATTGCTAGGCTAGGAGTTGTTTCCTGAGTTGCTCTGAAGAATGGATCTGGATGCAGGGGAAAAAGCAATTCCGAATATTCTGACTTGGGTGATGGAAAGCAGACAGCCCTAGTTATGAGCCTGTGCTTCTCTCCTATGGATCTATGTGCAATTCTTGTATTAATTTTTAAAGCTGTACATTACAGTGTTCACTTTACACACCAGCCTTTACCCGATGCTAGATCTGCAGTACCTTCCTTTACTTTCCTGGCACATAAATGCACAGATATCCATGTGTTCTTTTTATGGATTGATGTTTCATTTTAATTGTTAAAACTGTGAGGAATCAATTCAGCCTTGAAACAAATAGCCACTTTATACAGCATACGCATTCTTGGACCAGATGCATGGAAACTGAACAAACAGTCCTGCAGGCTTAAAGTCAGCTGAAAGTAGCTCTGGATCTGCGCCGTTCATCAAGGGGTTGACATGTCTGCATTATTCTTCTCTGGCACCTCTCAGAGCTAAGCTGAATAGCGTGTGGAAGCCTACATCGATTGTGCCATAGTATAGACTGTCTTTGTGACCTTTCTAAAGATTTTTTTGGAACTTCTGATGATTATTCTTTTGTTTGATTCACCTGTATCAGTGAAGGATCAGGCAAGGATAAGGATAATATATTTTAATGTGATATGTATATTTTTCTTTCTCTTTCTGGCAAAAAGGTTAGGATGGTGGCATTGATGCAGAAAAACAGGACAGTGCATTAAAAGCCCAAGTGCAATGTGTGTAGTTGAAATACTTCCACTACATCAGGAAAGAAAGTTTCTACAATACTGCTGAGCAGCTCGTAGAAGATCCTTTACAAAGAATCTCCTGTTCGGTGCAGCCCTGCTTTATCTGGACACAGGAGGGCAATGCTCCCATAATTCACATACACCGAGCATGGCAAGTCACTTGTGTACTACCTACTAGCTATTAGTGACAGTGTGCTGAGCTGCGAGTAGGGCTTCTTGTTCTCTATGGTCTGGTTTTGTGTTTGTTCCCTAGTGTGTGTGCACCTGACTTCTCAGCTAACTCATATAGGCATAGGAGTAACTCTTGGACCACTTGTCATTGCAGTGGGGTGACCCCTCGAAGCCTCTGGGTGTTCCCATTTATGGACACGTGTTCCCAGTGTCGCTTTGATGTCAACACGCACATGCAAAGTTGGATTTTGAATGTTGTACAACTGTACGTGTTAATGCAGCTGGTCCGACGCCTTTGTATCTCTGGCTATCTAATTTCAGTTTGTATCTTTTGTGATGAACCAATACTCATTTTAGCTCTGCAGTATAATCAAGCATGGATAGATGTTCACTACCAACCTCTTTCTTGTGCAGCACTGGGTAAACTTTAGCAATTTGTAATGTTGTGTGGTTTTTTTCTTTAAAAAAGAAAGAATGGTCAATGTAGTCGAACCTAATCTGGCCTGAGCTCTTCCTTGAGGAGCTTGAGGCTGACTTTGCAGATCTGCCCATAACTGATGATTGCAACTGTTTGTGGTTGTTCTCCATCCTGGCACCAGATTGTGCCACGTAAATACACAAGAATGTATGCATTAAACTGATTGTAAACAAATCCTAAGAATGCTACAGCATAATTGCTAAGCAAAAGGAAAAAAACCCGCTCTGTTTGTAACAGGATCCTGTGTATGGCAGGAACAAAACCCCTGGCTGTGCATGTTAGAACTTACTTGAATATGTGCACAGATCTTGAATTATTTTTTAGCAATGTCGCACTTTCAGTTGAGCTCAAGAAATAGGAAGAGCTGCAAATCTAAGATAACAGTATTGACTGTAAATATATATTTTTCTATTAATAAAAGTTGTCATTCAAATATTTTTAACATGAACTCTAAAGATTTTTCCAGTGGAAAATATTTCTGGAAAAATCAAATGCTTGTTTGAAGAATTATGATGAGTGGTTTCTGATCCTTTTAGAGCCATTAAAACCCTCTCTAATATTACAGAGAGAGCACAGTGATTGGATTCACAATGTTTAGTGCCTTGTCAAAAACCTGAAATGTAGCTGGTCAGTTGGTGGAAATCTTATTCTTTTCATAACAGCCCTAGAAACAATACTGCCCACGTAAAGATGCAAAAGACTTTACAAAATTAAATGCTGTACTTTGTGTGATACTGGGTTGATCTATTCCATAAATTTGTGTGAACGGGTTCCTTTAAGTTGCTTGTAGTATAGCATAAACTTGAAGTGACAAAATGGTGGGCTTTCAAATTTGGGATCTGCCCAGGGAGAATAATGGTGGATAACAAGTCAGTTGTTCCAGACTGACCAGGCATCAGGAGAAGCCTATTGCTCTGACAATCTGCTGCAGACTCCACGCTGGGGAGGGGAGGGATCGCGTTAGTCTGGGAGAACGGGGAGGGTGAAATGTGCTGCTCCTGCTGTAGGTGGTGGAGGTGCTGCACACCACCTTTGGTCTGTGGTGAGAAATGCAAACCTCTGTTAAAACAGGAGTGCTGAAAGAACTACTCCTGAGATTGTATGGAAAGTGGGTTCGTTTTCTTAAATGGGAATTACTTTTTACTAATTACCTGTCAAACCTCAGATCTGATCCAGTCAATATGCATAACCAGGTGAATATAAAGAGACTCTACTAGTGAAAGCTTGCCTACAAATTTTTAGGAATGAGAGAATCCAGAATTTTCTTCTGGAGCCCCTAGAATGTTCAAATATAGAAGCCTGGTCTCATTTCAGTATTCAGACATGATGAAATCAGTAATTCCAGCCAGGATACCATGCTGCTGCCCCACAGACAAGAGTGCAGGTAGCCTTTACAAAAATATTCCACCTTATATCTTTCATGGTGCACACAACCCACCCATAAGGTATGAATTGATCATCTTGACATGTTAACACAAGAGAATTCTCACATGTTATAGAGAAAAATGTATTATTTAAATAAATTATGTGTGTTAGGGTTCAGCTACTTGCAGAATTTATTCAGCAGCTTCACACTGTAGGTCCTTAATTTTAGCATGTATTTGCTGCTGAAATAAAATGTATCTGTTTCTTAATTCTTGTGCTGAGATACCCCATCTAAATTAATTTTTATTGTTTGTAATAACAAATCCATATGTAAATATAAATTAAATGGTCCTGTTTTTATTTAAATCAATTTTAAGTTTTCTGAGGGATACGGTAGAAACTGAGTCAGACCTTTTAATGCACTTTCTTTTCCCCCTTTCTCCAAATTGGCTGTTTCTCAGTACAAACTGTACTTGACTGCATGACTAGACCATCAGCTTTACTCTGATTTTTGGAAGTGGTGTTGGTTCTGCTAAAACTCCTGTAAAACCTAGAGCACAATCAGAGCCCTTCAGCCATTGCAGAGAGAGATGTGATTATCATTTAGTTATGCAGTAAGATAACGTCAGACAAGTACAGCATAGAATCTTAAATACCTCTACAAAAATACACCTGTGGAAATACTCTGTAAACAATCATGAGGATTACAAAGATTTCGAGAGAAGAATACACAAAAAGTACTTTTCAAAACACTGGGAAGAAATTTCTTAAGGGCTCCCTCAACTCCAAAAGAAGGAGCAAGTCTTTTTCCCTGCTGTGTTGCAGAGAATTTCTAGTAGACATTTGTATGGATTTCTTTATTCACCTGGATGCAGTATTAGAAGGATGGTGATTTTGAGTAGGTGTAGAATGTAATTTAAATAATTTCCTGTAAGTCTCCTTGCATTGGTGCTCCACTCAGCATTTACCTGGAAACCACAGAATGCTTTCAGATCAAGCAGAGTTGCCAGTGAGAAATGAAATACTCAACTTACCTGTACATAAGCATTTTACCACTCTACAGAATTTGAGAATTTGGTTTGTACTTCAGTCTATAAAGATCTTTTTTTCCATAAATCTGAGGGGAGGATTTCAGGGATTTAGAAGAGGTTGGAGCTTTTTTAATATGGAAGAAATATTTGTTCATAAATATATATATATATATACATACATATATGTATGAGTGCATGTGGGCATGTTAATATATATATGTATGTATATTAATTTTGTATCCCAAAAGTATTCTTTGCCCCTTTTTGCTTGAAAATATATATATATTATATATTGTATATATAATATATATTTAAGAGTGTGTAAATTTTAATATAGTCATTTCATAAATAACACCTCTTCAAAAACTACTCAAAACTTCTGTTTCCTTGTCCTTTGGATTGTTGGTATTAGAAGGTTTTGCAGTTGAAATCCTTGGGTTTTTTTCTTTTAAAACTTAATTATGCTGAGCATTTAAGAATATGTTCTTGTTTTTAATAAAAGGGGGAAATTTATTTTTTAATTAGGGATTCCAAAATCAGCGGACTTTTATAAATGGGATTTCTTTAAATGCCTTGAATAAGGGAATTTTTTTTAATTTTTTTTTTCAATTCCATTCTTGTGGGTAATTTGTATTTGGAATTCCTGGTTGCATTGCTTTATCTGGTGCTTCATATTGATATTTACACATTTTTATATAAATAAGTATATAAACTTCAAGCCTTCCTTTGTGATCAGGGGCAGTTACACTCTGGTTTGCTGTGGTACTTTGCTGTGTACTCTGTGGCATTCATGTTACTGTGTAAATAAAACTAGTTTTATTACACTCAAAACCAAACTTGCGGTTGCCTAATTTTTCTCCCTTCTTAGGTAATTAGAAAAAAACGTGTATTTCTGAGGCAAATGCATGTGGCAAGCACAGCAAAAGCTTTTATTCCAAGAACAGCTGGGTTTGCAGCAGCAGTGCAGGGGTGGCAGGTGCACACTTGGTCGAGGAGGCTGCCCCTGCTGTGGCCAGGGATCCCAGCTGCAGGAATTGCCAGTGCTCCGGACACTGCCCCACCTCCCACCTCTGCATTTTCCCCAGAAGCCTCACTGTGGCTGGTACTATTTCAGCTCCATCTGGACAAGTGGCAGCAGCAGCCCAAAAATAAACTGGCCACCAGTGGCTGCTGTTGATTGAACCAGTGTCTTGTAAGGCCTGCTTGGAGAGAAGTGACTTGGCACGTTAATGACAACCGCCACACTGGGGACAACCCTTGGCATGTAAGGAGCTGAGCCAAAGTTAGAAATTTCCCTGGTGTGGACAGGGCTTAAATGACCTGCTGTGAAGGAATAAAATTACTCTTAAGTCAAATTTTTACATGCAGTGACAAAGCAGGAGGATGCCTCCAAGGCAGTTGTGTGCAGTGGAATTCATTGCGTCTGATCCGTTACCTTGAAGCATCCAACCTGATGGAGGGTCTGTGGAAAACAGATGGGATAATATGCATCTTCTGCAATCGTGCAGACACACTTCAGTGGCACTGAGATCAAACAGCTCAATTTTGTACCCAGATTTGACAGGCAGCAATGGTAGCTGCAGATGCTAATTTATTAGCATCGAACAGATGACACCATGTACGTCGGAGCAGCGCCATGCTTCTGCATGACAATCACACTGCTCACGGATACTCTTGAAAGAAAAAATAAAAACAACCCAGAAAAACAGCCTGCAGGCTCTATTCTCCCCACAGTCACAGTGGCTTTGCACAGGTATGTCATCAGTTTCAATGATCAGAATTAGTTCAAGTGTAACTACTACCGGCCCTTCACATTTATTCCTTAGACACTGTTTGAAAGCCTTTCGGAGACAGTTTAAGCTATTGTCCTCATCCTTTTGAAAAATACAAAGCTAGCTGACTCCAAAGGTGTCAGTAAATACACAACACGTTTAACAGCCTGACAGATACTTCGGCTTTGCCAGAGTAATCCCTGTTCACTTCAACGAAGTGCCATGGACTTAAGCTAAACAGAGTTCGATTATGCCATTTGTCAGTGGCAATCATCACTCTGCGGGGAAAAGATATGCAAAAACAAACTGAACCCTTGTCAAGACATGATAATTATACTAGTTTAACTAAAATCTGTTTGAAATTAATTTAGTTCTGTTAGTGCAAACTCTCTTGTGGGTATCCTTAAGCGGTCGCAGTCTGGCATTCTCATTTCAGCTTGTGCCAGACATGAACACAAGTGGAACAGATGCCTGGTTTCGGCTGATGCAAAAATGTCTGTATCAGATTTTTCACCAACTCAGAAATTCACCCAATAGTAAAGCTATGCTCTACATGATAAACCTTTCTTTTGTAGAACACTTGAGCTCTGCAGGCTGCTGCTTTTGCCCCAGTTCATGAGGTTCTGTGGTGCCCCACAGGAATCACACCATCCTCCTTACCCGGAGGTGCTTTTAACCAGGCTCGGATGGAAGCGGTTCCCAAGGCAAACTGCTCAAGTGAAATATTTGCCACAACCTACTCTGCAGAGAGAGGCTGTAGTTCCAATTCTGAGCTAAGACTTGTAGCTCTGTGGAGAAAGATACACATTAAAGTGCTAGTGCAATCTACTGCACTTCCCTTGGTGCTGCTGCTGCTGCTGCTGTCTCAGGAGGCAGCACTAGAGCCTGGTGCTTAGCCCACCCCCGTGGAAGATGGGAGCAGGCTTCTTGCCATCAGTTCAGTGCTTTCAAATGAGTGGCAAACAGACACCAGGGGAGTCACTGGGAGAGCAGCTTGGAGGCTCTGAAGCAGATTTGCTTGTATAAAATCAGAGAACTCAAAACAATAGCTACCAAAGGTGCATTTTCTGTTACATCTCCTGTTCTCACCCTTTGTTTTGCTGTCATTAGGGTGTTATTTTTGTTACATTGCAGTTGGCAGACTCAGGACGTGCACAGAAGGAAGCACTGGAAGTAACAGACAATAATGTAAGGTAAAACCACTAAACTATTTCTTATCCTCCAAAAAGAGAAGGAATGGGAATAGGGAGGCTTATTGCTAAGGTATTTACCTATGTCTGCTCTTTTTGGTACCAGCCAGGAGCCCTAGTACAGCCAATCCATAGCAAGCTCCTTTCTCCAGCTGTTGCCAGGTGCTGGGAGGAGCCCACACTGCCCTGCACAGCACAGTGCTGCCACTGAGAGACAGGACAGCCCCAGGGACAGTACCTGTGTGCAGCAGGGCTGGGGACAGTTACAGATTTCATGTCAGATGCCAGGTTTTGCCTGATTTCATTGGAGTCTCAATGGTCCAGATGAACTGCAGTGAATAGCAGATTAACCTTAAAAAACATGAAATCCCTGCAGTTTTTCTGTAAGAAGCATGCGATTAACTTTGCACCTCTCCAAAGTGCAGAAAGACATAAATGTTCTTCTAAAGAAAATGAAGAATTAAATCAAGGTAATAAAATTCTCCTGCTTCCTACATGGGCACTAAATTTGAGTCAAGTTACTGTTGGAAATGGGCCAGTAGTCTGCCACTGTACAACCACCACTGCAATGATCAAAAGAAAAGGAACTTCCCATAACCTGTGAGCCAGCCACGCAGTTTCTCTTGGCCAGGGAAGAAAGTCTCCTTCAAAATTTTTTCTATTCATATTACTGGGAAAAAAAGTTTTATGCTCTGCCATATTAATATTTCATCTTATGTATTTGTGTTTGTACAGGAGTTATTGCTAAAGCTGCAATCACAGGACACCAGGGTGTGCTTCAGCTTCAGACAAGAAGGTGCAACAGGAAGTCAGATGATGTTGTGGGATACTACATGACAAATGTTTTAGTGGCGTTAGTTACAAATGTTTTAATACCATCCAGACCCAGAGCTTCACCATCCCTGGCCCTTTTGCAGCAATGAATTGTTCAAGTCATTTCCCTGTGGATGAAGCATTTCTCCCTGTATCGTCACCTTGGAGCCTCAACATCTCCTTCCGTGGGAACTGCAGCACAGAGTCCTGCTCTCTTCCCTGCTGTGAGTATGACCTTTTTTCTTGTAGGTTTTTGAGGTGATTCAGCTCAGGCTGAGGGGCTAGGAGTAAGGATGTCAGTATTCCGTAGAAATGGCAGAATGTATTTCATCTGCAGCCCATCAGCACCCTATTTGCTTGTCCTGGGCAGACATGTCCATGCCTAGAGTCTTGACTTTTGAAAATTCTGGATGTTCCCATAAGAATATTTAGTTTATTTTTTTACTAGGAATTAGTCTGTGTTCATCCAACTCAACATTCCCTTTGGTGTTTTTGTCTGGTTTTTTTTTTTCCAAATAATTCAAATCCATCTGGAGTCTTTTACAACTTTCTGCAATTTATGCTAATCTTGAACAGATTTCGCTTTGTGATTAATCACTTCTTCCTGCAAATCAGCAATCGGAAACACTGAGCTAAGACTAGTTCTTAGGCACAGTTGTCTGTCTTCCCTAAAAAATTTGTACTTGTTACTTTGGTTTTGTTCTCTATTCACAATTAAAAGGGTTTTCTTTTTCTTCACTCACCAGAAGTACCATGAAAATACAGTGCAAGTTTTGTGCTGATTATAAAGCAGTTTACAAGAAGAGATTAGTTGCTATGCTACAGATCCAGGAACTGATGGACAGCATGGCAAAGGCATATATAAAAAAGACACAGCAAGCCATTTGGGGGGAATAGTATGCAGGAATCCAGGGCCTATTCAACTAAACCATCTCCTACCGTATTTCTGTTAGCCTTCTGTTCACCATTGACTCACAACTATCCATCGTGACTTGACAGCCTCCATCAATTAAATCTATTGCAGAATGATTTTTATAGAATTATCAATTTGTTTTGTCAATTTTAATCATGGTTGCTCAAACACAAAAGTAACAAGATTCCAGTCTCAAAGGAAAGGGATTCAAAGCTATACCACTGGAGTACCAGATGAAGCTGCTCTGACACCCATTTCAGCTCCAATATACATCTAGACTGAGACTAGTGTCCTCTGTCACTTCGCCATCCTCTTCTGTCTCCCAGTGACAAGACCTCTGGTTTGCAGACAACTCTGCTTTGGACCAACTTTCCCACGTGGACCAGCCTAGTTCCCAGGCATTGCTGAGCAGCCTTTTTACAAAGAGGACATTGGGAATGAGCCTCAGTAACATGAATAGGAGTCCAGTGGTCAACTGCCTTGGCACCCCATCAGAAATGGGAGAAATAGTCATTGCATTTCTTAACTCCCAAATCTGCTGTGTTATTACGCTGATGACTTCAAGCAGTCTCTACTGGAAGCTTCAAAGGTGTTTGTGTGATGAGCACATCCAGTTCATCTCACCCCCAGAGGAGCACGGTCCTTTCTAAGATGGCATGACACCTTTCAGCAGCACATCAGTGTAAAATACATTGAACAGAGCTCCAGTGAGCTTGGGAACTTCGGCAGAGAGTTACAGCACATTGGAAAATGTCAGTTCACTGTGTAAATCTCCCTTTTGCTATTGGGTAACTTGCAAAACAGCAAACTGCCAAGGTTCTTTCTCCTGCTGTAGCCAAAAGGTGTTCTCTGTAACAGCTTGGGATCCTTCGTGCTGAGCTGGGTGCCCTTCCAATACTGCTGCATTGGAAAAATGCCATCTGCTGAGCAGCACACCATGGGCTCCATTCAGCCTGATCACTCAGGCATCAGGAGCAGGGAGAGGGGGAGGCAGGTGGAAAATAGCAGTCCAAGTCTCCTTTGGAACTACTGGCTTACTAGAAGGGCTGTCATTACAGCAATATTGCCAGTTTGACAAGAAATGATAGTGGACAACAAACTACCTGCTTCAGATGCAGATCCAAGATGGCATTTGTAAGAAAATAAGAGATGCAGCACAGTCCCCTCAAAGACAGTCCCTGTCAGCATCTGTCAAGCACTGTCAGACCTGGCAGTCCTGCAGCTGGCAGCTCTCAGTCTCCAGAGAGCTGGGGACCTTGTGCCTTAAGTAAGCTGGTGATGATCAGAGAACTGGCCAGGGAGCCTGATTGGTGACCTTCCCACCAGCTGCTATGAAGCAACTGCAGAGCTGCTCCACACTGCTCTGTGTACAACCTGGATTTAGCTGTGCATCACAAGTTTTCTTGCCAGCCCTGACAACAAGGGCTTTCCCAACATCTTTCCCATAAAAAGGCTACTGGGCAGGCAAATGGTGTCTACCTACAAAAAGAAAGAGAGGGTTGCAAATGGTGTAGCCAGAGTTCAGTGGAGCTGTGCCTGCCTAATACCACTAAGCATCTAACCTACAAATCCCATTAGTAAGTTTAAATAAGTCTAAGGGGGAAAAGATGTCAGATTTACCATAGACCTGATACTGGAGTACTTCCCCTGCTGGGCTGAGCCTGTTGCCCATGGCTGACACCACTGGCTGTGCATCTTAGAGGCTTGTACCAATAACAATCACCAGCAAAAATAACTTTTCCATAACACTTTCTTTAATGTTGCATGCCTTTGCCTCTTCTCTTATCCTTCTTCTTCTTTTTACTTTTTTCTCCTTTGATTATTTTCCAAATTTTCCCTGTTAGTTATTAACTAAATGCCAACTCACTGTGTATTTAGTAATCAGATTATCTGTTAATACCTGCCTAAAGCAGTCCCCATTGATTAAAAGAAAGAGTGGTCATTATGTTATTTTTAATACAAATTATTTAGGTCCTGGGGCCAAGATTGAATTAAAGGAAGGATCAAATTAATGAGGGAATTGAATTAAACTAGAAACATCTGATTGCAGTATTTCCTACATCTCCAAATTGCCAAAGGAAGGCAGTGGTATGGCTGTGAATTTATGTTATTCCATGAAAAAGTACGAACAGCTTGTTTTAACTGCATCTGAAAAGTGGGCCTCATCATGGATATGGCTGGGTAAGTGCTCAAAATCCACAGCAATTCTGAAAGAGGATATAATGTAATAGCAGAAGATTTAATCAGAACATGAGCCACAAAGTCTCTGCTAATTGCTCATTTCACACAATGTAGGCCAGATTTCCGAGGCGCTCTGCTCACCCACTGCCTCCCACACACACGTGTACGCGATCGCTACGGCACACAACTGCAGACACGGGTGCTCACAGCCCCTGAAAGCAAAGCCCCGTGCCACATTTTGGATGCAGGCAAATTTAATACACTCATCCAGTTATTAAGATTGCTTTTGAATAATTTTATCTTTTCCCCCCTCCCCAAAGTGTCTTAATGAGGGATATGATGTGAAAGCACTTCACTAGCTTCTAATTTGGATGCATTTATTAGTTCTAAATAGCACAGGGAATGAAGATTTCAAGCTTGCTCTCTACAGGGAGCAATCAGTGGGCTCAGGACGTTTTCTGAACTGAACTGAGCTCCTCAGTTTTAAAAGTGGTCTTTCTAATCCTACTTCTTATCCTACTAATCATCAACAATCCCATTGCTATTCCTGCCCTGAGTCTGACTTCATCACAGCAGTACTTGTGTTGCCCTGCATTTCAGTCACTTCAGTGAGACTCTAAACTGCTTGCAAGAAATGCTTTAACTGACTTGATTGATTGTTTATCTCCTGATCATAAATGCTAATTACAGAGCTGAGAAGATTGGTTTGTCTTTATTGCCATACTTCCACATAGAAATATAGAAAATTAAATTTTTTATGATTTCAATGAATTCCCTTTATACTTTGATCCAGTGAGTGCAGAGGAAAGATTATTCCTTCCAGTGTGAGAGACTGCTTTAAAAAAGCAATAAGCAAATCAAGAGAAAAATCTTGGCAGTACCAAGTTGTGACCTAATTCTATCCTTCACTGCATTTCCTCCTCTCTCCAAAACATCCAAAGTTCAAAACAGCTGCCCTTATACAGAACAGTTCTTCTCTCTACTCAAGTAGGTCACTTACAGAATAAAGGCCATAACTGCACACAACCCTCTCAAACACAAACCACCCAGAGTGCTTCCCTGAACCATGCATGGCTGGGCTCTGGAATGCTTCACATCTCTGGAAAAGGCCTTCCTTGTGGGAAATGCAGCTGTGTTTTACATCTAGACAGAATGACTTCTCCCTGCTGATTTTAAAAATCAGTTGCAGTTACAGTCAGAACAAGTGCCCAAGTTCAGTGTGCAACTTCCTGGACTCCAGACTCAAGAGAATCCTCCTGCATATGGCAGATCCCTGCACAAGGAGGCTCCATTTGGGATGGAGATGTGCATTTTTTCAAAGGTGCATCTTTTGGTCTGTGGAGATCTGAGTGTAGATTAAGAAAGCTCCACTGCAGGCCACAGAGCTAGGCTGGTTCAGGACAGCTGAGCCATGTTTGTGGCATGCAAAGGAAAGACAGGAAAGGAGCTGCTGTCACATGTTCTTAGGTGCGTGCTGTTTATCAAATAGTAAAACAGCATGACCATGAGCCTCAGAACATCTAAACTGTTTGGTGACAAGTGTAAAAATTCAGAAGTTAGAAGCTCTTCATAAAAAGGCAGCAGATCTCTGGCAAAGCTACGCTGTGGTGGGACTCACAGTTGGAGGTACCAAGGTTCAGTGGCTGGACACCCTGCAACCATTTGCCTCACAAATCCACACTATTTGGACAGGACTGGCCTTATAAGTGTGTTTCAGAGGGACTGTTATTACCGTTAGAAATTTCCAAATTCAATCTTTTGCCTCTCTTTTCACTCTGTTTTATTGTTGGGGTTTTTTTTAACCAAACTGAATCAATAACAGTAGTGTAGCATGTTCTCCCTATTGCTTATATATAAATATAATTTAAAGGCCTAAACTAATGTATGCCATGTCTTTCACTACAGAGAAGTTCCCAAGGGATTAAACCAACAAAAAATTAAGATTAAAATATGAGCTTTCAAATTATGAAATATGTATATCCTCAATGTTTTACAGAGCTACTTACTGGCTTCTGTATTTACAATGGGGTTCACCCTTATCAAATTAAATCTCAGTACAAAGCTATATTTTAACATTCAGCAAGTCCTCTACCCTTCCAAAATATCCTCACAGCCTCCTTGCAGGTTTCACAGCCATGCAAGTTCATCAGAAAGCAAAGGTCTTTGGACACTGTGGGAAGGAAATTTGAATGCAGTATCACTGGCAAATGTGTGATCTCTGACCCTCAACCTTCCCTTCCTGCTCAAATACATACACCTGTCTGCTTCAGCAGAACAGGTCATCAGCTAAACTGCTGGCACTCCTCTCTTTCTCACATACAACATTGACTGATTTTGTAACCGGTCCACTGCGCCAAATTATAAAAAACTGTTCTCTAAGGAATTAAGAAAGTTGCTGCATGAGGGGGAAAAAAAAAAAAAAAAAAAAAAAAAAAGGAGCCTTAGTAGTGCATTTCATTCCTGAAGTATTTCTGTGATTACTGCTGGAGGAAGCCCTTCATATGCTGTATCTAGACTCAGACTCGTGAACTTTTTGCTAAGTCCATGGGCTATTCTACTGAAAAAAAGGAGATACATTTCTTCAGTAGTAAGGTGATTCAGAAATCCCTAGATGCTGAGGCGATTGCCTGAGGTATGTGGGATATAGAGGATTATGGGTTGAAAACATGATATTCAAGTCAAGTACCTTGAGTTTAAGATGAAATAGAACTCTACTGAAATCTACAGTACTATGGTATAATGCAGTGGAGAATTAAGCTTCAAATCTTTTTACTTGCTCTATGCTTACAGGAAAACTAAAATCTCTTGAAGTCTAACTGTTTCTGTAACAAGACTGCTCAAAATCCATGTATCCACAAATAGTTAAGGCACCCAAGAATGATGCTTACAACTGGATCATCCAGTTCATTGATATTGTGGAAGTAAACACCGACAATCACCAGCCTCCACCACCCACGCCCCACAGCCAAATGGCCAGGCAGACACATTTCTCCTGGGTTTGTTCTGTAGCAGAGTGACTGTGGCATTACCAGGGACAGCTGCAACAGAGAGGACAGACTGGAACAGTGAGCAGCAGGAGTGAAAGGCACAGACTGAGTGGATGTGGCAGGAAGAGGGGCAGCCAAGAGAGGCTGGGTGCCAGGCAGTCATCTCTGTGCTTGCTGCCTGCTCCCAAGCCTGGGACTGTAACCAGTGAGCCTTGCCCCGGGAGCCCTTCCCGGGCAAAAGGAAAGCCTGCCTCTAAAAAGGCATGAGGAGGAGGCCACAGCACCAGCAAACAAACCCTCCTGCCCCTCTGCACAAATAACGGTGACAGCAGCCAAAGCCTGGGCACAGGGATGAAAGTACATTTGTGAGCACGTTGTATCTGGCAGGGAGAACACAAGGAGCAGCTCTGCTGGGGGATATCGACTGCCCCGCTGTCTGCGATGTGGCAAGGCACGTAAATCCCTGCCTTGGGATCCTGCTGTGCACAAGTCACCAGATGGTGCTCTACATACAGACTTGGAAGTTCTTTATCTTCATGTGGGAACTTCTGTGGCCTCTGAGGAAATAACGCTATTATTTTTGTGAAGCCTTTCCTTTAAAGTTTCATTTGCATCTTAGTCTTTTCATCTCAAATTGGTTTTTTGGTTAAGCTGTTTATTCAGAACAGCTTTGGTGTTGGGATTTTTTGAAACAGAATTTACAAGCATGACACTTCCATCCAGGTCTGCTGAAAATATGGGAGTAATATATAAGCTGCAATAAGAAAATATTTAGTCTTATAATTTTTACATCACTTTTTTTTGCCTGCAATGGCAAATAAATATACAAAATCTTCTGCATCATAGTTGATGTGATATCTTAGAAGTGCTACCATGTAAGAAAAGAAATCTTCTGAGGGTGTGGCGAGGATTAAATAGTAGGTAGAAGGCTTCTCAGATTAAAATAGCTACAGTATAGTAGAGCATTCCTATCTTCTAGAAATATAATGCCAACTGTATCCAAACCCTACTCATCTTCCCTCTGAAATCCTATAACCATCCTGCTTCAACTAATAGTTTTAAGACAACAGAAATACTGAGAATATGGATCCCTCTTTTTCATCACCTCTTCAAAGAGGATTAATCTCATTAAAGTATATATTAGAAGTCACATGCTCTACGACTCTGAATATCAGGACAACAGCAATTTATTAGAGCACGGATTTGATCGTCTCCTTGAAATTTTGGGAACTGCCCAGGAGATGGCAGCAAATGGCACTCCGGGGGTAGGAGCCTCTGGGTGAGCCTGCGGGATGCTCAAACCAGCGCCGGATTCCCAATTACACGGGGTTTATCTTCTACCCAGCACGAACTCAACTCATTAATTTTGTTCTTCGCGGAGCGGCAGAGAGAACAAAGCCACATGCGACTTTCACAATGTTGCACTCAATCGGTGTGTAACATTGTAAAAATATAGTAGCACTTTAAAGTAACTTGTCCTTTTCATAAAATTTATAATTACTCGAATCATTTATTTCCCTACATGAAGGCTATTAAAAATAGTTTCAGGGGGAGAGCAATTTCTTATGAAATGAAGGTCAATCTCATTAGATCACTGTAGCAGGGATCCTAATAACATCCTGGCAGAAACGAGGTATCTCATTACAGAAGTTGTATTTTGTTTGAAATATTAGGTTGTCATTAACTGAGCACTAAAATACACATAATATTGGATGACATAAATTATTCCCCTGAAAAACTGCCACACACAGAGGTGGTAAAACAATGATGAGGGTATGACACAAAGCTTAACATTTTCTGTCTTTTCTAGCTGGATTCACCTACCTAATACCAGTTTGGTTTGCTGCTTCTTCTGGATACTGAGCCACAGTTGGGTTGCTAGAATTATACAGAGAGCTGGTTTCACATAGTGACACTGCAAACTACAACCAGTAAGAAAGAAGTTTAATTTTCCTTGTAACAGCTGAGTAAGCTGCCATTCAGGAAATACCAAAATTGAAAAGGAATGGATTAAAAACAGAGAGAGTTTGCTTTCACAAATACAAGAGGAGTTATTTTCCCTTTAATTATCCTTACCCATTTGGAAAGTACCAATTGGTTTTTCCAGGCCTTTCATTCTACTGGAACCACAGCTGAAGGTATGGATGTGTTTAAATGCTTCTCTGGAGCGATGTCACAGCACTTAACACCTGGCAGGACTATGCAGAGCATCTGCTCCAAGCCAGTCAACAGTAACCAGAAAGGCATCACCCTGATCGTTCCTAACAGGATACACAGATTATCCATGGGAGGGAGCTCAACATTACAGGAGTCCTGCTTTTCAGAGGCTTCCGACCTCCATGGTATCAACTAAAGGCTCATAATACACCTGTGAGGCACATCAGCAGCCTCAGGAAATTGTGAGGAAAGCAGAAAGAGAGGTTATACTGATTTCCTAGTACCATGAAGTGGACCCAGGGAGGGTTCTCCATCCAGGGAGTGTGTGCTTCAACTGCAACACCCTCTTCTCCTCTCAGTATGACAGGTTTAACCATTAAGAGGTCGTGGTTAGAAGGTGTATACGAACACAGACACTCAAGCCTGGAGCAGCTCACAGCAGCTACAGATGGCACCAAGAGAACACTTTGGTAGTGCTGTTTTGCAGAAGCAAAGGTAGCCCTGCTGCTTTGTGACTACAGCTGGGGTTTTTTTAAAATTCCCAACTGGAAATTGGGATTTATTTTAAAAATATTTATCAAATTTCCAAACAAGATAGAGAAATGCTAGTTACAAGAATTAAATATTTTAATTATATTTTCAGCTGCAGATTATGTAATGAACTCAGACAATAGTGCTTAGCATCTGAGGCAGGGAGGCCCCCAACACCTCACAGAAACACCCCACGTCCCTGTGCCACCCAAGCCATGTCCCCAGGGGGTGCCACCACATCAGCAAAATGAAGTCCTATCCATCATGCAAGAGGGACACAAGGACATGCATGTTGGATGATAAGCCCATCATGCAGTGCTTACACGGGCCAAAATGTAAGCAAGTCTATGTTTTTTTTTTAATTTGACTTCCTGCCTGTCACTGACTTACTACATTTATATCAGCTTTAAAATTTGTTTTCTTCGTGAAACACTTTCTTAGTAGGTAAAACACAAATATAAATAGCTACAGTGAGAGAATTGTGAATTGGCTTGAAGTGGGTGCTGCAAAAGGGAAAAGGCAATACAGGAGTACAAAGCATGTGCAAGAACAGGCATGGCACTGTCCAAAGAGCACAAAAGCTTACAGAAAATGACCTTAACAACTGAATTTTGAACAAAAAACCACCAAACAAACAGCAAGTGATGATCAGGTAAGGTGAAACACTTCAAGGTTCTTGGAGGGCAAAGTCTCAAGAGCATTTCTGCTGAAAGCAAATAAAAGCCCACACCTGCTCACTGTTCATTTCTGCTTATGTATGGCCCTGACAGGTAGGCTGGTGCACATTCTCCTGGGGACCATCCAGTGAACAGACTGGATAAAAATCCAGGTTAAAAATACAACCTTCTTTTCCCCGAGTTATTTTTTACCATAATCGGCTTCCTCCACTTGGTCTCCATGGTTACACAAATACTTCTAGTGGTACCTTTGCTACTGTTGTGCGAAGAAGGGTTAGGGAGAATGGAGAAGCCAGCAGAAGGCTGCTGAAGCTGACACTGCTGCAGAAAGGGAAATCTAATCACAGGATGCTCTGAGATTTCACAACCATTTCCTTTCTGATTTCCAGGTCTGATTTAAGAAGTCCCCATCCCAGTCCCCTCTTCAGCAGTGGCCAGCTGTTTGTGAATGAAACAGTGTCGTCCTCTCCTCCAGCAGTGCCCTGGTGCAGCTGGAGAGGACGTAGGGCAGTGCAGACAGGAGGGATTTAGAAGCAGCTTTCCTGCCACGGGAAAAGCCATGGTACACTGAGGCCATTTTCCAGGATCCAGATCCTGAAAACTGAGCTGACGGGAGCTGGCAGAGAGCTCATGCAGAAAATGTAATGATGGGGGAGTGAGGAGGGAGAAGGTTCTATTTGTAGTTTGGTGTAAAAGACTCCAAAGAACAGAATGGACAGTGCCATGATTTCTCCCCTTTTCTTACAACATAAAATGGATGAACTACATGGATTCAGATCCTCTCCACCATCAGAGTGGACTTGAAGGCCAATCTATACCTATTTCTTAAACAAAACAATGCTAATGTACCTCTGGGGAAACTGCCAACGCCAGTGACATGTTTCTAAACAGAACTTCTCATATCTTGTTTTTTCAACTACTGTATCAGTTCTTTGGATCTATATGCAGAATTTTTTCTGATTCTAACACCAGACTTTTAGCTTCAAACTGTTTTTCTGTGGTGCTTCTCAAATCTGAAAGGTCTCCCTCCAGCATGGCAATACTTAGCATGACACAATGACTGCTATCAAATATAAATATAGAACTATATATATAGAATGGAGCACACAAACATCCTGGATGCCATTCAGGGTATTTGAACAAGGATATATTATTACATAAGTTCATTAAAATTGTATTTTAATGCAGTATATATAGGTCTTTATTATAAAAAATTGTATTTCATGTAGGTTAAGTCAGATGATAAAGATATAAAGAAAAGGTAATCAACTAATCTCAACCTATTTTTTCCCCTTCCTCGGTCATGAAGAGTGCTCTGGGTTCCTTTTACATCCCTTCAGTGGCAATAAAATGAAACTTGCTTCCAACATTTGATCATTATCAAGAAGTTCTCAGTGCTCAAGCCCATCAAAAAGTGAAGAAATGCACTCCTATGAGATCATTTACTCCCAGTGAAAAGCAATTAATGTATTGCAAGTCATGACTGGCATTCCTGGGAACCACAAAATCAGGTGGGTGGGAATCAAAGTGGTAAGAGATCTCTGCTGCTCCAGAACACATGAAAGACTGGATTTCACCATTGCTGCCCTCCCTACTTTACACTGACAGTCCCACTTCCCACCTCTATCCACTGGTTTACAATACTCTGATATGGATGCTCTCATTTCCTAACCGTACTTCCAAATGTTGAAAAGATTGACTAGGAAAATGTTTGTCAGGTAATCTGTCATTTTTACTATGCATCCTTCAGTGTTCATGGACCTTTCCAGGCTATTACACACTTCAAAGAAGCTTATGATTACCTCCTCAGGAGCTGGAGAAAAAGCATGAGATTATTCTTTACTACCTAATTCATTCAAATGGAGTTAACTCATTTTTATAACATTTCCGAAATTGTTTGTCCCAAAAGCAAAAACACACTTTTACTTTTGCAATGCATGCCTGCAAATAAAAATTACCTCTGCTGTGGAATTGTCTACAGGCCTCTCTAGATGAATGATTTATGACAGTCCAGACTCAATTGCACGAGTGCAAAGTGCACCGTGTCCACAGAATTTAACTCCTGGTGTTTAAAAAAATTGATGGTTGAATCGGGCATAATTAAACTGAAGGTCAACTACATCATTATTGTATTTGCTTGCACATTTGTCTCTGCTTTTCTGAGTCTGAAAAACAGCTTTTCCAGCCACTTACCTTAACCAGCCACCCAGCCAACCTGCCCAGTGTGTGCCACGATGCACTTAGAGCCAGAGACTGAGCCTCAGGGAGGTCACAAATGTGCAGTGAACATCTTGCTAGCACTCACTCTGCATTTGACACCTTTGGGCCACTCTTGCCCTGCACCCATCCCAGCCTTTGATCCTCTCACTCTCTCAGAGGCCATGGAAGTGCAGGACATCCTTGTACTTATTTCTGGTACATCTTTCTGAAAATATTGCTATGAGGACAGTCACAGGCTGTGAAATGCTGAATAAACATTCTCTGAGGAATTTCAGGGAGGTTTAAACTGTATTAAAAACAAAAGCACATCTTGGCAGTCAAGCTACCTGTCCACATGAAGAAAGGTGGAGATCTAAGCAACAAAGCTGTGCTAGAGACAGTTCAGTCCAACTCAATCAAGCCAAAAATTGAAATTGCAGCCAGTGTTCAAAGTGCTTGTTACAACCTGCTTTCCAGCAAACCTTGCTCCCTGCTCTCCTGGGAATTGCCTTGCCTCACCTCACTTCAGCAAGCCATCCATCCTTCCTCCTCTCTGCACAGGCAGAGAGCTAGAATTTCCTGCCTACATTCCTATGTAAGGAGGAGGGGCAGTTTATGATGGCATTTTACTATTCATCCCATTTTTCCCCTAAATGTCACTTGGCTGCTATGCCACACTTGGCATGAGATGCCAGCACAGGCCCACACCTTATCCCAGACAGAGTCTGTGCGTTTGAAGTTACAGACTGATGATACCCAAAAGCTTTGCATATGTTCTCCAAAGAACCAAGAGTATTTCCCTGCACAAGAGCCTGCAAAGACCCCACCCTGGCACCCACCATCAGCCATCTCTCTATGCATGAGAGCAGCAAGGCAGCACTGCAAAGAAGAATAACAGGCACTGCTGTATTTATGTTTTTTACAGGAGCCATGCTTAGAGGAACACTTGGCATTTATCTTTCAGGCAGTGTGAGTCCAGCCCACACAACCCCTGTGCCAATTTCAAGGGCTGCCTGCAGTCTCCCCATTCCTCCTCTCTCCCCACGAGTCCCTTGTGTTCCCTGAATGCATAAACCTGCAACCCCACTACAGGCTACAGTCTCCCCTCCAAGCACGAAGTCCTGGCAAAATGCAAAAGAGAACCCCAAGAGTCTCTACTGAACCTCAGGTCCTATGAATCTATAAAAAATTATGTGAGATATCTATATCTATATCTATCTTTCTCTACCTGTGAAGGCAGAGGAAATTAATACAGAAAATCAGATAAGACTGTTAAGTTCAACATTGAAATTGTATAACAGCATTGTACTAAAATCTTTCTGTGAGTTATTAAATATCATCGATCCTTTCCGTATCAAATTCTTCTAAAAAGACTTTCTTTCTATCAACTCTTGATGGCATTTTTGATAGTATCATCTATATAGGCTTTTAAAAATACCACGTCACAGAATTATAATATACAGCACATATAAACAGCACATTAAAAAGCAGAAATTACAAGACACAAGCGTACCCTAAAAGCCATAAATTCAGTGCAAAATCTCATTAATTGTGCAACCAACTTTAAGCATATCTTCTGGGTATATAAATTAATTTTTGATGTCAGAAAATGGCCTGATAACACTTGCAAGATTGGGAAGTTTCATCCATGTGCATATAAGGACTTGAAATGAAAGCTGAAAAAAGACTTAGTATTTCCATGGTATCCAGAACTGGGTCTGAATATAACTTCCCAAACTGTAGGAGGAAAAAGAACTAACTTTGCTACCATGGAAACAGAACAGTGGAATATAACTGATTGTTACTTGTCTGCCTTTACAAGACCAACTGTTAAAATCCTAAGGCCTTCATTAATATGGGTAGTTTTGTTTCCACCTGAGAAGTAAATCTGCTGGAAAAGGACCAAGGATAAGCTCACCAAACAAGGGACAGCAGCCCAGGAATGACAGGCATTTCTAGGAAAAGCAGAGGATTAGAGAGATGAAAGAGAGTAAGAGGAAGATCAAGAAGAAAGATATCCTGGTGCCCGAAGAAAGAGGGAAGGAAGGGTTTGGTTTAATTAGTGAGACAGGAAAAAAAAGGCCTTTACAGTGAAGGGCTGGATCCTGGCCATGCTAAAATAAGCTTTATGTATAAATTGGGTAGCAAATCCTGGATTGGTGTTACTGCTTCCAGAAACAATGGATGTCTTTCATTTCTCAACTTACTTTTCCTTTGCTCTTCGCTGGAAAACGTCACCTTCTTTGGATGTGTCCCAAACACCCAACAGTTACTGCCTGCACTTTCCTCACAGTTTGTGGGGTTCTGCAACATGAGCCACAGTCTTTTACTTCACTGGTAGAATTGCTTCTCCACAGTAGACAAATGTCTAGGTTGTAAAATGCTGGATGTTCTCCTCATGGAACACCTGCTCTCCCTGCCTGCCGCTCAGCTCTCCTGCCCTCACGGCCCCTCAGCGCCCTGAGGGGACACTCCCGCCGTCAAACCACCCCTCAGGCGGCAATCGGGCGGGTTTTTACTTCCCTCGGGAGCCGGAAGGTCTCCTGAGGATGTCACCGGCTTTATAGTGCAGCTTTTTGTGGGAGCACGTGAATGTTCGGAGTTCTTTGGTACCTGTTTTAGGACTGTGAGATAGTCGGAAAATTATCGCTTCAGATGCTGAACGAGAAGCAGAGCTGTGTTTGTTATACTCTGTTTCCTGCGTTCTGAGGCCGGAGGGCACCGCTGACCCCTCATAACAACCCACCACCGGGACTGCCCCAGCGCCGGGCCTCCTGAGAGCGGCACCGCTTTAAGGGGGAGCGGTTCGCCATCTTAGGTGCCTCCGCCCCCTCACGTCACGTGAGGCGAGCGGCCGCCATCTTAGGCTGCCCGCGCGGCCGGGCGGTCACGTGCGGCGGCGCTGAGGGGACGTGGGGCCGGGCCGGGCCGGGGCTCTGCGGCGCCATGGGGCAGTGCGGCATCACCTCCTCTAAGACCGTCCTCGTCTTCCTCAACCTCATCTTCTGGGTGAGTCCGGCCGTGCCCCGCGAGAGGCGGCGGCTCTGGGCTTCTGGGTCGGAGCCCGGCCCCGAGAGCGCTGCGGACCTCGCTCAGGAGCCGAGAGCCCTCCCCACCCCCACCTCCCCGCACGGGTTCAGTTCGTATTTAAACTCTTTATAATTAACGGGCGTCCTGAACCCCTTGGCGGGGTGTGGGGTTCAGTGCTGGGCGCAGTCCCTTCCCTCCCCTCGCAGTCCTCCCCCCGAGTTCCAGGGTGGGGGGAGGTGAACCTGGCATTGAAGGTTTAACGAGCATTAGGGATCTTGGGGTAGGAAGTTCACTTACACAAGGGTCTTGTGTAAGTGAATACAGCTTCTCTCTCTTGCGTTATTGAGCTTCTCAGGTCTCTGGCAGTTTAATTTCTGTAGCCAGTTTAATTTTTGTAGCGCCCTTCTGGCCATCTCGGGTTTGTCCACTTCGGGACATCCCAGACACTTCGCGGTGGGTATGGGGCACGGTTTTCTTCCTGCTATTGGTAACACAAAACTAGGACAAACGTATATTTATGCTTCATGTATTCCACTACCCACGGTGGCATTGTAGTATTTATGCATCGCTGAAACCTCCCACAGCTACACTGACAGTAAGACAAAAGCTTACAAAAGGGGAACTGTAGGTTGCTGTAAATGACCTTTCTCAGGATGGACATACAGGCTTTAGCTTGGTATTATGTTCACTGTAATAATTGGTTTGTCAGAACAGTGTTAACTTGTAAATAAATTAAATCAAATAGTAGTCTGTAGATTTTTAAGAATGCCCTTTTTCCTGCTCTAATCTTAACTCCAGGAGCAGAATATCTATTGTTGCAACTGTTCAGAGATTTCATCTTTGAAAAAGTAATAGTGGGTAACAAGCTGTTGGAACATAAAAGTGTAGCTATATATAGCTGCTTCATTTGCTATTGAAAGTCATATAAAATCTTACTAGCGCTACAGAATGATTGTCTGAATTTTTACAAAGGAATGCTTCTTATGGGTGCCTGGAAATGAATCATGGTCAGGGAAAATGCCTATCTATGCGTTCTCACCGGCATTTGCCTATACAAGTGTTCTGGGAGAGGAGCAGTGAAGGTGAGGCATATTTGGCTTTAAGTGGTGCAGATTAGAAGTCTGTAACTCTGGTTGAGGTGCATAAACTCCATTCTTTATCTTCAAAGTGAAAAGTAGTGACATCAATGTCTTAGTCCAGCCGTAGGGTTGGAATCTGCTTTGTTGGGTGTGGCTTTTTGTTACATGCATAGTTGCAAGTGGCATTTTAAAAGTTCTTTAATGGCTCCTACGTCATACTTAAAAGTTTCTGACTGGACGCAGTTTTTGTGAGTTGCATTCTTGATGGCACCTTGAAGTAGATTTTTCTTTACCTGCTGATATAATCATGGCTCTGTTTGGAGTAAGTGAGCACAAGTTCTGTGTGCAGTTTCTCCCCCACTCCAGAAGCTTAGTGATGGGTATTGTTCGTTATCTGCTGCATTTAGTAATTTAATTGCGTTTTGGGGTTTACAGTTAGTCATCTCATGCAGTGGTGGGGTCAAAGTTATTTTGTGTAATGCTGAACCTCGTGCATTACAATTTTTGATTTCTTTTGAGACAAATTTGGCTTAATTTAAAATGGGCAGATTGTATTTCGATAAGAAGTACTACATGTCAAATTAAAATGTCATCAATCTTGTATTCTGTAAACCACCTCCAGCCTAAGAAGTCAGCTTGTGCTGATGGCTTTCTGGCAGATAAGTGACTGGGTTGCTTGTGTTAGAGCAACCTTGCAGCTCATCAGCTGCATGTACAATGAGGCAGGCTTTCTGAAAGTGAGAGTTACAGAAATCAGTGGTTTTCCTTTCTTTAGCAAGCGATAGTCAATAGCTCATTTGTTGACTGAGCTGTGCATGTTAACATTTGGTTGGCAATGTAATTGCTTCTGTGCTGTTACAGAAGTCTCTTGCTTGTCATTCATACGTACTTCCAATATTGATGATTAGATCATTCGGCTTTCTCCTGAGACTTGGCAATAGACAAATGCCTATAATTGGTCAAGTAACTACGAAATCTCCTTTAATTGCTTTTGTAAGTTTACTGTCTCTTCAAGGTTTCATACACCAGTCTTGAGTGCTACCGTTACCTTCATGGTCATTTGCAGGAACAGCAAGTTGTTACTACACAGTGGATTATCACATCTTCCCCCGCCCCCCCTGCCGTGGGTCTCTCTATTTGTGGGAGGATGTGAATGTTCAGAGGTTTTATATCTGTCTTATGACTGAGATGTTCAGAAAATTATCAGTGCTGGGAAGACATAGCAGAGATGTTTGTCATACTTTGTAGTCTAGGTTCTAAGTTTTTTACTAATTTCTTTCAAGTCTGAAAAAGGCAGATCAGACCTTGCTGGCAGGTCACAGCCACTTACCATCTACAGCTACTGATTTCAATTCTACAAGTTCATCTCCTTTTGAAGAGTCTTGTGCTACATGTTAAATTTTAGTTGACACCATAAAAAGTCATTTGTTGTCTTGTGAAAACTTCTTTCATACTGTGTAAAATTCTTACATTAACTGTACTTTCCTGCATGTTGGTAATTACTAGAGGATTTTTATTTTTAAAGAAAGTGGCCTGTGGAAGCTGTCTAACAGCAGGGCAGATGATAGTTTATCATATAGAAAGCTGGATGGACTTACTCACCTTTCCACATCTTTGGTGTGGTATTTTGACAGTTGAGCTGAGTTGTCTTTTCAGGGGTGTTGAGCATTGAGCACATGTTCTGTAGGTGCCCATATGGCCTTTAAAGTACAGTTCTGTAAGAAAACAGTGTCATGACTGGTAGTCATAAAGAGTAGCAGAATGTCGATTTTGTGTGGAACATGTGCTTGAGTTTTGGCTAATTTGTCAAAGAGTACTGAAGGTCAAAAATACCAAGAAATGCATTGATAAGAAGCATCAGTTAAAACTTACTGCTCTTTGACCAGAGGAATACTGATCTGATTAATATGTTTCTTAGCATCTTGTTGCTATGAGTTAAATTTTGAGTAGAAATTATAAATGATACAGGAAAATCAATCCTTCAGTCCTTGACCTTTACCTCAAGTTTGCACAAGATTTATTTGGTCAGGTGGTTACTTCATGTTCATTTAGGGGATGCTGAGTCCTTTATGGAAGGGTATTGCATAGGAAGTAATTGTAATGTGAAAGACAATACCACTTAGAAATAAAATAATGAAACTTCTAGTACATATGTCTTTATAATCAGGAAGATTTTTTTATGACCTTGATGATGAAATGTTAATAATGACTAATTGCAAAAAAAAATACATATATATATATATATATATAGTATGTTCTTCAAGAAAACTTTTTAATTTAAAGTCTGCGTAATCTTGAAAGAGGAAATATATTTACCTGGAACAAATACCTCAAGACTGCTGTCAAATGTGTTTATTTGTGTGCCCTTAATTTAAGGCTTCATGGTGTGACTTGCATAATTCAGTTGAAACCAGTTTGAAGATGAGATGAAGACAAAAATGCTAAGGAAATGTTTTCAGTCTTAGTTTAGTTCATAGGATAGAAGGATAAAATATTCAGAGTTCCATGTGGTCTTGCTTCAGAAAAGGGAATCTATTTTATATTCCCAAAGAATCTGTGTGCTTTGACAGCCTGCTCTGCTAAAATAGTGCCAAATACCCTGTGCTTGCTGAGGTTTTTATCTTTCACCTCTGTGTCCTTCTCCTTGAGAAAAGGAATGAACTCTGCTTCTACAATACTTTCAACTCAGTAGTTGCAAACTATTTAAGTTGTTCTTGTAGTATTTAGGTGGCTTGAAATCATTACTTTGACAGTTCATTTGACTAAGCTGTTATAAAACATTCTTGGTATGATTGTCTAGAGAAATCTCAAGTCCTCATTTCTGTAGAGCACAAATACTTTTTCAAATCTGTGCTCCCTGCACAGCTTGGGCATGCTCACACAGTGCAGTGACCAGAGTATGGAGTATTTTCTTAGAGGAGCTGCAGCAGTCCATGGGTATGTAATGTGTTTTGGGATTTCTGCTAGAAAAAAACAAAGAAAATGAAGCAATGGGAAAAATAATTGAAATCTAGTAGTAGAAAGGAAAAGTAGAGCTCACTTTCTCTTACACATAGCAGTAAACCCACTAATTTCTCTAGTTTATTGTGAGCTTGAGAATAATTACTGATCTGGACTTCAAAACAAAACTTCTTGAGAGCTCTTTGGTGATCAAAGACTCTAATTGATGGATGATCCCAGAAATAACTTTGCAGGGATTACTTGACCAAAGCCTTTTGGTCTTGAAAGACTGTTGCTTCTGGATGTAAAAATGGAATGTTTTCTGCTTCTGCTGCTATGGTAGCGTGAAGCAAGTGTATCCTACAGGATTGTGTAATGATTTGGAGCCCTGTGCATTAGGGAATTTAATTTTTAAATTAAAAAATTAGGATTTAAAACTCCCAAGTGTTCTGCCGTCTGAGTGATTTTTCTTACAATATTTGAGTATGAATTTTCAGATAGCAAACATGGACCAGGTCCTGAATTTTAGTAATAACTACTTTGATCAGCTTTTAAGCAACATAGTAGTGTCATTCATGTTTCTTTAGAGGATGAGTTTCAGGTCTTTGCCTGTGATTTTTCAGGATTTTTGGCATCTGATCTTGAGCTTAAAAGTCGATCTAATACCTAACAAAAACAGGTTGCAAAGCTAAATGTGATACCTTTGAATAGTACAAGGAATTTGTAATATCACTTTACCTGGTGAACTTTGACGCACAGAGTGATCATCATTGTTCTTGTGCAGAGCAAGGAATCTGGAAACACTAGAGCACCAGCTCAAGTTACAACCCTGTGACTAAATGAGTGTAGAAGAATGGCTATATTGTTAACTTGGCTTCTGGTTTTGAAGAGGTAAAAGACTCTGCAGATGCACTGCATCTTGCAATTAGTGACATTTCAAATAAGTAGTGCCAAATGCTGAGCCTAGCTCAGCCTTTTGCCTTAGCCTAAAAACCTTTGAATTTGAGGTGTTTGGGCATGGTGTTACAGAATTGAACGTGGCTAGTACAGACAGAGCAGTCTGGCTTGCTTGAATTTTACAGGGCTTGTTTGTTTCATAAGCCTTTAAGATAATTTTAACTGTGTTATAAAGCTGAATAGAATTGCTGTCTTTCTTCTCCCAAAGGATTTTGTAGGACAGTTACAGCTCAGTGTTCAAGTTAAGTTATTACTGATGAGAACAAAGAGAAGAGTGTCAGGAAACCATTGGGTTCGAAGCCGGTTATGCATCAACTTCAGGAAGCAGAGAAAATATCCAGTATGGGTGTGGGTTTGTTCGGGAGGGGAGTGGAGAGAAAGATACACAGCAGTGAAGTGCTGAAAAGAGTACAAGAGAAATAAACCCTAGGGAGATCTGTAAGGCCTTTGACGTTAAGGAAATAAATTTTGAAGAACAGAAAGCTAAAAAGAAAACTTAAAAGTTTTTGTCATCCCCTTCTTTTTATGACAGTAATCAGGCTATGAGTACTCTAGTGTTGGAAAGAACCAAAAATGTCCGAAATACTGTAGAGGTCAAATAATGGAGAAGTGTGGAAAAATCCCCACTTGTTAAGGTACTGTTCTAAGAAGCCCAAAAATCTGGAGGTAGACTGCAACACCAGTGTTCCTGCTTGTGGGTAGGAAATGTTCAGGAGTTGGTGTGCAGGGATAAAAGTAACTAGAATGGATGAAACTGATAAAACTGTAGGCTTTCAAAAATCTGTCCTGGATTATACATGTTTTGTTTTTTAAAAAATATGCTAGAAAGGCAGTGAGAACAAAGAAACACTCATATTTAACATGAGGAAAGTAATACACATGTTGAGAAAATGGTCCTAGGACAGGGTCCAGACAGAAAAGCTGAGGGTCTGTTAGTGTAAAAGGCTTTTTTCTTACTTTTTTTTTTCCTTTGGTTCTTTTTATGAAAGAGGATGTAGATGGTCTATCAGAATACATCATGGGTGTAGTTGACAATCCCGTGCTTGAAAAATATTTCCATAGAGGGATGAATAATTGGTTTAGAGTGGTGTCTGTGTTGCTATCAACATTTACCAATCAGCAGTGGCAAAGTTGGCAGCAGGAGGAATTCATAAGTAGGTGTCCTTTCCAAAAATATTAAATACTCCTCTTGCTTAATTAAATGTTAGGTATGTTTTCTCCAAAGTTGCAATATTTTGCTGCTGCCTTCATTTTCTTGTTCAGAGAGTATGTGTTTTTCTTAAAACAGTGAATAAAAGGTAGATTCTGAAGGGACAAACAGTATTCTTTGGCATAGTTAATTGAAAGAGTACCACAAAAGAAATTCAGAACTTCTGTGTGTTCTGTTGGGGTCCCAAAGTGAAGAAAATTCCATATCAAGGTGAAGAGTAAAAGTATGAACATACAAGTGTTGATCAGATCTCTTTGGGAGTAACATTAGTAGGGTAGTGGAAGGAAGCATTTGCTTGTAAATGAAGCTGCAGTGTCCATGGTTGATAAATAAATGATCAACGGAACAAGTGTAAATATCTTAACACTCATCAACTTAGGAAGCCACAATTTTGGCTTTCCAATTGCTTCAGTGTGTGAGCATTACTGAAAAGATGAAATCAGTTCTTGGTGTGTGTTTGCAGCCTACTTGGAAAACAAACAAGCAGACAAAATCTCTGAAACTGTTTGCAGGTGCAGCTAGACAGTGTAGAGCCTTGTACACCTCAGGGCTTGTGAAGGGTGAAAGCTGACTTTGTGGAATAGGCATGAGCTTAAGAGGCTGTGTTACAGCAGCCCAAAGACTACTCAAAGAACCTCGAATTTTAAGTGAGCTTTCCTAGAATGTGTTATGTGATGCTTATCATTATGTCATTAGATCTTCCCGTTTTCCCTCCAGTTCTTTGCATAATTGTTGAGTTTTTAAAACTCCCTAGAGATTCCTGCCAAAGCAATAATATCAGCCTTTTTTTCTGAACTGTGAGAGGTCTACATATCTTTAAAACTTGCCTCTGATGAAAAGGATGTTGAATTGCTCAAGCCTTTTGCAACAAGCTGTCTTCATTGACAGTACTTTTATATCAGTATTTTTAAAGGTTAATTCATCCTAAAATAAGTGTGCTGCTTCAGGTTCAGAACTACAAGTTAGATGCAGACAACTGTGAAAGGATGTGTGAATGCTGAATAACCAGTCATGTGCCTAGAACATGCAATGTGACCTGGTACAGATTCAGGAAATGCTGCCATCTCTATTCAGAGCACTGATCAGATTAAGTTGGAGAATTCTTCCTTCAAGTCCTGTTTATCAAAGACTTGTTTGAACTGTGTGCAGTTCATGTACTTGGCTTCCATTTAATGATAGGAAATACATGACTGTAAACACAGTAGCTTTATATTCGGATGTCTTTGACTTGAGCAAGTTTGGACTTTGCAGGTTTTCTGTTTACTCTGCAGCATGGTGAACATTGAGATCTGGATTATTTTATGTTGGTTTTTTTTTAAAGTTATCCTTGTGTCTGCTTGTAATACAGACGTCGGGTTCCTTAGATGATTCCTCTTTTGAGATAGATAGTTTAAGCATATGGTACAAATTTGGGTGGTTTGGGGTGGGTTGTTTGGTTTTGGGCAGGGAAGAGCCAGTTGGTTTGGGGTTTTTTTTCTTCAAAAAGCATGCGTATTCAGCTTTACACTTGGTTTGCAACAGGTAATAAATGTGCATTTAACTGGTCAACACAGACTGCATGCTTTGCGTGGTTAAAACTGTCTTGTGTGTCCCAGTTTTTGTATATTATTTATATCAGTGGGTGACACTGTACTGTGTGCTGAGGACCTCATGTTGGAACTACTGAGCTCTGAAGAGGGAGGGACCTTGGGCCAGTGCAGTCCCATTGACTGAACACCTCTGAGCAGTTAGCACAGTAACTGTACTTGTCTTCTGGCTTAGTTTCATCCAAAGTGAGTCCTTTTACATGCTCCTAAGACTATTCAGTGATGCAAGCCAGAAGGTAGTAAGTGAAAATCATCAAAAGATGAGAAAAGAAGATTGCTTCAAAAGCGCTTTTCTCATCCCAGCTAAAACACTTTAGAGACCTCCCCCTTCCTGGTTTAGAGCAGGCTGAAATAAACACTAAGTGTCCCGTGGTTGTGATGTGAAAGGAAAAGGGAGGGCATCTCAAACTTGTTTACATGTAAACTAACTGGGTAGTGTTGCTGTTTTCATTGTTCTGTGATAGACTAAGTCTTGTACCTGTTCAAAAACAGTGTTCAGCTGTGATACAGAGGGAAGGAGTTTTAATCTTCATGGCTTTTAAACCTTGTGCCAGCTCCAGCAGGTACCTCTGTTCTCAGGACCTTCCTCCCCTGCAGATTACTTGTTCTTCTTAAGAGTATGGTCACTTTATCACAGAGGCAGTGTCTGTTCCAGAAACATCGGTTCCTCAACATTGTTCAGAAGCAAAACCTAAGGCCCAGTGCTGTCATGGATGATTAGTCATTGTTGTACCATGTGTGGAGGGGATTTAATGAAGTCTTCAAACCAGGCAGCTTTTAATCTGAGCAGTCTAAAGACTGCAAAAGCAAAGTTTGTTAAAATGCATGTGCTTCTTGAAGTAGGGAAGGAAAGATAACACCTGCAGACAGATGTGATTTTTTTTTTTTTTTTTTAAGGCTAGACTACTTTTACTTTAAATACGTTCTTCAAATGTATGTGCTTATGCAGTTTATGGTCCAGATTTTTCTTAAACAAGGAGGAAGCCAATTAAATTACAACAAAAGGACAAAGGAGTTCACAAATGGTTCTGATTTCAGCTTTGTGGTGTATATTCTGTGCCTGATGCCAACCACAGCTGTGGTTTTTCATCTGCCACCTTGTAACATACCATATTTCTAACAAGCATTTTAGTTCTTAGAAATAGGAGATTACATCACTGGCCTGCCATTCACACGCTTCATCGCTAGGCAACAGTTAATGTAATTCCATTGTTCAGTGACACTACTTTGAATCTTTGCTTTGTGTACAGAAAGTGTGTGTCTGCATTTTGCTATGTTGTACCTAATATGGCAGGGTTTGTACAGATGGATTAGCATTTCAACATCTTCTGTGCAAAGGGGTGATTTTGCAATAGCTTGTTCACTCTTGTCTGGAAAAAATGTCTTGCTCTTGGTCTTTGTTACTGAATTTTCGGTTTTCACTCCCCTTATATCTACATAGCACCTTTTACTGGATGAGTGTGAGCCTCCTGGATGCCTTTAAGATTCCTGCAGAGTACACAATTACCTTTGCTTCAGAAAGAGAGGCGGGGAGGTGAAATGTATTGCTCAAATCCATGCAGAACTGATGATACTTTTGAGCTGGCTCTTAATGTCTTTTTCTTTGACATAGTGTTGCTGTAGCAAAGTGCTGCAGGGAATATTCCATACATAAAATAATATTCAGGTAGTGGTTGTGCAGTATTGTTTTATAGGAAGGAGTTGCAGTAATGTTGCAGTACATCCAGTATGTAGCGGCAAACAGGGCTGAACTCTTGGATATCTTTCATCTTATGATTTGTCTTGTTCTGTGCCACACTGAAGAGGCCTCCCAGGTAGGACTTCCAAGACTTGGGACAAAGCCTTGAGCAACCTGCTCTGAATTCATTGTTGACCCTGCTTTGTGCAGGCAGTTGGACTAAATGATGTCCTCCTAGACTGAGTTACTGATGGAGTCTCTGATTCTACGCTAGCACGATCCAGCCTTGTAGCATTACAGCTACTGGAGCCAGCTGTGTGTGTGTCTGCCCTCCTCTTCACAGTGCAGAGAGAGGGTTGTTGTAAGGCCAGTGAGTGGGAAAGTTGGCTGGAGGCAGCCTGCAGTGTTCTCCCTCAGATTGGAGCTCAAGTGTGTAGCATTCCAGTTGAGTGAACTCTGGTGTCCAGGGTATGGATTGGTTTGTAATAGGGATGCTACCCTTTACAGCAAAATGAAATTCCCCAGATCATAGCTTAGTCATTGCATCTTCTGAGTGCATTGTTTTAGCTCGGCCTTGTATTGGGACATTGGAAAAGCCTGTCATGAAATATTCAAATTACATTGTCTGTCATTGCAAACTGATGCTTTGTTCTGCAGCAAGTGTGAGGACAGTTAGGAAAGACATTTGTAAAGCACAAACTTATAAGGCCCTTGTATCTGAAAATAAATGTGTGTTGGCTCCTGAAGCAGCAGTTGTCTGTCTTTCACTAGGTCTGCTCAGCTTAAAGATAATGAAGGTATTGATGTGTTGGGATCGTTGTAACTGTAAGGGAGGCAAGGTCATAGCAGATTGATGTAAGAGCTTTGTCTTAGTGTTTAAAATCTATATAGTTGCAGGTTCGTCCTACAGGGCTTATTTGCAGTAACTTTGACTTCTTGTTTGTTTAAAAAGGACCATTTTGTATAACAGTGCTTCTGAGAACATAAATTTTGCAAGTTTATGGTACATTTCTCAGGTATTTGGTTCTGCCTTTTAATAGTTGGTGGTTTGTATTTGTTTCTGCCTGTTTTCTGGTTGGAATGAGATTTTTTCCAGTGCTGAGAACATTTCAGAAATGCTGTTGTTTCTAGCAGTTCATCTTTCCCTAGCAGAGGTTCAGGTTTACAATGTGTACATCTATTTTATTCTAACAGTAGGTCATAGATAGTAACTGGCAAAATTTCTGAGGAAGACTACTTTATGGTGTTTGATAAAATAGTTGTTACCTTGCTGAAGGAAGGGCTTGGTATTCCAAGGAACTTACCATGTTTTTGTGCCTGTTGTAGGCAGCAGCAGGCATCCTGTGCTACGTGGGAGCCTATGTGTTCATCACATATGATGACTATGATCACTTCTTTGAAGATGTCTATACACTAATTCCAGCTGTTATCATCATAGCTGTGGGAACGCTTCTTTTTATTATTGGACTTATTGGGTGCTGCGCTACGATTCGAGAAAGTCGCTGTGGACTGGCTACAGTAAGTGCAGAGCTCTTACAGAGTGTTGGCCTGGTGCATATTTGTCTGCCTTCTCTCTTAATAAACTCTTAAAGTATTACTTAAAGTTTTTTCTTTATGGCCTTAAAAGTTTTTTCTCTAATTTTGTTAGGAACATCTTGTTTCAATTTTCTGTTCTGAATAAAGGTGTTAAATTAAACAGTTCTAGCAGCAGAAGGCGTCTCAGTTTTACCTTTTTTAGAACTGTGGTAATCTCATTAAAAAATGTAAAAGCATATGATTAAGTCACAACAGTTTTTGAATCTCACTTTTATCTGTTGTGGTTGAAAAGCTGAATTGGAAGGAGAGAAGTTATTCAGGAGCCTTCTGGCTTTAAGTGTCTTGCATCAAGGTTAACTGAGGGTTGTCATAATGCCTGATTATTTTCTTCATGGCTTACTTGGGATGCTTGGTCTGCAGTATTTTATGCCATGTGTTTCCAAGCATTTGAATTGTAATTTTGGCTTGAAAACGAGGTAGGGAAGAAGAGGGGCTGGTATTTAAACTGTCCCCACAGGGGGGTCTGGGGCTTCTTTTATTGAATGCTTTGTAGACTTCTTTAACAGTTCATTTAAAAAGTGCTCTTAAATATAGCAAGACAAATGCATAGCTTGCTGTCTTTGCCAATTGTTACAGAGCTTAGTGTGAAGAAACATTCCCTTAGTCCATCTACCACTCTAAGTAACTGCCTGGGTATCCTTTTTGATGCCACATTGCTATTTATCTGAAAAAGAAGATTGAAAGAAACACTTGATTAAGGACCTCCAGTATGGTATTTTCAGTACTAATGACAGCCTTACTTGCCTGACTGGGCAGCTTCTTAATACTCGGTGAAGCTATGAACACTAAAGTTTCTTGAGTGAATTCTGGGCTCATTTGGTCAGTTTAAGTGCCTGCGTTAAATTATCTGTTAAATCAAAACCTTGCCTCGAAAATAACTTTAAATAGAAAACTCTACATGGAGACTTCCATTAGGTAAATGAATAAAACTATTTGCACAAACACTCTTGATTGTATTTTACAGTTTGTGATCATCTTGCTCTTGGTTTTTATCACCGAAGTTGTGGTCGTGGTCCTTGGATACATTTACAGAGCAAAGGTAAGAACTTCTCAGTTTCAGTAAATGTTTTGTTGTGAACTCTGACCATAATACAGAAGTTTAATCTTTACTGTGTTTGATTCTGTAAAACTGTTAATGGGTATTTGTTAAGGGAATAAAATCAAACCTCTGAGTGGATTAATTTGTGATACTAGTATCTTAAAATTTAGAACATCAATGCAGAGAGCTATCTTGCAGGCAGAAAATTACCTGGAATGTACCATTAACAGTTAGACAGTAGAAGGGAGTCAGTAATCAGTACCTTTACATTTTCCAGATGGTCTTCTAATTTATTTTTGCTTTGACTTTGTGAATGATTGAGGCTACACAATGTTTGAACATAGGGCATATTGTTTTGATATGCTTAATGCTAATGACGACTTAAATGTTGTCATGTGTTTTGGTGTGCTAGCTAACACTGCATAATAATAAAATTAAATAGATTGAATGTGTTGATGTACACTTTCTAGCTTTATACAGGTTGTTGACAAGGATTATAGCTAAAGAAATTATGACTTTTCCCACTGTTTGTTTAATGGAATTAAGAAACAGGACCAGCAAAATTAAATTAAATTTATTTCTACCAGTATAATATATGGCAGAAATATACTATTAGAGATGCCACAATGTAGCTTGAAGAAATTTCTAACTTGCACAGTTTACTGGCTTTTGATATGTCTGTATATAAATTTTGGGGGGAAAAAATTACCAAAAAAGGCATTTTAGCTGTGACACGGAGTATGTATTCAGTGTAGGACACTCAGGGATATCTTACCAGCAAGCTGAACCACAGTGCCGTTTATCTTTCTTTGCCCTTTCATGTCCTGTGAACAGCACAGGTCTTACTGGTTCAGCATTCTCTCCTCCTTGCTTTCGCCTGCTGTCCTGAAACAAACGGGGGGACAGCTGGGAAGTAAAAGTGCTGGTTTTGCTTGGGTGCCAGGGAAGGCTGCTTTGAGCAAGCAGCTGACAACACGACCTTGTAGTGTTTGTGTTACAGACCTGGTGCATAACAGAATAGGCTGCTTCAACAGAAGTGCTCTCCTGGCCATGCTTGAATTCAGAATATGTTTTTCTTTGTGCTCTACATTCGATTCCTGGTATCTCGGCAGTGAACTGAGATGATCGTTTGGGATTCTGAAGTTTGTAGCAGAAGTAGACCTTAGAAGCCACTGAGGAAAGCACTACAGTTCCAGGGGAGCTGGGTTCTTACATGTTGATTGAAATGGTTTCCTCTGTTTCAGTACTTGCAGAGGTATACTTTAATATATGCAGGAATTACCATGGATCTGATCTGGATGAAGCAGTAGTCATCTTGCTCTCTTCCATGTTCCCATCTTGAAGGGACTTGCTCTTTTTCAGTTAGCAGTATTCACAGCAGATAAAAGCAGATGCATGGATCTTCTTTGCCCAGCTGTGTGTTCTGTTGCCTCTTTTTTTTGATTTGCTGCCATACAGTTTTCACTGCAGTAGGTAATGCAGGGCTAGGGCTTGGGAGAAGAGGGAAGGTTGTCTGGATTTGGTGGCAGCATGGTCTTATTGTTAAGCTGTTTGTAGAAGTCAGTGTTTGAAACCTGAACCTTAAATCTTTGGAAAGGACAGACAGGTTTTGTTAGTAAAAATGGCAATTTTCTAGTACCCTGCAGTATCTAGCATCTTAAACTACTTAACTTTCAAGTGCAACAGAAATAAACAGAAATAAATTTATTACTAGTGAGCTGGGAGGGGGAATCTGCTTTGCCTTCTGGTTATTTTTGCTAGGAAAAATAAGTCAGCTTTGTGCTTTGTTCATTTTGGTCTGTTGTTCCTGACAAGGCACCTGTGGTATCCTTGTTTTGGTTTTTTTAAAGGTAACTGAATCATATTAGAAGTACTTTGTGTTCACTGTACAGACTTCCAAACAAAAGAAAAGATTGAAGTCATAGCAGTTATTGGTACCAAGTAACATTGAGCATAGTGTCTCAAGGAAGTGGCACTGTGCTCTCTTAAGATATAATTACTGATCTTAGAATCACTTAATTTTCCAGCATATGTCTGTAAACCTGTGTGTGTTGATCCAGTCCAGACTCTTTCAGAACCATGTGAAGCGTGCCCAGGCCATGCTGAGATGGACTGAGCTGCTGCAGAGTCTGCCAGCACTGGTCCTTAGCTGTAGAAGTAAGGCTTTTTGGAAGTGGCACTAGGGATTAAAAAGGCTTGGTTGGTTGAGGACCCACTGGCTTTTTTCCTGTGGGTGGAGGGGTTCACTGTCTTCATTTTTCATTAAACCTGCCAGTTAGCTAGAGCTAGTGATTTCTCTTTGGGTCCTATGGAATTTGCATGGTTTTCAGGCATAATGTTGCCCTGACTGAACCACAAGCCAAATGATGCACAAACAAGCACTGCAATAAATTATTTTAAAATGTATATGACAGCTTGAACAGCTCTTTTGTTATGAGTTGGAGTTGTAAATCACGTTAGTTAAATCATCAAACAATTGATTTTAAGCTGGTCTGAAACAAGTTGTCTGTGCAGGCTAAATTGACATTTATGCATACCTATCTTGAAATAGGCAGCATTCTTGAGTAGGGGGTGGTGGTGGTGGAATTCAACTTGTGCTATTGCTGCACAAAATTCTTCCATTAAGTATTTAAAGGAATGATGTGTTGACAAGACCTTCCTACTGTAGCTTGCAAGTCTGAAGAATATGCATGCTTAGTGCTCAGTCCTAAAATTACATTCCTTGCACGTAATTCCTGTTGAATGTGATAGAAAATATCAAATCAGTGCTAATCTTAAAATTGCACAAATGTTTATCTACACTAAACTGTATATTATTTAAGTAATAGTTTACAGTAAAATATAGTACTTTAAAGGTTCTAGTAAGATTTCCTCCAAACTAGGCATCATACTTTTGAGGAGACCGAGTGATGGTTCTTGGGTGGCATCCATTTCTAACACATGTACCTGACAGGATCTTGACTCATTTGCAGTAGTTCTAAGACCTGTTGCAGTAACTGTTGCTATATACAATGTACTGCCCTTGGTGTTCCTCGGGAAGCCTTGAGACACTGGGGCTGAACAGAGAGCTTGGTCACTGTAGGGTCAGCCAAAAGGTGTCTTTGAGAATTTACCTGTGCTTCAACCAGAAGAGTAGGTCATATGACTTAGTGCCTTTTGATCCCAATATCCTTGTAGTCCCAAGGGGAACGAGTTAGCCCCGATGGTTACACAGGTTTTGGTTTGGAACTTTGAAGTAGAAAGGTGAGTGCATGCTCTGATGGAGAGCCCTTAATTTCATGAAATGTCTGCCACAGTGTCACAGGAAAAGCGTGTTCCTTTTCTGAGAGACATTGCAAAGCTACTTTGCCTAAAATCTTCTGGAAGGTAGCTGCCTGGATTTTTCTGCTCCCTTAGCTGCAAGCTAGCAACACCTTTGCAGAAGCCAAGTTCGAACTTCAGAAAGCTGTGCCACCAGATTATGCTGATTTCAGATGAGGGGGAGTTACCTTGGTTTCCTGAAATGCTGTAGTTGGAAGCAAAATAACGTTACCTAGCCTTTGGTACTTCTGTGGGTGAGCTAATGCAGATGCTTTCCTATCACTTCCTAGGTGGAGGATGAAGTTGATCACAGCATTCGGAAAGTATACAACGGATACAATGGGACAAATCCTGATGCAGCCAGCCGTGCTATTGACTATGTACAGAGGCAGGTGAGACGGCGAGACACGAGTGGCTTTTCCACTCCTTTCTGTCCTTAAAACACAGGTGCTGTTGCTCTGCTGCTTGTGTAGGTGGCCTTCCTCCATTCTGACAAATCTAGGAAATTGCTGAATGGACAATAAATAGCTTAACTCAGTTTAAATTAATACTATATTGCTGATGGGGAGATAAATTTTTATATAATTTGCTGTCTGTCAATCTGTGCTTGTGTTCAAGTATGTAGTACTAAAGTATTTTTCTGCAATGGAGCATAATATACTTGTCCTCGTGGTATTGCAGTTAGAATTGAGTTCTTTGCCTCTCTGATTTTCCAGCTGCGCTGCTGTGGGATCCATAACTATTCAGACTGGGAGAATACTGTCTGGTTCAAACAAACTAAAAACAACAGTGTGCCCCTCAGCTGTTGCAAAGCAGCCCTCAGCAATTGCACTGGCAGTTTGACCCACCCCATGGACCTTTACTCGGAGGTAAGCCAGCCACAGCATGAACTTACACAGGCACGTGCTTTCACTGACAATTCATTTTTTGGGGGGGAAAAAATCAAGTCTTGGGTGTATTTGCTTTAACAGAAAGTAGGTGTGGTTTCTTGCGGGGGGGTGATCCTCTCTTTTCATCTGTAAGTAATTCTCATCTAATTACTTTTTTTAGTATTTGTATTATCTTTCTGCCCTATGTGATGCTTTTGGGGTTTTTTAATGTCTAAATATGGTTGCCAGATTGATACATAAGAAGCCTACTTGTTTCAGGGGTGTGAGGCTCTGGTTGTAAAGAAGCTTCAGGAGATCATGATGTATGTCATCTGGGCAGCACTAGCATTTGCTGCTATTCAGGTAAGAGAATATTCTTTATTTGTTAACTTCTTTCAAATTAAATCTAAACTGCAGTACAGATAAATAAGGTATGCAGATACAGATATTACACTTTAACACAGAACTTCCAGCTGCTCCATGGATGTGTATTCTGCTAGAGCTGAACAGTCAGTATTATATGTAGTAATCCACTCTGATGTAAATGGTAAATTTTTTTTTGAAAACTTAATTATCTAGGTATTAAGTATCATAAATGTCCTCTGCTGGCATTTAACACTTGAAGAATTTGCATAGTATTTGATTTCCAGCTTTTAAACAGCTCATTCTTCATACTGTTTTAGAGGTACATCAGCTTAACTACGCTTCATGGTGTACAAATAATGTCATGACCACCCAGGAGATACACCAAGGTTTTTGGCAGTGTGCTCTGTTAATATGCAACTGAGCTTTGCTGTGTGTCTTGAGGGTTTCTTGGGTTCTAGACTTGAGCAAACAGAGAGGCTCTAAACTGGAGACCCTTCCATGAACCTTGTTACAGTTACCCTGGTCACAGAAAGGTAACTGAGGAAGTAAACTAATGTGTGTATTAGTATTCAGTAAATTTTAGGGAAGAAAAAAAATACTAGAACTGTCTCCCAAACATATTTGTAAAACTGAAATTTTGAATGCTCATTAACTGGCAGACTTAGTACATTAAGGACATTTATTTTCAGACTGTGCCTGTGTTACGGTGTCTGAGTAATGTGGTACATATGCTGAATCCCAGGAGACTTAAAAACTAATTTCAAAGTTACTTTAATGCTCTTGATAGCATTTGAATTCAGAAATTACACCTGTCAAATCCAACAGTTGAAGCACTTCTGTTTTCAGAAGTGGCTTTTAAGCCAGATTGTATGTTTGAAGGTAAATAATCTTTTGCAAACAGTCTTGTGAAAATAGAGTTCCCTTTATATTTCAATGCTACAAGGATGTACTCATAGTATTGTATAGAGTCATGTTGAACTATTCAGACCCGGACTACTTCAGCTATGGAACTTCAAATTTGGTGAGATCTGTGCTTAGTCTCCAGAAGGGAAGGTAGAGTTTTAATTGTCTTTCTTAAAACTTTAGTTGTTAAAGTAATACTTGGTCTGTTTGAACAATGAAATGTATTGTGTACTGAAAATTGTGTTTATCAAAGCCCTAGTTACTGTGTCAAATTCTTTTTATGTCAGAAAAAAGTGCATCTTATGAGTCTGACTGAGGTGAATCCCAAGAGGAGGCATTATTCTTAGTTTTGGAGTTTGCAGGTTGATGAACAGGTCTGCCCCAAAATGCAGCACAGTTATAAACCTTTCTGGCCTTGGCCCAGAGTTTCTGACACGTGCTTGCAATGGCAGGGTGGCTGCTTGCACCCTTCTGTTCAAACTGTTCTATTCTTTATCTCCTGAAATTTGAGACAATTCTGACATCTTTGCCAGACAGAATTTAAGTATGTACTTGGCCCAGTTCTCAGCAAAACGGTCTGTGGGCTAACTGAAAAGGAGATAAAATGTAAACTTCAGCACATGGCTGTAACTTGGGTCATACCCTGTAAACTTAGAGGAATAATTGTTTTTCTTACCATTTGGTGAATTTTACTACCTTTTCTATACTCGCTGCTCAGAGTCCCCTCTGAACAGATTATTTTATGTTACACAGTGAGGCTACTCAAAGTTCATTACCTCTGATAGCCTATAGTCAACAAATTTAACCTTCAGTAATTGCTTTGAAATTAAAAGACTGAGAAGAGTATTTTTGCAAGGCTTGAAATTTATGGACAACTTAGTTTTTTCTGCATGGAAATAATTTTTGGTATGTTCATGTTTCAGTTACCATGGGGATTTTCCAGTGTGCAATAATTCCCTGGTCCCAACCACAGTGACAGCACAGAACTATTAATAGATGGGAGGTAAACTGAAGGGAGCAAAGACACAGCTTTTGTGGTTGGTGATCATTTACAAAGGGCACGTCAGTGAATTTTTGTACAAAATTGGTTTGGGGAAAGATTGAATATAGTTACTGGTAGCAGCAAATTAAAACCAAAATTAATAAAAAACTAAACAAACCTGAATGTAGGAGATGTCCAGACTTCCCTGAAAGCTGTTGAAGAGGAGGGTGCATGGATCTTTCTTCAACACAGATGTTTAAAATAGCTGCTCACAATATTAAATAGCAGCCAAAGAGAAACAGACTGAAATGCCTTAAAATGTTTAGAGGTGATAGCATCTCTTTTTAAATGACATAATAAATAATGTCTGTAGGGAACATTGAGGTATGTGAGTCACTTCTGTGTGCATAGGGAATTCTCAGACTATGCTCGGAGACCTCCTAAAGGATATAAATAGTAACTCAGAAGTTAATTGCATGAGGGTTTTACTGTAGTACCTGAATGTTTGAGATTTCACACAACTCTATATAAATTAAATGTCTCGAGTGAGTCATTGAACAGGGTTGTCTTTGTGCAAATAACTGTAAATATGATGGAACTACTTTTATTCATTTGATGTACACGTCTAGAATGAATTCTAGCAAAAGACTAAAGGAGGTGTTGCTCTGCATCACACTCTTCATTTTATCCTGGCTTTGAACAGCAGAGAAGTTTCTGTACCTGCAGGCTGTGAGCCTTCTTTAGAGTTCTGTAGCCACTGGCAACTACCATAAACTCTTCATTTTACAAGTCTAGCTGAAGTGCATTTTAATTGTAGATATTTCCCCCTTACTTGGAAGGGCTGTGTCCATGACAAGTCATTCTCTCATGTAACTTATTTTCTCTTGCTCTGACATGAATATATCAACCTGAGCACCCTGATGTAGTTGATGTCCCAGCTTTTTGCAGGAGGGCTTGACTAGATGGCCTGAAAAGATCTGTCCCAACCCAAACCATTCCATAACTATGATAACATATTTAGGAGTCAGTCTGTGAGCTGGAACCACCTGAGTGAAGAGAGCTGCTGTTTTTAACAACAGCTGAAGTGCCATACTACATTACTCTCCATATGCTTTTTTAGACCTGAGCTGGTTTGTGCTGTAGATCCAAAGCAGATAATGTACTGCAAACAAAGAAGAATATTGATCTTTACAGCTTGTTCCTTTCCAGGAAATTAAAAGCTCATACTAGAATTTCATCATGCCTCTTCCTAATCACTGCTTCTTTAGATTTCGGATTTTTAAACATTCTGTTTTCAGTCTTTCAGCAGACTGGAGTACTATATTGTGTGTACCATCATGTAGTTTTAAAACAGGTTATACACATTTGATGTCTGCATCAGCCTGTATTTTTAAAAAGTCAGTAATTCTCCTTTTGTCCCAGGACTATTTTCACTGGGCTTTTGCTGTATCAGTGAGGAAGATCTACACTTTGTCTGCTCACCCATTTCACTCTTGTTTGCTTTCTGTGTGAGGGGGTTTTTTGTGGTGTGTTTTTGGAGTGGGTTCTTCTTTTATAAGAAACCAGTTTACCTTTGGGGTGGTACTTTATAATCCAGAGATACGACAGGAGCCTCCTGAAGTATTTGCATCTGTGAATAAACTTCTATGCATACAAACAAATCGGTACAATCTCTTACTTTACTAGGAGCTATTGCCAGTTACTGTAGACCACCTAACACAACACTATACCTGGTATTTTTTAGTAGGTACAATCTTATTCTACCTTCAGTAAACATGCAACTCCTTTAAAATATCATGCCCTGTATCCCTGATTATTCACATGGTTTTAAGTTTTGTAGATGGACACAGGGTGATTATGCCCTAAATCCTGGCAAGCATGCCAACACAGTTGTGGTACTGTGAGTTTTAACATGTCTGAAACTGAATTATGCACCTTAGATTTAAGCTTTCTAATATGACATGTTAACAGAGAGAGTTTTACAAAATCTCTTTCAAATGCTCATTCTCATCATAGCACTTAAGCTGATGCATTTGAATTGCACTTGGATTTTCCATACCAGATACAGTATCTAAAAATCTGTACCTTTCCTTTAAAAATACTAGGAATTTCTTCCATCTGAACCTGAATTATTAAGGTGGAATACAAGTGGCTGACCAAAAAAAAAGTTTTGTTTAAGATGTCCAGGATAATCTTTTAAGAAAATGAGGCTGAAGTTTGTGGCCCTTCCATTTTGCAGCAGGAACCAAAGCTCTTTGAGGAACTGTCATTTGTTGCCATTTGTTACAGATGATTACAGTCTTGAAGCATGTGATGGTCTGTGCTGAGGTTGAGTCTCTTGAAGTACCTTCTTTGTACTCAAGCTTGTTCTCTGTTTTTTCTCCGTAGCTTCTGGGCATGTTGTGTGCCTGTATAGTTCTATGTAGGAGGAGTCGGGATCCTGCCTACGAACTTCTCATCACTGGTGGAACCTATGCCTAGAAGAGAATTCAAACATGCAGTTCAATCTTCCCCCACTTATGTGGAAGGTGAATGGGCCAGGTTTACTTCCATAGCTTTCTTGCCCCAAGCTTAGTCCAAGCACACCTTTCAGACATGAGGGCAGCCGCACTGTGCACTGGTGACGGGCAAAACAACAGCTTTACACAAACCCATATAATTACCTGTGACTTTCACTGTTTTAGCCAGCTATTCATGTATCTAAATGTTTTAGTATGCTAGTAAACTTCCTAATTTCAGAACCATTTGCGAGTTAAGTGTAATTTGGTTGATATGAAAGTCAAAGGATGTGTGCCTACTTTGGTAGATTACCTCTAAGCATTAACTGGCTGATTCTTGCATATAGAGAGAGGATGTCTTAAACCTTCACTACATGGAACTTTTCTGGCCAAAGCTGTACAAAGGAAGCCAGCTGTATTTAATTTGAGAAGAAAAGATGTTTTAATCTTGCCCCTCACCAGTGTCACTTTTAAAAAAGAAAAAAACACCTAAGTCCAGTATACTTTATATATAAAGAAATTGTAAAAAAAAAAAAAAACAAACCTAACCAGTTTTAGGATTATGTGACTGCAGTTTTGACCTTCAGAGATCCAGTCTTTCAAACTTTAGTGGTTTAAAATACAAGCTGGCTTTTCAGGAGTATAATGTATGCACTACTGTTCTATAATGAAATATTTCATTTTTCTATGAAGAGCGTTTTATGTGTTGAGTGAACTGTTAGACTGTAGACCTTAAATTGGTTTGGAAACAATGTAGCCATGTAGAGTAGCAAAGTAGTATGTGAAAGTGATCTCAACTGTAAATAGTAAACCTGATGAAATAAATCTCTGTATATCCTCCCTATAAACATGTCTTGTTTTCTGTTTAAAATTCCAATGTGTTTGGTCCACTGCAGTCCGGGTGTGCTGGACACACAAGCTTTGTGTGAAATCAGCAGTTTTATGTGGCTTCACTTCAATGAGATCTGTATTTATGATTTGCTGGAAATGTGATTGTATCATATTTGTTCTTTTGATTTGAAACAATACTAGCAAAACACAGAACAACAGACTTGGCTGAACTTGATGGAAACTGATGATCTTGTGCATACAATTAAGGAAGAATCTGTTGCCTCTCAGCGGTGGGTAATGAATAGCTTTACTGTAACTGCTGTATGTTAATTATGTTTTAATGAGTCTTACATTATTCAGATGCTTAGTCACTGCCCTACTTTCAGTGTCTTCAGGTTCCTTCTTCCTTGCAGAAGCCAGGAATGTTGAGTATTTTTACCAGTTGCTTATGTGCAAAGCAGACATGCTCAGCTAAACTGACATCAAAACATCAAATAACTAAAGTAACATCACTCAGAAAAAGAAAATTCTAACATGTACAGTCTGTTGTTGAGGCCAGTGTGGCTCGTGGGGGATTTTTCTCAGAGCTGTTACACTGCTGTAAAAGTGTACTTCTGGAATTCTGTGTTAACTTCTAAAGGTGGGTTTCAAATGCTACTCCCTTGGGACTTAGATTTTTTCATTCCTAGTACAGCATGTGGCTCAACCCAAAGGCCTCCTGATTGTGGCATCAGATTTCCCAGATGTAGTAGCAAGCCTGCTAACTGAATTGATTGTCTTCATATTGTATTGCATATTATAATATATAAACACAGAACTAATAAGATTGAGATGACCCTGGTTTGTAAAAATCAGTATGGAGGGGGTTTTAAGACAGACCTATGTTGTACAAAATAAAGCTAGGGATGCTCAAAAAGGTGGTCAGCTCTTAGCAGCTACAAGGCCGTAAGAAACTCCACAGGCAAGAGCCTGCACCTACCCCTGTGAAGTGAGGATAGTTAAGGGGAGATAAAGTGCACGTGCTTGTTAATCTTGCTGGAAGACATGGATTTGAAGTAGAGATGACTTGACAGTACTTGCATCTAAATGAAGGAAGTCTCTGTTTCCTCTTTAAAATGCAGAATATTTATGCTGGAATGTGGAAACTAGTCAGTATTTTACAACTTTATTATAATTAAAGCCCAACTGAACTTTTAACTGGCATGAATAGTTTTTTCTAGGAACCAGTGACCTTCTTGCATTGCAGAGTTTGTAGTAGGTCTTGGATGTGTGAATAAAATGATGGTGGTGTTTGGGTTTTCTAAAATACAAGATCAAACTTCACACACCCCCACACTCCCCCCTGAAAAGCCAACCAAAGGCAGGCTTGCAAGGGTCTAATGCAGCACATTTTGTATGACTCAGTGGAGCTGGGAACAAGTGGTGTAGGTCTGTGGCTTCCAGTACCAGCGAGTTTGGGTTGCTCAATAGTGCTGTGTTTTGTGGGCTCTATCCCAGCTGTCTGTTAATTTGACTTGCTCTGTATCCCTGGACTCACTATGATCCTTTATCTTTCTCACTGCCCCCTTCCCTCTCCTTCCTTGCTCATTTACACTCTGGAAGTTTGAGCACCATTAACACTTGAAACATAAATCTTTCATTTCTCCTTCAACTTTAGCATCACTGATGGCCTTTTTCTTCAGGCATATAATCCACATGTATTTACCATTTCTAACATCACCATTCTAGCAAAGGGAATCTTCTGTTTTCGTCCCTTCTTTCTGGAAATATTTCATTATTTGAAGATTTTTTTTTTTCTCCTGTGACTTTTAAAAGAAAAAATCATGTGTTTAAATTGTAGCAAGTGAAATAAGGTTGATTTACTGGGAAATACTTATTTTTCCCTTACTGAAAAAAATGAATAAACTTTGGCTTGCATTAGGCAAGAGTGTTGGTGTGGCTGGTAGTTTGGCCTTCCTAATTAATACATGCATAGCTTAGAGTGTATTTTAGGGGACAAGGGATGACTTTGTTTCATTCTAGCTCTTTTCCTTGATTCCTGTGTCTAGTATTTTAAGTTCCTGTATGAATTTCTTCTTTGCTATCTTGTAGCTGAAGAAGTCTGAGAGGGCTCAGTGCAGACTGCAGAGGAAATGACTCAGACTGAGTGAATCTGTGTGTGCTACATGGAGTACACAGGCATGGAGCGTGCCTGCAGCAGTAAACCTTACGTGATCAGAGGGCTTTTACACAGGAGATTTGAATTGCCTTCAGGGTTTTTTTTTTAATTGGGTTTTGTCTTTCTCATTGCTATTAAAATTACTTAAATGCATTCCAGTACAAGTCCTGTGTTTAACTGCCTTTCAGGAGCTTATTAGGAGGCTCATGAGAATTGGAGGGTCTCATTCAGACTGTGGTCTGGTAAGGTGTAGTCATGTGTATTTGCCTTATTAAACAGAGGAGTGATGTAACAAGCTCAATTTAACCAAGTTAGTGAAAAAAGAAAGTTCTGCCTTGATAGCAAGTAGAGGACAGCTCCTGAGATTCCTCAGTACTTGCAGTTTCAGATGGGATTTGGGATAAGTACTTGTGATAATGGTGGCAGCCTTCACTGTGCAGTTAGTGGATCTTGTAACTGACTTAATCTTGGGCCTGAGACAAATCCGTCTGGACTGCACCACAAGTCTGCAAGTGCAGTGGAACTTTGGTGTTCCTGTGTGCTGCTGTGTCCTGTAGCAGCAGCACGTTCCAGGGTGACTGCAGTTCTTGGAGAATGCCACCTGAGCCTCTGCACTGCCTCTGGCAGTCTTTGCTCTTGGGTGCCACCTGTACTGTCTGGGGCAGCTGTCCTTGCTACACATAATAAGCTTAATTTTACTTCCATGGCCTTTTTCAAAACGTGTTGCTAATTTTTCCTTGCTGATCTCTGCAGCCTCTCATAGCTGATCTGTTTCCTCTGGAGCTGCATTGAGCAGTTGGAAAGCTCTCTTGGGGGCAGCATCTTTTAAACCATGATACATGCTTGGGCTGTGGCTAAAAGGCAGGAGAGCAGACTTCCATCTGTGCTACATCTGAACTGATGTGAGCACAGAGCTTCCTGTGCCAAACTACCAATGTGATGCAGTGCCCTGTAGTTACTGATTGCTGTAGACCATGCATGGCTGTGGGAGGGCACTGTTAGCCTGTTTCCCACTGTCCTGCATATCAGTCTCATATTCCTGGACTGCTTCAGCACTCATCTCTCATGTCTGTTGTGATAACTGGGTTTTGCTATTTGTCCATCTCAGTTTTGGGGGATACTCTTCAGTAATGGGACTGATTAGGAGAGAGCAAAATCACCAGCAGGTAGCAGAGTTATGTTGCTGCTGCTCCATTGAAAGTCTGGGTGTGATCTGATTTTGATGGTACAGTTTGCCTGTGCCCTCCACAGTAGTAGGTGCAAACTTTGCCCTTCTACCTCCCCATGAAAGGATTATCTGCAAAAAACCTGCAAGACAGTCCCAAGGTAGTCCTGCAACAAGTCCTGTGTTTCCTTCTGTATACCATAGTGCAAGGTTTGGTGTTCAAGGCTAAATTGCAGAGTACTTGTTACTAGCTGGAGGAGGAGGTGCTGGGGAAGCACAGCTGTGCAGCTGCTCCATGGCCATGTGCTGCACCCTGGACATGTTTAATGTCCTGGCAGCTGCCTGGGGTGGCAGAGGTAAACATTAGATGGAGCGTTTGTCCACCCTCTCCTTTAGTTCTTCACTCTGGCAGTTGCCTTCACAATACAGGTTTTGTGCTCACAATACATATTTAGTCCAGGCGTACGCCTTTGATTTAGTCCTTGCTGTGACTGCAGTAATCCCTGCTGGATCTGTGCCTGGCAACAGATGTTGCTTCTTTCAGTGTCTGTACTCCAGGACAGGAGTTCAGTTGTGTTTTGTGTGGGGTATTTACACTGTAGATGAACACAAAGTACAGTTCATTCATCATTTAAAAGCAGGGCCAGGTTTGTAGAGTAAACTTGGACATGAGCTTAAACATGCACAACTGAGAGACTACCAGAGCTCCGGTCTGGGGACTTGAGACTTGGTGATCCTTCTGGAGCAAGCAAAGAAATACTTCCTTCTAGTGATATGCACTGAACCACACGTTTTCTCTCACCTGCTTCTCTTGACCCTGAGTGCTAAAGATGTCACAGCTTTTGAGTCGCAACTTCTTTCTTTGCCAGAGGGGAGCCTGCAAACTGGGTTGCTCCTGGTAACATGAGCCACAGCAGTGTGAGACCATGGAGCTGCTCTGTTGACACTCCAGAGAACAGACAGCTTTGCTTTCATTTGGATGTGCCGTGCTTCAGGCACCAGCTCCTTTCACTAAATGGGCTCTTGCCCCATTCAAAGAAGAAATTGTGTTCCAGGATATCTGTCCTGTCAGACCTTTGCTGGGTCAGGCTCTGACTGAAGAACTGGAATGCATTTTCCTCATGCAAATAAAACACTTACGCAAACCACTGGCAATTGTGGGGATTAACAGTATCTAGGATGCCTTGCATCCAAAAGTAGTCTGGTCTAGAAAACTACTTCTGAAATGGAGTTCTGAAGTTTTTCTCTGGCCAAAGGAAGCAGCAAGATCTGCTCTTACCTGAGTGAGTCTGCCATTGAATTGCATTGAACAAGTCTGCCAGCACATCAGGTGTGTGCAGGGGTAGTGCTCATACATTCTCAGCTGAGAGTAGGAGAAGGATAAGTCACCTGTGGCAAAGGAGGCATTGGGGAGTCCTGTGCCAGCCTTTACCAAGCAGCTCACAGGCAACAAGCAGGACTTAATTTCCCAGTATACGCTGTAGAACTAAGCACTCCTTGTACTTCCAGGACTTGGAGAACGCCCCATCCTGGGGAAGCATGCTTGGTGCTAGTGGCCTTGCATGCTGTGAAGTGTTTCTGCCTTTTGAGTGCAATGTCCGTTTTGAAAGCTTAAGTCCCTCATTTATCCTGATAGCTTTGTTTCCCCCTGTACAGTAACACCTTCAGCATTGAAAAAATGGCGCACTGGGGCTACGTTACACACACTGAGCAAACTTAAGTTAAATTTAGAGCTTGTGCTGATAAGTGCTGTGGTTACAAAAGCTGGCACAAGATCCTACGGGGCAGGGAGGATGCATTTCTCCAGATGCCTTCTATCCCTCTTTGGTTTTTGAATCCTCCCATGGCTGCTGAATTGAGCAGTGCCCTAGAAAACCTTTAGCTGCCACTTAGCAGAACGAGGTCACTGTTGCTTAAGTCTCCCTTCCTCACCCAGGGCTTAGACACAAGAAGGGCTGTGCAGCCCTTCTCCAAAGACAAAGCATTTCTCACGTCTATCAATGCATTGAAAGCTTTCCCATTCACACTTATGTTAGCATTCTTACCCTGGGAAGGTTAAAGTTCACCAGTTTCCCAAGAATTTCCTCCATGGACTGTTTTCGGCTTACAATTTCAGAACAATTCTTCTTTAGATGCAGCTGTTGAGCATTTGTGCCCTTGCAGAGTGGAAGGGAATGCACTGAACTCCCCCACACGCTCCCTGCATGGAGTGTGAGTGTTATCTCACGTCTGCAACTCCCTTCCTCAGAGCCATCCAGTCCTGTTACAAAACAAGGACTGTGTACACGGTATAATTTGTACTTTTGTACGAGATTTTCCATTGCAAGTATTGATCCGACCACCACCCAGTGCTAGCTTGTTTAGGCTGGGTCTGGGATTGAACAATCACCAAAATGCTGAGTGTGCCAGGAGCATTTTCAGCTCGATGTCAGAGTGGCTTACGAGCTCCCCATGATGAATGGGGAAACTGAGGTGTGAGATGCGACTTCTCCAGTCATACCTTTCCTTCACAAAGCCATTGATTTATTCAAGGGTTTAGCCTGGGCTGCTTGAACGATCCAAGAGTGTCATCCGACACACAGGAAATTTCATTCAAGTTTAGGCTGGAATGTCTTTAGCTGTACTGTGTGTCCATTTACCCTGAGGCAGAGGCTGCGGCAAATGCCTGAATTTCAGTCAAAGAGAATTTAAGTCAAAGCACCACTTCTGCAGCTGTAGCTCATTCAGCATTGCACCTATTAACACACTGGTTACTTCTCTTTGCCTTGATTTAGTTGAATTCTGGTAAGGGCAGCAAAGCTGGGACACATGTGCTGTATTATGTTTTCAGATCTGGTTAACACTGGCTTTTTTAGATCTGGTAAGTAAAATTTCTCCTGATTTCAAACATCCTCTTAGGATATCTGTTCCCACTTCACCTCTGCCCCCCAGCAGTTTTTGTACCCTCAGTCCTCAGGATAATACGTGGAATCCCTGGTTGTATACTCTTAGCTGTGCTCCAAGTTGAGTTCTGTTTGCCTGCTGGGTTTGAATGATACTGTCTTTCCCCTTAGTAATTTCAGGGATGTCAACTCCTATTTCTGCCGATTTTGCTGGCAGGTCACGGTGATTTCTGTTAAAGTTTTGTATCTAACGGCAAGATTTAGTCTGTGCTTTCAATCAGAATACAACAACACAGTAAATCTCCCTTTTGGGCCAGTGCGTGGGACAGAATGGCTGCAGCCACATGACACCCAGCAGTGCTAGGCTGTAAGTGTGCTCTTAATGGTGCCCCAGCAGCTTTGTGCCAGATCAGGTGTCAGCCGTCCTTTAGCAGCTGGTAGAAGGACAAGTTGAGCACTGTACCATGTGTACTGGCTAATTTGATGGAAATATGATTATCCAGCTATTCTAGAAACAGATCAGATTTGCACTGTGCGGGATCCAGGAGTGCACAAATCTGGAGATATCGTGGCTCTGAGCAAAATGTGAGCTGGCTGCTGAATTTAGGTAATTGCTAACAAAGAATAGATGATGGCAAACAGTTTGACTAATTCTTTGCCCTCTCCGTGGATGGAGCGTTGCCATTTTCTTAATAATCTAGTCACAGGCAGGACACTAATTCCTCTTCCAGAATCTAATTCTCCACACAAGTATTCTTCCCCTACAAAACCCAGTCCCTTAGCAGCCATTTACTTTCCAGAAGCCAGATAAGACTCAGCATCACAACTTTGTTTCCTTTCTTGCTCGCTAGCTTTGAGTGTAGTTCCTGTTTAAAGACATGTGAAGTACTGGTACCTGTGTGGCTGGTAACTGCTCTTGTGTTCAATGCCCCAGCCCTGCAAGCTGGAGGACAAGAAAGCCAGGGAAAAGAGATGGCGTTGAGCAGCATAGGCTGCTGTTCAGGCCACTACAGTTTGTCCTGTCTTGTGCAGAGTTGTTGCCACTCCCCACTGCAGGTTAACAGTAAGTTTTCTGTGTTTGTATAGACCTGATGCAGAGTCTCCTGCGCTCTCTAAGACTGCACAGTTAAGCCACGGCACAGGGATACTGCCAGGAGGTTCTGTGGTACCACAAAGTGTCAGTTACCCACCAGTGTTGAGGTTAGGTGTTCCTTAATGCCCAACCAGGCTCCTGTTAGCACCCACCACCTGGTGCTTGGCTTGTAATGCAGCTCCTTTTGGCATCCATGTGCTTCCACTTAAACTGCATTCAGTAATCAGTGAGCTATGAGCTGCAACTGGGAGAAAATCACCTCTGGAGAGGAGACTCAGACTAAGAGTGCACCTCTTGAAGAAGCAAGACGAGAATGAAGCCAAGGTAAGAGTTTCTACTGTTTATACCTTCTTTACAGGCTCTGTCAGCTCCTTAGCTGATGTATGCTGGGGTTGTTCATACTACAGAGCTCAATTCAAGGGTCCTCGGGGAGGTGGCAAATACTTCAAACCTTGAACAGTCACCGTGCTCCTGCTGTTGCTACATGCTCAGCTGGGAAGAGGTTGGTTTCTTCGTTTTAGCTGCCTAGTTGCTGGAAATGCTGAAAGCTGGATGGCTCTACACATCACAGCTTGGCAGGAGGCCTGGCTGTGTTGGCTATCCTAGAGCTGTGTCTCTTGGATCTCTGTTTCTAGTCTGATTACTTTGTTGTTACTACAGGCTTGTGGGCTCTTAATATGCCATATGCAGAAATCTGTTCTGTGCAGAGACAGACCTTGCACTGCACTTGCAGACATTTCCTAGTTGTGTGTGGTTGTCATTGGTTAAATGTCGTCTTATACAGGTTTTCCTGTTCTTCTTAACTGATAATAAATGGTAAAAGAGAACAGTATGTTTTGACTATAGTATAAGAATGCCACTGGAAAGGGCCCATTTCAGTTTCCTATCTTAGCTGAAAATTGATTGTGTCAGTTTTCATTGCCCAAATGTTACCAAACTAGAGAGGAAATGTTTTTAAAAAGGGAAATATTATTAAGGCAGTAACCTACAACTGACCTTCCTGCTTTTGCTACTGATGGGGGTGGGTGGATGGATGGATGGATGGATGACACCTAAAATGTGGGTGTTCTCAGAGGATGTGGGTATTTCTTGATATCTCTGTTCTATTTGTGACAAGTGCTGCCATGCAGATAGGGCAAACTGAAGAATTTGGCTGATAAGTAGTTCCAAGCCATATCTAGACAATGTGAAGCAGAGGATTCATGAGAAAACATTGCTGCTGGTTTTTCATTTCCTGAACAGTCTGGAGTTAGCATGTGGGATCCAAATGCTGTGACACTGGGGAGATTTTGAAATACCTATAGCCTCTTGCCATTCAACAGTATTTACTTGACAGAAGAAGAGACTGGTAGAAAGGAAATTGGTTTCCTGACTTTAACAGCAAAAATATGGAATCATTTGATGGGATAGAAACAGCAGCTACCATTCCACTAGCTGTCTGTTGGTGATGTACACCATGTGGTCCATGGAAACAAGTGATCTGTAATGGGGTTTCAGGGTAATCAAGGCTGGGCCCTGCAGTGCCTTGTGTGAGGTTGTCTGGGCCCCCAGAGAATTGAGGAGTCCTGCAAAATCCATGTGTCCCACATCATTAGAGAAGGTGCATCTCAGTGGTTTGTTTTTTGTGGTTTTTTTTTTTTCTGTTTAATTAAGATAATCTGCAAAATATCTACCTAAATTTATTTCTTTGTTGGTTTATTACAGTCTTCTTTGTGGAAGATTGTGTGTTCAAGAAGTAAATACATTTTATCTCTTGTGCTTTCGGTTTCCTCTCCTGCTGTAGCTTACAGGGGATGCTGTGGTTGTTGGGCAGCCTCCACTCATAAAGCCCTGGCCAAGCTGAAGCTATTGTGCATCTTTCTGTCACTTCAGGCGTGGTCACAGAAACCTCTCCTTCCCTTTCCAGCCTGGGCAAGCACTGCTGTTCTTACACTGCTGCCTTCAGTGCCATCCCTGCTCCTCCTGAGCCTGTGCTAATGCCAGGGGCTCGGAGCCCCTCAGCACTGATGTGGATGTGCTGCATGATAACTTGGGGGAGTGTGGGAAGGATGAGTGTGCCTGTGCAAAGGACTGCAGGCAGCTAAAGAAAAAGGGCCTGCAGCAGCTTCTGTTCCATTCTTGTCAGAAGAATTCAAATAAGATACTACAAGTGCCTCTGACCTTCATTGTGTTTAATTTAAGAAAAGATTGCATTGGCCATTACAGCTTTTTTCTTTTGTCTACATTTCTCTTGTCTTCCTTGTTGTGTCTGAGCTAACAGTTCCTCCCTCCTCCATGCCTTTCAGATAGCAATAGGATTAACTTTCATTGTCTTGATTCGGTTATAAGACCTGAAATCTTGGCAAACACGGTCATTCTGCCCCCAGAAACAGTTTGCTCTGATTCAAATTAAATCACTGATTTTTTTATTTTTATTTTTTTAAACTATCTTGAAATACTGAAAAGGGAGGAGCGGCAGAAACTATCCATCAATCCCTTGTACAGTACAGTAACAGTTGGAAACATTCTTAAATATTGAACTAGAAAGACTGATAGAGCTGAAATCTGTGAAATACAGTGAACCTGCACAGTGCAACTTCTCTGAAGAGAGTTTGTTGAAGAATGAGCACATGAGACATGCCTGCGAAGAAACCAGGATGTCCTTGTGTCAGCAATCCCAGAGGTGCAGAGGCTGCAGGCAGCAGCACATGGAGACAGAGCAGCCTGTGGGCAGAAGAGGAGAGGTGGAAGGGAGGCTGCCCTGCTGACACGAGTGTGGAGATTGCAGGAGGAGGTAATTGGCAATTCTCTGGTGCTCAGAGGAGAGGAATCAGGGCAGTGCAGCACTGCTGGAGGCTTGGCTTAGCTGCTGTTTGTGTTGTTGGATTTTTAAACTTAAGAATTCCAGAGAGGCATTAGGGAAACCTTCCAGCCAAGGCAAAAGCAAGCCTTGGGCCCATCATCTGTCCCAGAATCCAGTGCAAAGCAGAGCCATGGCTAGCATGGATTTCATTGTGTTAGGAGATGGTTGTGATGGGGAGTGCCTCAAGATTTCCTACGAGGGATGTGTCCCCATCCTTCAGGTGCTCCTCTCTAGCTGCATTCACTTTTTTCCGTGTTTTCATCAGTGACTTATAAACCATCCACTGTTACAAATGCCAGCATGGCCTGTGCAGGGAGAGAAAGTGATCTGTGGCAGAGAATGTGGCTGCTGTGACCATGAGGGTGGCTCACAGGCTTGCTGGAGACAGTCCTCCATTCTGGAGAAACTGCACTGGCTTCTGTGATCTTTTCCCTTTGCGCGGTTCAGATCTGGGCATTTTCCTCCCAGGGTCACCAAGCTTTGCAATGCTGCTGGCAGCACAGTGTGCTGAGGGTAGGACTGTGCCAAAATGTGCAAGTCCTAATCTCTCAGGAGTGAGGATGGTTTTTGCAGACAGTGTAGGCCAGGAGATGCTGGGATGAGGCAGGAACAAGGGAGAGAAAAGCATGGTCAGTTGGTTATTTCCTGACTGGTAGTTGTAGAAAACATTATTGGGATGCCCTTGGTCAGCTGAAGCAGACCTTGGGTGCTGATTGTTTTCAGTAATCGAGTATTCGTAAAGTCTGAGGGCTGGGGCTTCTTTTTTCATCAAAGTTTTTCAAGGTAAGACCCTGGCACAAAGCCTTGCTGCCCATTCCTTTCTACTGTCCACCAGCCATCCTCATTTTCTGCGATGACAACTACAATGTCTCCTTCACTGATGTCCAGTTCATCCACGTTCTGAAAGGAGAAAGGGAAAAGAAATATAATTAGCCTGAGAGCATAAGAAGGCCCAGGCATGTATCTGGTGGGGTCTTTTTTTAATCCTGCCCTTCATCAACAGTCTGCTAGTGTCCTTCTGGTTGCAATGAGTCTGAAATACCAGACAGTGAGGAATTAAGCATTTTGACTATTTCCATAAGATCCTCAAATTTCCCCAGCCTTCATGGTGTCTCCTCCTGCATAACTTGATGGTTTTATCACTGGGGAAGTCCAGCAAGGGTTAAATACAACTCTCCTAAACCAGCTCACCATGACCTGCATAGTCTGCAGGTGTTGCTAAATAAAACAGAGCACAGCTTAATTCCTAAGGGGGATAAGAGTGTCTCTGCTAATCCATGCCTGAAATAGGTCTCTCAGTTCTTTTAGTAGGGAACAGCAGTGGCCAGTGGGGGGACATCAGTGACTTTCATCCCCAGACAAATGCAGTAGCTGCAAATAAGCTCTCCCTGAGCTCCCAGGCAGCTATCAGTGTTCAGTGGTGCTCTCCTATTTTCCATAGGAAACCACTTTGCTACCCACAGCGTAGTAAATAGAAAACAGGGTAAGAGAGGCTTCCAGAGATGTTTGATGTGTCAGCTAAAACTAAATTTAATGCACCTGAGTAGGTAAGAACGGACTCAAAAAATGGAGGCCTCAATGTACAATATACTAAAGGTAGTAACAGGCTCTTTTCTCAGCAGGGAAAATCCCTGTGTGGCATAGTTTTAAGGCAACTCCCGGAGTAAGGAGGTGATCCAGTAGTCTCCTTAGGGGAACTGCCATTAACAGTGAGGTGCTTTCAGCTGGGCTTGCATGAAATTTCAGGTAAATAATAAAAGAAAGTTTAAAGTTAAGCAAAAAACCCCCAACATCTAATAAAAGGTGTTGGAATGCTGCTGTACCAAAGGGCAGGTGCTTCTCTTGAGCTTTTTCTCTGTTTTCATCATTTAGCTGGCTATCTATTTTGTCACTGTCACATTTCTTCCCTTGGTATGAGGCTCTCTCTGCACTGAGACATGAGACCTCCTGGATGCTGTTTCTTCTGCTGATCTAAAGCTAATAAAAGGAACCTTTAAACTGGCATGTAAAGCAACTGGGGTTGGAGTCCAAGTTCTGGAGTCCATCTGAATGAGCAAATATTTATAACCAGTCCATTCACAACCTTTTACTATTTGTATTCTGCCTAGTTAGGACTGAAGTCAGGGAGAATTCAGTATCCCAGTTAGGGATGCAGGTTGTTCTCTTTAACAATCTTTTGGCAGATGAACCACATCCACTGTGATTCTGCAACTTGCAACATGGAAGTCTAGGGAAAGAATGTCCTTTATGGGATTCAGTCCCCTCCAGCATGGAGAGCCAGCGTGCCAAACTGGAGCAGGACAAATCATGTCCCTGGCTGTAAAATGATGGTAACAACTCCTCCACAGAATTTACATTTTCAAGATGTTTGAATCAGCATTATTTATTTTAAATCTAACACCATGAAGTATTTATTTTGAAGCCTTTTTTTACCTGGGCTGTGTAGTCATAAAGTACTCTGTAGTCCTGTGATGATGTGATCTCAGCTTTTTCATTTACAAAAATGGATGCATAGACTCCGTCTGTTCTCTCTGGTAGGAAAAAAATAAGGAAAAAATACCCACCATAGAAACAAAGAGTTCAGTTGCTTATAAATGCGTGGGATCATATGCAAGAGTTCACAAATACAAGGGTTTCTGTTCTCTCTCTGCCTGGAGATGTACATCTATAGAAAAGCTGCTGTGAACTGTAGGTAAAGTATTGCACAAAAACTGTCCCCCATTGATGGGATGACAATACACCCATTGAACTTTGTGGGAGGTCAGAAATAGCTTCAGCCTCATCCAGGTTGGGAAAAATGTTTACCCTGGTAAAACACAATCCAAGTCATCCAAGGAGGGAAATGGTCTGATTAAAATGGTTTAAAAATGTTGCTACTGGGGGTAAAAAATTCTAGCAGTTCAGTGACTCACATAGGGCTTTTTTTTTCCCCTTGAGAGAAATGGAAAATACTGTGCCAATGGGTCACCAGACATTTTCCAGTGGTTTATATAGTTCTCACACAGCTATTTGTCATGGACATAACATTTTTTGCAGATGTTTTGGTTTAATAAGTTTGTTATTATTAGTGAAACTTCTTATTTCTTCCTGCCATCTGTCTGGGAGCTTCCCCTGCTGAGCACCAAATGCAGCAAGTCAGAGTCTGGGCTGTGTTTCTGGGTGCCCAAGCAGGCAGGACTGACAGAGGCAGTTGATTTTAAAGCTGTTTGAAAACAACTTTTCGTTTGGTAAGAACTACAGTTAAAATGCTTTTGTTTACTATTAAACCAATAAAAATGTCAAGCTGTTACCTTCTACATAATCAAAACACTGTTTTAAATATCATCTGATAAATTCCTAGTTACAAGGATTACAAGACAACAGCGTAACTGTGAGATGAGATGGATACTTGTGTTCATAAGCCAAGTGCCTGGTCTGTTACAAATTTTATGTATTCTCTTGGGCCTTTTAGTGGTAGTTATTATACACATGGAGAAAACGAATATCTAAGTCAGACTGCTGCTCTGAATGTACAGTCCCCCCCGCCTAGACTGAGGTCTTGAAGAGTCTGTGGATTATTTGGCACTTTAATCTGGGAAATTTGTTTAATACACATCCAAGCAAAATTCATTTCCAGACTGCTCTTGCCTGCCAACATGTGAATATCTGCTGTACATTTCTGCTCTATGTCAAAGCCTGGTTTAGCAACACGATCTAAAACAAACACATCTGGTAAACTGATTTCCTGCAGGGCATACCCAGAGGAGGGGCTGAAGGAGTGGCAGTTTCCGTGTTGTTTTTACTGCTTCCATGCAGAAGTCCAGAGAATCTGCAGAACCAAGAGAAGCCAAAACCAAAATGAGTGAACAGCCCTGGGTATGAGCATTCCTTCATCTCAGCTCTCTGACTCAGCCTTCCCTCCATCTGCTTCACACCGAGTAGATGTCACCTCTTCCCATGGCCTTCTATTTTCCTTTATGCTGGAGATATATTTATCTCCCATTAAAAATGTATTTTTTAAAATGCAGCAGTATATTGAATCATCAGCCATCACTAAATTGTGCATGAAATGCAGCAGATAATATTTTTCTGTAGAGCCAAAGGCTCATGGTGTGAAACTCCAATTATTTCACAATGTTAAAATGATGAGAATTGTCAGTTGCTTATAAGAGATTAACATCTTTTTGTGCTTAAGGAAAACCCTGATACAATTTAAAATGCAGAGCTTGTGTAACGAGCCTTTCTAAAAGCTGTGAGTTTAAGTGAATTTTTATTTTAATCTATCCCTAGTTATTTCCTGTATCACAGCTGGGTACTGAAGACTAAGTAAAGTGAGAAAATGGGTTAGGATTCTCAAGCAGAGATAGAAATAGCATTGCATGCTTAAGGCATATTTAAAGGCTCTGATTTTTCAGCTAGTGAACATTCAGTTTTTCTGGAAAATGGATATCCTATCTCAACTGTTCCTGAAAGATTCAGGCTGAGTCTCTCTAGGCTCCCTGCCCATGCTGCTCACAGTTGTGTTCTGAATGGCAGTACAGTTGTCTTATGTAACTGCACAGGATGCAGCACTGAATTCATTATTAGAGAAGGTCCAGTTTCCAACTGAAAAACAGAGTACTGGGTATAACCCTGATCAGCTCATTCAAAGCCTGGACCACATTTCAAATGGGAGATCACAGCCTGCTTCCAGTCTTTGCCATGTCATAGGGCTTGTTAAATTATAAATTTCTTCTGCTTTAACTATGATGCCCTCCCCACTGTGAGTTAGCCATTTTAGTATAAAATATTTAAACCAATAGAGCCGCCATGCTCTTCTGCTGATATAACTGCATCCATGTTCTAACATTTACCAGCAGAAATGGATGAGAATAAGCAAAATTGCCTCCCTAATCATCACAGTTATTCCGCCCTGTGTTTTTCCCTTTGATCCAGATAGAGAGAGCAGCTCTTTGTTCTGCTCAGCTCAGTGGTGCCTTTAAGCCCGGAGGAATTGTCCCAAAGGGCTCTCGCAGCCCTTGCTCCCAGCCAGATTCACCTTCGCCCTCCCTGAACAAACTGGTTTTGTTGCTACGTGCCCTGACTCACCAGGAAAGAGGAAACAAGTGACTGCTACCCGTTGCTGGCTGAGTAATTGTGTGATGAACTCATCCCCTGTCCCTCTTCCCACTAGGTCATAGCAAAATCCCTCTGACTCTCTTTTAATACCTTTACTTCTTCTGGCAAGTCACATTTACTGATACAGAGTTGCCTCTTGCTACAAAGAAAGACGTAATAACCTTCCATGTCGTGTTTTCTGTCGCCATGCACGGCTGTTGATACAGAGAAATTCCCGTTGTGGGAACTGGAGTTTGCCACTCACCTCTTCATCATCCCACAGGACTGGGTGGGGCTGCTGCTGCGCCTGCTGGGCTCTCTGCTGTAGTAGTTCTCATACCCTATTGCACCTGCAACAGGGCAATAAAAATGAGATGTTCAAACGGGAAACACGGTGAGAAAACACAGTTTTCTCCCTGCCAGAACGTGACCTGGGGCTGCTGGAGCAAATTGCAGTGCAGCACCTCTCTGCCCTCACCTGGAAGGTGGCTGGAGCAGCTCAGGGGAACCCGGGGGCTTGACAAAAGCCATTCCAGTGGCTGTAAACAGCCAAGTCACTGGTGGCAAGGCACTCTCGGCCTGAGCTGGGCACAGCCAGGGGCTTGAGGCCCTATTGGAAGAGCTGTGACTACCCTAATGAGGAAGGCCGTTTCCTCCGTGGCTCTTTGTTCTATTGCCTCAAAGCTCAGGATTTAAGGGGGCAGAGTGTGGTCATTGTGAGCCTCAGACCGTGTTCATGATAGAATTTGCTGCAGCACATTTTGTTTCTTTTTTCCTCAGTGTATCCAGTCAGGAATTTTGGTCAGAGCTGGGGATATTTCTGAGTGTTATTGCCTGCAGCAATAACGAGCAAGTTCCTGGTGTGTTTCCCCACCTTTCATATCTCCCCCATCCGCCTCCTGAGAGCTTATTTGCTGTTTACCCAGAGATATTTGGATTTTGTTCTCTCAAACACATTTGTGTTGCAGTTCCTTCACTCTCCCCTATGGTGTCGTTAAGGGTGAAATTGAGACCATTTCCAGGTCTAACTTTACAGATGAAATAGTTACAGATGGATTTATTTGTCATCTCAGAGCTCCCAGTGCAGTTGCTTACAGCTGGTGGCCACACACCCTTTCTGCCTGCTTGGCGTGAGAGCCAAACAAACATGAGTGAAGTCTGTGATACTGTTTTGTCTCAGCCCTGATATCAGCAAGTTAAGAAAGACATTGGACTTGGGCTAAAGGTTATGTTGACATTCTCACACTGCATCAGCCAAGATAATAAGCAGAGCAGGCACACAGAGTTACTGAGTGTGAAGAATCCCTACAAATAAGACTCACAGTAATTAGGGAGTTTTCTGACCAATTTAAGGGTCTCCTGTTGCCCTTCTGGATTGTCACCTTGGCACAGTTTCCAATCTAGAGGGTATTATAAGATTGGGTAGAAAAGGAAATGAGTAAGGCCATCAAGAAGGTTTGATCAGGATCAAGGTCTTCTGCCACACAATGCAAAATTGCACACGGATTTTCTCCTGCGTTCTGCAAATAATAGCACAGATCAACATGTGCTACAGTGCAAACTCATTAGCCAGAGCTATGGAGATACTAGGATTTTGCTTCCAGAACATGTCATCTTCTAGAAGGTGGCAAATATAAAAACAACAAAAAAACAAGTCAGGTTTTTCTTTGCCTTTCATAAAGCTCTCAAGGGTGTTTTCCACCTAGTTCTTATTAGAAATGACATAGCCAAGAGCTTTTTGTAGAAATTGCCTAGGTGACTGGAGAATGACAAATCTCATACAGGGAAAAAAATCCAAAACCAAAAAAATCTAGCTGAGAATTACAAATTTCTTAGGATACAGGAGTTTTACACCGTTGCAAGGCACAGTTCTCCCTTCTGCTGCTGAAAATATAATTTTTCCTGGGTAAATTCTCCTGTATCTGTGAGTTTAAATCCCCTATGTGAAGAAGAATAATTATAGCAGCAAAATGGCATCCAGTACACCAGTATCAATATATTAGTTTTAAAAAAATTCCCCAAATCCCAATTTTTAATCATCATAAGAGTAATGGCACAAAGGCTGAGTGAAAACAGGCCTCAGCTCAGTGCTGACTTAGTGGCAGCACCCAGCTCTGCTGAAGAAGGTCCTGGGGTGTTATTCCTGCCAGCCTTGAGCTCTGCAGTTAAATCAAAGGGGTGGAACTTGTTCTGGTACAAGATTAATTATCCCCAGGGATGGGGCCTTCATACAGCTGATTTTGTACCTGTACAACTCCTAGCATGGAAGGGCTTTATCAGGATAAAATTGTCTTGTGCCAGTATAGCTTCTCCCCCACTCTGACTGGAAGTAAGTAAGCTCTGTGGACTGCTGAGGGGATTTTCTCTTGATGTTAACTTGGTGTTAGAGCAGAGAGGGGAAGTGAGAGAGTATCTGCCCAGATTGGAAAAAAAATGGAGGAAGAGATTTTTTCAGCATAGATACGTGAAATCAGCTAAGTCTGTTTGCTGCAGCAGCTGCCCAGAGCTGGAAGCAGCCTGTAACTATCTTGTGTCGCCTGTTGAAGTACTCGGGTGTGGTTTGTGTTGGGCCATGTGACACATTAGACAGCTCTGTTCCTGCGGAGTGCTTGGAGAACTCCTACCTTGGAGCAGCAGGTTTTAATTTTACAGCTGCTTTTGCCTCTTGCTGTGTCAATCTCCGTTTCAGCTCAGAGGTTTTGAGCATTGAAGTCAAGGGAAAGCAGCTTTGGCTTGAATGGGCAGAGCCTGTGAACCTGACAGCACTTCCGTGTGCTGGGGCAGAGCCAATTTCATTCAGAATTTCCCCCAGCCAAAGTCTTGGCTTATGCAAACAGTTTTCTGAGAGCAGAAAATTTGTTATTCCCCATTGGGCATATGGAACAGAATAGAAAACTGGGTCTTCTCTGTGCTGCAAATGAAGAGGCAGCACCTCTGTCAAGGGGACACCGGGGTGCAGTTATGTGGTAAGTTGGCTCAGTCTTGTTACCACTGCAGGAAGCTGAAGTTGCCATTTCTGAAAGGCAATTTGCCACCTCCTTAGCAGTGTCAGTTCAGCTGTACTGTGAAAGGAGCCTGGTTGCAAAGCCAAAACAAGTTTTTTCTTCTTTGGAGGGTTATTTTTAAGCTGGATCATTCCACTATCCCACTTACAGCGCCACACAGGCAGCGACGGCAGCACAGTGAGGGGGAAGTGAGCCATGGCAGGTGGGAACAAATAGTTGGAGCAGAAACTCCTCCAGCTGGTTTCACCTCCAAGGGACGTGTGCTGCACAAGTCATCTGACAAGACCAGTAGGAATAATTACCTGGAGGTTGTGTTCCTGTCATTTTCGTCTTAATGAAGTAGTCTATGTCTGACTCTACAACGCAGTTCTCCAAGCTGACCCGAACCTCTTCATACAGCTACAAAACAGAATCCAAGAGTTTAATTTAACTTTTAACATTTCACGTTGAATTAACAAATAATGCTCTTGTAGTAATTTTCCCCTTAAGAGATACTTTATACTTGGTACATGTCTGACCTGGCTGATCTTTAGCCTGTCCCCTGTACAAATATTCTTGTAAACACACCTGCTTGTTTGTGCTCTGGGTAGTCTTCAAAGAGAGGAGAACAAAGGCAGTTCAGGACTTTTTAATGCAATAAAGAAATTAATAGCAGGAAACAACCATTCAAAGTCAAATCTAGTGTATTCTTTACATCTTCCAGTTTTGAGGCCATGGCTGGATGCCTTTTTTGAAATGTGTCAGAGCCCAGATATACTCAACTGAGTGTTTTGGTAGCAGGAAGCATTCCCCAACAAACTGAGGAGGACACACAAGTGTCACCAAGTGCAACACAGCCTGTGTGCACCCAGACATGCATCTGGTTTACATCTAGAGAGAACAGGAGTGAGATGTTGCCCTGGACACAGTCAGCACTGCAGAGAAGGGCAAGCCAGGCTGTACCTCATCGTCCTTCACACACTGCATGGAGAGCTGGTTGCAGTGCACCCACAGCGAGTTCCGCAGGATCGTGATGCGGTCGCACTCCTGGAGCTGGAAGACCTAAAGCCAAAAAGGAAACCTGATGCAGCCTCATACTGAGTTATTTACTTTGCAGGCTGTGACAGGGCTGGGGATGCAAACCCATTCTGAAGGCCCCACTGTAAAGGATGTTTTTTTCAGTTAGTGGAGAAACTACATCTACTGTTTGTGCTCAAAAATTTGTTTTAATTGGTTGCACCAAATCAAAGTTATGTTTTAGAGACAAAAACAAAGCAGGGGAGAGGAATCCAGGTCTGGATTTGTCTGCTACCGCTACTGTTGAGGGTTTCAAAGTCAAGGTCCTTCCTGTCTGCCCATCACACTGAATGAAATCTTGAAGTTTAACAGATCAGTAGAGTACTGGCATGAAAGGGTTGTATTTATGTTAGAGGTAGAGCCAAAACTATCCACCTCTGCCATCTAAAATGTCTCTCTAAACTTTTCTCTTTTGAAAGTACTTGAGGCTCTCTGGAGTTGACGCTGCATATCTAAAGTATTTTTGTGGTAAAGAGAAGGTATTTTTCTGTTTTCAGAGTCTACTCCTTTCCTTCATGTCTGATTTCCTCATGTTGCTGCACTGCTTAGGAAGAATGAAGGGGGTAGAGAGAGAAGTGTGAACTGATTTGGGGGAAGAGGCAGATAAGCTCTTTCTTTAAAAACTTTAAAAAACCTAAATCACCCTGATCTCTACATTGTACTGTTATAAGTAGAACATCAGGTTTTGGTTTTCTATGAGGTGTGAAAAGCTCAGATGCTTCCAGCCATCTGTCTCCATCTCCATTTGCTAGTAATTATGTCCAGAACACCACAAATGTATACAACATTCAGCAGAACACTCAGTTGGGTATGCTGCCTGCCATCTAATAACTTACTGACTAAAAAAACCCAGAAAAAGGAATCTGTCAAGGGAGTAAGCTGGTGCGGGGACTGGTTTTTAAAAGTAAAAGCTTTTAAAGAGAACCTGCAGGGTGGAGAATGAGTATTTCACTACCCTTTTGAACAGAAAGCCTGAGGCCCTCAAGGCTGCTGAAACAGCACCAGAGCCAACTGGGAATTTTCCAGGTAAATGATGTCCTGTCAGGAAATGCAGTTAATCCAAGAGGGAGGTGTAGTGACTCTGGGCTTTTAAGCCCTTGTCAGCACCCAGCAAAGCACAGCTGGGTCTTGTGTTTTACACATCCCTCGTGCTGCTGCAGAACCTGGGCATCTCATGACAGTGTGGCACAGCCCCTGTGACAAAGGTCACCCCAGTGCTGCCACTTGCCAGCCAACATTTTCAGGCTATGGTTGTCCAGCACTCAGAGATCTAAGCAACCCCAGCACTTCCAGATTCCCCACTATGCAGCCAGAAGTGTAGGATTTTAAGCTGCTTTTTGGTACTAACTGCTAGTTTAAAAAAAAAACAAACAAAAAACCACAAAAATCCAAAAGTATCAGTTCTTCTCTCTACAAGCACTTTTGAAAGAAGGCATTAAGGACGTCCTTCCTTTATGAATGGCTGTTTGGAGTAAGCAGTGGGCAAGTCACAAACTCTGTGGGCTAGTCAGGATGAACCATATGGGACAAAATAAGAGTGTGAGGTTATGGAATGCTTCGCTGGTTTGTTGGCTTTTTAAGAAGGGAGAAAATATGCATCTGTGGAAATATCTGTGCCAGTTGTGGGGCTTTTCAGTCCTCTCAGATAGGGAGTATTTAAGAGGAAGCAGAGAACTGGAAAGCTATGCTCCTGGAATTTTATTTTACGTGGAAATAAAGCCTGCAACAAGTAAATATAGAAAAATCAGACTTTAGCAGATGAGCAAATGTACTTGAAGGATTACTGTGATCAAATATGTGGCTGATTTGGATGCCAACCTGTTCCTGTAAACTGTTGTGCAAAACTTAATAGCCAAGTGCAAATCTCCTGGTCCATCCTCAACAAAATGGAAATAGAGACTTCTCTACCACCACCACCTTTCAACTGAAAGATTATTCCATGGCAGAGGACAAATATTCTTGCAGGTGAATTTAAAGTGCTGTGAAACATAAAGACTGACTGGGGTATGTACCTGTTCATATATTGCTCCACCTCTCCCACCTCTGCATTTTTTCCCCTCCTTTATTTTTACGTAGATATGCTGACCAAGCAAGGAGAATGTCAGTGAGACAGCAGCAGCTATGTCTAAGTAAGCTCTAGTTTTTGCAGTAATTTTGCAAAGACATCTACTGAGACTCCACATAAAGCAAACACCAAAACCCTTGGGATGGTATTTCAGGCCTTAGACTGAAATCTTCAAATCAGATAAAATAAAGAGTGTGCAAACATCGCTGCAAAAGTCAATGTTTACCTCGCAGGTTTTGATGTGTTCATGTTCCCACTCCGTCCTGACCTTATCCAGCTGCTCGATGTTCTGTTTGTACACGTTCTCTGTAAACACAGACACACACAGCAGAAACCCAACAGTCAGGTAAAAGTGATACAGCCTTTCTCTCTTTCCTCCTATTAGGCCCTTACTGTGATTCCTGCACTTCAGGCCTGTGGTTTGCTTGAGTATCACAAGAATGAGCTTGGAACTGGCAGGGCGCAATAATCTTTGGGTTTTTTTCTTTGTAGCTATGTATTAGGGTAAGGATTCTCTCTGTGTGGTTTGCAGATCATTTATAAACTTTACAGTAGGGATAATGCAATTGAGAGATGAAGAGCCTGGACCATGCTTGGGCACTCAGCATCCTTAGGCTCTTTCCATTCCAAGCCAGCCAGGTAAGCCATGTGATTTGGTGTAAGCTATTCCATGAGGAGGGAGAGGCAAGCCCAAGCTCATGAGCCAGTTCAGGTGTGTGCTGGCCTGTCCTTCTGGGCATACACGTTTGTGGCTGGAGATCAATACTGTGCTCATGCACATAGGGATGGGGCATCTGCTTTGGGCTGTCTCAGGGCAAAGTGAATGCCTACTGTGCTTTCAAACTTGCTTCAGGAAGAGCTTTGCTTCCCTGGGTGAAGTCCCTAAAGGAAGTTGTCTATAAATTCGTTAATGAAAGCAGGGCACTGATATTTCCACAAAGGACAGTGAATGCAGATGACTGTCAGGTTGCTGCTCTTTAGAGGCTTCTTCATTAGTCTTTGGGTAGGTGACTTTGGGAACCCTGACTTGGGAGACAGCCTGGATGATTTGGATGGTGTTCTATCAAAATCCTGTGCTGGTAGATCTTTGCTGAGAAGAATCATAGTTTAACTGCAAACAGCATCACCTGCTTCATTTGCTGCATCTCTGCATTGCTTGGCTTTGTTCTGGCTCTGAAACAGGAAAAGAAACACCCCAAATTAATTTCTGACGATATTTTTGCTTCTGCCCCAGTATTTTGTGCCTGCTCTTTTTTCCCTTCTAGGGGAAAGGCTCTAACTTGCAAGCACTTCCTGGCTGTCCCCCCTTTATGCATGGTATGTTGAACATGTGCTATGGAGAAGGGACCAGAATTTCCCAGGTGCAGCCATAGGTCCAATGACTTCAAGGGAAAGCTTTCCATTCAGACATCCCTGCCTCAGGAGCTCAGAGCCAGCATGATCCAGCCTGAAGCTGTGCCTGCTGGCTGAGTTGTTTTTTTCTCAATTGTTTGATGTGCTTTTCTAATAGATATTTCTAAGCAGAAATAAATGGCAGTTAAAATTCTTCATCTTTCAATCTCCTCATGTAATACACAGATGAAAAGCACACAGCTTTTGAAATACTTTGCAAATGCCAGATTATTTCCCATAACAACTCAGAAGCCTAAAAGCAAAATTCACTCTAAGTAGAACTTCTGTGTTTTAAAAACCTGCAGCTTTTAGCAAATGAAAAAGCAGCCTTCACTGACAGGTCTGTACTCGCAGGTCTTTCTGCACAGATGGTGATGACAGCACAGTAATGCACTGCTCTAGACATCAGTGTAATACATTCTTCCATGCTGCCCTTGAAGACAAGGCTCAGGTAGGGGTTCTTACGATCATATTCCTCATCACAGCTGGCTGGGAAACGTGTCGTAAGCTGGGAACAGAAGCTTCATTCTTATTTGCTTCCTGGTCCAAACTGTTTGCAAATGCTGAGCAGAATTAAACAGCTTGTGAGCTGCCTCTGTGCATTCCCAACGTGCTGGCGTGTGCAGGGAAGAAAAGACAGTGGTGCACCCTGGGATCCTTCTGCATGAAAGGAGCTGGGTCAGGTTTAGCTGCCACTGAAGCTGTGAAAGTGCTGGTGTCCTTTCAGCAGGGCCGGGATTCCATCCCCTCTTTGCAGCTAAGCTGCAGGGGTTTGCTCATCAAAGATTAGGGAATGCTGGAAATAAAATGTAAAGTTCTGATGCTATTTTTAGTGTCTCCACACCGCCCCCCCACTCCTTGAGATGATTTTTGATCCTTTTGCTTACACTGCACTGATTTTTATCGAGCCAAAGGGAGTTCATTTATTTTGTTTTCTCCATCTGTTTCACTGTAAAATGTTCCCATTAAAAGTTAGTGAATTGTCAGCTACAAGTATCAAGACGATGCAATGAAGGACTGCAGTGCCTTAATTTCCAACGATTTATTTTTGAGTCTGTAAATTTAGTTGAAATTAAACTCACCATAAGGAGAAAAATGTTGGGGAAAAATATGCATTTTAATGTAAGATGCTATGCCTACTAAGTGTAAAAGACCAAAAGGCAAAACTAACTGCATGACATATTTTTGACTTGTTTCTTTTGCTTAATGAATAATTTCAGAGAAAAATCTCATTCAGTTTCCTTTCAGGATTCATAGAGCAATTGGATCACAGCCTGGGATAAATTGATTAGATAACTTAGTCCCTTCCCAGAGGATTCTGTGGGGTTAATTTGAAGACAAAGCAGCCCCTGGCATCCTGTAGAATAGTTGGTTAATTGTAGTCTCTTGTACCTTAAAAAGGTAAACCCCCCGGTTTTCCCTCTAAAAAGCACTGTCATCTCAGGTACCTTTTCTGTTTGCTTTTGGTTGCCTGAAGCACTGGTGCGTTCAAAGGACTGCTCAGCCTCATCTGCCTCCCTGCACTTCTGCTCGTAGGTCTTCTTGGACTGCATGGAAATGAAATCAAACGTGAGGGTTTGGCTGGGGGAACAAGGCTGGGTCCCCCACACTGTGATGTTCCAGGCACTTTCTGTTTTGCAGTTTGGGGGAGTAAATCAGTGCCTAATTTGGCAATAGAAAAAAAATCCCAGTGACACCATAAGGAGATAGGAAAATAGAACTGAGAAGTTGGAGTAGGGGCTGGCAGCATAGATTGTGTCCTTTTCCTGCAGCCCTGAAATTGTTCACTTTGTACAACTGCAGCTCCCTGCAGGGGTCAGGAATGCACAGGCAGCTGTACCACTGGTGCATCAGGCATCTGCCCAAGCAACCACGGAGAGATGAAATTAGGAGCCACCTTCCCAGGCTGGCCGTGGGGTGCATTGTCATCTCTGCCCTGTGACTTGGAGCATCAGGTGGCTGAATTTGCCTTGCCCACTGCTCCAAGCTATGAGGCAGAGCCAGCAACCCACAGACAACAGTCTTGGCGTAGTTCTCAGAAGCAAGAGAAATCTCTATTTGCACCAAAACATCTCTGTATCTTAGAGATGCACTTAGAACAACCACATATCAAAAAGAATTGTTAGTACGCTTCCAGCTGTAGCACTGACAGGTCTGCAGCTACTTTCCTTTAGAGGCAGTTGCCCATTGGAAACCAAACCCAGCTGCCTGTAGTTTCTGTACGTGCAAGCTTTCCAGCTGGAGAGGGTTCCTCCTGCCTACAAGATTCGCTCACTGTTCTTAAAGTTGTATTTACACACACTGAAAAATTGTATTTACTCCTCTAAGTACCCTTGCCTAGAAAGAATGAAATCCTGTTTGACCTGGGGCACCGTTCATTCCATATGAACCCTCTGGAGTCTTTTCAGTGGGTGCAGCAGGGAAGATGAGCTTCCTCCTCAAAGCAGGAATGACAACTTCACTCTCTCACACACACTCTTGCACACTCACACAGCTTTGACCTTTCTTTAAATAGAGGTACGTGTAATACAGATTTTAGTGGAGCCAGTTTGTATCAGGAAACCTGCCCAAGCCATCCTTGCTTACCTCCATGGTTTTCTTATAATGGGACAGTTTGCTCTTTTGCATACGCTCCATTGCAGACTCGTACTGTAAGAAACACACACAAGTCAGCATTTCTTGCTTTGGACTTCTTCCTCCCCTTTCCCACAGCTGGAATGGGAGAGCCATAGTCAGGGCCTTTCTATAGGCCACCTGCCTGTGGGGAAAATTACTTCGCTCTGCTTTTATAAATGACAGGTTTCTGAATGACACAGAGAACATCAAAGTGCCAGGTAAAAAAATAATCCCAGATAATTTTGCTTTGGTGGTTTCCATTAATAGCAGAGAGGACATAGTTCTTAATTTTCTTCCTCCCTTTTTTTTCTTAAGGAGATGAAATAGTGCAACACCCAGCCACAGTGCTGTGGGCTCTGCCAGCAGGGTTCCTTTGCTGGTGCCAGAGCTTGATCCCATATCTCTGCAGACCAAACCACTGCCTCACCCACATGAGCACAGGTAGTTGTCCATTTTCAATACAAACAATTCCTGTCTCTTTTATAGTCCACTGCTTCAGGCAACTTTATGCTCACTGTGATTTGATTTCCATGCTGGAGTCATCTGGGCAGTGTTGGAAGGACAGTGCTGGGTTCTCTTTTACGGCTTTAGTTGTGATATGTCCATCTGTATGTGACAATGAGATATGCTCCTACTGGCAGGGGATGGGTTTCTTCAGGACTTTTGTTCCTTTAATCTTTACATTCTGCTCAAGCAAAACTCTCTCCAGGCCTACCCAGATGCTTGTTTCACATTGAGCACAGTCCTGAGAGCAGCTACAGTACAACACAAATCACAGCGTTTTGGGAGGTTACCAAAACTGCTGACACCATCCAGCATGTCTGATGTTGGCTTCCTCACAGCCACATGCTGCACAGAGGGAAAAGCTTATCTAAGACTCCAAAGGAGTTTTCTGGTTTTTTTTCCAGGCCCCTCAAACTGTTCTCAGTCAAGTTACAGGCTTACTGTTCTCAACAGGAGAGAGCCTCTCTGCACATCCCAGTGGCAAAGGGAATGGGGTACAAACACAGATGAACCTGGTGCCCACTGTCTGTCTTTTAATGCCTTATTTGCTTCATCAGATCACTGCCAACCTCGAATCTCAATAGCAGTACTGGTTTCACCCACTTTCATATTCAGAATTCTTTGCTATTCCAAGTTCCTGTGTGTCAGGGACTTGTAGACACAAGATTTTTGTGGCACCGGATACTGGTTATATACATTTTCATCTGTTTAAAATTAGCAAAGAAATAAATGTTTATTTTACTCCTTCATCACGCAGTGCTGTCAGAATTAAGGGACTGTCCTGTCTTTGTCTTCAACTCCACAGACCCAGAGAAGGTGTGAGAGTGGCCACTGTTGTCTCTATTGAGAGCTATTCTTCAAAAGACTTAGGGGTTGATAAGGTCTTAGGGGATGAAATGGCCTTAAATATACTCAAATTTTTATTATACGACATCAGCTAGATGCTACTTATTCCACGTATTTGTTATTCAGCATATATTGGTGTTACATTCAGCATGATAGTAATTTGCTTTCATGTTTTTAAACATTTGTGTTATGCATTTGTTTAGTGCATGTCTTAGATTGTGCAGGGTTGTATCAAAGAAACCTATTAGCAAGGGTATAAAAAAGAGAAAAGGAAGGATTAAGTTCTCTACAGAAGTAATAATAACAGTATCTGCAGTAACACCAGAGAGAGTAAAAGGGACTAAAGCCTCTGGCTCCTGAGTTCAGAGCACTACTTTGTTTCCAGCTGGGATCCAAAAGAGATTTTTGTTCCACAGTCTCATCTATAGAGGGAACAGGGCATGCTGGAAATGCTTTATCATCTTTTGCAGAATTCCCAGCCTATGGCTGGAGAAAGGTCCTCAGCACGGACCATTGACCCAATCTGCTTCAACATTTCTCTAGTTTCTCACCTTTTTTCTTTGCTCTTTCTGCCTTTCTCGGAACTCCTCTATTCCTTTCAATTCTTCCTTCAGCATTACTGCCAGCTGGATATGAGAGTTTCCAACATTTTCAATTTCTAAAACAAATCAGAATTCATAGTCAGTCAGTGGAAAGGTCTTTAAAGATAAAGCCACATTTTTTAGGAGATGTTCTGCATGCACTGACATTGCTGAGGGTTCAAGAGCAGAGTGACTGTTTGTTCATGGTCCCATTTACCCCACGTGCCCCCCTTCCTTTGGGGCTGAAGGTCAGAAGTTGTGGTGCAGAGGGAGGGAAGGAGATTGACTTCCATCATCCCTGTGTCTGCTTTGCCCTGGCTGTGCTGCTGGGCTGTCACTGCTCTTGGGAGCTGCTGCCAGTAGTGGCCAGTCATTAGGTGAGGTTGCATGCTGAGAATTTCCAAGGGTCAGCCAAGATGGATTGAATTTCAGAGCACCTGGCTGGTGCTGTTTGAAATGGCTGGGAACTTCTCTGCATTTGTCAGCTTTGATGCCTCTGAAATGGAACCCCGCATTTTCCAGAAATGTTGAGCTCCCACACCCAGGTCCTAAAAATACCCCAGTCCAGCAGCTGCTTTTCAAGAGGGAGTTTTGATGTAAACAGCAGGTGCCAGTGACCAGGTACAGTGTCCTATTGCTTCTGATGGTGCTGCATTTTGTGTGTGTGAAAGGGTTTTCTCGAGCCTGGGGCACGTTTAGAAAGCTGGTTTGGTGTCAGTGGTTTGCAGAAGAGGGAACAGAGCTCATATCTTGTGACTTGATCCAGATAAAATTTATTTGAAGAACAAGCCATTTTCTTTGCCATCAGAGAGTGGATTGAGTGCCCAGCAGGCACCCTTTTCCTCCACTCATTACACTGCAGACTGGGATAGAAAAGCTGGGAACAGAGGGGGGAACAGGATGAACACACTGGATGCCTCTGTTTCCTGGGTCAGAAGGGAACAGGTAAATACTTACGTTGCTTGAGCATCTCGAATGCTGCCTTCAGTGTGCTGTGGGGCAGAAACAAGACACCTTCTTAGTATTGGCTTCTAAGGGTGTGTTGTAAACCCAGAGAAAAAACTTTCCCTCAGAATCTCAAAGATCCACATAGAGATAAAAACCCCTAATAGCCTCGTAATAAAAGCTGACCATGCTAACAAGCACAATAGCATCAATCTGTTACCATCAGGAAACGCAATAAAACGCTCCATGAAGCAAGGAATTGCACCACTCCTTCTGTGCAGCCTTTTTCAGTCGCACTCTATTTGCGACCGTGAATTTAACAGCCTCTCTTCTTGCACCTTGCTAGCAGATACGAATGAAACGCCGGCGCCCGGTGGGGGAATTGGGGTTGTGGAGCGAAACCCGCCCGTCCCCGAGCGCCGAATGCGGCCCCGTTCCCGTCCCCGAGTGCCGAATGCGGCCCCGTTCCCGTCCCCGAGCGCCGAATGCGGCCCCGTTCCCGTCCCCGAGCGCCGAATGCGGCCCCGTTCCCGTCCCCGAGCGCCGAATGCGGCCCCGTTCCCGTCCCCGAGCGCCGAATGCGGCCCCGTTCCCGTCCCCGAGCGCTGAATGCGGCCCCGTTCCCGTCCCCGGTGCCTGGTCCTGCGCCTGCCGAGCACCCCCATGTGGCACCGCTGCTGCCTCCCGCCCCAAACCCGGCTCCTGCCGCATCCCACAGCACGGCACGATGAACAAACCCTGCCGGGAAATGCGGCCGCGCTGCTCGGCACCGAGCTGCTGGATGCGGCCGCACCGCTCAGGGTGGGGCTGCACAGGGGCATGAGAGGGAAGCACAGATTGATGTCGTCTTCTGGCTACAGTCAGTTCCAGAAGGCACCAGAGATAGCAGCATAGATGTGACGAGACACCAAAAGGTGTGTAAAAGGGATTTTCAACTTAATAAATTCCTCTAGCTCTGAATTTGCAGGCTGGCAGGGCATTTGCACACACAGAAGTCAGGGCTGGGGTGTGATTTGGAAGATTTTCAGATTTAGAAATAATATCTTCAAGCCCCAGAGTGTGTTGTTCCTGGAAGGAATCCGTTCTGGGCTCTCCATGGAGACCTGGTCTGCCCCAGGGAGAGCCCAGGGGAAGAGCTGATGAAGGAAGAGCCTCCAGTTTTCCTGGCTACTCGGAGAGCCCAGGAGAGGCTGCTGTCACTTCCCAGCCATGTGCACCCGCAGATGGGCAGGGAAATCTGCATCTCTTGGGCCATTTCGGGAGCCTTACGAGGCACAGGAAGGATCCTAATTGCCCTGTGTTAATTTAAGCTGGACATCTGTTTCCTAATCAAAGCTTGCTCTCCCAGCAGTGAGGCTGCCTTGCCAGGCATAAGAAAAATGCACAGGCGAGGGGAAAGGCTGGGCCTGTCCTCAGCAAAAACTGCCTGGAAATCCATTCCAGTGCTAGGTTTGTAGAAATATAAGGAAACGACTTTCAAAGAGAAAAGAGCTGCCTGAGTTTTTTTCAGATTTCAACTAGATTGTGGTGAATCTCCTGAGATAAGTCAGGGAGAGCATTCTAGATTGAGTATTTTTAAGTGTTTTCCTAGCAATACTTATACATTTGAAGGTTTGTTTTGTAAAAAGTTAGGTGTGAAATTTGGGCGGAAGCTAAATTTTCACACCACGAAGGAAACAAGCAATATTCATTTCAGCTAATTAAAAGCTTGACATTAAAAGACAAGTTGAATATCAGTGGCAGAGATAGCTTCTTCTCACCTAAGAGATCTAATGGATTATTTAAATATCTATATATACACAAGGAATAAAATTTTCTTTTCCAGTGGGTAATTTCCAATAGGAGGTGGGGAATGTGCTAAACAACTTCATGCCTGAAACAGGTAAATACTGGAATTTAAAAAAGAGAGGGCACTTGCAAACTGTGCATACTGTTTGTACTCCGTGTTGATCTATTTTTCTCAGAGATTTTTTCCCCTTTGCTGTTGGTGATTCAAGTTATGCAAAAACTGGCAAAATTGCTGTAGTGGATAATGAAAAATAGCACTTTCTCAGTATATATCAAGGACAAAAGCAATTTGCTGCTTTTTTGGTTTCCAGGCACCTGAGCTACCAGAGCAGTTCATGGTCACAGCCTATGGAGCTGTTGTCCTTTTTCTGGCTCTCTGTAAGGCCAGGGGGGTCTCTGGTGCAATAATGCACCTGGCTGTGACCCAAAGAGGGATCAATTTGTCCCCTGCATGGTCTCTAATGGCATTTTCAGAAATCTCTGGCTTTTTCCTCCTCCTAGGAAGGATTTGTCCAGCCAATTCCACAGCTGCTGACTGGGGCAAGTAGATTGAAATAGACTTAAGCCATTTCCTTCCTTATTTTTAAAATATTTTTCTAAAATCAGTGAATTGGATCCCACATCCTTACAGGGCTTAAGGGGGCAGCAAATATGTCATCATGCCAAGTTATACATGTGGGAGAGAATAAATAAATCACATTTTGACCTGTGGATCCATCAGGACTCCCTTTACAACTCCTGGGCTGCAGCAGCAGTGTTATAGATTTGCTCCTGGATGTTCTGATCATATCAGTGAAATATTTCAGTGCTTCACAGGGTTTAATGGAAGTGACTCCTGTAGCTGATATACGAATGAGTTTTAATTCTGTCTGTGCTGGTGTGGATGTACAGCACCTATTACCTATTGCTTCTGGGTGGTTTGGCTTTCTAATGGGATT